>JAXCHO010000034.1:33070000-33670000 GCA_036630365.1 Acanthiza pusilla
GATTCTGATTAGTGTCTCCCAGACCAGGGGTACAGAAGCCCTTATCAACAGAAACTGTTTCTTTCAAGAACTCAGCTAGTGAATAAATCTCTCTGGCTGTTGATTTTGGTCCTTTGCTATGGGAAACCATGTCATATAAATTCCTTTCCTAAAATGACCAAACTTTTCTGTTTAGGAAGACTACTGAAGAACTTTACCACCCTATTGGAAGAAAACCTCCTCCTAATTTTCTCTTAAATGCTTAAGGGCTGTTTATACTAAAAATGGTCAATAATGCAGCAGTATTATCTTTGAGTTTAAACAGTTCTTTCTTTCTGATCTTTAGCAAATGTCTAATGCTATCTCCAGCAGTCCATATAAAGGGTCTAAAGAACTTTTCAGTAGGATACATCATTCTGTCCTGAGTTCTATGCCACTTCATATTTTGTGTCAAGGTAGCTAGTTTAAAGAGAAGTTCTCTTGCCCACACATTCTTTCCCATCTGAAATGTACCAGAGGGAACACCTCTGATGTTGAAAGCATTGCTAGTCCCTCTCGTCTATACCAAATTCATCCAAAACTATTTTGCAGTTAATTCAACTACACCATTCCCAAGACACCCTTGTGCTTCTCCCACCATGTACGAGGTAGTGCAAAGCTGACACTGGAGTGTACAACTCTATTTACCTGGAGTAATCGCCGTAAACCTCAAGTGTTTTTATATCTAATAACAAACCACACCATGGGATCAAACGACAGTCTGGCAGTTGTTTAAATTTGGAACATCCTGGGATATCATCAACAGGGAAATTCACCACTGTCTTATTTGGGTTTATTAAAAGGCCGTACTCAGGAATACCTGTTGCTAGAGCCCTAAAACAGATATAAACAGTTAGGCGAAGCCCCCCCCCAGCAAAGCAGACAGAAACTGGCACCATGCTGCAAGACACAAGATCTTGAACAAAAGGGCAGAAATCAAAGAATAAAGGGAACCACAGCCAACTCTTTACATTAAGGAATTAAGCTAGAAACAAAGAAAGTGAAGACATTAGAGGTAAATAACTACATAAAATAAATCAACTTGAGGAAAAAATTTACAGATTAATGCAAATTAAGCACATCAGCCATGCAACACTTGAGACAAGCTGTATAAACCACACTCACAGAAACTCTGAGATCAAAATCACTGGAAAAAGACAGAGGACAAGTTATTGGTTTTGGAAGTTAACAAAATCAAGGAGAATCCATATAACAGGAAATTCATTTATCTGATGAAAAGTTTTGAAATTTGAGGGGAACTTTTTCCCTAAAAATGTTTTCATAGCCAGAATGCCTGCTGATTACCTGCTACACATTGGACCAGCAGTGTCATGGACAAGCAGCAGTTTGTCTTACTTGGCAATGCACTTATGTGCAGACTTTATCGTTTTAAAGAGAGGAAGAGGTAGGCTCTTCTTCTCAGGGAGTCACAGTCATAATGCTGTCTCCTCAAAACTAATTTATTGAGTCTGCTGGTTCTAATATGACATTAGGAAAAACTGGTGCTACTCTATTTGTGGCAGAGAGTTCATGGGATCTGCAAACAGTTCTGGAAATCTCTCACCAAAAAGGTTACTTCTCTAAAGAAAATCCACACAGCTGGTGCAGAAGTTGATATAGAACAAAGACGCAGACAACTTCAAAGGTTAAGAAGGACAATATCTGCACTGCTACTCAAGTGACATTGCGCTGAAAAGATGTTATAGACATTAATAGCTTGAGGCACTCACTGTCAGCTTGATTTATCATTTCCACTTTCTGTTCTGATAAGGAAATGAGGACAAATGAAGCCTTCAAAGTATACCATCCACTATTTCATACAATTTATACTTCAAACTGTACTTAATAGATTGCTCCATCACCTTTCAGGCTCACAACAGATCTGCATCTTTCTGACTACTGAAGAGCATGATGCAACTGACTACGCTGCAGATGCTAGGCTTTTCTTCAAGACCTGTCCTTTGGATCCTTTAAATTGACTCTGGCATCAGCAGAACCCCCCTAGGACTGACTGTACACTCCTATCCACGGTAACCAGGAACCTCTTCTGGGATTCAATTTTTAAAGAAAAGGTAGCTCTGAAGCACAATAAATAATTACTGTTTTAAAACTTTTGTGTGAAATGGATACTACCATGCAATTGGTATCTTCAGATACTCATCATGGAATGTTAATGACCTGAAAATTCCTAGCAATATTGGATCAGACAAGTGTTACATTCTTTCCCAAGGAACAGAAAGCAGCAGCATGAGTGCCCAATAAAAACATTTCGAGAAGGTAAGTAAGACATCTTAAAAATTTGAGGGAAAATGGTTTTAAAAGACAACTGGCAGCTGCTTTGGTTAGCCTGCAATACTAGCTTTTGCTTGAAGCTTCCCTAAGGTTAGTAGGTAAGTCCTTAATTTAAACTTAAGCAGGAATCACCCACCATCTGAACTGCAAAAGATTGATAACTGGCTATCAAGAATGTAGATTTAGGATTCTTCCCAAGCACAGGCTACTACCAAGGACTCCAAAATAGCCTTTGATTGTTAACTCATAAAACAAATACCCCTATGTGCATAAAGATGAAAAATAATTACATAAAAGATGTTAATGCTTACAACTTTGAAGACTATGTCTCTAATAGCATACCTTAGAAAAGTTTTTGCCTTCATTAAATCTGGTGTAAGCAGCAAAAAATCATCAATGAGACGTATTAGGACTCTGTAATCAAGAAGAAACCAATGTTAGATTTTTTAAAAATATGTAATCCTTTCAAAGTATTTTCATACATTTCAGAGCAACAATGTGCCTATTTTAATTCACAAGGTGGTAGAGGCCAATATGAACTCCAAATTGAGACTTATGAAAAAATTCTCAGTTCTGCTTCTTTCCCAAACATCAATGAAAAAAATTAAATAAGAAAGCAATTGTGGTTTTCCTGGATATAGGGATTTACACTTTTCCAAGGGAGAATTTGCAGTATCTTTCTCCACAAGACAAGGAAAAGAGGTGCCAGACCAGGTGCACAAGTAGATTCTTGACTGGCTCTAACTCTTTATCTTCATTTCCCACTTAATAACTTGTTTATGAAGCTATAGCTTGAATGTAAAACACAATACCATCTACCACGGTAAAGGCTGGAATTTTCTTTACCAACAGAATTCTGATCCCAAGCATGCTCATATTTTTCTGGCACATCCTGCCAAGCAAATCACAGAGAAGGAGCTCTGGAGATGATGATGTACAGTCTCATCTTCAAAGCAAGAACACTGCCATCACTATGACCAGATCAGCTGCACCTCGGCCCAGCCAAGTCAATAACTATGTTATTCCTTTGACTTAGAGGACAAACTGAATTATCAAGTTCATTCAACAGACACCTAAGCAACATTCTAAAATCTGCTTTACATTAAAACAACTGCTACATTAAGGAGTGCATACTTCTGAATCAGTTTCATAAATTCACCCTTTGAAACAACAGACAGCTGCTCAGACTCACATCATCAGAGCATCCTCAAGCCTCTAAGAACTCCACTACTTTTGTAGGGAAATGTTTAAAATTCTGAGACCCAGCAAGCCTCCCAAGAAGAGACATCAGACAGATGCATTTATCTGGAGTATTCCTACACAATTCTGTCTTTTTCTTTGGATACAATGCACAGCAATGAAGGGAGATGCCTGAACACAGACAAGTGTTCAGAATCCAGCTCATGACTAAATACCCTAATCCGGGATTCGTTATGGGATCTGTTCATATGAAGGTAAAAGGAACTCCAAATTTTTTTACAGCTAATAAAGAGGTAAAGCTTTCATCAGGCTAGCTTTCTGTCAAACTCTCAAGGACAAAGCACATGAAGGGCACAAAGACTGAGATTTACCGAAAGTCACACAGGGCTTCAAACAAGAACCAACATCCCTCATACAAAACCTGCAATAAAGTTGACCTTGATAAAATGTCAAGATGTACTGACGGGCTGGAAAGCCCTCAGGCAGAAGCCTGGAGTATCAGAAAATCTGTAATAAACACCTCGTTGTGTTTAATGTGAAAAGACCACAGATGATGTGGGAATGAGCAAGGCAGAACCATAAACTTCTCAGAAGTACAAGAGCACCTGCAGACTCTTTACAGCATCCCTAAATACCATGCTCTTTTTAAGAATATATCTCCTACTAAAGATACAGGAAAGCTTCTCAGCACTTTCTTCCTGATCTTATAATAGGGAAACTCTCCCAAAAAACCACCAGTTTCACTGGAGCTGCAGAGATGTTTGTGTGCACCACACTCTTAAAGAAGTTGGAAATCCTTGAAATTTAAAACTAAACATCAGAGAAAATGACTAACACATATACTAAATAGTATACATTAGTGTAACAGAGTACAGAACAAGGCATCCCTACCCATCCTGCTGTATTCCATTGAACAACTTGTTTTCCATGTCTCCATAGAATAAGCTGCAAAGTAAGGTGGACAAAATGGAGCCCTGTGGAATTCCACAGCACTGTAAGTAGTACCTAGCAAAGAATAAAAGAAAACCAAAAATCAAAACATGCAACAAGAAAGCAATAGCTGTCAAATATTTTTTTCCAAGTATAACATAAATTTCAATGAAATTTGCCATATGTTTGCCAGTTAATTTGTTTGTTCTTTCGTCTAAGAATCTACATAGAGATCCAGAGATTTTAAGTTCGACAGCGAAAAAACCCCCACTAATACACATATTCTTTTCATATTACCGAACTCCAGGAGACAACTGCCATTTAAATAAAAGACATCTTATAACTGATCTCAAACCACAAGGCCTCCTTCTGCTGCAGACACATCCTTCATTTAAGTTTTTTAATTCTTTATGTTACATCTTACTGTGACAGCTTCAAGAGAAGTGTTCTTATACTCGGAACAAAATGCACTGGGAGAATTTTCTATGCTGGCAGCAACCAAATGGGTATGGCTTACAAAACCCAAGGGAATTTTTTTCACAACACTTCTATGAAGCAGTGAGATACTATAATGTCCATTTCACCAAATTACACGAATGGCTTGGTAAAGCCGAAAAGAATGAATTCAGACCATATACTAGTTCTGAGCACTGATCATAACTGTATTTTGAATCGTCTGAAAAATCTTCCTTGCAGTAATTTTACTTTCTTACAGACTTGTGATGAATGCATCAAATGGTACTAAAAGATTCCTTATAGGTCACCAGCTCAAGAATCAGCATTTTTCTCTAAACCTCAGGTGAATGTTGACTAATTTTCATGTTTTTCTTGAGAATAAGAGTCTATTTATTTACTAAACTTACTGTTGGTTCTTTGGACAAATGAGAACAAGCTACTTAAAAGAGGTAAGGTCATTTCTGGACAAACAACATTTTTTCAAACAAGTTGTGACTGAATTTAAATTAAATGTTTGAAGCTGGTTTTGTCAGGGTGTGCTTTCTCAGAAACCATTAAAATTCCATGAAGCATACTCATGTTGGTTAGTCATTATTAAAGTATGCCACAACAGCATTCCCATTATTCTGCCAAAGCGAACATAAGCATCAATGCTAGAAAAAACTATAAACATTCTTCTATTTGACTCCTTGAAAGCTTTTCTCACTCTCCCTCAATCCTTTGAGATTCTAAAATAAATATTCTGCAACAAAGGTATTTTTTCCAGAGCAAGAAGCTATTCATTCTAATATACATCAATCTGAATTTACAAATAAAGATCATGTAAGTACTTCCTTTTTTAGACATGGTACACATTTGCCACCTAGAGGCAAAATATAAATAGCAGATCAATATCTCTACCAATGCAAGAAGAAATCTGCATTACTACCTTCTGTAACATCTGATTCTTAATTTGGAGTTTCCAATAATTTTAATTTCTATTGCTACTGCTTTTTATTTTTTTTGCAACTTGCCAAATAGCAAAACTATGCTCAAAAGTTTTAATTTTGCATTACAGGGAAATGACTAACAAGGCTTTTGCATGATTGCTTGGATGTTAACCTTGCTTTTGCTCACCACTATGGATCCTACCATTTTGAAGTATTTTCCTTTTGAATTACACTTGCAGTTTTAAATGAAGGTTATTCCACACTCTATGGAATAATGCATTGTATATAGTTATCATCCAGATAGGGAAGAGGAATTTTATTCAATATAAATTTGATTCCAAACTCTTCATGCTTTTTTGGAGCTTAAACTGATACAGAAATTTCAAATTAACATGAAATAAAAATCTTTAAAAGACAGCTATCAAAAGACCCTAGAGCCAATTAAGGGTATCCTACTTAACAGAAAACAAACAAACAAACAAACCAAGCATGCTATTCGAAGAATAACTAATTTATTTTTTACCTGTTCTCAATCTCCAGGACACTGTTATATACCATTTGAAGGAAAAAATTAAACAGGCTGGAACTTGTCTCATTGAAAGTTAAGCTCTAGAAATGTGAGAAAACAAAACAAGATTTGAAACAAAAAATACACTGCAACTTTGAAGATACACATAAATCTTAAAAAAGGTAGACTGTAGCAGCTCAAACCCCTAAGTAAGTGAAAAGATAAAATCCTAAACCCGAGATCTGAACATACTAAAAAGCTGCTCACATCCAGCAAGTTAATTTTCTGTTGGATGTTCTTTTTTTTGTTTGTTTGTTTTGCATTAGCAGAAAACAAATATAACATCTAATGACTTTTTAAAGTGCTGGAATAATATATTGGATTATTACAATGTATGAGATCTCACTCTTTTGGCCACTTTCTGTGCCCATCATGGTCTTTATGATTCCCCAAGTCTAGATACACTCACTTGCCCATTCTGCAGCAAAACAAACACTTTGCCAGGTATAACTAACACTTCCATGCATGACTATCCAGCCAATATTTATGAAACATTTTGTTAAAAACTGTGTAATAAAAAAATCAATTTACAACAATTTAAATACCTTTAACAGTGACATAATTAAAATTAAAGTAAAATTACTTACTACTTGCATAGATTAGACAGCAGACAAATGCACCCAGCTTTTGATAGAGTCACACAAGATCATGATTACTTGCATTGAAAAGATAATGTGATGTACCTGTGGTACAGGCACCTGGTCCGACATGATACTTTTCTCAAAATACTTTGTTCTTTTAAAATAAAGACACACAAACTGTTTTCCAATGTAAAATATTTTTAAATAGAATGCTGCTGTTCATGCAACATCTAGCATAGTTCTCTAAATCAGTTTCAAAAAAAAATAACAAAACAATATGTATTTATACATCATCAGAGATTCAGCTAGTTTCCATTTTCATCCAGGTACTCATTAGACTTTCTTATTTTTGTAGGCTCCTGGAATTGTACACCAGCCACACTGTATATTCTACTCCTATGTCCAGACACACAAGATCATTTTACTTGTATGTTAGAAATCACCCTTTGTCAACCTTGTCATTTTCCACTGGCAGGTTCAGAAAAGAAGAAATTAAAGAGGAATTATTAGCTGGGAAAAAACACTTGTCTGGTCATCTGATGCTCAGGAAATCCTGCAAGTTGTTATGATGGAACACCATGATTCCAAGCAATGAACTGCATGAAGAAACTGACTGAGCATATCACCTATGTCTACGCCTTTGTCATGCTCCTTGCACAGAAGGAAATGTTGAGAACAAACACTCCTATCACAAGAATTAATAACAGAAGGATGCTTGCCTCTAGCAACAAAGCAGCAGTTGGGAGTAAATTTAAAATACACATAATTTTTAACCATATTTTAATTCACTGAAAGTAAGAAATCTCTTTAAACAAAACCTTTAAGATTTGGTCTTATTTGTGTTGCACCTAACTCGCCTAAAAAAGAGTTTATTCTCATTAACCTTGACAGGTAATCCTTAAAATAAGCCTTTTTTTTTTTTTTTAAAGCATAGAATAAGATCTCAAAAAAAGAATATTCTTTGCAGTTTGCTATTCAAGATGCCACATCCTTAGCTACTTGGCTTATAATATATTTTGCTCCTTCTTACTTCTGTCTGTTTGGGAGATAGCAACTGTTGAAGCCTGTTTTCACTAGATATTTAATTTCTCACTTGAGAACTGTTAAAAGAAACAATGAAATTAGGAAAGGAAAAAGAAAACACTGGTTTAAAATGGAAGTTTCATACAATAATGAGAAAATCTGGGAAAATTCTGGGACTTTTTGTCAGATTTCTTGCCTGGTGCACTCCTCCCACTGGACACAGAGAGCCTGTTACAAACATCAAAGAAGAGATGACAAAAGTCTTTCTACAGAAAGTGCTAGTTAACTAGAAAAGAGGTAATGCCACCATATAATATGCACACACAAGTAAAAATCCCAATGTTCCTCTAATTCTTCTGTAGCTTTCTTTTTCAGTTGGAAAGAAACCTCACAACACTTACCTGTTCAACTACTATTGCATTTTGCAATGAGACTTTCTCGTTTAGATGAGACACAAACTGCTTCATGTCTGGCATAAAGTCCTTGAAAGTAGACACCTGTATATTTGTGTAAATTGTAAAAAAACAGATGATAAAAGCAGTAGAAAATTCAGTAACTGACTTTTTTATTCAGTGGAGGTCAAAGGACTTATTATTGTGTTATTTTAATCCAACAGTTCTGCTAATGTTAAAATGAAACATCTCACTGACAAATCTCTACATCCACTACACATTTATCTTCATTCTTACTAAGAGTGAGTAAAAACTTCAAAAGGTCTGGACTAAAAAGAAACTTTTCTACCTCTGGAAAATCTCTAACAGCACCAAAAAATGGATTATTAAGTACTTAACCAATTCAAATTGTGACTAAAGAAAGCTATAAAGGAAAAATTTTCCTTGGACCAGAGTATGTTTACACCAGCAAACAGAAGAAATCAGGAAATCATACATGTCTCTTAAAGAGCTTCCTGGCTTGTCCACTTGGGGTAATCATAATCATAGCATAGCGCCGTATGCAGTACACAGTTCTCTTCTCAGGCTTCAGCACCTGCGAAATCACTTCCACAAGTTTATTGTGAGGAATGGTATCATAAGCCTTGGACACATCAGCCTGAAACAGAAGAGATACTTTCCACTATATACTCATCAATATTTCTGTAAACATTGTGGTAACATAAATAAGCTATTGCTGTACTGTGCAAGCAAGGTGGAAGAATTGATCACATGAGACTAAAATTCATCATTCAGGCCAAATTTGTGCCAAAATAAAAATGCACTGCTTATCTGAAAAACCTTTCCCTACTCACTGAGTATTCCTTTAGAAGGGATATCCAAATCATCAGTTTTAGCACAATTCATTTTATTAACAGATTACACCACACACAGCCTTAAATCTAACACTGAACCCTCAATCATTTAAGTTAATTGCTGGTATTTTTATATGTTTAAATATTTTAAGAAACTTTCCTCACCATATGGCCATGGAGATGACATCTTAGACATCTGGAAAGCTGCAAACCTACGTATTTTATCTTTTCCAAACCTCAAATTGGAAACCTACCTCTGCTTTTACTTGTCATAGTAAAAATTGAACACTTTCTGCAAAAGCAACAATCTTAGGACAATTATGACACAAAATATGTCAGTGGCATGATCCTTTAGCTTGAAAGATAAAGAGATGAAATTATGAAAGTTATTTCAGGACAAGATGACAAGTGACATATGAGAGATGAGAGAGGAGCCCTACTATAATATACATTAATCTGTCTAACTTACATACCTCTGTATAACTGCCCCAATTCAAAGCTATGAACTGAGCTCAAACACAAAATGTTGCCTGCTAGTCACAACTGAAAAACAGAAGTGTGAAGTACAAACTCCTTCAAATAGTGGGCTACAACAAGCACTGATTTTTTCAAAGTGGGAGAAGAAACTTATTGGAAAGACACCAACCAGAAGTCGTGTGTTCATTTTTAACAGAAACTAATGATACAGAGATAGAAGAGACCAATTCTTAAAAAGACACCAAATTTATTCAATGCATATAGCAAGTTTTTTCTGGTTTCCATTTGGCTCAAAAGCCTATCTGATCTTATACCTTTCTCCCACTTTCATAACCAACTAAATGTAACTATAAAAAATTCAGTGCGTGTACAGAAGCAAGAGCTCCTACATGACAGAAATATGGACAGAGAAACACGCAAGTAAAGGAAGCTCTACTGTGGGGATACCCATCCACAAAATGCAACCAACCCCCCACACCAAAAAACTAATCAGAGTCTGTTAGGAATGTTTTATTTTCAAAAATAAATAATTATGCAGTCAGATCACAGATAATACACCTATAAAAGTATCTGCACAAGATGGTTTAGAAAAGCTAGTTTGAATATGTAATTAAAAATACATACCTTTACACAGTAGAAATGAGGAATTTCATCACCAGATTTAAGAACCTTTGTAACAAACTGCTTCCATGTCTTGTAGATATCATCCTTCCCAAACACTGAAGAGCCTATAAAACTGGGGTTTACAGTCCGTTCATAATTTAACACACTAAACAGATTTTTTAGTTGAGTGTTGTAATGATTCATCTAAAGAGATCAAAGAAAATCACCTTAAATTATGTTGAAGCACATTAAATTCTGTGCAATATAGATTTCACATTTGCATGAAGTTTGAGATTAAGTTTATGTATTTACTATATTATTGTGGTCAACTTAAGCTTTCAGAAAGCCTAAATATCACTGCAGTAACTACTTCAAAGTGACAAAACAGCCTTGGAGATTCTTTTTTTTTGGTACAGTTAAATCCTATGTAAAATGTTTTCACTCCTGTACTCGACTCTTGGAAATCAAGGAGTAATAGTTACACAGATAAATGGATGAATGCCAGCAAAGAAAACCAAAACTGATCTGAAAATAACTTCTTAAATATCATTCTCTCTGCTAGAGATAATGACAGCAACAACGATAGTGAAGTGAAGGCGTGCCCTGAGACTTTATGCTAACTCAAGTTGCACCATCAGCTGAGCCTCTGGAGGTACTTTATCCAGGAAATTGAGGAAACATTTAACTCTCAGCCGTGGGGAAAATCAAGTACCTCAGAGCAGCACTGAAGTTGTGCAGGTTGATTAGCTCTGTAAACACCATAATGTGGAATAGTATGTGAAATAACACTTCACACTTCAGAACAGCTTTCAGCTCATGTTCTTTTCATCTGGTCTGGGATCACATGGTCTGAGCAGTAAGTGCTAAGAAGCTGTTTGCACCACACCCATTTGGTGAACATTCAACCTTGTGAATGAGACTTGGCCTTAAGGAAAAACAATTAATGCAGCCATGCAAGACAGTGAAACTGCACTGCCACTATGTCTTGTGGTTAACTGCTGTGTTAAATAGGTTACTCTACGCACTCACTGTCCTGTCTCTGTCCCCACACTGCAATTATTCTCAGCTTCCTTCCTATCTCTCTGCTGTGCTTGCTCCAGCTTCCCTGGCCTTCCTCAGACCCTGTTCTGTAACACACCCAGTGCACCACTGCTCACTGGCTCCACAGACCAACATGCACCATCAGTATTCACACCAATACCAACAGGGCAGACTCACCCATACTAAAGAAAATGGCATTACCTTGCAAGCCATTGTCATTCTGTTGGGCTCATTTCCTTAAGGCAGGTTTGCAAATGTGATTCTGGAACTGGAGGCTAGTGGTAATTAAGCATGGGAAAGGGAGAAGCTAAGCTGCAACAGACCCACTCAGCCAGTCTGAATAAAATGCTCCAGTCCACCACATTAGAACTAGCTTTATGTAACAAAAATCCTTACTCTACTTATTACCCACATCAAAGGCACATAAAACAATAAAGAAAATAAAAACCTTATTTTCTCTGCTTTTCTTGCTGAGTGCTTGCTGCTTAGATTCGACAACACCGCTCACTTTTACTATGGGTCTCAACCCATTTGGTTTGGGAATAAACCGGAGCTTTGATGCCACAGGAACAAATTTCTTTTTACTGAAAGATTCAATCTCTTCTGAAGATAGAGGCTGTAGCTGTACTTTGACAAAATGGTTTCTAAAATACAAATACACACTCAGTGTGAGCAATAGGAAAGGCAGAAAATTAAAACATTTAATGTCTTCATGATAACTAAAGCCAAATATTTTTCTAAGACGATATAAATACTAACCTCTGCATAAAGTGACATGAAAATCTGAATTTCAGAACAGTATCACAGTATCTTAATGACAACGTAATACAATAAGAGACCACACACTTCTGCTTAATGCAAATAAAAACCCCTCTTACTTAACACAAATAAAAATTTAAGCACAGATTAGCGGAATACATATGAACATTATGGAACGTTTTATACAAGAAACAGGAAGTTGAATATTGCTCATAGTTTCAGAAGTTCAAAAGACATTAACAAAGTTGAAAAGAATCTTCTGAAGTATTCTAAGAGAGCTCCTGGGATGGACTTAGAAACTGTAATGGGCTGTTCTACTCCCAACATTTAGGGGATCTACCACTTTATTAGGAGTAATAGCTAACTGAGGTGCTAGGATACACAGAGGGCATTTAGGTATCCAGACTGATGTAATGAGCAGCTATCAGGCCAAGCGAATAGCAAAAAATGATGAAGAACCAAAGGCTCCCAAGTCACAGGTTCTGAGCTTTCCAAGTTCACCTTAACAGGAAATGTGCGTTCCCCTCACACTCTGTCTCAGGAGTTACAGATCCATGTAGCTTAGTCAAAATCAATACTTTTCCACACAATAGGTCAGAAAAAGGGGGTGGAGCAAAAGACCTGGCTTTTACCTGAGATGCCTACCTGCAACATAAAAGACCTGGATCAATCTCCTGCACTGCTGGTATCCCTCAGAAGGACAATACGTGCCCTACAGAGTAGTGGTTATGATATTTACCTGGGAACTAAGTGAGGCAATTCAAGTCCTCACAAAAGAAGGGACATGAACCTAAATTTGCAAGAAGACTTTTTACATGCCACACAATCCAACAGGCTGGTTTAGCAAAAGGAGGCCACACTATTACAAAAGGCAGTGGGTGGGATGGTGGAAACCTGGTAAAGATGCTCTAGGAGACACCTGAGAAGCCAAGGTGCAGGCTAGAGAGGCACACAAATACTTATCTTTTGTATGCCAACGCAATTCAAATACAAGCTAATGATCCATCTGCTTGGGACTGAGGGATACAGTGCATGACACCCAGAAGATACAGAGTTATGCAGGGCCAGTGAGTTGAGCTACTGAAAGAGTTTTGAGGATTGACATTCAAAATTTGAAATTAAATTCCTGGTACAGATGCTGCTCAAAGTAAAGGAGAAAGGACTGCTATTCCACAGTGAGAGATGACTATTATTTACAGACTTACATTCTTTCCTGAACACAGAAAACATCATCTACTATACTATTAGGTAGACAACCAAGACGAAACAAGTAACTCCAGTTCAAGAGAAACTACCTCATGATCAAATCTCCATCCTTTTACAGTTCACATTCGAGACTGGAGGGAAAAACCCCCGATTAATGTCCATTACTATTTTAAGAAGTATTACTTCCTTTGATAATGAAGACAAAGGCCAGTTATTGGCAGATCTTTGTGACTACCTCTGGCCAGTTTTACAACTGGATGTCATTTTGCCTGCAGCAACATTCATTGCTTATTTCATGGCATTTACAGCAGTGCTAATGATTTTGAATGTGAGCTAATCTAGCAGCCACTGAACCATGCTGCTCTCCCTGGCACTCGAAACACTGTTAAGCAGCTTGAAGGAACTTGACTGGATTGTCCTGCTGTCTTTTGACATCTCACTGCAATCTGATGGGGAAGACTCAGAATTTCTGCAGCATTTTTAATCCTCAGCAGCCACTGTGTGTGGCAAGAGCAGGGAGGGCATGAGCCTCAGGAAAATGGGTGCTGCCACCACAACATTGGGCTTGTTATTTTTAAAACCAAACTTAACATTCTGCAGGCTATGTAACTTGAAGCAACTGTATCACAAAATACTGAACTTTTCTTAGTAAATCCTGCTTTTAATTTGGGGAACGAAGGTTGGTAGAGTTTCAAAAATTAATACCAAGTTATCTGTGTACAATGACAGCACAATCTCACCTCCACCGGTACAGCAAGGCTAACACACAGATCCAGGGCCCCTGTCAGAACTGTGCCCCGTATCCTTGAGCAGGATTCTGCCCAGGGCCTTCAACTCATAAGGACAGCCTTTCAAGATGAGGATTTACTTCCTAATGACAATGCAGTGCAAGGGTAAGCTCACAAGTAAGGTCCAGGTCCACTCTATCCAGACTGTTCCATCCATTCTCTTCCTCTAAAGGAGGATGCAGAAGACCTGAAAAGGATCAGTGGCTACCCATGCCTTCCTGCCAAGCAGCTCAGAGCAACTGCCTGGAGCAGCTCCAGCTGAGGAGAACCAGAACAAGCACAGAACAGCCATTAGGGCAACAACTGAGGTGAGCAGATACTCTTCCTCCAGGGAAGATGGAAACAGCTCAACAACCTTTGCCACTGATTCACCAGCAGTGCCTGGCTGGTAAAGAGCAGACCGTGTCTGAACAGTCTCAAAATGGCCAAGGCAGCCCTAACATCTGTATCCCAACATCTGTAAGCTCCAATTTCTCTCCTCCTGCGTGAAGCTGGCAGCTGGCCACCTGTATGAATGCAGGAAGCTAGACTCGTGGCAGACCTCGTATTACACATCACACTTGAAAGAGCAGTGCTGAAAAGCACTGTCAGTGAAGCTTAAGTGCAGCTGCAGGGATCCGACTCAAAGTCCTTATAAACTATGAATCCTGTAGCCAAGAGCAAACATCCTGTTCTTAGAACACACCTTTGGCAAGCACACAGCAGGACTTCCTTTGGATGTTTCTCCAGCTTCCAACAACCTGCAGTTTAGGGACCTTCAAAGCCAAAGGCAAGAAGGGGCTTCCTGCATGGTGAGGAAATATGTGGGGAGGAAATCAGAAGAAACAAGACCCTAAATTAGGATATTTTGAGTTCAAAGCACCTTGTTCTTACACACTGGGCTTTTCTGGGAAACAGGGAAGGACAAAAGAGCTAAATCCCAAGTTAATTGTTTTCTTTCAATGACAAGCCCCACTAAGAAAACAGCAGCATATCTACTATGTAAAAGTCAGTACTTGATCATACTTTGTGCCAAAAAATAGTCTTTAAGTACATTGAAACGGCATAAAACACTAATTGCAACACTACGGCTGTTAGTTTGAAGACAAGACAAACCAAATGTGCAGGACTGAAAATTACATCCTACTACTACTATTTAAAGTGCATATTCTGTGCTACAGCTACAAGCAAGATCAAGACCCCATTAAGTGCCAACACAAATGCAAAGAGCGGCACTGGTGATACCAATGTTGAAATCAGGCAGTGATGGGGCAGGAGCGGAAAAATCACGCAAGTAACATTGCGGACCAAGAGACCACTGCAAAAGAGAAAGGTTCACTATATAAAACAGCCACTAAAACACAAGACATCAAGTATGCTCATTCTTCATAGTTCCAAAGTTCTCTCAGACACCAGCAATTTATAATGAAAACCTGAAAGATGTGAACTATGGACATGGGCGCACAACACTGTTCATTAAATTTGCCTTCAGGTATTTTCTATTTTCTCACTTAATTGTTTAAAATTTTATCCTAAATAAATTTCTGACTTAAACATACGCATGCATTTTTAAGACCAAAAACCATCACGGAATTCCAGCTGTGCTAAAAAAGGAGCTGTTGCTTCTAAATCCCTTAGCCTTCAAAAAAAAAAAAAACCCTAAACCCACTAGGCTACTGTCTGATTTTTATGAATAGAGTATTACAGTGTTTCAGCAAAGCCTTGGTTTTGGTTTAGTTGTTTCTAAATTAAAGTAGCTGAAGCAAATTCGGTATTTTTAAAATGAACTTTCACAAGGTTACTCTGGGATTCTATCACTATGCTTTACTTGTAAAAAGGTGTAAAAAACTGACTAATCAAAACAAAATCCTCGTCATAATGGATTTGATTATTGCAAAGATTTCTCTTCTAATAAATAAGTCTAAAGTTGAATCAATTTTCTCACACTAAATATTTCTGAAATGACAAACTGTGCATGCTGCAATCACAGGTTGAATTTTCTTTTGGTAAATTAAGCAAACAAAAGGAGGATAAACGGGCAATAAATAAAAGCAGAAATACAACTTTACACTACAAAACACGTGATTTCTACATATCCATTAATGTTTAATTAGTTTTCTAGTGTTACCTAATTCCAATGTCGTGTAACTTGCCCCAAACAAACTTCCGGTAGTAGAAGAGCATATTTTTCTGGAACATGGTCTCGGTGATATAGAAAAATGATCTGAGCAACTGAACAACATAGGTATCCATCAGCCAGTATAGGAACTTGGCCAAAATTTCTTCACGCAAACGATGCTCATGGGCAGGAACAGGGTTATCACCTTCAATAAACAATTCAAAGGTAGCTATAGTAACTATCAACTATGAGTAAAGAAACAGAACACACAAACCCGAAACTCGCACAACATTCTTGCCTTAGCTTGAGGTCATTTGAAGGAAAAAAGGTAACTACCAACAATTATACAGACACCACTCCAAATTTTCATGGTATTAAATAATGTTACTGACCCAAGCTTAAACCACAAACGCAGGAACTAATCAGCAGTGATAAATAGATATAGAGGATGCAAATACATGCCAGTAGTCGCCCAAAGACTCACTTTCTTCCCCCAGCATTGACTGCGCAAGATCGTTAATGCACAAAAGTAAGATTTTTGTGACAGGAGAGGTAAAGTAAAAACACACTAGTCTACTAATACATAAAACTATTTTTAAAAAAGGAAGCAAAAGACCAAAAATACTTAGGGATACTGTAAAAATTAACAGAATTAAACTGGGATGACTTGGGGATAAGAATGATATTCAGATTTCCCAATTACATGAAAATTAATTTCAGGGTTAGGCTTTATTTCAGACATCCTACATAAAAGCTACTGCTGCAGTCAAAGAATATAAGAAATAATTCAAATTACCCTAAGTCCATCAGTACTTCCAATATTTAGATGGGGCAACAATTACGAACCCAGAGCATTCCTAACTACTGTCAAATTTATGGTCACATAGATCTGTAAATATGTCTAAATATGGATGAGCAGGGAAAAAATCCCTGGGCTACAATAACAATTTCTTGGCCAACTTCCAATAATAATTTTTCTAATTACATTTAAACCGTAGAATTTAGCAAAATGCAACAGGATTCTTAAAGAAAGCATAAAGAAATATTAGTTTAGCTGCTTAGCTCAAATCATGACTATGGCACGAATGTGTCAAAACCAGCTTAATTTTGATGCAACAGAGCTGACAGTAAAATTTATTAAATGGAAATAAGTTTCCAGTTCTCTACTCTGTTTAGTTTTTGTATGCTCCAGGGCAGAGACATTTTCATGTATTTACAGGACTTTAAAAAAGACTACCAGGAAGTGTTCACTGCAACAGAAGCCAGGTAACACCACTGAAAAAACTCAATGACTGTTGCTAAACTCACTAACTGAAGTGTTACAATACGCAGTTGTAATGTGCAAATTAAATTGGGATGCTGATAGGTAGCTGTTCTGGAACTAGATTATTTGTATTCTAAGTTCTTGATAACAGATGTCAACCATGACTACAATTCAGAGAACTGACAAGAAACCACTGCTACTACTTCTGGAGGAAAAAACCTCCCCACCTACAGTGCAGCAAAGCAATTAATGCTTTGTTTAAACTTCAACCATATGGGAATACTTTCATGAAAATTAAAATCAATTCTGTGTTGCTTTTCCTGGAATATGGCCAGAGAATAAGAGGGCATTACATTTTTCAAAGGTAAGATATTCCAAATGACTGTGAACCAAAGACATTTTACAATAAAGCCTTTAAAAATATTTAACTCCTTAGCATTTTGAAAAGTGTGGCTTTGAACCATAGTTTCTGAATAAAGAAATCATGCATTTCCTAGAATTAAGAGTTTCTTATGAAAGTGTAACCTCCCCTATTTTGACGTCAGTTCTCAAACATTAGACTTTTTATTTCCCTCCTACACTAGAAAGAACCTGTAGTAATTTCAGAATTTATCACACTTTTTAACAAAAGAATACCGTTTTCAGCTCACATTACTGTAGGATGCAAGTACAACACCGGGTAAAAATAAACACTGCAAGGGTACCAGGGAAAGAGTGCAATCCCCATTGTACAGACAGACACAGAAAAATGAAGATACACATTAGATCCTACATCAATCAACCACAGAACTACAGCTTCAGGCTAGATTTAAATCCTGGGATAGTGTCTGAAGAACAAACTTGAGGAAAGGAAGATTCACCTGTCATTTGAAAAGAGGACTAAACAGAAACGGATTCATATACAGAATTTGGAGCAATCAGCTGCTGCCCTCTCATAAGAGCTTTTTAGCCAGGGACCACTCAGCCTGGTGACTTCTGCCCCACCAATTAGCCAGGCTGAAGCAGTGCTCAGTGAGGGTCTCTCGATCCTAGAGAAGGGCTCTAGAAAGGTGATGGATGATGACAGCCCTTTTTACAAGGACATGCAATGACAGGACCAGGGGGAAGCATTTTAAACTGAAAGAAAATAGGTTTAGATTAGACATTAGGAAGAAATTCTTTACTGTGAGGGTGGTGAGGCACTGGAACAGGTTGCCCAGAGAAGTTGTGCATGTCCCAACACTAGAAGTGTTCAAGGACAGGCTCAATGGGGTTCTGAGCAACCTGGTCTAGTGGAAGGTGTTCCTGCCCACGGCAGAGAGGTTGGAACTAGATCTTTAAGGTCCCTTCCAACCAAAACCATTCCGTGATAGGCAATCCCCGTATTGAATGGGTCTCATACTGACATCTTTCTCACAGGGTTGATGTGAGAGAGTAAAAAAAATTGTTTTTTCCACTCCCATAGGAGAGGAGCACATGCCACTGCAAGTGTCTTGATTTGTTTTTAGTTCCTTCTGAAGGCTTACGGTAACAAACAGGCAGATGGCATTTTTTCCTTACGTGCTTAGGTCATACTTCAATGGATTTTCAGAGTTACTGCAATTTGGATAGTAGGAGTGGATGGGAAAGTTTTGGGTTTTGTTTATGAAAACATCATTCTGTTAAACAGAAAAAGAATGAATGCAAACAACTTTTGGAAGGAAGACAAGCTTAAGTGCCCTTACACCATCAGCTACATGCACTACTAGGTTTGCCCTCTCAGCTAGGGCTATTACCAAGGAACTTGGCAATTCTGACTCCAGATTCAATACCCTCCCCTTCCCACCTAAAACATGAACACGAATCATCTGACAGCCCCATCACTTAGCTCTTTAATAGAAGAAATACCTTTGCCTAGACGAAGCCACATGCAGTCATTCACTCTCATCCTCCACATCAATTCCTGCAACGACATCCTAGCAAACTTCCCCCTGGAAATGAACACTTTCAAATTTTTTAGGAACCGACACTTGTTGTGGTTTGACCCCCAAAGCTCAGCAGGGATGACCTTCTCCAGGCACTCCCTGACAAACATGTACACCTGCCAGTGGCTGCTGTGCTGCTTGAGGAGCAACTTGAGGGCTGAATCACAAGCCTCTCCTGGGTTTTGCTCCTCACTCTCCGACTCCCCACGCACAGGTTCTGCAATGGGAGCACCTAAGTTGTCAGGCACATCAGTGTGACCAGATTCACATCTGCTGCTTGTCACACGCTGAGCAGGCTCCTTCCCACACTGCTCTGCGTGCTTGGGAACCTCTGCTTCCCCAGGCAAGGGTGCCTGACAAAACTGCTTGATTTTTCTCATATTGATTTCAGATATCACAACGGGGCAATTTCTTCTCAAGAGAGCTGTGTAAGGACACTTTCTGTGGTTCTCTAACAGTTTCTGAAATACATGCTTCATTTGCCAGTAACGTTTGGGCAACACATCCTTTCTCCACTTGCTTTTTCGCTGACTTCGCTCAGGCGTTTGCTTCACACGCTTTTGGATTGAGAATATGGTTTGTACAAGCCGCTTTCCACCTGCCTGACAGTCCTGCAAGCGATTCAATATAAACGATTTAGGGAAACATTCTCGGAAACTCCTGTGAGAATACAGAAGATACTTCCTCTCAATGTATACTGCAGAACCCATGAGTTTATCTGGTAACTTCTTTGTCGAATGCGGTTGGGCACTTTCCTGCCTTCTGCATTGTGAAGAAATACCCTCCATGGGTCTGGTTTGTACTGAAGCCAACTGAGACTCAGATGTATGCACCTCTACTCTTTTCCTATGGGATTCTGCTTGCACTTCAGTACTGGACTCTAAAGGTTTTTTACTCCGAGCTCTCTGCCGAAGAGAGCGTTTACGTGACAGAAACTTCTTCCTGCCACGAGATTTGTGACCTGACGAAGGACCAGACACAGCACTGTCACTTCTCTGAGGAATATTGGGGGTTTTAATGAGACCTTCAGAACGTGGTGCTGCACACCCAGTTTCAGATCTTTCAGAACTACTTTGGTTTACATCAGGAGTAAGATTACAAGCATTTTCCCCTCTCATTTTCTTCCCTATTCTAGACCCCTTGGCTGGAATTTTAGGTCGTTCTCTATGAATCTTTTTTTTCCGAGATGGAGCTGCAGCTCCAACCCATGAACTGGAACTACTTTGGATTACATCAGGAGTAAGATTACAAGCATTTTTCTCTCTCACTTCCTCCCCTATTCTAGCCCCCTTGGCTGGAATTTTAGGTTGTTCTCTACGAATCTTTTTTTTCCGAGATGGAGCTGCAGCTCCAACCCATGAACTGGAACTACTGTGGATTACAACAGGAGTAAGACTACAAGCATTTTTCTCTCTCACTTCCTCCCCTATTCTAGCCCCCTTGGCTGGAATTTTAGGTCGTTCTCTATGAATCTTTCTTTTCCGAGATGGAGCTGCAGCTCTAACACATGAACTAGAACCACTTTGGTTTACATCAGGAGTAAGACTACAAGCATTTTTCTCTCCCACTTTCTCCCCTATTCTAGTCCCCTTGGCTGGAATTTTAGGTCGTTCTCTACGAATCTTTCTTTTCCGAAATGGAGCTGCAGCTCCAACCCATGAACTGGAACCACTTTGGTTTACATCAGGAGTAAGACTACAAGCATTTTTCTCTCTCACTTTCTCCCCTATTCTAGCCCCCTTGGCTGGAATTTTAGGTCGTTCTCTACGAATCTTTCTTTTCCGAAATGGAGCTGCAGCTCTAACACATGAACTAGAACCACTTTGGTTTACAACAGGAGTAAGACTACAAGCATTGTTCTCTCCCACTTTCTCCCCTATTTTTGCCCTCTTGGCTGGAATTTCAGGTTGTTCTCTATGAATCTTTCTTTTCCGAGATGGAGCTGCAGCTGTAACACGTGAATTGGAACTACTCTGTTTTTTCCGACGTTCAGTAACCATCTGTTTGCTTGCTTTAGAAACAGCTTTTGCAGAACACCGGGCACTAGGCACTAAGCTTCGTCTCTTATTTCTTTCATTTCTCATTCTGGAGACATTATCTTCACGTCTTTGCCTGCATTTCCACCCATATGACCTTAAAAGATAATTTCTATGAAACATAAGCCTGTTTCTCATATATTTAAGCAAGCTAGTACGTTTAGGCTTTGAAGACCTTTGTCTAACAAATGCCAGGGATGAGTCTACATTACATGAAATAAGTTCATAAATTGGTTGCCCACAAACTTGGTAACAATTACTAGGGGGGACCAGCATAAAGATTGCACAGTGTTCCAGTAAATACATCATCACATCATCCCCTATCCTGCTCAACAGTGTCTCCCAGAAGCCACTAATACGAAGCGTTTCTGTGGCAGTATTGGGGAGGTAGTTGTGTATCTTTGAAAGTGGCAAGGCTGTCAGTTCAGAACTGTTTTCATCGGGTAAGGAGTATCCATATGCGAGGACATTCTTCATCCCTTTTTCACACAATCGCTGAACAACTCTTGTGGTGACTTCACTCTGACTAGATAACTGAAGAAACAAAGAAAGAAGAAAATTAGCTT
Organism: Acanthiza pusilla; assembly: GCA_036630365.1. Lineage (NCBI taxonomy): Eukaryota > Metazoa > Chordata > Aves > Passeriformes > Acanthizidae > Acanthiza > Acanthiza pusilla. Next base: position 33,092,025 of record JAXCHO010000034.1, read on the forward strand.
TCTTCACTTATTTGTCCGTAAACCACAGTACACCCTTTAAATAAAAAGGCATGCAAAGGTACACCGCCCTAGACATCAGCTTTCAAAACAGTGTTAACGATTCATAAGCATCCTACCCAAAAAGCAAGATTTTCCAAGCATACTGCAAGATGTTCCCAGGTAGCAATGTAAGCCTACGACTTTAAGGAAGTCTTCTTATCATCTGCCCTTTTGATCATGCTTTTTATGCCCAGGAAACGCCCTACACGACTCCCCTGGAGTCCCTCAGCAGCTCAGACTCCACCGCCTCCAGGTCACGCTGCCCGTGAAAGTGTTTGCAGATCCACGTTTGTTCGCGGGCACGCATCCCTACACACGTGCTCGCGCAGGCTCTAACCTCCAGGGAACTAACGCTGATTTTCTTGAGGCCTCCATTTCCTTTTATGTAAAGGAAAGCTCAACTAAACCACTCGGTGCACAATTCCAAAACCCACTCAACAAGTTCGCAACATCTGCTTCCTACCACAGCACAGTTCTGCTCATGCGGCGCTAAGAAAAAAGCGGTCTTCCCTCTCTGAAAAGTTCTTCCTCTGCCTGAACACCGACCCGCAACCCGTTCTACCCGCGTCTTCTCGTATCTCTGAGGAGCGGGGAAAGCCGCACTTTCCATTCCCAGCGGCTCCCCGGCCGCATTCCGCCCGCTCATCCCTGCGCACATGGGCGCGCAGGCAGGCAGGGAGCCCCCAGCGCACAGACCCGCAGCGTTACCCGCCCGCTGGCACCCGGGCTGTGCTCGCCCACCCCCCGCGGAGGCAGGGGCTCATTCCCCGCTCCCCGCTGGCTCTGGGGCCGCGCCGGAGCCGCGGACGGCTGCGGGAGCCGGCGAGGCCCGGCCGGCAGCAGCCACGAGGGGCCGAGGGCCGCCCCCGCACGGAGCGCGGGAAGCGCTGGCCCCGGGAAGCCCCGGCGGGGCTCTCGCTGCTCGGCCAGGGCGGCAGCCCCTCGCCCCCGGGCCCCTTCCTACCTGCTGGAAGGTGAAGGGCCGCGGGATGGCGCGGGCGCCGTGGGGGACGCACACGAGGCACTGCCCCACGAAGGTGCGGTAGCAGGGGATGTCGTCGGCGCGCAGCACCTGGGGGTCCCCAGGGCCGCTGTCCCCCAGCTGCCGGACGAAGGTCTCCAGCGGCACGGCCTCGGCGTAGCAGCGGCGCAGCGCGGACAGCACGGCGGCGAAGGGCTCCCGGCCCGCCATGTTGCGGCCAGGAGGGCACGGGGCCACCTGCGGCAGCCGCTGCGCCCCTCCGACCGCGCCGCTGCCCTGCTTGGCCATGAATGAAAAAATGAATAAAAGTATTAACTGGAGAGGCAGGGAAATTAAAATAGAGCAAACAGGCTTTTATAGCTGCGCCGCGGCTGCTGCGCCCCGCTGCCCCCAGTGTGGGTGGGCACGGGCGGCGGGCGGGGCCGGGGCGGGGCCGGAGGCCGCTGTCCAGCTCCGCCGTCGGGGGACAGAGCGGGAAGATTCCCTGCCGAAGAACCCTCTTTTTTCTCCAGGATCAGCACTCCGCGGAGGATCTGTCTGAAATAAGAGCAACTGTAGGAGAGATTATGGTGGAGATGAACAGACTAAACGCTAAAAATGCCGAAGTGGCTCACCCTGATTTTTTTCATTAAACGCATGAGTGAAGAAGCCAAATCACTTATGGCAGTGTGTAGCCTCCTACTCAAAATTTGTCTTGGTATCTGAAGATTTCATGATAGAAAACTTGATGTCACGCTGTGAAAGGGATTGTGATGCAGTTCTGGGGAAGTGCAGGTCTCTAACGCTGATGTTCCATCCAGGTGAGTTAGTAGAAATCCCATGGTTTGGGTTGGAAGGGACCTCAAAGGTAATCTAGTTCCAAGTCCTTTGCCATGGGCAGGGACAATATCTGTGAAATATCTGTGCAATAACAGAATTAGTAGATGTTGGGAGGAATTGTTTAGCCAACATTTCTCCCATAACAGGGAGTCCTGCCTTTGAGTTCTGTCAAGTGTTGAAAAGACACAAAAATTACGGTCATATGATTGATACGTGCTACTTAAATTTCCAAAAACCTTTTCAAGGAAACGTGTCAAGACACACAGCATAAATTCAACAAAACCAGGACTTTTGAGTAAATGTTTGGGCAAAGTGGGGTTAGCACTCTACCACACACGGTGAGGTGACTGTCTTCTAACTGGGCTTTGTAGTTGCTGTGAGTATCCTACAGGAATATAACAAAGTTTCTCCTTCCCAAAGATTGGAGAGTACCTTATCTTGGAGAGGAATCATCCAACAGCTCCCATTGTGGAGAAGGCTATTTCTTCAGGTGTGTGAATGGTGATGTTAGTGTCCCTGTGGCCATGGACAGTCTTGTCCCTGTTAGTGATGGTACCATGCAGTGAGTAATTCTCACCAGTGGCAGGGACAGAGGTGTAGAAGTTGTGGGTCTGCTGAGACAGAGCAATGTGTACCTTTCCCTTCCCCCTGTGAAGCCTTTACAGACTAGGGAGAGATGTCAGCATCCCACTGCTCATGAAGGACTGGCTCCCTTTCTTACTAAAACAATGGATTTCTTCCAGGGAGCAAAGCAGGTCATCTCCTAGCATCAGCATGGCTGAGGAGTCAGCTCCCTGGCACCTTGCAACCTACAAGTTGAGGCATTCCTACATCACTTCCAGTTCAGCATTGCCTGCTTGCCAGACTCCTTTAGCCCCTGGCAGACATAGGCACCAGCTGGCATTCCCAAGGGAGGGAGAGCAGTAACACCAGGCTTCATGGGACCTCTGCAATGCTGTCATTGAAATACTGCACTGTCACTGCATACTGAGGGGCAGGGGCTTTGGAGACAGTCTGAATCCATCAGCATCTGCACCGAGGGTAGAGATAAAGCTGATGCCCTCGGTCTGACCTCTGAAGGATCTATTTGACATGTGTTTTCCCCATGTCTCTGTTGCTCCAAAGGTGACAGCATCCTCAAGATAGAATGCTTGCCTGTGCCAAACACAAGGTTCACTATTTCCTGTGAGAAACATGTTCAGGAAGAAAGTAAAAGGAAGAAAAAGGGGTTAATTAATCTCTACCAGCTGTTGGCAAGTCCCAGCCTGTGCCTCTTCCTGATGCCTGCTTGGTGGCAATGACCACAGCAGTGGTGGAGGGGGAGAAAGCTGCTGCAGGGAAGCTAAGGGGGGCTCTTTCCTCTTTCTTTTCACAGGTACCATGTGTTTTTCTGTGGGTCTACCATCGGGCTGGGGCGACAATATAGGAAGGACAGGGAGAATGAAGTGTCATCGAAAAAGAGTAAGGTTGGTTTTTTGGGTTTTGGGGTGGGTTTTTTTTTGGGGGGGGAGTAAGGGGGGGGCAGCATGAGTAAGGAAAAGAACAGAATCACAGAGACATAGAATAGCTGAAGCTGGAAGAGATCTATGGAGGTGTCTAGTCCACTCTGCTGCTCAAAGCAGGGTCACTTAGAGCAGATTGCCCAGTGCCATATCTAATCAGGCTTTAATATCCTCAAGGATGGAGACTCCACAACCTTTCTGGGCAACCTGCTCCAGTGCTTTATCACCCTTAAAAAGAAAAAAAAAAGTCATGTTTAAATGGGATTTCTTTTATTTTAATTTGTGCCCACTGCCTCTTATCCTATCATTGGATACTATTGAGAAGAGTGTAGACCCATCTTGTTTAAATCAGCTATTTATTCATGATGATATGATCCCCACTGAGCCTTTCCTTCTTGGGGCTAAACAATCCCAGCTGCCTCACAATCTCCTTGTATTTCTGACTCTCCAGCTCCTTAGGCACCTTAGTGACCCTTTGTGGGGAGTTCTCTGTGTTCACTACAGTATATCCCTATCTTTTACTGGGAACCCAGATCTGGACAAAGAATGGGGTCACAGTTCTCCTCAATTTATCCTTCAAGGAATACTTAACCTTATCCACACCCTGCTTTACAACCAGTTTCTGTGAAAGGGAGTTACCCTGGGAATGGCTGATGATAGTGCCTGATAAAACAGTTTTTATGGTCAAGCAGCAAAGTGAAAGAAAATGAGACGTTATGTTTAGACCCAGCTTCAGTAATGGCTATTTAAAGAGGCAAGCTTTCTGCAAATGTGTCTCTCTTTTCAAAGCTCCATTTGGAAAGGCTAAAGGAAACCCTAATGAGAAATATCACAAAATGAAGAAGTAAGGTATCTTTCAAAAACCTGGAGTTGTGTTCAAATAGAAAAGTAAAAATATATTCAAACAATATCAGATTAGTTTGATGAATAACTTCTCAAAGTTGAACGAAACATGAAACATCAGAAGTGGAACAGTTTGCCAGGAAGGCTACAATGCAAAAATAGAAAAGGAACACTTAGGACAATTGTGCCAATACTGAGGGACTTCAGGGGTGTCTGTGTCAAGTCTTTGCACACAGCATGACCTCTCTTAAGCTCAAGTAATGTGAATTATGTTGTTCAAGAAAGAAGGGGGAAAAATTGTTCAAAAACCAGTGAGTCTCTATAATTAGATGGTAATTACCAGTGAATTTAAAGGAACTCAGTGACTGCCTATGTCAAGTGAGAATGTTTCAGTATCACAAATGATGAAAATACGTAACCTGACATCAAGGACCCCAAAGAAGATCATGGGGACTACCTAGCAGTAAATCTGAGGACTTGGCTGTGAAAGTTGACTAACTGTAGTAGAGAATGGATTTAGTGGACACATGGATAACTATGGCACATTGGAGGAATTAAAATTACATTTGCTGGGGGGCTGGGACATTATATGGTACAAAGGCACATTCCTTTGCTCAGTTCAGGTCAGTTGTCCCAGCTGTGTTCACCCCCAGTTTCTTGCCCACCCCAGTCTGCTCATGGTGGGGGCAGAGTGGGAAAAAAAAATCCTGATGCTGTCCAAGTGCACCAAGACGTGGGTGCACTGTCTGTTAGCCACAGACCCAAAGCAGAACACAGATTGCTTTGAAGGAAGGTAACTCTGTCCTAGCCAGACCCAGCACAATTTACAATTTACAATAAGAGTAAGACCCCATTATGACCCATCACATCTATCAGTCTGAATCCCCCTTTCTGGGGGATCTTCAGCCAATGTGGCTGATCTTGGTGCCAGTCTCACCTGAGGTTACTGCTTGAGACAGATCATACAGTCATACGCCTTTAATCAAGGACATCCCTTCAGCTTAACCAGCGGCTCAGTGTAATCCCTTTTTAGAGCATCCATCACATGTCATGGCCTTTATCTGCTGTGGAATGAAGTGTGTTGTGACAGTACTTGTTCTCTTCTTTTTTGGGTTGCATCTGCAGTCGTTGTTTTCGTTACAGTGGTCTTGTTCAAGGGAGGTGCCATTTGGTTGTCTGGCTGGCCCTATGCAAAGGGCATGTGGTGTGGGGGAACAAGCCCTTTCTAGCATTATTATCACAATTTCCAGATTTACATGGGTCTGACTCTTCTCATGTCTGTCCATCACAATCCTCTGGATTGGGACTCTCCTTCAGAGCTGCAGTGGTCCTTTCACTTTTTAAATGTTTTTCCCAGGCCGCTGCATGTCTCTCACACTGTGTAATGGTCCCTGAATGGCATCTCTCTTCTCACAACAGCCCCAGACATTGTCTGATTCAGCTTCTCTCTGCTTGCCTGTTGCTCCTTAAAGCATGTTTACCCCGTCCTTTCCTCCCACATTTGCCTCCTTGAAGTCAGGTCTGAATTGGATAAGACACACTTTGTGCCCATTAAACACTGAACTTTTCTATTCTAATAAATTCTCAGTGCTGGGACACACACTAGTCCCAGTATTTCCTCCACAAGCTCTTTGATCCTTATCTCAGCCTCTTGGCAGGCAGCCAGCCACGCCCAAGTGTATCATTCTTTGCTCTTTCTCAGACAAGTTCTTCCTTCCTCAGTTTCACACTGCCTTGCAGTGAATTTGACAGAAAATTAATTTTCCATGTGCTGGTTTTGGCTGGGATAAGTATCTTCAGAGTAGTGATTACAGGGCTATGTTTTGAATTTGTGCTGAAACAGTCTTGATAACACAGGGATGTTTTTGTTACTGCTGAGCAATATTTACAGAGTGTCAAAGCCTTTTCTACTCCTCACACCACTCCACCAGGGAGGAGGCTGGGGGTGCACAGGAATTCAGGAGAGGATACAGCTGGGAAAGCTGACCCCAACTGACCCAAGAGATATTCCATACCATATGGTGTCATGCTCAGCATATACAGCTGGGAGGGAAGTTGGGGGGGAATGGTGCCCAGGGAGGGGTTGGGCATCAGTTTGTTAGTGGAGTAATTGCTTTAATTTGCATCATCTGTCTTTTTTTGCTTTTTATTTTCCTCTGATTTTAACTATTTTAAACACCGACCTGCAACCCATTCTACCCCCCTGTTCTCTAATCTCTTGTGAGAGGGGAAAGTGGCATTTTCCATTTCCAGTTGCTCCCTGGGCACAGTCAGCTTGTGATTAGCAGGACCAAAGCATGCAGATGAACCACACCAATGAAAAGTCTACCTGGCTTTAGGCTGCTTGACACAGACTAACCTGTGGCTAGAGATTGCTACAGGCAAATAATGCCTGGTAAAAATATTCAGTCAACTCTTCAAAGTCCAAAATAAGAGTAAGATAGTCCACGAATCTCTGCAGACATAAAAGAAGGAGGACAAATCATCATAAAGGGAACCATAAGAGTTCTCTCTTAATAAGGATTGTGGAGCAGTAGATGACGAAACATTAGGGGACAGAAACTGAGGCAACTATACCCAAATACATACTTAGACTCAAAACACCTTGCAAGATGTTTTATGGGTACCATATGGCAAGGACAAAAAGGACAGAGTACCACTAAACAGAAAGCTGGGGGCACCAAGGGAGAAGCTATACTACTCAACCAAACATAGGCAGGCATGAGTGACAATGCGGCAGTGTTAAAAGTGTCTTTTGAATTTATTCCTTTTGATGAAGGAGGGGAGGTGTTAAAAAAACCCCAAAACAAACCAGGATTTTAGGGGACCCATTATTAAAAGGAGCAGTAAGAAACAGAATAGCTGAAGCAAACGGATTATCTCCAGCTATCCTTAAAACAGAGATATCACAGTTCTCCCTTCGTACTGTGAGGAAATTCTTAAATAGGATCATAGAATAGGTTGAGTTGGAAAGGACTCATCAGGATGATTGAGTTCAACTCCTGGCCCTGCACAGCACCATTCCCAAAAGCTACACCATGTGCCTGAGAATATTGTCCAAATGCTTCTTGAACTCTGTTAGGCTGGTGCTGTGACCACTCCCCTGGCGCGTCTGTTCCCTTGCCCAGCCACCCTCTGGGTGAAACACTTTTTCCTAGTAGCCAACCTAAACCTCCCGACTCAGCTTCATGCTGTTTACTCAAGTCCCGTCACTGGTCATGATCAATACCTCCCCGTTTGCTTCCCCTCACAAGGAAATTTTGGACTGTGATGAGGTCTCCCCGCAATCCTCTCCAGGCTGAACAGACCAAGTGACCTCAGCTGCTCCTCCTAAAGCTTCCCCTCCACTCTCTTCACGATCCTCATTGCTCTCCTTTGGATGCTCTCTAATAGCTCAATGCCTTTTTTCTATATTCCTGTAATCACTGGAAAAGTACATTGATCCTCATAGACACAGGCCCAAACCTCTCCTAGGGGGAGAGGGTGAGCAGTCAGAGACTGTTCACTGGGCATCTGGGAAGGCTGGGCTCTTTCTGGCTCTGTTTCTCAATACCTATAGCTAGATTTATTCACTCAGTGGGTTTTACATCAGGAAAACCTAATTATTGTTGTAAGAGGGGTAAGATGCTGTGCTGGTAACTGGGCAGCCTCCTGAAGTCTCTTCCCACCTCTTTTAGACTCATACTATATGGAAAAGCTGTAAACTGTAACGTAAAGGGTACCAGCATTACCAATAAATTGCCACATTTCACTTCTTCAAGATGAGATTTATCTTCTGATGGAACAACTGGAAATCATGGTGTTTGCAGACAAATAGCAGAATTATCTGTCTTAAGCGCTTCTGTTGCTGAGCTGTAGCTGAGTTACTGGAGCGCCGTGTTAAAAGGGAACACATACTGGTGCCAAGCCTGCGTTTTAGCAGCATCCACAGCCCCTCCTCCAGAGGGACGTAAGCACAGCAGAGCAGACTTCTTGAGCTCTCCTGGTAAGACAAAACCTGTCTGTGCTGCTACCATTTTGTAAATCCGTTTGTCCTGTGGCTCCTGGGAAAAAGTTCAAAGGGTGGAAGGTCACCTCCTGGAGAACAGCTGCAGGAAATGATGAGTAGGAAGTAGCAGGGTACGGAAGGGAAGAGCTGTGCAGGAATGCAGCACAGCCTCAGTCACAGCTCGGAGGCACTGCACCACAGGCCATCCACACAGAGTCCAGCCAGCTGCCTTTTGTCACTTATGTCCTTAAAGAATCATGACTGCTGTGTTATTATGCAGTGCTAAGTCCTGGGCAAGAGCAGCTTCCAGAAGCATATGATGATTTTCTCAATTAATTCTAAAACAGCCCCAACCCCAAATTACAGTAATCTTTGAACTTCCAAAGCCTAATGAAGGTGAGAATGTGAGATGCTCACCTAGTTGATTACAACAGTAAACCCCAACAGAAGTGATAAAGTTTTAAAGTTACACTTGAATACTTAAATAGATCTTAGATATTGATAATCCAGCATGAGCTGCAATACATTAAATTTCGTATCAGTTTTTCTTCCACATTAGTCACATGCAGAACCACTTTAAGCTGGTGTCATTACCACAACTAGAAAGTTAAAACATATAATTTAGTATCTCCAAAGTTACTACTCACAGTTTTTTTTACCACCTTTCTTTCCAGTAACAAAAGGTAACTCTTTATCCCATATGCCAAGTCTTTTATTTGGAAATGGAATGCATAAAACAATGACTTGAACAGGAAAGTCTTGCTCATTTTAAAGACTTAAAATGTTCTAATTTTATATGCTTTATGACTATTGTATAGGATATCATGAGGTCAGTGTCAAGAAATGCAAGACAGAAGACCAGTAAACTCACAGTATGTAAAGGTGCAAGAGCAATTTTTCAACAGCTGTGTACAAAAATGAGCAATGAAACATTAGAAATACCCAAATATGGTATTCTGGACTTCGAGAAGCTATTCTAGAAGAACCAATGACTTGGTTGTTTTGAAATGGCACAAAAAGGGAACGTGCTATATGCATTCTTTATATCAGGAAAACTTTTCACACACATTTAACATAATGTGAAGTATTAGTTTGCTTAACAGCAAAGAGCTCATTCCAAACAAATTCAAAACAGGTACAAGATACACCAAATGCAACCCCAGTTTTGCATAGACTTACTTAGGTATGTTTAATGCTAAAATCAATAGCCTGTAGGTACAATTAACAGCATATAGGGACTTTAAGATGAACAGGAGTTAAATATTCACTTCAAGACTCCTTTCCATTGCCAGCAGTGTGTAAGGAGGACTTCAGCATAGGCAAGACTGTAGTCTGTGGCAAAACACGATAGGCAGGCACACTTCTTTATCTTTTTGGGACCCAAATATTTATACGTTCAGACTTTTGTAGTATCAAAACTGGATGAAATCCACTTCACAACTTACAGACTACAGGAGCTGACCTGTGTTCTTCAAGGTTGTTCAATGAGTATTTTCAATTAATGACAAATTGAGGTTAAACAGCCTTGCACAAACAGCATGCAATTTAATAAACATAAGACTCACTATGGTTAATTTGTAAACTTACTGACCACAGCAAAACTAGAATTGGAAACCAGAATTCTGCCTTTTGGATTTTTTAACTGTATTTTATTTGCTGCTGAAAGGAATGTACTCTATATTTCCCTTACTGTTACTAAGAAACTTGCTTTTAAGAATCTTTAAAGATTTTAAATTTAAGATTTTTCTGACCATTTTTAGAAGTGATTTCTAGATATAGCTCTGGAGTTTGGATTATGGTATAATAATTCAATCTGATTTTTTTTTGAATTTGAAAGAAACAGATCAAAATACCTCCCTTAATGAATTCCATTCCCATGGAATACAGATTTTAAATTGTATGAATGGTATGAATTTTTCTTTGCCAGGCTATTTTTTTTGCTCTGTATCTTTGTAGTTTGTTGAACCTGTACTTGAGCAAAATCATTCCACTTGAATGATGTGTGTTTCATCTAATAAATAGGATGGGGCAGGGAGGGAGAGGGGAAAAGACTGAGGAATTATTCCCTTTGAAACATGACAGAATTGGCCTAGTAGATCATTGTGTTACCACATGATGAAGAATTTAAGAAGCATTAAGAGACCTTCCCAGTGCATAACAATGATTTGCGTTACATGAATACCTGCTATGCCAAGAAATCACATTTGTCAACAATGCGGAAGGATTTCAATAAACTTGCATACATATTTAAACAAATCATGTTACAGTTTTTTCACACCTTGATTCATTTTAAGAAAACTGAAACCCTCTGCCATATTGTGGGCCAAGAATGTGGCAGAATTTGAAGTTCAACAATGCCATCTGCCTTATCCTATATTTCCAACAACATATTTTTTTAACTATGAATTCACAATTTCGACAATTTCCCTCATCTCCATTATCAAATGAGAATGATTTGTAATTAGCATATAATCCAATATTATACCTTTTATTTTTGACAGCCCTCAGTTTGGCAATAATCCTTGATTCTGCTGTAACACACTGTCTTGTTTTTTCAGTTTTCATAGCCTAGTGGCACAGGCACCACAGTTTCAGTTCGTGAGTTGTCTTAAAAACACAGATTTGGATCTTAATTACAATGGTCAGGATGCTTAGGTTTTCACTGAAGAGAAGATGAAATGCAGGAGGTTTATATAATGTCATCTGGCAGACTGTAGAGCTTGTGAAGACAGAAGAGGGTCTTGAAACAGGAGGATATCAAAACTAGATTTTGGCAATATAGAAGATGTATTGTCCACGTAGTTCTGTCATAAGCTTTAAAAATACTCTTATTAAATAAGTTTTTCCTTCCTTATGACCAGGTAATACACAAAGTGAGTACGAGTCCAGGGGTCAGAATCTTCTTCAGTTCTTAGTTATTCTCTATGAGCTCTTAGCTTTTTTCTTTGACTTTTCTTCGTAAGATTCTCCATACTCATTTACTCTGCTCTTATCCACAGGATAAAGCCTGGCAGAAAAACCCAAATCATTAGTTACATTACAGTCTTCTACCTGAAGAAATTAGTTAGTTCTCTGATGCTTAATTTTAAAAATAAATTTCTTTGTCATCGTATTCTCTATTCCCATTTGTGGCAAAACCCAACAGCTTTAAAGATTTGTACAGACATATCAACTTCTTCACAATATGACTTAACCAGTTGTCTCATAACAGGACCTGTTAAGAAATGTATTAGCTCCCCTAAAGCTTGGCTGGAGTCTTTTCTCAAGCAATCCAGGATACCTCTCAAACTTGAAACCAGTGCCCAGCCCCCATCAGAAGCTGCTGACCTCTTAATATCTACAAAAATACCTCAGAAGGGGACCTATTTTACTACAAATTGGTGCAATTATATAAACCCCAAAAAGAAGTCTGCATTAAGTATTAATGATTAGTTATACATATCTCTATATTCTGGTATAATGTGAACTTGTCTTAGAATTCTTGTTGGCGCCACATAAAAATGTTTATTCTTGAGAACATGAATACACTTTCTGTAGCTTCACTATAAACAGTATTTCATAAGTAATGCGTATAGCTTTCTACCCCATTTGATTTTAGTTACTTCAAGAATCTGAAACTGGACAGATACTCAACTTACAAGAGAACCTGATAACTTGTGTTTACAAACTAGATTAAACAGAAAAGCAGAGCAGGGCAATCCACCATCAGAAAACACCCTTCACTACTGCCCTGCAGAACAACTTGGGGAGCATGCCTCAGATATTAAGCAGAGGGAAATGTGGCCCTCAGTGAGGGTTAGAAGCCCAGAACTCCTGAGTGGGTTTGTGAATACAAGCTTAGGAATTTCTCTCCTTCCCCTTACTTCAGGCATTTATGTTTTAGGTTTGATTTGTGGTTGTTTTTTGTTGTTGTTGTCTGGGGTTTTTTTTCCCCTTTGTTTTTTGTTGGGTTTGTTTTTTTTGTAACTTCCAAATCTGGTGAAAAGAAGGCTGTTTTGGGGAGATAAATGGGATAACTGTCAGAAATTCTGAGTACTGTGAGAAGAGGAATTTTTTTATTACTCTGTATCATGTCCAGGGTTAGTGTATGGGAAATAGTTATGGGAAAATATTTTTGTTCTTTTTCTCTGTATTGAGATCTCCTTTGCAGGGTGCCCTGCTCACCATTCCCTTCACTAGGCATATACACAACTACCATTATCCAGATCATACTATACTATATATTATTACAGTATAAAACTTCTGCTTCAATTCTTCTATAGTTCTTTACAGCTATGAGACTGTAACCATCTATAGCATTATAAAAACTGTAATTAATATATTAAAGGAAGTCATAAGCCATACCATCTTTGGTAGAGATAGACCAGGAACACAACATCATCTCTAAAGCATGCCAGCCTATGAGATGTTGGCATAGTGATGATAAAAGCAAATATATCATCAATAAAGGTGTTGAATGCCTACAAATAAAAGAAAAGTATACTTCAGTTGGCTGTGAAGAAAGGAAGTCATCAGTCATACAAAATTACAGGCTTCCCATGTTTTTCAGTAAAAACACAGATTTCTTCCATATTTATAACAACACTTAACAGTTAAGCTGGAAAACTAATGCGAACTTTAAAATGCTTTTTTTTAATAAAGACCATACTTTCAACTACAGACCACAAGTTACAAGTAAAAAAGGAAGTAGGACTGTTTCAGGTAAGTGAAAGTATTGTCATGGGAGGGGAAAAACACAGACTCAGTTTCAGAGAAAACTTCAAAAGAAACTGGAAAACCCCCCACACTTTTGTTCATCTATTACTCAAATGACAAGATTTACAAAATGTCACTTCACTTTCATTTTCTGTAGAAATTTGTGTAAAAATGTGTCAATTTATTGCTCTTAAGAAGATTAACTTGATAGCCTTGGAAAGACTTTAAAATATTTTCAGTGCTTTCCTGGAAGTAACCATGTCTTCAATAAGGGCTGGATAATTTTTTACACCATTTCATAATTTTCAACACCATCAATTAGACATACTATAGGCTCTATTTCTGCAGCAATAAGAAAGGTAAATTAATAGAAAGGCAACTCCTCTGGATCTGGCTCTAGCCTACACGGAAGCTGCACACATCAACTCATACAGTGCACCAGCTCTAGTGCTCATATGTTGCAATAAACAGTTCCAACTCATTAAAAACATCAGGAAACAAATCCAGCAAAGAATATGCCCTGTTGGGTTAACAAACCGAGTCAGTAATGCGGCTCCTTTCAGTTTTAGCAAGCTGTACATTAATCCATACCATAAAAGGGGGGGAAGTGATGTACGCACAGGACTCACAAAATGAACCAAAGATTCATTGGAACAAAGATGGAACAAAACACCAGCAGAAAATGGGGGTGGGTGGATAGGAGAGAGAGTTCTGATTAGTCACAACAGGAGAGCTCTTTCTGTCAGGTCAAAACAACTCCATCAATCTGAAGTGAGGAATATGGATGGCACTTCCCAAGCCTGTGCAAAGGCTTGTCATGGAGCAAAAATAAAAACCTCAGCAAGCTGGAAAAGCCTTTCCAAGTCAACACCCAAGTGAGTGATCCTACAATGATGAAGGGAAGAAAAAGGTAAATGCTCCATCCTCCAGGCACATAAGCAGTCTTCATAAGCAAGTGAATGCACCAAAGCAGCCCATCCAATAGGGTTTAGACTGGACAATTTTCTTTTTGAGTTTACCTCGCTTGAAGGCACTCCTCATAAACATATGAAGGGCATAAACATAAAACCCACAGAAAGTCAGAATTCAAATTAAGGAAAAAACCCAACAAAGCTCTCTTAAACAATGATCACACAGATGAGTCCTCAGACTCTTCTTCCCACTTTGAGTGCAGAGGAGAGCAAGCAACTTTATATATCTATTAAAGAAAGTAAATTACTCCCTCCAAAACTCACTAAATTAAACATAATTGAAAACAAAATAGACTTCTTTCTCCATACACACAAGCCTTTGTTGTGGGTAGCCTATGGCATCTAAACACGAACCATAAACACTCTGAAAGAAAAGGCTATTCAGCAAGGCTGTACTGCTTTAAAGTTGAATAACCTCCCTTTGTTGTTTATTTAACTGCTGATGTCTCTGCTCAGTTACTATCTTTCGTGAAGTAAAATTGTGAAATTACTTCACTAATATACATTTTGCCCCCTCCTCTGAAGAAATATGCTGATTTGCCTAATATATGCCTGACACTATGTTTATTGTTATTTTTGTCTCTATTTCCACATCAAACACTGTTTATTTGCTATTCTGCTACAAGCTACATTTCAATCTGTTTTTGTAGATGCAGCCTTAAAAACATTAAGGCAGCAGAAAATTGGACTATTGCTGTAGGCTCATAGAAATGGAACAGCCTTTAAAGTGTCTTTAGATTTATACATTTTAGTTCTTCTGTCTCAAATCTTCTGTTCAGAATTGGACACCATTTCTTGATCAGTTTTTAACACCATCTTTTAAAGTACCGATGTTCTGGAGAATTGTCATATATCGGCACAAAGGAAAAATGAAAGCATTTATGAGTGGAAGTAGAAAGGGTACATGTTGATGGCATAAGGGTCTTGATGATCCCAGCACATCCAGCCAGGGATTCTCAGGACAACAAAGCACAGTACAAAAATCCTAATGACTCAGATCAGTGGTAAATGACAGAATCAAAACGCTATCAGTTCTTTAGGGGTACAAGAATGAAACCAGCATACAATTGCAAACTGAGAGAGAGCATAGGAGACATGGGAACTCAATGGTGGGTGTCCCTTGTTATCCATATCAGCACAAGGAATCCTGACTGGGATACCTGGGTATATCACCTTGGTGTCTGAATAATATACAAACCACTTGGACACACAAGTGGGTGCTTGAAGATATGCAGCTGTCAAGGGGTGAGTGAGCTGATTTTGTTTTAAAATAAAGTTACCTTCCCTTCCAAGTTCTGCAATAGAACTTGGCTGCAGCATTGCATTATTTCCTACCAGGGCAGTCTAGGCAGCAGGGACACCACAGTGTCCCCTCTTCCCCCATGGAAAAACCATCACACATTTGCCCAGAAGCTCAGAACTACCACTCTAGCAGAGAACACTGTGTACATTAATTCAGTCTCTGGTAGCTCCCGGAAACTGCCAAAACAAGGTCTTTTAGCATTCCTGTTTCTTGAGAAATATCTAAAATGCACTGACATCTTCTGAAAATAATGCATTAAATTGAGACTGATTAATTTATCTGCAGGACCAACATCTGCACTCATGCAAGACAGCTGACAGTACACAAAGTAGTATTATCATAAAAGCTAGGATACAAGTACGCTCATTATATGAAAGTCATTAAGAAAAATGAAAATCAGTATTTCTTTTTTTTTAAGGGCACTTGCAAATAAGTTTAGTTCTTAAACAAAAGTACTGCCATCCTTAAGCTATTTATTATTAGGCAGTTTCTTACAGAAAATAATTTTCAAAATGACTGCACCCAACTTTAAATAGGAGCTTTACTCACTTTGTATGTGAAAGCCTTCCATGGTAAGTGTGCAACAGATTTCATCTAGAAATAAAAAATATCAAATTGTAATAACGTCTATAAGAAGAGACTAGAAAAGTAGACTTTTATCACTTTTTAATCTTACCTTGTAGTTTACAAATAGTTGGGGCAGCATAAACAGGAATCCAAAAGCATACACTCCTGAAGATAAAAAATGGAAAACAAACAAATGTACAGATGTACATCACACAACTATACTTTCATAATTAGTGATTTGCACTCATTTTCTTCCAAAGAGAGAAGATGCATCTAATTCTTTTGTTCACTTTGGGTTGATTCTTCCCCTTTTTCAAATCACTGTGATAATTTAGTAAGTTACTGCTCTGTATTACACTGATCCAACTGACAGCAGTTAATATTATACTTGAGAGTCTTGGCCTCCATTTGAAGAAATACAGATAGAAAAAACAACAGAAGGAACTCACCATTGACAAAACTGTTAATCAACCAGGAGTACCAGCTACAAACAAAGAAGACAGTAGAGTTATATTTCATTTCAGCCAAAATTATAAAGCATCCTGTACAGGACGGTACACTGACTACTCCAAGAAATGGCTACGTTACAAATTACTTCATGCAAAAACTAGAAGTAACCTCACATCTCCCTTTCATTAGGAGAGGTTCCAAAGAAGGTAGTTTAAGCAAAGGATGCTTATCGGCCCAAACAAGAAGTCTGGAGAGCTTTATCAACTACTTTTATACTTTTACAGACCATTCTAAGACTTCTGTGTCAATAATCAGATAACTAACATGAGATAATACTGTGCACTGAACCCTGACTGTATTAAAGCCTCCAAAGGTAACACTGTATTCTAAATACTAAAGAGACACTTAATATGGAACTGTAAGGGCTTATTAAATTTCAAACAACAAATACCATTCACTGCAACCATGACAATAAGTGCTTAAAAAAAAAGTAAATACATGGAATCTGTGTTTTTCCCTCCTTACATATAATAACCCTCCCAGATGTTCAATGGAGCACAATCTTAGCAAAGTAACAGTAGTGCTTCAGTGATCGAATTCCATATTCCTGCTTGCAATCCTAAGAACGGCTAATAACTCATACTCTGGTTACATCATTTAAAATTAAACTTGCACTGCTGTGTTACTGACACATTCATAGCAACATTACAGTTGTAGCAGCACCTCAGTAATCCACAAGCATTTCAAGAATGCATCAGAAAATGCCTCCAAGATTAAAGGATAATCCACCGCTAAGATTACTTGTTTTGTCACATTTCCTTATTGATTTAACAATGGCAAGAATTCTATTATATTAATTGTTTTCACTTCCTTAAGCTGCAGTTCCTAAAACATCTGGAACATAGTATTTACAGTACTGAATGGATTCCAGAATTTTGTGAGAAAAGCAGAATTTTAAAATGCTGCCTATTTGTTAGCTGCTTACTAAGACAAAAACCTTTCAAAAGACCTGCTTTTCTAATAGCCCAGAAATCGCCTCAGTTTCTAGTATGAGTGTTACAACTCATGTATGCAGCAACAGCTTAAAATAACATCAGGAAGAACTACTACTGCATGTTTTCTCCCATCCCATCTGGGCCTAAGGACTATAAAAAGAAGGTCTACATGGCCACCACCATGCTTGTGGTTTGCAGACTTTTCCTACAACAAAGTCTCATGGCTGCACACTTGCTTGCATGTCTCCAACACAAAATGAACTAGTTATTTTGAGTGAAAGGGGACGAGGGTTTCACTTGTCCATGAAATATTGAGTGTCCAGCTCTTGCTGAAGTATTAATATGTTGCAGGAAGTCCAGGGCTTTAAAGGAATAAAGAGCCCTCTATCAAAAATGCGTTTGCTTGCTTGCCATCCTAGCTATCATGTTTAGGAACAGAGAAGCCTCTTGTTCAAAGCAAATAATTTTGTGAAAGTTTTTGCTTCTCTCTGCTATTGCACAGGTTCAAGCACTGAATTCCCTTCATCTCTCCTGTCACCAACTGGTCCTCTGAACATCAATGGCAGCTTTCTTCCCCCTCTTCTGATTGACAGCTTACTCATGTATGCAACCTATTGAATTCTATACTAAAGTAATTATCAGGTTACTTGTGAAATACAACATCCTCTTGCTTACAGGATGTTAAAAAACCATCTAGACTCTTCAGCTTTAGATAGACAGAACGAGGAAGCTTCCTGTTCCTAGCTTATGAATCGAACTAAAACAACCGATTTCCATAACCATATAGAAAAAATGGGGAATGTTTCAATTTCATATGAGATCATTTAGAGTTACATTTAGAGTACCTTTTGTATTTGACATTCAGCAAGGAGTAACCTGCACCTCCAATACACAGTGGATAAAGCAAATATGACAAGTATTTCATAGCCTAAGAGACAAGGAAAAGAGTTAGTTCACATTTTATGTACAGCAGATTTTTCATGGCGTTAAATAGAAGACGGCCACATAATTTTTTCCTGAAAGTATTTTTCTATTCCCAAATGTCTGCTAATTTCCACTGTGCTTCCAGTTCTAGTGATGGCAGTGAAAATTCCAAAGCCCAGTTCTGACAACCAATCACCTTAGAGCATATGCACCAAGAAACAGCACAAAGATCAGTATCTAAAAGTAGCTCCCTACTTAGCACCAATTTTGTCACCTGTGTTCAACTGCTTTCAGAAATCAGGAATCACATGAACTTTCCTTCAGTATAAATAACAAGTACAAATATCAATTTTCAAATCTGAGAGTGGTAACCCTTTCAGATCTCTCCATGTAAGTCACTTGCAATTCTGCTTCTCAGAGCAATGTTTCAACCAGACTCAGTTACCAAAGGAACTCTTTCACTTTTTCATAAACTATCAGAATGAATCTTCACTATCTGATCATCTACACAATGATGATCCACTTGACAACTGTGAGAACATGGAAAATACACTTGTAGAAAAAGAAAAACCCAAGTCAATCAACAAGTCACATATACAGACTTTGCAGATCAGAAGTCATAGGATTCCTTCTTACCTGGGCATCATATTCCTCAGTTTTCTTTTCAGAGTCATTGTATGCACCAAACTGTAATACATATAAAAACCACAATCAAGTCAGAACATAGGGGAAAAGCATTTGCTGTCCAACTCCCTACATTAAGCAGGTAACAAAGCTCTTACAAACTTCTATATAGGAGAGTTATACATCTGTTCTGCGCAGCCTGCTAAAAAATACAGGGTAGGCACATTTTACATCCACATTTTACACCAAACTTCCAGACTTCTTTAGTCTTTCTAAGCTAGACAGCTTAGAAAAATGCTGTTGAGACAGCAGAATTCACAAAGCAAAAGCCAAGCCAAGTAGCTAAAAATCTGTCAGATACAGGAAGCATTTATTAAAAACCATAGCCATGAAGAGGTCAGTTATGTATTATTTCTCCATGCCCAGAAATTCTGCCTGCTTAAACACAGTTTCTTGATTATTGACACAGGAATAAGCAGAGCCATCAATCACTTCAGACATAGACTTCAAACAAAACCCCAGAACTTCTTGTGAAGTAAACACTGACGATCAGACAATTGTTTCTCCTACCAACAAAATAAACTTTCAATGTAGATTGCACTTTGCCACTGCATGTTCTGCAGTCTCAGCACTTCATTTTTATCCAGAAGAATCATCAAAGAGTGTACTGTCCCCAGAACATGTCATATCTTCTGTTAGCTCCCCAATGTAGAAGTTACTCCTACAGGTTCATGAAAAAGCCAGTTTCTTATTTTAAAATATGATGTCACTTAAGATGTCACTATATGTGACAAGATGTAAGATGTCACTTATGATGCCACTACATATGTCACTTAAGAGTGTCTTTCCAACACAGCGGCAGGAGCGCAGTCCCACCTATTAAGATTTAGCAGGACGGACACAGAAGTTCTGAAGTTTCTCACACCATGAATACATACAAATAGCTGGTTCTTCTGAAGAACTCAAAGAAAGAAATAGGTTTGAAAATTCTCATCCTGCTATTGGATGAAGCCATTCACAAAGAGATAAACACAGGAAAGTTCTACAATTTAAAAAAAACCCAAAAAAACTTAATTTCACTGAAAGTCAAGTTGCACAGTAACCTGGAAATGGATGACTCAGAGTGTAGTCATTAACAAGGCAATGTCTACTATACCTGAAATCTGGGTCTCAAACCTTGCCACTTGATTGTCATTTTCAAGGCTTTCTTCACTTTCCAGAGCTGTGATTAGCAAAAACAAAACATGCACATAAAAGATTATACATAGGAATGTTGTATGGAGAATTCAGATAACAGAATCAAGATTCCAGAATATCTATTTTAAGTACCCATTGCATAAAGTAGTAGCAGCCTGATTGCAGCACACACTGCCTGTGTCTACACAAACCAAATGCGTGTCATCAGACAAGTGCAACATTGTGAACTTGCAGCCTTAAGTCTCTTTATCAGATGATGCACTTAAAGTTATGTAGTCCTTCCACAATATCTAGATTGCAGTGCCTAAGTTGGTTTACCACCAACATGCACCCCAGGTCAGATATTTAGAAAATTCTCCAGGAGTCACCTGCCAAGCAAGTTTTTACATACCTTTGACTAAGGTGTCTCAGAACTCCTAACAGTGATTAAGTTGGCACTTATTCATTACATTACATTTCAGTAGTGGACTACAAGCATAAATCAGTGAATCTACTGAATTATTTGGATACTTACTGTACAGCTGTAACAGCCTGACCCTAATGTAAACCAAAAGTTTCAGTTCACCTGAAAATTTACTCATGTACCCACCCTGCTATACAGATTCAACAACTTAGGCAATGCAGCTCCCCAGGAGAGCTAAACTCCATGAAGCTTTTTGTGGACAAGGTTCATTTGTTTAACTTTAGATAACCAATATTCTCTTCTCACCCACCATATATTCCGAACAAAAAAAAGGGAATAGGGTAAAGACAATCCTTTATTGTCATCTTTGATGCAAGTGAGAAAATTACGTTTTACAGAATCAATGCCGCAATTCCTACTGTCATGTACTGTCGCACAATGTCACATTCGTGCATGAGAAACAGGAGTTAAGAACAAGTTGTGAAAACATTCTTCCTAGCAAATTCCTCTGAGATGTACTGTGCTTATGATTGTTGTCACTTTGAGACAACCACGCTACCTGCAACCCACTGACTAGACGTGGCCTTGTGGAATCATGCACACAGGCAGCAGTATCCTCCTTTTCATCCTTCCCCAATCAGCTCAATCCTGGCACTGGCTGTGGGCACACAGCCTGCTCTTTGACAACGCTTCCATGCAGGCTTGTTGACATGGTTATACTTGCTTGGCCAGGAGTGAGGCCTAACAGATGATGTGATAGGTGGAACCTCAGCATTGCTTTATGTTTGGTTTCTACAGTATCAGCTGGACCATCCCAGAAAAAACTGACACTTGCAGTTTACTTTGATCAGGGACACAACCTCCTCTGCCACTGAAAACCAAGGATGTGAATGCTACAGCAGAATTTTCCAGTAACTAGTTTAGCATTCTTTTTCTACAATAAACTATGGATGTTGCTGCAAATACTGGTATCTGGTGCTACAGCTTTAAGAACTCACCTCAATCACTGCACCGATGCCTGCTGGGATCAGTACCAATAAACTTGTTTGTTCATCCAAAAGGAAAAGAAATATTACCACAGTACTAAAGCACCGCCAGAGCACTAGACAGAAAAAATGAAAATGGAAGGCTTATTAATATTTAAATAAACAACTGAGATGACAGAAGACTGATGGCCTATTTAGTGTTATTCTGTCTTACACAGTTTAAGCATGAATGTAGTTCTAGAAACAGCTAGTGATCTCCGGGCAAATAGGGAACAAAAACGTTTTATACAATCCTTATCACAGAAGGTGAAAGAAAACTGGAACATTTAATGAAGGCTTCTGCACTGCAGCAATTCAGCCATGTATCAGTACTATTAGGAACTACATTCATGACTCTTGACTCCAGGAAGCTGCAAGGCTGTGAGGTAATATAATGTCAGTCTTTGAAACTCGTTTATTGTTTGTAAATGTTAAGTCTTTTCAATTTGACTTTACTGAGTTTTGAAACTGGCAATTGACTCCTATTTCTGAAATTCCATTCAGTTTTGAATTGTTACAAACATTTTGGTATACATATGCCAACGGCAGTACAACTGCTTTGAAAAAACAAATGTGCTCATAAAAATGATACAAGGATTCTCCCCATGAGAAAAACATGTTATGTTCATGTCATAAATTAGAATGTCTTTTCCCCCCCCCCCCCGTATTGATATTCCTTACATGTTTTAATCTGTCTGTCAATACAACAGAATTAGGGATAGTCTCAAAAGTCAAGTAAGTCCAGGTTTATAATTTTGCTTTATAATCAAAATTAGAAAAAAATCGACTGGAAAAACCTTCATCTGTTTCTAGGAAGGCTTGGCAGGATGTCAGATCACTACGTTTCTCTCATCTTTCCTATACACAAATCAAGTCAGCCCGCCTATGCTCTGTCCCCCTCCCTCCACCCCAGGAGCAGCTATTGCTCTTGTTTACATCAAAGCTCAAATCAAGCAAGAGCATTACACTACAGCACTTTCCACCCACAAATATTTTGGAACCTGTAGTTATCTGCAAGGAACACAAGGGACTTGCAGAATAGCATAACCCATGAAAGCACATTCTCTCCACCCACAGAACTTTTTCTGGTCCTCTTTCTCTTCTCAAAGTACTTTTCTGTTCCTTCAGCAAGCAAAATATGGTAACTAACTCAATATTAATCTAATTCCTAATTCCAAGACAGCCAGACCTCAGAAGTGACACAAGTGCTTAAACTCAAGTGATACCTGAGCACAGAACTAACACAGTTAGAACCATCTAACTGCGCAGACTGTTAGCCATCTCTTCTTTGTACACAAAATCATAATCATTTTCCTGTGTCTGTGAACCTACAAAGTGTCAACTTAGACCAAGACTGAAAACACATATCATATAATAGACAGCACAGAGACAGCACTTTGCGTTCCAGTCCATACCTGCTTTTGTAGACATCCCAATCATGCTCCTCTTTTTCTTCCAAAAACTGATGTCATTTTTAAATGCAAGGAAATCAAAGAGAAGCTGCAAACAGGAAGAAACATACTCATTTGCTTGAAACACGCTCTAATTAGAGACCAAAAATGTTAACAATGCATTCAACATGGTATTATAAAACCTCCCATTTTAGAAGCTTCAGAAACAGCAATTAAGAATCACAAATAAAAGCTAAAAAGAAAAGCCGTTTTAGAAGCCCAGGCTCTAAAAGCAGTGCAAAATGACAGGATGAATTTAAAATACTGTTACCATTGCAGTGCTGCACAAATCAGTATCCTGTAAAGGAAGCCACTGACCCAATACAGGGCAGCTCACAATAGAGGGTAAGGAATGAGGACCTTAAGGAACCACATACCTCCTTGAGAGACCACGGAAAGGCACACTAAATTAGACTGAAAATCCTATGTATTGGATTGATAATCAATTTGCGTTTGGATAATACCAAAGCTTTTAAAAAAAAAATCTTACAATACAGCAAGCCAGGTTTCCTCTGTATTTTGTCACTAAGTTGACATGAACTTTTAGAATTCAATTTATTTGTAGGATTTTTTTTTATTTTCTTCAGTACTTTGATTCAGTGTATTTTGCAGTATTTCCTTTAAGCAGGAAGTGTCTTAAAAAAATCTGAACACAGATTCCAAAAGTGCTTGGGTCAGTGGATTTTAATGAGAAAGTTTTCAGTTGTTTTTGTGGGATTTGTTTGTTTATTTATGGGAGGGGGTGTTGAGCTTTTTAAAATTTGGGAAAATGATCCACAAAACAAAAGAGTATCAGAAAAGGATCAGACTTGTCCCAGTCTACAGACACCTTGCAACCTGATAAATAGAGTGGAAAAAGAAATTAGTATGTCATGGAATTCTAAGGCTTTCCAATCAAATTAACTGCATATAATGTAAGTATAAAGAAGCATAACACTCCAGGCAAGCTCTTATCTTTCTCAGAGTATGGGAATTGTGTTGAGTGTAATTGTAAATTATAAAAATATTCATGCTGGAACAACAAAGTCTAAAAAAATGTGTTCATTAAAACTAAGATTCAGACTTCAGCCACTGCTAAGAAAGAGACAAACAACAACAACCAACAACCATGAGTAAAACCCTGTGCTCCACATTTTACAGCAATATTTTTGGAAGCAATTTTTATCAGCTGATACAAATTTCTGCAGGGATTAGAAGTCAGAGACTCAAACCCTACAATTGGTGCCCCAGCTATGCCACTGCAGTGGTAAACCTTGTGAAAAGTCAACAAAACTTGAACCAATGTTGACAGGCATGTTAATTCTAGGGGCTTTGGTTCAACTACAACTTTAAAAAAGTGATAATGAAGGTAAGGTAATGTTTTATATTTCAGTCAAGACTGTTAGTTTCTATGTAATTATCTCAAATTGTTGCCGCATTTAAGATTTTTGTATTAACTCTGTATTGGAAATAGAGCTGACTTGTACCAGAAGATGCTACCATTGCTCTACTGAAATTACTCTTTTCAAGAATAATTCTTAATAAATGAAACACCTGAAACTCAGACATACATGCTTCTGCTTTTTTTTAATCTTACGCAGCTCTTAAAAAATAAAACCACTTACATGGAATGCTGCTACGAAGAATGTCAAAGCTAGAAAATACAAGTTAGTATCAACAAAAATTCCTTTTACTTCATCTGCATCCTTTTCTGAAAACCCTATGAAAAAGAAGAAATCATTGTGTAAGAAGTATCAGAAAGTTCATTGCTGTTATGCTTGAGTCCAGAATGAAAGGAATCTTATATCAACTGCATAAGTTTTGTTAACAAATCATAAATCCAAAATATGATGGAAGCGTTATTACTAGAATTCTAATCTACCTATATTTGGGCAAGTTATTTGGCTTGCCATAAACAAAACCCATCAGCAACAAACCTTTCACTTACAATTAATTGTAACTACAATGTGTTTTGTACCACAACTTTAACACGTTGTGTAATTACAACCCAAGCTGAAGACCTGACAGAAAAATGACAAGACAGAAATGACAGGAAATGATTCGTGCCTGATGGGAAAGAAAAAAGGTTATTCAAATTGGCCTCTGAACTTTAGTATGATACACAAGAAGAGTGAGCTTCACATCAAAAGCTGAAAAATGAGACAAGGACGACACTGTAAAGGACAACGAAAGTCAGCGAGAAACATGGTCATAGATGCAACACTGTCATTGAAACCTACAGTTCTCAGAAAATACACAATGCTATGCGTATGGCAATGGTGCATGAGTTGAGCACCAACTTACTCTGCCATCATAGCAAGAACATGGCCATTTTCATGTAATTTTGGAATTTTGCTACTAATCTAAGGCGACTGTTCCAGAAATTACTACAATATGAAAATTTCAAACCTTACATTTCACTATCTCTATACTTAGGGGGAACAAGCAGCATCTTAGACAGGCTTTTTTTCAAGGCAGAGGAGGTATTCCTGGGATGAGAGATCTTGATATCTGTGTCTGTCACAAGGGACACATGGAACATGAAAAGTTCAATTCTGAAGAGGCTCACAAAAAATTATGGACAAATGCCCTACACAAACTCTGAGCAAGCAATTACATTACTCTTTCAAGACAGTTATGTTTAGCAGACACACTTGTTGCTTTAATATACATTAGCCTGAGCTAAGGAGAAGCAGTTGGATTTTACTTAGGATGGCCTGCCTGTATTTCGCTGTAGATATATAGCTACAGCGAGCAGCAGTATATACCTTATATCAAAGCCTATGTACCACTGATCTGGCTTTTCTGTTCCATGGATGACAGGGGAAACCCGTGGTGAACGTGCTCTTCTTGATTATGTCCTCTTACGTTACAGAGTACTATCCAAATAAAATTAATTTTTAAAATAGTTAGTTCACCTCTGTATTCTTGTTTCCTACCACATGTCAACATATATTTTTGTCTTTAACTTAAGGTGAAACAACACAAGATTTGTAGCATGAAACCTTTGCACCTGCTGTCCAGAAAAAAATGTGTCATTTATGTATATAAAAGAAACAAACTGAGGGGTTAGTTGTGGTTTCTTAGCCTAAAGTCATTAAAGATAAGCATACCAAATTGCTGGAGGGAGTACACAGCATCCTGCATGTGGATCCAAAATCTGAGTTTTCCAAGGGATATTTTGTCATATGACACCGTAAGAGGTAGCTCTGTTGTGGAACGATTTATAACCTGCATTTCAAAAGGACATAGTTTCATTTTTAATAGCAGAAAAACAGCAACAATTACTTCATTTTTTAATAGAGGAAGTGACTGTATCACACTGTAATTTAATCACACCATTTTAAGGACTGTTTTTTGAAAGAGAGTAAGATCTTAGACTTCTATACCATGCTTCTATACCATGAAGTCTTTGCTTTTTTTCCAAGAAATGCTAAATTAGCAGTTTGTTCTGTTCAAGTTCCTATAGCAACCTCACAGTTGCTGTATACAAATGCCTCTGAGATGGCAGCACGAAGTGGGAAAAGTGTGCTTAAGATAATTCTTTTGACAGTTCTTTCCTGAATATAAAAAAACCCAAAAATCTTAGCCAACAAACAACTTGTATGCCAAAGGCCAGAGTCAGAAATTTCCTACAATGAGGCTGGTTTTGTGAGAAATTGAAAGAGTGGGGAAACAAGATGCCGCCAGTTCAGACTAGGGAAAACACCAAAGGTAAGGCTAAGTATGATAACTGTGGTATCTGGGGTGTCACGACAAGTTTCTTCCTGACCCTCAAAAACTAAATTTCAGCTAATCCTACTGTATTATCTACATGTTAGTTAAGCTGGAAAAAAAAAATTCTCAAATTGCCTCAACTCCTTCTGCGTGATAGCTGTCTGCCTCTCAAATAGGTTTAAAAAAACCCCAAAACACGACGCTTATTCTCTATGATGTTAGAATTCTCTGCATCTACCTCAGTACAAGTTCAGGCAGTATGTTTTACATTTCCAAAGATAGCACAGGACTACAGATTGGCAGGCACTCTTTGCAAGAGCTCAAGAACTAGTGCTCCAGTCTTCAAATTACTCCCAGTCTTAATTCCCACCTCAGACCTGCTACGCTACACTGCATGTTTCTACAGTAATTAGTTAGTGGACACCTAACCGAAATGAATGGACTTCTGATTCTTGTGACACTCAACACGGTTTTAGGCTCCCTACCTATCAGCTGGATGTGAACTGAGGGCTAAGTTCATTCTCCCATTCACTCTTTCCTCTAGGAGAGCACAAACAAATCTCAATTTCACGACTCTCCCAAGATCCTGAAAGCTTTCCAGACAGTGGCAGAACATGCAGGCACATGAGGGAGAGGGACGCTGAGAAAGTTTTACGTATACAGCAGAGAGAAAAGCTTGACAAGCTTGAACAGTGTCAGGGATCTCTGAACTGAATGGAACAAAAAAACAAGTGTGGTTAGAGCTGACTGTAAAGAACACTGGGAAGATTCTACAGCTGTTTACCAAAAACTATATAAACATCTTCCAGGCTGCTTCTCCTTTTCAAAGGATTCCTGTAATTCATTTAGTCTCATTTCAATTTCTCAGTCTATCAAAGACAGCAGTAACATTTCTGGGAGAAAAGGAAAAGAAATTTAATCTGTGGAGGACGGACAAGAAACAAAAATTTTGCAAATCCTGGGTATGCAGCATGAGGCAAGTGCACTCTCCATAGGCAAATAACCACTTCAGAGGAGTTAGGGGTAGGGTGAAAATTGGATTGTAATAGAAGACAGAGATGGGAATTCTCCAACATCAAAAGCAAAATAAAGATAATATTAGAAGATAATAAAGATAAGATTAGAAGAATGAATTCTTTCTCAACAAACAACTGAAAGCCTACAATTGGTGCCTCACAACCTTGATGGGAGTGTGACAGTTGCTAAGCCTTTGAAAGCTAGGAATAACCAAATCCCTGCAATACAACCTACTCTTGCAGTATGGCATCAGAGTATCACACATTACTTCTAGCACTCTGCTTAATCAATACTACAAACCAGTGTGCAAACACTGCAAATAAGTTCAGTGGTATGAATTTTAAAACTATCTCTTTATTAAATTCTGTGCAATCCCCAAAACCCCAGCACTGGCAAGCACATTTAAGAACACAAGGAACACATAATCTCTAGACTGCAGTACTTACCACGGAAGACCTACATCTTGATCAAAATGAGAGTGAGTTGGCAATCTATACAGCCCAGCACAAGCAGGGAAAATGCATCTTCAGCTCCATGATTTTAGGTCAAGCATATTAAACAGACACCATCTGTGCCCCTATTTACAGTCAAACATTAACCTGGCTCCACAAAAGCTGTACCACCTTCTTTCCTTGCTCTTTCCTGTTCCTCACTTACTCCTCATTCTCTCACAGAATATTTACTACAAGACTCCTCTTTCTGCAGGGCTTGAGAGCAGTTTGGCCAGTCACTACTGAGACATCACATAAGCCAGTGCTGAAGGGGAAGTTTGCTGGTTTTAGTGGAATAGTCTTTGAATCACTTCCCAAGATCTTTAATGACTTTCTGAGGCAGTGAGTTACAACAGCATTAGCCATGCCATGCATGACAACTGCAGGAATGTCATTAGTAACATGAGAATGCTGAATTTATTTGTAAACAGGGTACATGATTTTACCAGTTAGAAGTTCACATGAATGTACTGAACTGGACAGGATGAGCTGTGATAAAAAAACTTAAAACAAAGGACAACAACCACCAATAAAGACATTACAAATGTATATCTAAAGAAATACTGGACAAAAATATCTGCTATCAAGACTTGTAACAAATGCTCAGGAGTTTATTTTGCTGAACAAATTTGGGGTGGATGGGACACAAGTTCTTAAAGACTCCCAAACACTAAGTAAAAAAATTCTTTGTCTGAGCAGAAGTAGTGAATTGGAGAGAAAATTTAGAAGGTTTATGGGAAATTTACATCTACCAAGGCTTCCATGTAGAAGATGGAGAACCCAGATGTGCTCATTTAACAGTTTTGAGACATTCTCCAAGAGTGCTGCTCTCAGTAAGTCCAATAACCAAACTCCAGTCAATGCAACTGAAAATAACGGCAAGGCTTAAGTAAGAGCTGCTAAGATCAGCATGGTTTAGATACAGGGGACTGCATGTGTAACCTGTAGCAAAGGAACTGCATGATTTCCTACAAGAGAAGAGTTGGGCAAAAACTGAATACAAAAAATTCTATTAAAATTTAAAAAACTTTATTTTTTTCTTTTTTTTACTGCTGGAGTGACTGAACACTAAAGTAGTTTGCCCATAGAGGCTGTGGCCTCTCCATCCTTGGATACTACAAAAACTCAATTGGAGAAGGTCTTGAACAACTCACACTATGTGATCCTACTCTGAGAAGGGGCACTGGACTAGCAATCACCAGAAATCTCATCCAGCTTCATCCCTCTGTAATTCCATTACTCAAGTTTCAAAATCCTGATTTTGAGTGCATTCGATGTACTGTAACACCAAGCTTTCAGGTGCTCAAGTTACTCTACCATGATAGAGAGCAGCAACAGGAAATTTAACCTCAAGTGAATTTTGAGGAGATAAGAGAATAGCTATTGACTTGTCTCAAGTGTAGCTCCACTATCAGCTGTGGATATGTCAATATGCTTATTTCCCTAGAAGGTATCAGAAGCTACTCTGGGATGCTAACAAAATTTCTTCATCTTAGGGAGTCAAACTACTCAGGAGACTGCTCATGCCATTGCTGGTGCTACAGTGATATCCTCCATATCCACCCAAAAGGGAGAAGCAGTGGAATCCAAACATCTTTGATGGAACAGAAGACACTGCTGGACAGATACTTCTGCCAGAGAGAAGTCTCAAAACCCAGACCCAGCTTCTGCAGTTACCGCAATTGATCACATTAAGTTAAATGCTCATTGAGTCCTTTGGTGCGTTTATACTTTTCCATTATAGCAAACAACCTATGAGAAAATCTTAATTAAAACAACATTGAAGATTACTGTTAAAACTGTTAAAGGTAATTAAAGGTATTCTATTACTCACCATCAAATCTTTCACTCTGTTGCTTAGCTGATCAATAAATAATATTGGAAGGTAATGCACTGTCTTCCCCAACTGAACCCTAGGATGTTTAAACATGGATTTTATGACTGTAGTGATCTAAAAAGAAAACTACTTTTATTTAAATTAGCACTCATTCATCATTTTCAGATCTACCCATGTATAAATTTCCCACCATCTTTTCAGGCCTATTTTCTTTTAACACACAGCAAGAAATTAGCCACTAGCCTAGAATCAATCTTTCATTGAAAGACACCTATATTGAAGAATTTTGATTGTTTTTTTTTCTCTTCTATAGAAAGACAGAACAAGCAAATAAAAATACAAATGAAATTGGTTGTGATGATGCTGAAGCTTTTGCAAGACCAAGGGAAATTTAAGAGTCTGTGGAAGAGAAACATGCTGAAGTTTACTGCCATATATTTGTATGCTTTGTCTCAAATATCCCCCTCCTACTGCAACCGTGACAACTCCCCACCATGTCCCCCACTCCTCTGTGCCCAGCAGGACATCTATCATATGCTCTAGTCCACAAGGGACCATGAATGTGATGGCTGATGCAAAAAGGGGAAGGCCAGATACCACTGCAGGGAGTGCACAAGGAACAGAAATCTTCTCTGCCATCTATGGAAGCTGTCACTTGGATTGCTCTACCACCCCATCAACCTGCATGAATCCAATAGAAACTATCCAGCCTTCAAGTCCTATTTCAAATTGATTACTGTAAAGTTATTTAGCAAATTATGACCTATATGCAATTGCTTTGTCAGTATCTTAGGAAAGTATTTAGCCCAATGCCGTAACAGAGACAAGTTCTTGAAGTCTCCACTGGAAAGGTGGTTATCTACATTGTGATGTTCTCAGTAAAGGTCTATGGAAGCAGCATAATAGAGATTTTTAAAGCCTGAAAGTCGAAGTTTTGCTGTTGACGAAAGAAGTCTTATGCATGCTAAGAAAGACTGCATATTAAATATACAATGTGAAACAGTAACATGGGAAAGTACTAAAAAGGGGCTCAGAAATAGTGCTTGGTTATTTAATTGAAGTGATATAGATTTCTAAGTAATAACTAGGATAAAAGCTATTGTTAGTGGAATTGCAGCAGGTTATTTCATATTCAAACTATTTGCCTCGTTAATACAGTAACCAAACAGCACCAATGCAAATCAAACAGAACAAAACATACTTATTCATCAACCCCAGTCCAACAGCCCCTTCTTGCTATGGCTCAATCTTGGGAGTTACTAAGTTTATCTATTCTATCTGGGAAATTATCCCAGAACTCTGGGGTCTGCTAGTTAAGCAACCACTTCTGGATTTAAGAGTGTACTTGTAGAGAAATGCATCAACATACAGCAGCACAAGTCTATACAGGACTACTTATATGCTTAATACTGGAAGCGACTGAAGCAAGCTGCGAGCAGAAGCTACTGCCTGCACCTAGTAGCCTAAAAACCTATCCCTGCTTGTTAGCATTTTCTTGAGGAAAATGACACAATGTAGGAACACACACTGTCAAAGCAGAATAAAGCCAATCATTAAGGGAGAAGAAAATATATCATAGAAGATCAGCTGTGCCTCTTCAGCACCTGCAGTTTGTACAGACAACTTGCAGATGAAGGGTAATTGGAAAGGGTCAAGGGATGGCAATTGCTCTGTAGGCCAGAAAGATAACTGGAGAACAAATGGGTTTGAAGTCTGCTGTAGCATTTTACCTGTCTCTTTGTAGTCCTGCTTTGTGTTACTGTAACTTCACACAGAAAATGTATTCTAAACTCTGAGCTGCTGAGTAACAAGGTATCTCCAATAAGGCTTTCTTGTATACAATATCTTAGCATAAATGCAAGCATAAAGAGCATCTGTTCTTGTCTCCAGCTGCTTAATTAAATATAAAATACTAAAGGCCAATGACGATTTTTGAAGAAATGTGTCGTAAATTTATAATAACAAATCTGACAAAATGAAGCCATCGACTTACATTTTCATGTAACGGTGAACATCAGCAGGTAGGGATGATCCATCAAACACAAAATCTTCCACCATGACATTTAAGGTTAGTCTTGACCTCCAGTGAGAGACAGGTTCATCCAGGGCATTGACCTGTTTTTCTGCTTCAATTTGCTGTAAAAAAAGAATAGAAATACATACTGCTAAACAACACAAAATTTTGAATAGGGTAATAATCAAAACTCACAGAATCCAGGAAGTCATTAACTATATAAAAAACCAGAAATCCACTACGAAACACTTTAATTTTGACCAGATCAAGTATTTTGCTCAAATACAACAGACTGGATTATAAAGGCCCACCATAATCTGATATTGAAATACTGCAGTGTCCACTCACAGTCTTGTTCATCAAGAAGGAATAGTCACCTAATTAATCTTCATACCTTAGGACTGTGGATACTAATAAGAAAAAAATCACTTTGAAAGGACTGTTCAGTAATCAGAAGTTACTTCAAAACAGTCAAAAGGATGTGGATGATCAAACAACATAATCTGTTTGTTTTCATATCGTATTCTGCTATTTTACAACAGCAAAGCATATTATTTCAAATGAATTCAATTCACTATAGAAAGCAGCAGCATACTGTTACAGAGCAATACATTATTTCTACCAAAAGCAATGAATCCTTGAAATTATTGTTGTTAACTAGGTAAGTGTTTTAATAACTAGACAGTGTTTTAAGAGCTCTGCTCAGTGGTCTGCTATTAGCATGGTAATCAAGAAGAGGATTTTGATTTTTTTTTTTCTGTTGTATCATCATTAGTTTAAAGATGCAAGCACAGCAGATACTAACATTACAAGTGTCTATGAAAGAAACCACTTATTTTGCAGATGTTATTCTATAGCTGGAACACACACTTACCTGTGTGGCTGATTCACCAGTGAGTAAATTAATCTCTTCTGGTTTGGGGACCATGTACGTGGTCAGAGGGCTTACTATATGCACCTGCTTTCCATCATGCCAAGGCAAAATGCCAGCATGATGAAGAAATATAAATGCATATAACGTGCCATTATTTCGGGTTTTCTTTGGTACAGAGACATTCACTGTCCTAAAATACAAAATAAATACAGCATGAGATGACATAGTACATACTGAAATATTTAGTTATTACTAAACATTTGGGCTGCCTGGAACACAACAATTACTTCTGGCTAATATGTACCATGGCTGGATGGGGTAATTTTTTATAACCCAATACATATAAATACATTTCCAAAGCTTTACTATTATCTTAAGATAGTTTAATCTTTGTCCACTTCATACTTTATTGCCCTAGATAACGGACGACTGCATCATCAATTCTTTTGTTGCTTTTCTTTACTGATAAATCACAGGGCCAAAATTATGACAGCAGCTGTAAAAAACAGCCTTCCATGTGCTGAATATGTATCACAGATTGCACACATGATACAAAGTTTAAAAAGAATATTGAAAAGTTTTGCCATGCACTTTGCATTAATAAAATATCTTTTCAGCTATGGTATGCCAAGCACACAACTCTAAACTGGAGCCCCAAACCATGAAGTCACTCCCCTAGTATTAGCCAAGAAATCACCCTACTTGCGCCCTTGCATAATGCCTCCTCTATTGCCATGGTCTTGCTCAGCTTATTCTGCTCTGAATACTTTCAATGGCCTAGCAGACCCTGTCAATAGAACAAATCTTATAAAGTCTGTCAGAGATGAAGTTTAATATGACATAAACTGCAACGAACAAGTTCTTTAATCATAGAAAATGCAGAGAGTGAAAGACCCTGGGAGACTACAGTAAGAGTCAAGAATGAGGCAATTATTTTTAAAAAACAAACAAACAAAAAGTGAGGCAAAAAATATGAATAACAAAACAAGTAGTTCCAGCCACTTTAATTGCACAAAGTGCATATGTAGAGTGCAGTGTCATACTCAAACATTTCTCTAAGGGCACAATCTTGGCACCTATATCTGTTCAGAAGATCCCCAAACCCTAAATTATCAGAAGAGGTTTTCTTGTGTGATTAGCACAGAAACAGTAATGGAAGAGTGTATTGCTAGAACACAGGAAAGGAGAATGCTGTTTGACTTCCAAGTCCTGTTCAAGGTCTGAAGGCATAGCAATTAAGAACCAGACATAACATGTGGCCAATGTCCTACCTACGTGATCAAAGGGAAGTCTCAAGCATTTCCAGGCACATTTGTCTTTTGATTTTTCTCAACAGAAAGCAATTTTTACCCCTATAAGCGAGGCACACTTCTGCAAAATGTTTGCCTATATGGCTGAAAACAGCATGCTGATCTAAACTAACCAATAGTGAAGTCTACCTTGCTTCATGCATACTTCTGTCCTTATAACTCCTAGTTAGAATGCACACATTCTTTGTTAGAATTAAACAAAGAACTCTGATAATTTAGATGCTACTGGTGCAGATCCTTACCTTTCAAATTTGGACTCAATATCAAAATCCTCCACATTCAAAACAAGATCTATATTACTCTCAGCACCAATGCTTGACCGTGTGGTAGTATACACGCTTAACTGAAATTGAAATACAATACAAAGAAATTAGAGTATGGAAATAAATTAATGCATCACTACATTTAGAGTATAGGTCTGCATTTCAGCTTCACTAATTCCCCCAGTCACAGGAAACCTGTATACATAGGGAAAGAAAATAGTGTACTCAAAAAAAGTCAGCTCTTTTTGGGGGCAGAAACACATATTGAACATAGCCACTAAATACATTTTAATGGGATGACCCGTCCTGGAAGTAGAGTGAAGTGGAGCCATTTCACAGTATCATAGAATTGTCAGGACTGTAAAGGACTTCTGGAGACCACCTTGTCCAACCCCCTGCCAAGGCAGGGTCACCTAGAGCAGGTAACACAGGAACACATTTAGGTGGGTTTAGCGTGTCTCCAGATAGGCAGATTCCACGACCTCCCTGGGCAGCCTGTTCAGTGCTCTGCCACCCTGAACCTAATGAAGTTCTTCCTCACACTGAAATGGAACTTCTCGTGTTTTAGCTTATGGCCATTACTCCTCATCCTGTCGCCCGGCACCACTTACAAGAGTCTGGCACCATCCCCTTCGCACGCGTCTTTTGAGATACTTATAAGAATTAATGAGAGCTCTGGACTAAACAGGCCCAGCATTTCTTCTGCACGGCTGCTCTAACCGGTGTGTGTGTGACAGCAGATATACGAAATCAATAAAACAAATGGAACCCCAGTCCCACCCGTGCACCAGCCAAGGGCGCTCTCCACAAGGCCCAGCACTACGAGAGGGCGTGGGAGAGGCTCGCCCGGGCAGGGACAGGGGGCAAAGGCAGGGACAGAGGGCAGAAGCGGGGCCAGGAGGCCGTGACAGGGGCAGAGAGCAGGGACAGGGGTGGTGCCGAGGAGCCCGTGACTTGGGCGGTGCGCCGAGGGGCCAAGGGCCGTCCCCGCCCCGCTCACCTGCAGCTTGGGCCTCCGCGCCAAGTAGGGCCAGACGCATCCCCCGGCCGCGCCGTCCGCCGCCGCCGGACAGGGCCGCGTGTAGACGATGCCGTACATGACCCAGCAGGTGTGCGCCACGTACACGGCGAACACGCCCACCACCAGGCTGGTGAAGGAGCTGCGGCTCAGCATGGTGACAGTGCCGATGGCGATGGCGGCGGCCGCCCCCCGCCGCAGCCCCGCTCGGGATCCGCCGCCGCCGCTCGCGCATCCCCCACGCGCCGCCCGCCCCGCCCCGCCCCGCCGGCGCGTTCGTCACTTCCGGCGGACGCGGGAGGCCCCGCCCCCTCCTGCTCCCGCCCCGGCAACCGGCGCCAGGAGCCGCGCGCTCCCCGCGGGCACGGAGCGGCCTCGCCCGCGGCCCGCGGCCGCCGCTAGGGGGCGATGTGAGCAGGGCCCGCCCTCAGGAGCGCGCCGGGCTCGGAGCGGAGCGATAATGACAATGATGGTAATTACGGTGATAACGATAATAATAATGGCCATAATAATCGCAGAGGCCATTAGGTTGGGAAACACCTCCGAGGTCATCGAGTCCAGCCTATGACGTCAGCTAGAGCATGGCACAAGGTGCCAGGTCCAGTCTTTCCTTGAACACCTCCAGGGATGGTCACTCCACCATCTCCCTGGGCGGCCCATTCCAACCTCTAATCGCCCTTTCTGTGAAGAAATTCCTCCTGACGTACAACCTAACCTCCCCTGGGGCAGCTTAAGACTGTGTCCTCTCATCCTGTTACCTGGGAGAAGAGACCGACTCCCGCCTGGCTGCAGTCCCCTTCAGGCAGTTGTAGAGAGCCATGAGGTTCCCCCGAGCCTTCTCCAGGCTAAACAACCGAACCTCCCTCAGCCATTCATCAGGGGACTTGTGCTCCAGACCCTTCATCAGCTTCATTGCCTTCCTCTGGACCTGCTCCAGCCCCTCAATGTCCTTCCTGAACTGAGGGGCCCAGAACTGGACAAAGCACTCGAGGTGACTCCTCACCAGTGCTGAGTTCAGGAGGATGATCGCTGCCCTGCTCCTGCTGGCCACCTTATTGCTGGTACAGGCCAGGATGCCATTGGCCGCCTTGGCCACTTGGGCACACACTGGCTCATGTTCAGCCAGCTGTCAATAATAATTGACAGGTAAGAAGAACAACAATAACAATAATGATTGTAATAATAACAACAGGAAGAATAACAATAAAAATATCCTTACAACTTCCTTGTGAGGGGAAGAGGAGGGGCAGACACTGATCTCTGTGGTGACCAGTGACAGGACCTGAGGGAATGGCCTGAAATTGTGGTAGGAGAGGTTTAGGTTGGATATTAGAAAAAGGTTCTTCACCCAGAGGGTGGTTGGGCACTGGAATGGGCTCCCCAGGGAAGTTGTCACAGTGCCAAGCCTGACAGAGTTCAAGAAGTGTTTGGACAATGCTCATGGAGTGGCTCTTGGGGCTGCCCTGTGCAGGGCCAGAACTCGGACTCCATGATCCTTGTGGGTCCCTTCCAATTCAGCATGTTCTGTGGTTCTGTGAACAGGAACAAACAGTGAAGGGTGGTGGCAGAACCCAGAAGAAGGGGAGAGTCTGGTGTCCATCCATCAGCTGAGGACACAGCCCCTGGGCAGTGTGACTACAGAGCAACCAGTCTCACTCTGCTCTCACAGGCCTGACCTACCAAGCATTGTCCCTCAAGGGAGGTGGGAAGGCTCTTGCAGGCCCTGTGCTTGGATTGAAAAAAGGAGCATTTCTTGTGGTCCTTACGTGTCTGCTTGTGTGTGGGTAAACTGCAAGAAAGTGATGCTGTGAGTATTTACCTCAAGTGCACCTCAGCTGAGAGGCTTGGGGAGAAGGGGCAGAAGAGGCACAAGCATGGGATACAGGTGACTGCCCCAGCAGCTCAGTGAGGTTGCACAACCAGGAGTTTCCCTGCAACACAGACAAGAGAGAAAATAGGCACTTGGGTAGGTGAAGGGCATCCACTCCTGTCCTGGTTTCAGCTAGGATAGAGTTAATTTTCTTCTCAGCAGCTGGTACAGAGCTGTGTTTTGGGTTTAGCGTGAGAATAAAGCTGGTAGCACACTCATGTTCTGGTTGTTGCTCAGCAGTGCTTACCCCAAATCAAGGACTTCCAGCGTTCCATGGTCTGCCAGTGAGGAGGTGCACAAGAAGCTGGGAGGGAGCACAGCTGGGACAGTTGACCCAAACTGTCCAAAGGGGTATTTCATACCACAGAATGTCATGCCCAGTATATAAACTGGGGGGAGTTACAGGGAGGGGTTGATCACTGCACAGGGACAGGGTCTGGCACTGGTCAGTATGTGGTGAGCAACTGTATCATGCATCACTTGTCTTTCCTGGGTTTTTTTCCTCTCTCTCTTTTTGCTGTGTCACTTTTCATTATATTATTTATATTTATATTTATATTTATATTTATAATTTTGTTTAATTTAAATTCTTAAACTTTTATTATGCCAACCCACAGGTTTTGCCTTTTTCTGATTCTCCTCCCCATCCCACTGGGGGAGAAGAAAGGGGTCAGTGGCTGCATGGTACTTAGTTACTGGTTGGGGTTAATCTACAACAGTTCTTTTTAGCATCTGACAGGAGGCCCAACAGGTTGAAATAATGACGAATCTGGCTAGAATGCATTAGAACAAATAGAAGTGTTCATTGTATTAGTTGAATAGTTGCTGCTCACAATGTTGATTTATTTGCTCTCAAAGTTGGTGTGCTTGTTCCTTAAGTTGCATTATGTGATTCCTCACTTGCAGTCTGTGTTCCCCGTGTTGCTGTTTATCACCTGTGAGGACTGAGTCAAAGTTATAATTTTATTGTACTTTGCAACTCTGGCTCATGATATGATGGAATGGCTGGCCATGGAACTAATCTGGTGTTTGTACTCAGCATTGCTGTGGACGCTGGGAGCTGTCTATGGGAACTATTAATAATTATGCCTTTTACCTTTTCTCCTCGGAGAGCCAATCTGTGGAAACACCCCTTGAGAATTTTGAATGTCTTTGGGCTGTTCAAACCAGCCTGTTCCTATTGCTATGTCTCCTACATGTGTTCTGGGTCTGGTCTAAGGTCAAACAGCTATTTAAGAATCCTACCTGGAGATCTTCCCTGGGGCTGGATACTTCCTAAGTAGTAGGATGTGGGTGTGTATTGGGTTTGCATGGCCAAACTTTGGTAGCAGAAGGTGGGGGGCTGCAGGGGTGGCTTCTGTGAGAAACTGCCAGAAGCTTCCTCCACATCTGGCAGAGCCAATCCCTGGTAGCCCCAAAGCTGGACTATGTGCAGCTGGCCAGTGCAGCTGGCCAAGGCTGGGCCACTTAGAAATGGCGGTAACACCTTTGCGATTACAGATTTAAGAAGAAAGAAAAACCAAAGTTTTTGTTTTGATGTAATTGCAGCCAGAGAAGAGTGGAGTGAGCATATGTGGAGAGAAACAACTCTGCAGACACCAAGGTCAGTGGAGAAGGAGGGACAGGAGGTGCTCCAAGTGCTGGAGCTGGGATTCCTCTGCAACTTGGGGGACCCCACGGTGGAGCAGGGGAAGGACTCCTCTCCTTGGGCAGCAGCAGAAACAATGTGTGATGAACTGACCATAATGCCCATTCCCTGTCTCCCTGCTGATCAATGCTCAGTGAGGCATGGGGCATTGGTCAGAGGGTGGTAAGCTGTTGTATTGTGCATAACTTGTTTCTCTTCGGTTTTATT
This sequence comes from Acanthiza pusilla, assembly GCA_036630365.1. Classification (NCBI taxonomy): domain Eukaryota; kingdom Metazoa; phylum Chordata; class Aves; order Passeriformes; family Acanthizidae; genus Acanthiza; species Acanthiza pusilla. Next base: position 33,131,048 of record JAXCHO010000034.1, read on the forward strand.
TCTCTCTCTTTGTTGTCACCCTTTTCATTATTATTTTATGTTATTTTATTTCAGCTATTAAACTGTTCTTATCTCAACCCACAGGTTTTTCCTTTTTTCCCCCAGTTCTCCTTCTCTTCCCACCAGGGGTGGGGGGAGATGAGCAAGCAGATGCGTGGTACTTAGTTGCCAGCTGAGGTTAACCACAAACCCGTTACTTGAAATTAGAGAATAACATTAAGAAAAACATTAACAAGTCTTTCCTTGAAAATTTCATATCCTGATGAATGGATGTCATTTCTCTGGTGAGCTTCCCCAGTGTTTCACTTTTCTTCTTAATACCGTTCACATTAATGGTCCAGCTCACACCCACGGGACCTCAGAGGATGTCTTTTTTCCATCCTCCATTATCAATTTCTCAGGTATTTAGGTGTCTGGAGTGTTGGATCCCTTCTTGTCTGTTTCCTGGATTAAAAAAAACATATCCAGAGCTACTTCAGTCTAATTTATACTTATTCTTTGGACTTCTGGAGCACCTTTTCTGAATATTTTTTTATCTTTCAATATTCTTTAAGCGCACAAAATAGAATGGGAGTCAATATCACTGTCACACAGGGATATTGTTTTTTTTGTTTTTTTTTTTTTTTTCACCCCTCCTTCCCCTTAAACCCCTGTATTTCATGCTCCCAGTTGTCAGGTAAACAGACACTGTTTTCCTACACACACAGACACAGAGAACACACATCAACAAAGCATTCCTAAACACACACAGACCCAGTCTTACTCACAATTATGGTTTGTATCCTTTCCCTTACTGTAAACCCTGTTGTTTATAAAAAAATCTGAAAAAAAAAAATAGAGAGGAAACCAAATATTTTTTGTTTAATTTTTAATTTGGCTTCACGCTGAAAATTCAATTTACAAGCCATTCATGAGGAAAATGACCAGTTGAGCAGAATGAGCCATGATTGTGTAACTGCACATCAACACTTGTAGTGTATCATTTAGGTCCCTTTTAGTAAATCATTGTACGCCTTCTACAGCACAGTTTAAGCACCTCCATCATGTGCTCACTTCATCACACCCCATAGTCCATTTCAACCTATCAGACAAGTCACAAGAGAAGAATGCTCAAATTGAGGTATTTCCTTTAAAAATTTACTGATCACTGGTATTCAGAGGTAATGTTAAATCATATAGTTTTAAACATTGAAAAATGTACAAAAACCAAGTTCCTTTTTAAAAAATATTATCCTTAGTCTTCCATGCACGTTAATAAAAAATATAAAAATCAAATTTGTAACACTGAAGCTATACTTTTTGTTCTGCAAAAGTATTTCCACAATTGGACCCACAAGGTATGGCCACCTTTAGTATACTACTTGTTTTTGCTCTTCATTTTATGGAGTATAGACAGTTCAGTGCAAAGGTAATGATCTATGTACACATATCATTGGAGCCACATGAGGGAAATTTACAGCAGAAAAAATGCATTCAGATCATTATTATCCAGTAGCACTATATATTGTTTCAGATTTACACTGCACATCCAAGGGCTCTTATAATAAAAAGCTTTTTTTTTTCTTTAAACACAGCAGGTCTGTTTGAGCAGCCTTAGAACAACCATGTGAAACCTCACAAGTGAGTCCCTACAAAACACGTTCCTGCTCTGTCAACACAGGTTTCCAGCTAAAAGCATCCTCTTCATGGCAGTGCCTAACCTGGATTCAGTAGCAGTACAAGAAAATTCCAAAATGTGATCATTTAAGTGGTAACTTTTTCATTTTTGCATTTAAAGTTTCAAGTGTGTTCAAAACCATAGCAATCTTTTCTTTTTTTCCCCACAAAATATAAAAATGATATCCTCAGTGCAAGTTTAACAATAGCGATCAAAACTGGTTTTTTTTTGAGTTATTTTTCACCTCATTGATTACTCAATTTTATTTTTCCAAAAAAGATGAACTAGTACCTGTGACCAAATTAGAAATGTCTCACACACCTGGAGAGATGCTGGGAATTATAAAAAGGTTTAGAAAGTGGTCCCATTGAACAGATGTCAAATACTTTCAGCACAATGCTGCAACATTGAAATAGTATAGTACATAATACAAGGTTAGCTGATGTTAACTCTTGGTCCTCTTCCAGGAAACAAAGTCTATCACTTCTAAAGAAATTTACTTCTGACTTCTATTTCTAACATTGCTGATTTACATGGACTCTTAATAGCCTTAGAGCAATCCAAAATGCAATATAAAGAAATCACCAAACACAAACAGCTATAGAGACAAGCAGCTGCAATGGTTTTGTTTTTTGTCTAAGTATATACAATTGCTAAGGAGACATGTTTAACTTAAAGGAAGTCTAATTCATATATTTAAAAATACAATTTCATTTTTAGATGTTTACTTTAAAACTGCTTTTGTTGTCTGTAAAATATAGCACTGGCTAACCTAAATGTCCTTTTTGAAATATAAGAAATATTTTGCTTGAAGTTCATTATAAAAGAAAACATAGGACAAAAAAATATATACTTAGGCCATAAAAGATCTTTCAAAGTTTATTTCTTTAGCATTTAAAATACAAAATTGTCTTCATGCTGGATAGTGAATAAAAGACATGTATTTGGGTTTTCCCCATATACATTCATAGACTTAGAAACAACCTATCGCCAGATGAATTTCATTTCCAGTACCATGGTAGGATGAAAAGTGTCTGAGCGTCAGCTTTCTTCAGTATCCGTGAGGAGACTTTGTTTGCCATCACATTTATGGATCCTGCATTTGGAACATGGAAGTGAACAGGCTCACACTGAAAGTGATATATATAGCAAGCCAGGAGTCAATCCAATTTAAGGTTTCACTGTAAAGTTCTAATACTTCTAAATTTAATTCCTTGTTGCTCACAGGAACAAGGAGAATCTCATAAGCTCTTTCAGACCTGCTGTCACCTGGACATGCCTACAGTGGTTGAAGTGTGTGCAAAGAAAAAGCAGGTCTGTACCTAATGGCAGGCGCGAGCTAAAATAGTACATGGGCTTTTCTTTTTGGGTAGCATTACCAGAACAGGACTTGAATATTCACCTGCTGCTCATGGCTCAGGGAGAAAAGTCCATTAACTTCACTTCAGCTTAAGAGGCAGCAGGGTCTCCCTCCAGCTGCAACAAACCTACAAAGAACAGATAGCACAAGCAAGAACTAGCCATACAGGAGACTGAATTCACCAGCTGAAGAGGCAGAAAAGATCTTTCTTTACTGTGGGAAAAGGCCAGCTGCAGAGTGAAAACTTTGCTGCCATGCTAGCCTTGATGGGATTTTCTACTTGCTGGTTTGGGATCAGAAGTTCAGTCTGGTTTTTATCCTGCTGACGTTGCCTCAGAACTGGCACTCTTAAATAACACCCCATTGATAGTATAAAAATAGAGTATTACAGAAGTAATGATGACTTTTTTCTCTTGCTTCTGACATTTTTGGTCAAAGTGAAAAAACTGAAATGTAACACTATACCAACAGATTATCATACAGCACCTTTTTTGAGATCCCCAAGCTATCTCAAGTGAGCTCTGATGTTCATATGGCTCTGTGCAACTTAGCTCAGAATAAAGCAGCATGATAACGGTGTTCATTAAAAAATACTCCAAAGAGCTAAGTTAAGGAACAGGAATAACTTACTGAGGTGCAATCAGTGCTAAGGTGATCCCACTGTTTCTGTCCCCAGAGACTGATCATTTGAAAACTGCCAATCAATCTATATCCCAAAGTTGGCCTGCACAGGAGTACTCTGCTCTGCCACCCTGCTAAGGAAAATGGAATAAGCAGCCACTGCCACCACACAACTAGTAAAATTATTTTGCATAATGAACTTGCAAGACAATCTAGGCAGTGTCAACTACTGTGCAGAAATGTCTCAGCATATCTCACAGAAACACAAACCCTCTATTCTATAAGCCTCTTACATCCTCTGCTCTCTTGGTATCACCCACTTCAGTTTAATCACATTACACATGATAAAGCACATCACAGCATCTGGGGAAAAAGAAGCTGCTTTCTGCAAAACAAATCACTCTTACACTTGAAGAAGTCGAAGTAATTATTGTCTTGAAAGAAACCCGAAATGTTTCCTAGAGGAAGAACCTGTCTCAACTTGAGCACTATGCCATGCAGGAAGTACTCACAGACCCAAGTCCAAGCACATCTAAAGGATGATCTGTTTGCTGCTGTGTTCTCTCAGTAGCTTTACCTCAGTATTACATAATTCATGCATGGTTTGATCACAAGGTGTTGGTGACCAACACTGTATACCCACAGTTCACTGCCATAACTATACCACAGACTAACCATTGTGCCTCTGAGGTGGTGCTGGAGGATTTTACCTGCTGGAGATCTTACAAGGTTCCTGTCATGGTTTGAATACTGTTCTCCATAATTCAAAGGAAAAAGGTAGGGTGAGAAGATGAAATCTCACTGTCTAGGCTGCCAGTGACCAAGACATTACGTGGATACACGATGCTGCAGTACCTTCAAGAAATCATCCTCTGACTAAAAGCCACCTGTGTTAAATTCTGCCTAGTTAGGATAGCAAAATAACCTGAATGGCCATGTCAGCCTTCCTGCTCATATATTAAACAGATCTTGCAGTTTTGCTGGACTGATCAATTAATAACTAATTAGCAATGGCTCTGATGATAACTTACTTTCCATTTTGTACGCTTCCCCCCCCCCCCCTTTTTTTTTGGTAATGATCTATTCAGAATAATTTGTTAATTTAAGTTTTCCAAATAAGCTGAAGTTCAGATACCTATTTGAAGTGCTTGGTTCACAGGGAACTTCTGTGCCTCAACATGGCTTTAGGAGCCAAATCTGAGTTTTGCTAACATAGAATTCTTGGCCAGCGTGTTTGTAATTTCTTACTTCTAGAGCACTCATGACAGCTCTGCTAGAAAAAAACCCAGGCTTCACATTAAGCAAAATGCAACATTTCAGAAGGTCTTATGACCCACCCTCTGACCTAAGGAAAAATTAAACTTACTTGGTCAGAGCTTTTAATCGGAATTTTGTTTTCTCTCCAGCCTAGTTTAGTCCCATAACATATGCAAAGCTATGCTTACAGGTTTTTGGGTTTTTTGTTTTTTCTGAGATCATAGGATCTACAGCACATGCTACTAGGGTTCTGCAACTAGGATTCTTTAATTCAGGGTGGGTTTGGTTTTTTTAGAATTTTAAAAAATTTTGTCTTTTAATGAAAATGCTATTTTTGAAGGAACAGAGAGCAGACAGTGACTAAAATGGTTAACATGAGAAGCTATACTTACCACATGGTAATATAAAAGTAGGAAGAATATTTTAGTGTCGGTGCCAAAGACGGTCTTATCAGGAAACTCATAAATAAATAAAACCACATCTGCTTTAAAAATTTATCAGATTGTTGAAGTGCAACAATGACTTTTCCAGAAGAACATTCACTGCATTTTATGAGTACAAAAATACTCCAACCAGCCCAATGCTTAAACTAGCTAACTAAAGTATCCAGCTTACATGAACATATTACTAAAGAGCTCTGTGTGACACTTTGCTATTTACTTCCGGCAGCTTTGTCACTGAAGAGGTTGCATCACTTCCCTACTGCGGATGTGTCCTTTTTAACCCCTGTGACCTAAGGATTTATACCTTCAAAATGGGATTAGCAAACACACACAAGTCTGGTTGCTAATTATCACACTTAGATCATTCTAGCCATAATAAATGCATCCAAACATATAGTGTAATTAATTAATATAAAACTAAGAGTACAGCCTAGTTTCTCCATAAGGCTCATAAATTTCCTATGAAGTGTTTTTATCTGCTACAGCAATGGACTCCCAAAAAATCTGTAATAACACTTGCCTTACTGTGCTAGAGACAGTGGTTTAAACATGCTTTGCGCCTACTAAACATTTGTTTGGTTTTAGTGGGGTTTCATTATGTTTAAAAAATATAGATGAAGCAAAACCCCCCCCCAACAAAACAACTCCCCGAAATTTCATATATCTTGGATTTTGTAGTTTTCTGTGTAACTTTAAATACTTGTTCAGGCATATGAGAAGAGCAAAGCCTTGGCTGGGTATCTCATACAGTATGTAAAAATTCAGGTTGATGCAAGAGCTCTACTGGCAAGGGATGGCAGTGTTACATAAGAGTACAAAAATGCTCATCAGAAATATCAAATGCCTTCACACCCCTGCGTTTTTTGTATAAGAATCATTTCTAAAGTTAAATAGTTGCAAAGAACTAAAGTAATTTCTGCATATGTCTCCCTGTAAATTTAGGGGCTGTTGATACTACCTGTTAAAATATAACAATCTGTCTATAAAATCACTAATATTTAAATGGAAGGCATTTACATGTCAGTATTTGGTGAAGGGGAAAGGAAGCTTTCACTTCTACTTGGACTTTGCAGCAAGTCACTGAAACTTGACTGTCACAACCCAGCTGGTTTCACACCACAGTCAGATGCCTCTAAAAAGGCTTCTCATCAGGAACTACTAAAACACTTCAACAGCTGGAGTTTGACAGATGAGTTGTAACAAATGTAATTGTAGTCATGCCATGTGTTACAGGCCTTGGCCCTCAAGAGCCTGAATTCACCACCCTGTGGTAATGTGGCTTTTCTCTCACTACAAGGCAGTCTAATACTACAGCCTTATATTCTACAGATGTTAAAATTACTGGAACTGTATTATTCATTAATCTCCACTTCTGTGACATGATGTGTGATTTAACAATGTTTCCATGCAGGCTGATCCTTCATCCTATCATTCATCCTATTATGGCTCTATATCATTCAGTAATTTCTCGAAAGAGGGAGAACCACAATTCCTTCCAGAAGGTGTTTTGTCTTTTGCCTTTTTTTTTTTTTTTTTTTTTTTTAATGATTGAATCCACCAATTTTTAAATGATTTTTAATCCACCAAGAATACTTGCTCGTGACGTCTGTTGGTCACCGCCTTCTCCAGCAGCAGCTCTGGACTGAGCTCACAGATGCACAGGACTTTCAGTGCCTCTTCACCACACACTGTGGTGCCTGTTTAAGGGCACATCTGTTACAGGCTGCAGTGCCCTTCAATGCACTCTGTACAGCTTAGGTGCACACAAGTACGGCTATTACACTCACCACAATTACAAAACATCTCACAAATAAAAATTAAAAAAAAAAAAAAAAGCAGCAGTGAACCTATGGGCTTTCATAAAACAGACCCCCAAGTTACACCATATGCGCAAATTAGACACACTTGCATTCAGCCAACCTCCATCAGCTTTCTTTGTTCTTTCACACATGTGGGCAGAGTATCTCTTCCTTTGGAGCTTCTCTCACTTCAGAGTTGTTCATCAGATTCTAAGTTTACCTTTTTCTTCTTTTCAGACGTGTTGGGGAACTCCCTCTCATTCCCTGCATTCTGAAATTCTCAAATTCCCAAGCTCACATACAAAGCAAAAGATAACTATCTCACACAGCTAGTTTGAGCCATGCCATAGTCTTGTAGAGATGCAATATGTCCAGAGTACGTGTGCCTTCCCTTACATACTGACTTACATACTGTATAATGACAGAAAACAGGGACATCTCCCTGTGACCCTAGGGCATGATCAACAAAATCAAATGTCTCTATCTTAGCTGTCTGTCTTCCCTGTTTTCAAAAACTCCAGTGAAGGAAGGCAGGCTCTTCACCCCACCTGGAATAACCTTTTCTCCTTTAGCTTAACCAGGTGTATTGTAGGAGACTTTTCCTAATGCTTAACTTGCCTTTTCAATAGCCAGTATCCACCACCCTTGTGGGGAAGATTGTTCCTATCTCCTTTACAGCAACTTTTTCCATATTTGAAGACTGTTCACATCTTCCTTCAGTCTCCTCTTCTTTGGATTAAAGGATACTTTTGATCTCTTTTTGAATACTTTCTGTCCTCCAAACTACCCAGTTATACTTCATGTCTCTGAGGTGCCCCAATATGAACAGGTACCTCAGGTAAGACCTTATCACATCTCAGTAATACAGAAAGAGCCCTCTGCTTCTCATGGGCTACATGCTATCATGAGCATCTTTTCTGCAGCAGTGAGTTAACAGTGCTCAGTTTGACACATTCTATGTCATCCTTGCCTCAATATGTAACACAGTAATACCCACTCCCTCCTCTGTACAGCTTACTATTCCTACTTAAGTGTAGTTTCTCAAATGCCATATTTTTTCAATCCATTTCTCCTATTTTTCATGATCAGTTTTAATTCAAATCTTGTTTACTAGTCTGCTGTCGCCCTGTCAGCTTGGCTTTTGTTACCTAGATAAATCAAAAATCTAATTATCACCTCCACATACCCCATAAAGCATATTTTCTTATAATTTTTTCCTCCTACCCTTTTTATTAAAGCCAGTTTCAGTTTGGAGACCTGCCACATAACAGTCAGGGATTTCTAAGGACACATTCCAATTCCCTAATGAGCTTTAAAACACCTCCTGCTATTTAAAAAATAGTTATAAAAGCATTTGTTAGAAACAGACTTTCTTTGCTAGAATTCCTCCCTTTCAAATCTAGTTTTAAATTCGTTTGTGGAAGACTCAAATCTCAATAGTTTTGCAATCACAAAACTATAATATTTTAGCACAGCCCTACAAATTAGTCAGAAATTACTTGAAAGATTTTTTTTTTTGTTTGGAAGCAGAGCTGCCATCATAGTTATTTCATGACAGTCCTCCTTCCTGCTCCTAGAGGCTTTTGTCACATTTCCTAATCAGTGAAGCTCTGTGGTTTTATCATAATCTAGATTTTTCTCTGAGACCTCCAGCAGTAGTTAAGGCATCTGGCTTTACAAAAGGAAACAGAAGTACTACTAATGTAAGTGTGGCGGCTTTTTTTTAACAGTTCTAAACTATTCTAAGCTGCATATATGTTCTATGAAGTATATGTAATGTTGCTATAGAGATTTAACTAGCACTTCTTCGGAGTGATCTGCAACTTGTTGCTGGCTTGGCCTCTGAAGGGACTGCAACCTTTTCCAACTTGTGCTGATACACCAAAGTTTTCATGATGTCTTCCATGCTATGTTATCTGTACAGGCTTCCTACAAAAGAAACCTCCGATTCCTGATAAACCTAAATCAAATATAATTGTGTAAACATCTCCCATTAACACATCTCCCATCTCCATTGGATTCGTTTTAAGAGAAAAGCACAAACAGTTCAGTTATGTATTTTCAAACAGTATGTGGCATGTCAGTTTGGAAAGAATTAATGTTTAATTGCATCCGGAAGATTACAGTAGAAAAGTGTTGGGGTGAGGGATAAGGAGCCTTTCCTTTTCATTCTACCATGGAAAGAGAAACAATTTTGATATTCAACAATAAAAATAAAAAGTAATCCTTAGCAAGTTTTTGTATTACTGTTTCCAAACTGTTCACTGAAACCAAAACAAAGGGCCAAAGTATGCTTGCCTTGCTCAAGAGAATAATCCCACTGAAATCAAGAAGACTGACTATTCAGATATGGACAGCAAATTTTGGCCCCAAATAAACATCCCCATAACTAGGGAAAACACTAATCACCAAAGTGCACTTTACACCATAGTAGCTACAGTTTCTTTATACATGCACAGTTTGTGCGACACTTTGTACATGGAACTAGCCAATGGAATATAAACAAGTTGTGCCGCTTCCTTTTAAATATGAACATTAATAATGAAACACATTCACATTTTTGCCTTTCAAAGACCTTAAAAAAAAAAAATAAAAACACCTTTCCCAAAGTAACCTGGAACATGTTGTTAAATATAGCACATATGATTCAAAGGATGGTATTAAGGTAGAAGAACTTTCACACACAAAACTGGTATTTACTGCTGTATAATTGGAGTGACTTATGAAAATCCCAAGAAAATACAACCCTCTCACCAGGAGAGGAAGGTAACAGTTGTAGTGTTAATTCAGTTTCTTCTGCAGGGGATTCTTTCTATCTCCAGCATTGTCAGGGCTGAAGTCAGTACAGATACCATTAGGAGCAGAAAGAGATGAAGTCTCCAAGCTGCTCTCAGCTCCCATCTGATCAGCATAGAGATAGTCTTCTGCAAAGTGTGGGTGCAACTCAGCAAATGTGTAGAAGTCATCTAAAAAAAAATTGTTGTTGCACAGAATCAGCTCTTTGAAACAGAAGGATGCTAAATTTGAATACTTACACATATATAATCACATGATTTCTTTGGAGAAAAATAGCAGCAGTTAACATAATGCTATCCCCAGTGCTTGTTTTAGCTTCTCAGCATAAGTTTACCACATCCGCAGAGCTGAGATGCTGCAAAGAGTTATCTAAGCCCTCCGAAAACACTTCAGGCTACAGCTTAGCTTGTATGAAGGGGCAAACAGGCTCAGATTTGCATTAAAATGCATGATGAGCACCACATGCCCTGACATAGCATTTTGCTATTCACTGGGGAAGTACAGAAGCCCTCCAGCTGAAGATCACTGAACAGCAAGAGTAGTCATTTCTTAAATTCTTTTGCAAACATGCCCTTTAATGTTTTGCACTCATAGTTTGCTTCAACCTAACAGCAGCTGTCATTGCTGTCTTCAGCTTTCAAGACTTCAGCATTTTAAAAGTCCCAATATTTTAGAGAATAATATTAAGATAATTTATAACACATGAAAAAACTCCACATTTTAATGTTGGATAATAATATAACAATAAGAAGAATCAGATTAGTTCTTGGGGGAGTGGGGAATCCTTAACATCAAGAAGTAATATTTTGTGTTAAAAATCAGACATTGAAACTTTGCCTCAATTCGCCCATATGACTCTATTCAGACACGATTTGAACACAAGATGCTGTACAGGATCCAAGCAACAAGAAGCTATTCTTATAACATAAACTGACACTAGAAAAATCTGGATGCGAATGTTTTCACTAATTCAGTCACCTACAGTGTATCACACACCTCCCACTCAAAATTCACAGTGCTATCCCAGAGGAGCTCAGGATCAGACAATGCTGTGAATTCCCAGAGTGCAGAGCAGATGACACCTGAAGAAGCCTTTCAAAGGAGTGAAGCCCAGTTCCTCCTAGTACAACCGGGCTGGTATGGAAGAAGGGAACCACTGCAGCTTTCCCTCTCTGCCACTCTGGGATGACATGATTTTTCAACACTGCAAAGGGCAAGGGAATGCCATATGGCTCACAGGGGCACTGAAGTTGTAGGGCAACCCTAGCTCTGAATTGTTGCAAAGGCGAGGAGAAGGCAAAAACCCGTAACTTTATCCTTCCACTAACGAAAAAGTGGGTATCCTTTATCTGCGGTACTCTGGATTGATAACTTCAACAAAAGTTGATGAAGTTCAGGTAATGAAAACCAATAATACTACCTATGCTGAAAAACTTCTGTGTACAACAGGCTGATGGATCATAAAAATGACAAAGTCTTCATGATGAAAGGGGAATCCAAAATATTTCAAAACGCATACAGCAAAGATACTTCTTTTGACAGTGTTTAATGCAAGTTCAACTTAAAAAAAATCTCATAGCAAAGAATTTGATTAATCTAACCTTTTTCAAGAAGGAAACGTATAACATTTTGATACTTAAAATATTTAACAGGTGTAGTAGTTGCAACAATATATTAGAAACACTTGAGTGTGACCTGATTCATCAGAATCAGAACAGTTAAGTACATTCAATGAAACCAACTGATTATATTCTTTTGCTGCAGCTAAGAAGACAGCAATCAGCTGTCAGCCTTAACCTTAACTGGGTCTGGCCTGCAGCAGGATCATGAAAGCATTCCCTTTTTTCATGTGGATGCTTTAAGCACACCCCAAAGATATACTGTTTTTTGCAAAAACACATACAATGTGTGCATCATATTAATGCACATGAAAAAATAGCCTTTTTTTCTTGGGAAAGGTTATTCTAATATTTAGCCCAACCAAGGCAAGTATAAAAACTTCAGCCAGCAGTACCAGAGACGCTCTTACAGTCACATTACACTGGGAAAGACTGGACTATTTACTGCAGATGTCATTCTAAGTAACTCCTCAAAAAGTTACAGTATCTTTTCAGAAAATAAATTCAGAAAAATCCTTGAAGCAGTTGTTTCACACAGGTGCAATAGTTTTCATCCAAATCATCATCCTGACAACTCTGTGAGGATCCATCCCTCAATGTTTCAGCAGTATTGGATCTAAATGAAAAACTTCTGTAACCAGAGAGGACTGAATTGAATGGGGTAACATTTTGGATGGCTCTTAATAAGTTGACATTTTGGGTCCTACTGAAGTAAGTCCTGAAGATATTAAGGAATATTTATCAAAGTTGCATTCAGCAGAGTGCAATGAAAAGTGCTTGGGATCCCATTCGCCTCATTCATCAGAAATGTGAAACAACATGATGTAGAAAGAATGAACTCTTCCAGTATTACTTCTAATCATGGGTCTCATCTTAGAGCCCAAACTGAAAGCAACTGTGAAGCATTAAACTGAAGGAGGGATCACCTCGGTCATTAACTTGGGGAAGAAGGTAATTTTGCTTCCCACCTCCACTAAGAGCAAAGAGACATAAAGAAAGAGCTCAAAACGGAGTTAAGACCCACATCTATATCTTTGTATTAAGTATGCATATGTACTACAAGAATTTCAAGAGGTTTTTCTCCTACCCTTGAAACACCCTCTTAACTACTTGATGCTCCTCCTGGAAGCTCTACGTTCATGAATTTTCTCTAGTGTCTGTTACCACTCAGCTCGTGTACAGCAACTTAATAGGATAATCCTGTAGTTAATATATAATCATTTTAAGCAAATAATTATGTCTTCTCTGATTGTTCATCCATACAGATACTCAGGATATTGTCAAATTCTCTTTTTTTCTGGTTAAAGCAAGCCAGACAGTCTTCAGAACACTTTCACAGTCTCAACTGTCTATCAAGAGCTGGTGGAGAGTTTCCTAGAATTTGAGATGCCCTCCTCCAGAACCTATTCAAACTCTCCAGAATCACATCTTAAGACTGATCAGTCTTGCCTCTGTCTATATTAGACTAAAAGGATAAGCTTTGCAATCAAAGCACACCTGAACAAAGCCAACTGCACACTGCTTAAGAGAACTGATACAGAGATCTTTGGCATCTGTGTGCTTTCAACCATGCAACAAAAATCCAGATTTCTAACAATTCTGATTCATGATTATCAATCCAGTTACACAATCTTGATTTTGCTATTGGTTATTCTGTTTATCTGCAACCTGAGCTTTTCCTTTGGGATGAGATCTGTGGCTTCAGGGACTCTGCTGTGTGTACAGCAATTTAGGTTTGATACTTTAGATATTTTATCTTTTGATTTTACAAGTAAGGCTCAACTTAATATTCCTGCTTTACATTCCAACACCCTAGAAAGGAGACTGCTGTGTGCATCCAAAGTAACATCAGTTCCACCAGACACAAAGTTTTGATTTCTCTGAACTTGTCTGGACAATATCTTCACAGCAGTGTAGTCTCCAAGTTTTTCCACCTCTCCTTTCTACTAAATAAGTGCAACAAACTCAGCATGAGTGCAGTTCCACATATTCTCAGGAAAGGCAAGAGGCTGAATATTGATAGCAGGAACTTTCAAAACAGTAATGCAGTATCAGAAGTTTTGGACACTTACTCTTACTATTAAATGACATATTTTTGTAATAAAAATGAGCACTTCTTAGAAAAAGAGCCAAGGAAAGTTTCAAAGAAATTTTGTAAACACCATCCTACTACCTACTTTGTGTTGCCTCACAAAAGATTATTTTTGACTATAGGAAATAAAACAGTGAAAATGAGAGCCAAAACTCCAGTGGCCACTGCTGTGGCTTGGTGGTCCAGACTTTCTTCTGATGGGAGCATACTATGACCACTTATGGAAAAAGTGTAGATTAAATGCAACTATTAAAGATGAATATAAAAATACAAATTCTTTGGTAACTCACATGACCTGGTCTGAGTTCACTTGTACATGATTTTAAATTTAGCTATTCTCAAACAATGAAATGTGCCAAAATTAGAATTCTGCTATGCTTACCAGCTTAAGATTTGTGCTGGTATTTTTGAAGCTGGTGACTGGGAGGTGTGGAGAAGAGCTGAGTCACTTCCAACTCACACATGAGTTGGAAGACAAGGAGCAACAGTGATAGGCAGGAAAAATGCAATGGGCAGGATGGATGTGGAAATGCTGGGGATGTGACAGATGAGAGGCACAGAAAGGAAAGGGTTAGAACAGAAAGAACCAAGGAGAGAAGACACAGTAGTCAAGAAAAAAAGGCAAGGACAGTGGCAATGATACTCATTTCAGTAACTCTAAAATACTTGTGTATTTGAAGCTTTATATACATGCTGTATGACTGAAACTTAGGAATTACTGGTGTAGAAACTATGCTTTACTAACACTGATGCATTAATTTGTACGATTTTTACAAATTAAATACATACTGATTATCCTGAGGGACAACTAGAACAGAGTATGTCATAAGCACCTCTACTGAAGATACATAATATGTTGGCTATCAACAACTCAGTTCATACTTAAGTGATACAACTAAATTTAGAACCTTACTGCATAAAACATAAAGAATCTCAAGTAACACACAAGTACTCTGACTCCCAGCACCATCTATTTACCCAGGTCTCAATTTTTCGAATGCAACTTTCTCGCCTCCGTACCACCTACATTACAGACTACAGAATAGGCAGCCTGGTTAACCCCCTCATTTCCTGCTCCCAGACACAAGAGACAAAACAACAGGACAGAGCAAAGGTAGCTTTCTTTAAAAATACGTATTCACATACATGGAAGCTCACAGAACAGAATATGCTGAAAGAACTAACCCTTGTACTATGTGACTTAATGTGGAAAGGAAAACTGAAAACATGCAAACATGGCATTTGATACCAAAGGTGAAACTCATTTCTTAAAAATGTAAATTTACTTTGTTTGCAGTGCTTTTATCAGTATTGATATCAACAAGCCAACTAAATAAGGCAGAGTTTAATAAAAATGTAACTGCTTTATCAACATGAGTGCAGGCAACTTTGACATTTTGTGACAGTTCAGACCCAGTTAGAATACTTACCATATGTAATCTTTCCTTTTTCTTCTTCATCTACAGCTCTAAAAAGATGTGTAACATCAATCTGTGACACACCCATGGCAGTCTTCAGAATATGAGCTAAATCCTCTTCTGTTATAGTTCCGCTTTCTGACTGGTACAGCTATGAATCAAGACAGCAAGATAAATCATTGCAAGGCTGAATGCCAACTCCTATAAACAGCACTGCATTGAAGTAAAGCAAAATAAAAATTTGGTATTAGAAATTCTAGTCATTCTCAGACTGATGTGATATATTAAGGATTTCAGATTAGTCTGGGTAAAAGATATCATCATCAGTACACCTGTGTATGCTTAGAAGCTTGCTGTATTCAGAAAAATGTCCTATGTTTACACACCTAACCACTGGAATTACAGTGATATTCAGTGACAAGACCATCAAACACTAATCTGTTTTGCAAATATGTAACAGAATAATATTCAGTCCGTTGTGCTATGTGTCTGAACTCCAAGACAGACTGTGAAATCAGGAGATATATACAGGTCAGCCTAAATAAGATACCATTTCCACTTGGACAGGTGTAAAACTCAAGATTCCTTTGACCAAAATCCAGAAGTCAGTTTGCATAAAATGCCTGTATCTAAATGGTGTTAATCAGGAGAATCCTACCCCATATGCCAGTGATGGGCATAAAATTTTCTACAAGTATTTATCCTAGAAAATAATAATTTGCATAATGTTACATCCTAAAGAGCTACCTCACAGAAAGAGTTAGCTTTACTACTGACAGATTGATAACTAAAAATAATTGTTCATAGTCTCTTTCCATCTTGGCATATGTGCTGTGTTTTTCCCTGAAAAATGGATCTGACTATTTCAAAACATCTGCACCAAATACAGCTTCATTAAGCTTCCTTAAAATAACTCAATTTTCCTGTACAATGGAAAATGAGAGAGAAGAGTTTTTGAAACATTCCTGTCTCCTTTTCAAGCATGACAACACTGCAAATATCAAATAATGTAAAAATGCTGTTTTGGAAACTTCCTTTTAATTTCTCTACATCATCGAGCAGGGGGGAACTGATGAGACCAAACAAAACAGGCATAAGTACATATTCTTCACACAAGAAGAAATCGTTGTCACAAGACAGCACACCTTAGTGGAATAAAAGTATTGAAGTTCCATGGACAACAACATATGCTTAAATCAGAAATCTTGACTTTTCCCCCCTAGCACCTAACTTGCACACTGTTTCACAGGTATAGGGGAAAGGACAAGACTTTTTTTAAAATAAAACCTGCTACATTTTCATAGAACATGTAGTCAGGCAATACTTGATGGTCAGGTTCACAAACACCAAGTTGGACAAGATTTGCTACAGCCTAGTTTCATTAGCACTTTGGAAGGGAAGGTGAAGCATTTACACTGGATTGCTGCTCTTAGTCCAAACCCCCTGCCAAGGCAGGGTCACCTAGAACAGGTTGCACAGGAGTGCAGCCAGGTGGGTTTGCCATGTCTCCAGACAAGGAGACTCCACAACCTCCATGTTCCAGTGCTCTGCCACCCTCAACGCAAATAAAGTTCTTCCTCAGGTTGAGGTGGAACTTCTTGATTTAGTTTTTGGCTGTTGCTCCTCATCCTGTCCCTGGGTACCACTGAAAAGAGTCTGCCCCCTTTGAGATATTTATATGCATTAATGAGAACCCCTCTCAGTCTTCTCTTCTCTAGACTAAACCGTTCCCTCAGTCTCTCCTCATTGAAGAGATGCTCCACACTCCTCATCATCTTTGTGGCCTCCACTGGACCATCTCTAGTAGCTCCTTGTCTTTTCTGTGCTGAGTAGCCCAGAACTGGACACAGCACTGCAGATGTGGCCTTACGAGGGTGAGTAGAGGGGAAGGATCACCTCCCTCCATCTGCTGGCCACACTCTTCCCAATGCACCCCAGGATCCATTGGCCCTCCTGGCCACAAGGGCACTGCTGGCTCATGCTCAACCTGTCATTGACCAAGACTTCCAGGTCCTCCGCAGAGCTGCTCTCCAGCAGGTCAGTCCCGGCCCTGTGCTGGTGCTTGGGGTCATTCCTCCCCAGGTGCAGGACCCTGCACTTGCCCTTGTTGAACCTCATCAGGTTTCTCCTCATCAAACTCTCCAGCCTGTGAAGGTCCTGCTGAAGGTGGCTCAGCCTTCAGGTGTATCTGCTACCCCCACACACCACCCCCCCCCTTTTGTATCATCACCATATAATGAAACTATTTTTCAAGTTCTTCAGTCACATACTAAACACTTTCACTTTGAAAACTTGTAGCTATGTGAAATGTTGCACTTTTCCTGAAAGCAAATGCTGGCAAAAAGTAGCACATGGCAGAGGACAGCACCTGTTCAAAGTCATACACTCACGAACTGCCTAGATTCTTCAATGGCTCCAGATAAACTGTGTGAATATCTTATTGTACGTGAAATAAAGACAGGAGGTAGGAAAGGATTAAAAAGGTTCTCTTTCCTTTTTTGTTTCCCAGAATGAGCAAAATTTCCTCAGCCTGAGACTTTTCTTAACCCTTCCAATCATCACTAGCAGGATAAAATGAGCCATACCTGCTTCCCATTGTGGAGTACTTCTTCTTATATGCATAAAGCTTCTTTGCAGTTTTATAGCTAACTTTATATTTTGTAATTAAAAAAGCAACTCAAAATTATGTATTGTGAGTTGGAGAATGAAGCAGATAATGAAGAACAGAGATTTTCCTAAGGAACAGTTTTATTAACTTCAAGTGCTTCCGGAAAATAATCAGTTTTTCTTCCTCTCAAATAATAAAATGATATTGCAATTATGAAACATCACAGCTGATTTTAAAAAAAAGTATTTCCTCGAAGCCCCTTTTACATTTATTTCAAATTTGTTCATTTTAGTATGAAGACACAGAGCTGACCAAACAGCACCTGACTATTTCTCTATGCCATTTTATAGCTGAAATGGACCAAGTCAGGGCAGAAACCTTTCTTACTGCTTTATCCTCAGAACCAGCAGTAAATAAAAGCTGCTACTAATGACAGATTTCCCACAGTATTTGTAGGAACTAAATATTTTTGCTCCTTCCTTCTTTGTCAAATTTGTTGGATTCTGGCCGAAGGGTAAGAATGATAAATGTGAACACTAAGCATTCACAGGAGCCTCATTTCTTCAGCAGAACGTAGTTAAAGTAGTCATGCTGAAGAACCAGAAAACAACTACACAGAAAATAAGGCTGATATGTAGCACCATGCAATTGAATGTTCTCAGCTCCATGCATTTGCTAGTGAAGACAGCATCAAGACTTAGCACTTCTCAGTCTCAATAACACTGAAGACCATGTGAATTCAATGCAAAGGGAAAAGATGATGCAGGATGCAGCAGAGTTCACATGTTGAAACAGCAATATTAAAGAAATTAATTGAAAAGTAATAAATCATGGTGTCAGAAACCCGTTGGTTAAGCATTGCTGCTGTCACTTTCCCAAAAAGCTTGCATTAACAATCTACGGTGATGCTACAACAAACCACTGAGGCTAGAGCAAGATCAGGAGCACTTCTGGGAAGCATCAAGTCTGGACAAAGACTGCAGGACCACCACACAAACATGGTAAGACTAAGAGGGAAGAAAATCTTAACAAGAAGAAAAAAAAGGAGATAAAAAAATAATCTCTATTAACATGTAGGAATTTTTAAAAAGTATTTATTAACTTGAAAAATTAGATTTGATTGAAACATTCTAAGAATAGTAAGTACAACTCAACAGCCTGTAGCTTAGAAGAATCAAACAAAGGACTTGAGGGTTTGAGACTCAATTTGCTGAAACAGA
The DNA here is from genome assembly GCA_036630365.1 of Acanthiza pusilla. Taxonomy (NCBI): domain Eukaryota; kingdom Metazoa; phylum Chordata; class Aves; order Passeriformes; family Acanthizidae; genus Acanthiza; species Acanthiza pusilla. Next base: position 33,149,938 of record JAXCHO010000034.1, read on the forward strand.
TTCTACCAGATTTCTACAAAGGACAATTTCAAACAGCAAGTTTCCATAATTTTACACCACTTAAACTTGCAATGCATTCCCTGTTAACATGAACTCTTAATGTAACTTTCCATTAGTATTATTTTAAAATGTAATTAAGTATTAAAAAGGAATGTGAAACTTCTATTAATCCTAATGGCAGTATTTATAATTTCTGAAAATAAGTAAAATATATAGAGCAAGAAAATACTGCTTACCTGAAATGCCAACTGAATTGTTTCCAGCGTTTTGGATGGCTTACAGACAACTGACAGAGCAATGACAAATTCCCGAATGTCAATTACGCCGTCTTCATTCTGTGAAGGAAAGCCTCCCTCAAAATAGTGCAGTTTGTCTGAGAATTTTTATAAATACCTAACAGTTGCTAAAAATGCAGAATATTCAGAAAGATTGTTACATATGCCACGGAAAAAAAAAAAATCTCACTGAAATGAAATCACATGAGGACACGAGTCTGGGTGAAAGCTCTACAGGTCCTTTTCAGAGTCCCAGTCAGAAGTCATAGTTTAAATATTCCTGGAAGACAGTACTGCTACTGTCACCCTTCACTTGCATATTTAAGATTTTTCCATTAAGCCATCTGAATCACTGGGCTGAAATTAAAACCAGAGAACCAGAGGACAACGCACCCTAATTTAAGCTGTGAACACATGACATCTGCTCCAAGAGAGAACACTGCGGACATATCCACCTCCTGGTCCAGACAGCACCTCATCCAGACAAAGATAATTGTCACTTCCCCATTCTGACTGATTGCCAGGGAATGAAAAACTGGCTCATTTGCCAAGATCCTCTGGGTTTCAGGCATCATAGAACAAGTCATTTATTTACAAGGTAAATGAAATATCAGCTAACAGATACTGCATTCAGCTGCAATGAGCAGCAGCAGAGGTCTAGCCTGACCCTAGCTTTCTTCCTCTTCATATTTTGCATCTAGAAAACAAAGTTTCTGTCCAGCTGATACTCCTTTTAAGTTCTGAAGGAATGCTTTATTTAGCTGATGATAGTGCCCTTACCTAGCTGAAATGGAAGTGCAATGAGCAAATACTATGGTGAAGCGCTCATAATTAGACCTCAGTGGATTCAATTGAAACAGAAATAGGCTAGAATGGAGTTTAGCAAAAGTAGTAAAATTTTAAAACTTAGTGTTGTTTCTTACCTCATCAAAAAGTGCAAACATACTTTCTAATGTCAGTGAGACTGGAAATTCCAAGTATGCTGAAAATTCTTTAAGATCAACCTTTTCTTTCTTCATTTTCATGGCACTTGCAGCATATTTATCAAGATCATCTTCAAGTGTTTCTGGCTTCAGCCTATAAAGCATATTGTTTTTGAACATTTTAAAAATCAACCCAGTATTAACAGTAGGTATTTCAATATACCAAATGAAACAATGGATGATAATGGTGTAAAACATGACAAAGTTTGGATTAAGAATTATTACACAACTTTATTATAAAATAATGTATTTCTGTAAATTTAAGGCTCCCATTAGTTCTTGAACAATTAGAAATTATTGCAAAGGCTTCCCTGGACAAACTCACGTCCTTTGGTCTACCTCGATTATAAGCCATATGTGTAAGCAGTTCAACAGGAAGAAACACAGTCTAGAACTAGCTAATAAATTCCAAGCATGAAGAACTAGGTGGAATTTAGGTCACCCGAATATGGCTGTATTGTAGGACAGTAACATAAACCAATTATGTTTCCAAATTTACTAATGTCACTGAACAGGAAGGACATGATGCATCTTGCCTAAAAAAAAAAAAATAAATCAGGGATTACATAATAGCGATTATACTGCTAATCCTGTTTGTCAGTCCTCATTTTTCACATTCAGTCTTGAGTTGGACACCATTATGAGGTAACCCAAACAAAATTCTAGCAGTTCATACTGCTACAGAATTTCCTCAGTCCACTGCAAAACCAGACTTTGACTGATGAATGAATAGCTTTATACTTGTGCAGAGATGTATGCATGGCTGTTGGCTAGTTTTTTTCCTAAGTCAAGCTTTCTGTTTGGGCTTTGCAAAAAAAAAATTCACCAAAAACTCTTACTATGAAAAGTAACATTTCCCCTAATACAACATAAAGCGAATCTTGATCAGGTCTCCTCTGAACTGATTTAGGGTAACTTGGGCATCCAAATTTTCCACTCTTCTACTCTGAAGACAATAGATGCCAGTAAAGTCTCCTACAATGTCCTTCTGCAGTTGCCTGTTTTGCTGTTTGCTGCTGCAGACAAGGAAAAGTAGTTGCTCACACAACTCAGAGCTTACACCAGAACTGTTTCCAGACTGCAGCTGGGACTCCTCCACAGCTTCCTCTCAGTAACAAGAATGAATAAAATGCTTAATATCAGCATTCTGAGGAGCTTCTGAAAAAAGATAAGAGCATTTCTGCTAGCAAGATTATCTGATACATTAGCTCCAGAACTTGATTGCTTGCTGAAATGACCCTTCCTAAACATCATGACTTTTAAGTAAAAACACAATTTTTACTCCCATGTTGTCTGTCATGGCCCATACTGATTTACCAATATGTACTAACTAAACAATGCCAAGACCTGTATTTCTGAATTATAAGACTTGAACATGCAAGAATTCTTCCAGAAACCTGTGGCTCCTACAGAACATTCACATGTTCTCCATCCTAGCACCATCCATAGAGCACCTATCTTAAGGTTTCGCCCTAGTCAGGATAAGAGAGTGAGACTCCCCTCTGCAAACATTCATTTTCCATGATCAAGTAGAAAAGTAGAAGGGGAAAAAAAAAAATCCACAGAGGATTTGAGATCCACACAGAACTCAGCTTCTAACATGCAGGATTACATGCAAGAAGTGTCCACTTACATCCCACAGCAGTAGCTGAAGTGGATTTTAGCTGTAGCATGAGGACAGCTGGCATCTAAATCCTCCCTTGAGATAAGCCCCCACTGACACAGAATACATAGTGTAATGTTTGCCTCTAAATCAGAGATATTTTGTTTGCAACAAATTGACTCAAAATTCACCTTTGAGAACTGAGGGAGCACTCATTTGGTGAGCAGCACTCAAGACTTGCAAGATCTCCTCTTCACCAGCAATTAAGTCTGCCAAGCTAAAGAAGTTTGAAGGCAAAACCTTGTATGGGAAGTAGCACAGCTTGCCACAAATCTTACAGACATCTTGTGGTTTGTGTTTTGTAAATACGGAAAGAGATGTGGGGCAATTTCAAAAGCAGCATGTGGATCAGTGAGGCAACCTGCTTCAAATTGAGTATGACTGCATTGTACTTCTGGCAGTCCAAGGTGGGCTCACTTTTCTCTAGCCCTTCAAAAACAGAAAGTAATTAATATGTTGATGACCATAAGCTACTAAACTGAAGTCTTCTGAAGCCAAGTGCAAACCTCATAATAGGTTCTGAACCAATGTGAAAAGGTTTGACTGTCCCTATTCCTTTGCAATTGTTACTTTTACCCCAATGGAGACCACAAACACTAGAAAGCCAACAGCAAATGTCTTTCCTCATGAAATTGTGCTTGTTGGCTTAATGGTTTCCACGTAGGATGTAGGCTTTATGATATATAAAATTATTTGCTGCTGTGGCGTTTTGCTTCATTTTTTAGATCAGCGCAGACTAAAGAGAACACGAAGTATTCCTGAATCCAAGAAGATGGCAAGGACATTTTTCAAGATTAACAGCAGCAGACTTCACAAGGAAAACCAGATCCCTGAAGGTAGAATATTTTTCAGCATAATTATCACTATTTTTAGCAAGTAAGCTAGTTTTAGCTATATTTGACTATTTGAAAACAAGCTCATTTCTTGCATGCTGGGAACCTGCCAAAAACCTTCTAGTGTCTCAGTGCTGGAAGAACAGCTGGATCTTGTAGCTAGCTACTGTAAACTGCAAGCACAGAAAAACATGCCCTAAGCCAGAAAAGCACAATACGTGCAATTTCATGTCTGCTGACGTACTTTTGTGCAACTTTTTACCATAATGGAGCGAGCAGACTGAAAAACTGCAAAACTGACCTTCTTGAATACTCTTGGCACACCCTGCCTTGATCCACAAAGGCAAGGGCTACCATGGCTGGTATTTGGTGTTATGCCTGATCCATGATCACACACCTCCTGTAGTGGAGAGCATTGCTGCTATCACAAATGCAGATGACAAGCATCCTCCAGAGGCTTTTTTTCCTTGTTACCTCTGAGCACCCTGAAGTCACAGCACTGATAGTTAGCTGTGAGGATGATTACTCTGGGGATGTGAAGTTCTACCGACAGTCTAGACCACCTTTTCAGACACACACAGAGAGCGGAAGTCTGCATTGTAGTTTGGATGGAAAGGCTGTTGCGCAAGAATAGACAGGCACCAGGCCTGTGATGCTCCTGCAGATCTTAGTAGCCTACAGCTGCATTGCCTAATAGGATTCTTATGGCCAACTTGATGAGGTAATATCAGAGAGAAGTAGCCAAAATGGAACTGCTGTTTAATTCATGTCATTCTTACCAAAATACTACGGCTTTAAAGAGACAGCAGAACTGTTCCAAGACAAGTGGGTTTGAATTTAGTTGAATTTCACCAGAGCCACGCAATATGTAAGGAGGTAAACCTTGCAGGCCTGCTAAGATTGTGGAGCATTCCTCCAGACATCACTAGTGCCCATCACAAAGGTACGAGATGCCAATATTCATGGAAAGCAAGGGAGACAGGAATTCAAAAAGAATTCAAAACCAAGTTTCTGCCCATTGCTAAAGATAAAAATCATTAAAAGTAATCCTATTGCAAAAGCTAAGATGGCAAGAACAGTTGATTTTTCTGAAATTTGACCTGAAAAAGATAACATGGAACAACTGTATTTTTTTGGAAGGAAGCAGACATAATCAGCAAAGCCATATTCTCTTCAGTGAAAAGTACAAAGAACCTGTGTACTAAATGCACACACCAGATCAAGAACCTGCCAAACCATGGGGTTTTGTGCCATATCTACACCAATAATAAAATGCACATTCATCGTGTTACCAAACTATACTTTTGTTGTATTTTCTATACTTATTGCTCTTTGATGCACAAAGTGGAGGCCAACTTCCATGCTAGAAGTGAAAATGTGTCATCTTGTACAAGTATCGATGCAGCAATGCTTCAAAAAATTAGAAAAAACAGATGTATAACTAAATTTTGAAATAGTATATTTCAAAAAAGACTTTAAATTAATAAGAAAAATCAGGAAGTAGAAAACAGTGACTAAAACAGAAGGATACGACACACATCCAGTCTTACTAGATGCTCCAAATCATACCTAGGATTTGAAAAGTCAAAAATGTGGGATAAAACAAGCATGATGCAATTAAGCAAATGATGCAGAGTACTGAGTGCTAACAAACTGAACAGTAGACAGAAAGCTAGAGAAAAAACAAGATCAGTTAAAAAAAAAATAAAAGTCAAGGATGGGTAAGCAAAAAGATGATCCTTAATGTGGCTACAAATTTGATGAAGCTATTAGATTCCTTTCTCCTCTCTCTCCACTCCCTGCTGCCTCCCACCCCAAAAAAACCTGCAAAAGGTCTGGACCACTAGAATTATTCGAGTAAAATTTCAGGATACTTTAGGAGCTGATTTTATTAAGCCTCATTTAACAGCAGGGAAAACACAATCACTAAAAAAATTCTACTTTGAATTCCAGTATGTGCTACATTTGGGGCTTTTTTTTTGCCTTAGAGAGATATCTCTAAATTTTTTTTTTCCAAGAATCAGAACAATTAAAATTGAGAACAATCACAACCAAAAAAAAGAATTAGAAAACTGAATTCTCTAAGGAGCCACAGATGGCCTAAAACCCACCGTTCCAGAAGAAAGGGGACCAACAATTAAGGCTAGAATGTCCCTCTAATTCATGAGCAAAGTGAATTCATGAACAAAGAGGAGCTTGAAACAATAGGAGCAAATAAATTCAAATCAGAACTCAAGGATCTCCTTGCAGGCAACTACCCTAAAGCAGCGCATAAGAAATACCTCATAAAAAGACTGACACTACACTTAATTAACTGTATTAACACTACCTGAAGGAGAAGATACCCAAAAAGGCCTCTAGTAAGGCACAAAATCCAAAGAAGATTCAATGTCTAGAACATGGCAATAGATCCAGCTCAAGTAAAGACAGAGATTCACTTCAAATAGCGATATAATTAATTACAGAATAAATAATCAAATGAAGCAGAGGATTTACAATGTATAAAAAAAAGTATGAAAGCTATAACATAGACTGCATACACCTTAGCAATCAGCTTGTTGGTCAGACATAAATTACCAGACTGAAAAGAAATATGACTGCTTGAGGAGTAACGAATGCACACTTGGAGAAGATAGGTCTATGATCAGTTGATCTTATTGCTAAAGTGGTCATTTTATCAGAGTTTGGTACAAGCCAGCTGTACAGCTCTGTTAACAGAGCCTGAGCTCTTCCTTAGATGAAGCATGAGAATTCACTGCTGTGCCTGCGTGGAGTCTGGACTGGATCCCATCCAGCCGAGCACAGACTAAGCAAATTTTACAATGATAATGAATCCTGTAGATGCATAGTGTGCACAGAAGGAACTCTTCAGTGTAGCAAACTGAAGTTTGCTGAAGGTGTAAGAAAAATCTAAACCAAAAAGAAGTCTGAATTTGTCTTACTATAGAAGTATTTTAAAACTAAACATTACCTCAAAGGTATGTCACTGCTCAAAAACAAACCTCAAAAATGAGTATTAAGACTGGATGAAAAATCCATTGGATAAAATTTACTCTTCCAGTTATTTAGGGATGCAAGTGGATGATCTTAATACCTCCCTGGCCTCAAAACCTTTGAATAAACAGCAAAATGACTACATTATTATCAAATGTGCATTAGAGATGAAGTCATATTACAATCTTCATCCAATTGTGCCAGAAAAATACCATCATAATATCCTTCTTAGTGGCACATGCCCAAATTCAGAGAGGATTATATTTCACCAATGATTAATTGCTCAAACCAGAGAGAGAACTTCTGGGCTGCAGCAAACCTCACTCACAAATGCATGTAATTGTTTCAGAGGCCAAAACAAAACCCTAGAAAAGCATAATTTGAAAGAACAGCTTTAAATTGAACAGACAGAAGCCAGACAACTTAACAAGAGGATTAAACTGAATCCTAGGATTATCAGCTGCATAATAAGAGACGTGGGTGGTTGGTTTGTTTTGTTTTGCTTGCTTTTCTTCCTTAGTACTGTAAATTCAGAGCCTTTGAAACAAAGTGAGAATCTTTCTTTTCCCTTAGAAGTCTCTCCTATCCTAATGGAAGTCTTTTCAGATGGAGGTCCTGACAATAGATTAATATGTGCTTGTCATCTGAATTCATGATGTGTGCAGTCCTACATTCCTTATTCTCCAATTGAGCTTTCTCTTTATTTTCATTTATGATCACAAGCTGAAGATGAAGGAAAAATTAGTGAAAGGAAATAAAATGCAAAATGGAAACATTAAACTATGCTCTGTACTTTCAGGTGATGACAAGAAAAAGGGTATTTGCATATTAAGAGTTACTAGGACAAGGCTGTACATTTAGTTTGTGGTTGCTCAATAGGATCACTGGAAAAGCAGGAGAAAAACTGAAAAACAGCAGCAACAAGTTCTACTATTTGGTTTATGTAAATTTTTCAGGTTTGCTGAGGCTTTTTTGAAAGGTAAAGCCAGCAGGAAATGATGCCATGGGAAGAAAGAAGAGAGGAACCACCCTTTATACACTGACCGGTGGTTTAGAAAGTCCATCTGGCAGGGACCTGCTCAGAAGATCAACCTTGTGCTTCTCGGGAAAGGGTGACCCCTCTGTCCTCACTATTACGAGGCTAATCCAGTCACAAAATTGCTACGGCAGCACTTGTTTTCCCTTCACAGATATCACAGGCAGAGGAAATTGACTCTTAACTGTATCAAATATTAGGAATCCCGCAGTATTCCTGATCCTTTTCAGAAAGTGTCTTCTAGCTCAGAAATGAATGCTTCAACTCACTTTGCTCACTTGTCAGATGGAAAATAAGAACTTTACAACCTATTCTACTCATCGGGATTCATGGGTGCTGCTAGCAAGTGAAGTATAGCACTGGTTTAATTTTATACTGGTGTGTCCCTGATTGTATAATGACAACATTCCATATATATTCACATTGTTATACGACAGGAAAACTATATAAACATAGATATATAATAAAATGCACCTTACATATAAATATTGTATATGCTCACCCAAGGCTTCTCACAAGCTTTGCAAATTCTAAAAGACATGTATCTGAAGGTAGACGAAGTTGTCCTTCAGCCAAAGCCAGCTGACAGTCTTCAAATGTGTAGTCTGTCACTGAAACTCCCAATGCCCTTGAATAAACCAAAGAAATACTGTAAGCAAGACACTAAGAAAACTGAACAGAATAATCACTTTTTTCACAGCAAAAATTCCCGTAACAATTATGCTCTCTATTCTGAGAAACTGTAAAGATCTCGTAAAAGTCAGTCCACACAGAGAGAATGAAATATGGTACTTGATCCATTGCAGAACAACTTCTCTGAGTCCATGAAAATATGTAAGAACACAAGGCAAAAATTAAGCAGTGCATAGCCTTTCATAGACATGTAAATTTCATATAAGCGAATAACTGGTGTTTCAAAATTTTTAATCTAGAACACAAATATACATTTATTATCAACTGTGTTCAATATTTTTATTATTATTGATTTGTTAATGTGTTATCACAATCACCTGAGCAGAACAGCTATTATCTTCAGCTAATACTAATATGATACGAAAGGCAACATTTATCTATGAAGAACAGCTAAAACATAACGTATAAAAGCAAGCAGTGTTAAAACCAAACAAATAAGTTATTTTTAAATGTATGACATAAGAAAGGTAGAAAAAAAATACTTCCAAGCCTTTATACACCAAACAATTCAGTGTTGTTTTTTGCTTTACTTCTGACTTGATGCTTTGTAGTAATTGTAGCACCAAAAGATAATTGATGGAAATCCTGATATTGTAGCTGCCCTGCACTTGCTGTGCCGAAGTTGAGAGAAAGACACTTTGGTGTGGAAGAGGCTTTTAAGAATTCAATTTAGAAAACTGCTCCATATAAGCTACTCATTTGCCATGTTTTTTATTATACCTGATTTTATTTATAAAGAGCATTATCTCCCTTATGCAGCTTCTTCTAGTTTGACAAAACCTTAACAAAATTTTTTTATTTACTTACGTTCATTCTTTTCATCTGCACTTTGTCTACCTTACTCCTAACCACCATATGTTAAGTTTCACATGTTAAGTTAATATATGCTAATGGCAAGATTGATGCAAAACCCTGAGGCCTGCCACACTAATTCTGGCTTTGATGAAAACTCTGCACTCAGTTCTATATTTCATTAGAAATAGTCTGATCTGTAGTGGCAGTTACCTTTCATGAAATAAAAAAATTCTGTCAGTCTCTTCCTCAGAATCTCATTCTAAGGCCTTCGAATACCACGTAAATAACATAAGCCAGTTCTCTTCAGTCCACCAATTAATTATTAAACTTCAGGATTCTGACATATAAGACATGCATTTAACCTTAAAGGTACTGATCACGGTTTCTCTCTTTAAGGCTAAGAAAGTCAAACATTCAGGAAGAACACCTTGCTAATAAATATTCAAGCTGAGAAGTACCATTTACAGTAAAAAAAAAATTATTTATAAGCTATTTATAAACAAAACAAGGACATAAAAGCTAGTGATCTTGGCTGAATAGCCTCCCCCTTCCTAAGAGGAAACAACAAAGAGAAAGGAAGAAAAGGACAAAGTCAACTAAACCAAATGATTAAGGGTCCATAGAAAAGTCACCTTAAAAGCAGAGTGTTGAAGATTAGATGGCCTCACACTGGTGATCTAAGCAATTAAATCCAGCTCCTCCTAAGTTCTCTGCTTCACCTGTTCTTGTTTCATCAATCTACTCCTCCTATGAAGTGTCTTAGCAATATTTGTAAATCAGTAAACCACCTTACTGGAATGGACAAGATACTTGTGATACCTTACTTCATCCCAAAGACTTACGGTTAACAGCAGCAAATGTTGTATAAAATACAGATGAAGAATTGCCCCATGCTGTGGGGATTTAAAGCCATTTCCAACTTCAACCTGACTTAGAGAACAGACACTGCGAGTGTGTCAAGACTTCTGTTTTATAGTATTCAATACAGTGTTATACAAGATGAAATCACTGGTATTTTACAACACAAAATCAATTTTTCTCAAAAGATGAAAAAGGAGTGGATGAAAGAAGCAAAGTCTATCCTGCCAGTTGAGATTACTTCCTGTTTCCCTCTTTTGACCTGTCTGTGCACGCAATCTTCCCTACAGACTTCCGTGCCAATGGTCTCCTAGTCCACCAAGGACATGCTACAGGTAGCACTATCCAGAGCAGTTTCATAAAAGAATGTGCCAATAAACTAAGATCTAGCCCAGCCAAGCATATTACACCAAAATTCATCAGTTCTCCAGGCCACACTAGGTATAGCACATAACATAGAAACACAGGAACTTACAGGCAATAAGCTGAAGCACATAGAAACTACATGCAAAAGGGGAAACCAGTTAAAACTAAGTTAAAAGAAGAAACTGAAAGAGTAAAGTGTTCCTCTGCACATATTATGGTATCAGGAGAAGGGGTAGAACAATTAAATAAGATTCTGAAAGGACAAAAGAAAAATTAGTGCCATTGAAACTGATTAAAGGTGGCAATTAAAATAAAGAGACTTTAAAGAAACAAAAGAAACCCAAGTGTTCTCTTGAAGGAAACAGAGAAGATGGACAAGTTAAAGCATAACCATAAGGTGACAAGCCAAAGCAAGAAACAATGGCTTGTTAAAACCAAAAGCAAGATGCTTTTTCAACACATCAAAAGAAAGATGACTAAGAAAGATCAGGGCACTCAACCTGGGGGGAGGGTTGAAGCCTGACTGACTGGTAGCCCAGCACCAATGCCAGATTTAAATAACTGCTAAATAATGGTCCCTGAATATGTTGAAGGAGCCTAGCCAAAGAGGAATTAAAAAAAAAACCCAAAACAAACAATCAACAAACAATCAAAGCCAAACCTAAGATATTGAATAAATTTCAAACAAAGGCAGAGGTAATTTCAGACTGAGCCAAACCACAAGGGGAAACCAACCTGCATCTTTTTATAGCTTTGTGTACCCCTTATAGAAGGAGTTGTAGTTGGGCCAGACTTGTATGGCTATCAGTACAGGTTAGCCATACAAGAAGATAGCCCCAGTACAATTAATACCTGCATGTATGTTCAGTGTCAACACATACACAAAATGGGTTTGAGAAAGACAAAAGCAGCTTCTCTGGTTCACCTCTTGCAATTTAACAGCTGTTGGACTTTAAAGCCAGATGAACTTAAAACAGTGTACATATACGTCCAGACTTTCACAATAACAAAGATCAGAAGTGAGGAAGGAAAGAAACACTTTTGCTCAAAGCAAAGTTCAATCACAGAATCAACCAAGGCCAGATGGAGTTCAAGGGGCACTTGAGTACAGAAGGCAAATCACAAGTTGCATAGGACTCGCAGTTTAAAGGACCTTGATTGCAGCTCAGAATGTTGATGAAACTGAAGCTGGGGAACATATAAAGTTCATTATTTGTTCTAAGACTTGTCAATTTTTTAATTTCTTAGAATAAAGCCTAGCTTATTAGAGTTCACTGTAGGGCCTCGGTACAACTGCAATTCACAGGATTTTCTACAGAACCAGCTATCAAACTATTCTAACCTCCAGGGCAATCTTTTTCTACTTCAATTGGAAAAAGAAAAAGGAAAAAGATAATTTCGAGATGCAAATCACAAGCACAACCCCATATTTTTAATAAACTAAAAATAAACCCACTTTTCCCGTATCTTCATTTGAAAGCATTTTTCCTCCCTCTTCTCTCCAAACTACCTCTGCTTTCACAGTCAGTTAACCTGAGCCTGGCCTTTCTAAGAGGTCAGCAGATTTATATGGCCTGACATGCATGTCTGGCTTGACATACCTTGAGATTTTTTCCTTCCCTGCCCTCCTTGAAATGCTGGCTATTTACCTGTACGATATCACACTACATGAAATTTCCAAGTCAGCAAGCTGCTTGAAAATAATAAACCCAAATAAAACAAAACAAAACCCAAAAAGCTTTCCTGCAAACCCAATCTGTTACAAACAACAGTTGTTATATCCTGATGACTTACACCAAGGAGCTCCTTATATCTAACATTCTGCAGTCAATATAAAATAAATTATTAACTTCCTCATTTTCTTCATACCAATCCACGATGCATGAAAAATGCCAAACATAAAACAGAATGTGACTGCTGGAATATTATGCAAAGTGAGAGAAAATAGTACAGGCAATATTGTGACATTCTGAATGTACATTTCAACAAAAACATTTTCAAAATGTTTTACATTGATAATAAGCAGAACTGTGAACTAATCAAGAGAATATTCCACAGGCTGCTCAGAAAAACCCTTTAAATCAACTAAAATCTTTATAAGATGTTGAAAACATTAGAATTCTATGTAATTTGTTATTTTTCTTATTGGGTGCTCAGCAAGAAGACATACAAAACACAGTGGACAAATAACTCCAATTACTAGTAGTCACTTGTATAGGAACTTCCTGAACCAGAGACCTTTTGTACCGTTATGCTTTAGAATCACCAATTAATCACATGTTTTTTACAGTATATCTCAGCTCTGATGAAGTAATTTTATTTGTCTGGTAATGAATGCCACAATTTTGTAAAGACAAATTGTTTTAAAGACTTAGTTCATTTACTTTCAGCTGATCTACTGTTGAATGCTTTCCATCTCTTCTGCTATGACAAACAAGACTTCCCTTACTATGCATTTCCAGAATACTCATTTTTCTGACCTTCAAAACAACCCTCCACTTTTTTTGTTGCATCCTTTCCCAAGCTGAGGAGCTCTCACCTATTTAGTTTTGAAAGCCCAGAGTAGATAGTCCCCTTTCCCTCCTCAGACAAATACTTTGTGACATTCTCCAAGCAAATTAAGGTCCAGTCATGAGTCTGAAGTTCACATCAGGAATCTATTATCTCATGATGGTTTAATTTTCAGACAGAAAAAGAAGCTGCCAACAGCTGTATTTCTCCCTGGTGTCGTTTGAAAATATGTCCTGTAATTGTTGGTTTTGTAGACTTGCACATCACAAATCTTCAAGGGGTAAAAAAACCAAGGAGGTTCTCCTTGTGTTGTCAGCATTCAAAAACCAGTTCAAACCAGACTGTTGTAAAGTATTACATAACTTTAAAAAATTTATTTCTTCCTTGAGAAAATAAATGCAGCGAGAAACTGCCCTGTTCTGTAGCCATGTTCTCCACCTGTCACGCTCACAGAAATGAACAGAATTCACAATGTATTTTTCATCTCCAATTTTGTATGATCTGAAACCCAAACAGAGCACAGAATCTTTTAGGTTGGAAAAGACCTATGGGATCATCAAGTCCAAAATTTGATCACTATCTTTTCAACTAGACCATGGCACTAAGTGCTACATCCGGTTGTTTCCTGAACATCTCCAGGAATGTTCCTCCACCACCTCCCTGGGCAGCCCATTCCAGTATTTCACACTTTCCATGAAGAAATTCTTCCTGATGTTCAACCTGAACCTCCCCGGAGAAGACTGTGGCCATTTCCTCTCATCCTGTCATTAGCTGTGTTGGAGAAGGGGCCAACCCATGCCTTGGAACGACCTCCTTTCAGGCTGTTGTAGAGAGAGATAAGGTTCCCCTGAGCCTCCTTTTCTCCAGGCTGAACAACTTCAGCTCCCTCAGCCACTGCTCACACGATTTACTCTCTAGACTCTTCACCATGGATGCTTCAAATGGATGCTTGTTAACTCCAGCACTACAGCAATTCCACTTATACCAGTGCTCATGCCTTTGATGGTATAAAAATGCCAAAAAACCAGTTTGTATTTCAAAGTTGAATGCTGAGCATCCAACAAGTACACGTGCAGAATCACACATGAAACTTCAGACAGCACAGGCACAGAGCACAGCAGTTTTTCCAAAGTTAGATTCAAGAGGCCACAGAACACAAGAAATAGCCATGAGACAGACCAGTGAGGTACTGTAAACTCACATCCTCAAGGCTACCCTTCAGCAACTAGCATTACTCTATCACACACATTGGCAAAGATCACATTCTGATGCTGTCAGAACCTGCAAGAAAAAAAGAAACAAACAAACCCTGATTTTGACTGTGTAGAAGATGACAAAAGGGAAGATGAACACAAAAGACTACCTATAATATTTTTGCCTTCACCCGAATGTTGGATAAAAGTATTCATTTCTCAAAAGCAAAATGTAATGCTCATATGTCAAGCTGGTAACTCACTGCTTTAACTGTATGACATGCTCCAACACGAGGAAAGTGATCCTGGCAAGCACTTGACAGAGAAAGCAAAAGGAAGACAGATGTTTTCAAGTTCCATGTCTAACACACTGCACTTTATTATAATATGTTGTTAAAATGCTGAGCTTAACACTGGAAAGATCTAGAAAAATTAAATGCTCAAGAGAAGAGCATTTCTGACAGAAACTTCAGTTCTGAGGTGCTTATAGTTTTGAAGAACAAAGGGGCAAAGGTGTCCATCAAGTTTCAGTCTCAACATCTGCCATATGCAAAAAACCCCCAAATTTGCGATATTTTGTCTTCAATTTTTTTTCCCAAATTGTACCATCTAACCATATTCTTCCTTTTTCTGAAAACATTCCCTAGAAGAAACTAAACCTAAAGGAAAACAAATTGTGTTTGCATGTTAATAAGTGACCTATGGCTCTGTGTATCATCATCTAATCAGCTTATATCCGTAGTTACAGCTGAGGTTACTTTATGTGGCAACAACTTTAGACTTGCACAGAGGCTGCAGTGCAGATTTTCACAATCAGCTGCCTGCACTACTACTGGTTTATCTACGTACAAAATGGATTTTTGTAAATAACTAAAAGCTAAGCTACTAACAGACTTCTTTCAAACATATTTGAGTCCTAATGAATAGCAAGGATACAAACTAACTTTTTTTTTTTTTTTTGCAAAGTGGGAGCAAAAGTTACCTACTTTTTCCTTCAAACAGAATTTCTAAACCTAAACACTACTTTGATTTTAACTATCAGATGTCTTTCAGAATAAAGTTGCTAATGAAAATTAGGTATTTAAGAATGGTAGTAAAAGGCTACAACCCCAGAATGAAGAGACAACTAATACATTTCTTTAGGGGAAAATACTCCAAACCAACCACAAAACAAATCACGCTTACAACAGGTATCAGTAAATTAGGAACTATGATAGAGCAAAACAACATAGAAAGGTAAAAATTGATAAAAAGTTGCAATTGATGCAGCTATGAAGCATAAGACCTTTTAAAGCATAAGAAAAAGTTTTAAAAAAATAACATAATTAACTACTAGCTAAGGATAGTGAAACTGCTATCAGGCAAAAAAAAAAATCTTACATGTACAATACTTTACATTGGGAAACAATTAAGATGACATATCTTATGAATAAAAGTAAGTACTTCCCAATGCTCTAAGAGTGGTAGAGATCTTTCCTTTATCACTGAGAAATTTTTAGAAATAAATACTTGTGATGGCAAGGTCAAGTGATTTGTTCCTAATAATTCTGGAAAAGCTGGGACTGAAGTCTCAAGTGGCTGACAATTTCACAACACTACCATAGTTCCAGTAAATTATTACTTATTACTTCGAAGATGAAAAAAAAAAAAACCACCAAAAAAACCAACATAGGCCAGAAAGTTTGACACTCAAGTAGGAAATATATAGAAGAAACTGGAACTCAATAAATTAATGGGAACTCCATACTGTGGAACTCAATAAATTAACAGACCAAAATAACCCATGTTGACTACCATCAGCATTCGATGGTAATAGCTTATGCACATGAAGACCAAAATGATTATTTTACTTAAGTAATACAAAAGTAAGGCAATATTATATTTATCTACATGGCATAACTTACTAGCAGGGTGGTTTCAGAACTTTTTGAGAGCAATAAAGAACACAGGAAGTGAAATTAAAGCTCAGGACAGCACCACATTTTATTTATTGATTTTAAAGAGAACTGGCTTGGACTGTCGCCATATTTAAAAGCACTCAACATTTTCAGTGATTTGAAAGTGACTCTAAACACACTTCCTGATAGCATGTTATGGCTGAGATGAGCATCGACTCAACTGAGTAGCAGTCAGAACAAGGCCAGAAAGACCAAACAAGACAGACTCACTCAAAACAGGACACATGAGAAAATCAAATGCGAAACATATCATTAAGGGATAAGTAGGGGACCATACTTTAAACAGCAAATTAATCTAATCTCACATATCTTTTGTGCAAATTAAGAAAATGACCCAAAGGATGACAAGCATGTTCAGCAGAGGTGGCTCTCCTGTATGAGTAATTCCAGTTCTGGTAACACAAGCACACTTTGGATTTCACTTTTTGGGCAAGTAAACTCATCCAATGTGCACGAAACAAATGTCCTAAAGAAGCAAACCTCTGTGAATGTGACAGCATCTCCTTCAGGAAATAATTGGTGTTCACTCATATATGTAAATTGCATATCTAGAGACCACCATCACTCACATCTGTGGCTACCCACAGAAAAGGCAGTCAAACATGGGTAAATAAAAAATTTTTCAGAGTCAACAAGCAGAAGGAGAATAAGATACAGAATCTTGTCAAATGCTTTGTTCAATGCTTAATAAAAGCCATTCACAAATGAAGATTGTGGTGAAGGCAAACAGTTTCAGGAGTAGAAACTGTATTGCTGCACTCAGCAACTTCCATCAACTCCCCTTGAAATCAGGAGCAAGACACAAGATTTCCACAATGCTGGTTCTAGACCCATATTATTGCCTGGGACTGTCACCTGTGATGCTGTAAAATACCCAGTAGGATTAGACTGTTCTGCCAGAAAATACGATGGGGAGGAGGGGTAAGCAGACATCTAAATATTTAGATCCCAAAATGACCTCTTGACAACAAAAAGCTATGTCATCACCAACTCAATCCTCAAGAAGAGCAAGACAAATCTAGATAAAGCAGTAACATTGTTCTTTTATTCAGCAGAGTGCAATGCTAGCACCAAACATCACCTGAGGTATCTGAGTTGCAACTGCTACAGCTCCAGAACAGTCTGACAGCATTTGAGCTGTAATCTCCTGTACCAAAAGCTGCATGAATAAACTGGGAAAGTCTGGAGAACTGCCGTAAGAAGTAGGCATCTGGAAGTGGTCAGAAGTATATAATTTTAAACTATGCTGATGTTACCTGGTCTACAGGTATCCATGGTATCCAGACATCAACATTCTGTTCCATTTCCATCTGCATTTTAACTTCAAAACTTTGATATCCCAACATATTTATTTTCCCATTCATATCAACACAGCATCTACAGCCCCTATTTCATTCCAAAGCAAGTTTTTTTTGACATCCCTCATTCTGACAGTCTTCCCTTTAGACCTGCATCCCTATTCTGTTACTCCAAATGCCTAATTCTTCAGGGGTGAGAGGGAGAAATGAAATCATGTCTTTCCTCCTAAGTGCACTTAGAAAGGCTCGTGACATGCCAGTTGTAAATTTTGTAGGCTTTCAAAATTCCTCCTTACAGCACACAATCCTTGTTATCTGATTGGAGCAGAGCTCAGAATGAAGGTTTAATAAACCAACCTTCTACACAAAGTCTGAGGACAACACCTGCCAGCTGATTGTCTTAAATTAACAACAAAAGTCTTCGAGGCCAGTGCCTCAAAGATTTTTGAGTCTAAGACAGGATGTGCTCAAACAGGTCCTTTTGTTCTTTTCCCTTGTGAGAAATGTCCTTTTGTACAATGTATCTATTGTTATATTATCATCCCAACATCCTCCAGGAAACTCAGACCTGGGTTCAGCCAGAGAAGAATTCTCAGTTGCTACCTACAAACTGGCCTTTGGCTTAAATTGGTAGCTTGGAAACGGAAGAGGAGTCACACAAAGGAAATGAAGATTTCACAAGTTCTTTCAAAATCAGGATTAGGAAGATTCATAAACATCGCAACAGTTATTAGTGATCACAGCCCAAGGGTTTGCTATAAAATAAGGAAAAGAGTTATCTACTGACTAATGGAAGTTTTACTGAAAGGACAAAAGATGAATGAAAAAAACATTAATAAAAAATGAAACAAAAGGGTGAAAGTATTAAATGTTGCCTTTATTATACCCTATAGACAAGTGTTTTAAGTGTCATCACATTAACTTCAATTAACTTGCATGGTACCAGTCCTCTGTTTCCAATGGAAGTGGCTTTCCTGTGCTTTACTATTTGAAATACCCATAGGCTAACAACAAATACATGAAACTATTCTTAACTTCATTAAAACAGTCACAGCTTAAAATGCAATCCAAATAGCACAAAATGCAGTTTCATTAACTTTCCTAAAATTGAGCCATACCCTTCCCCCAAAAGCAATCAAGTAAAAACCAAAAAACTCCCCCAAAGAAACCCCAACACCCCCCCCTCATCACCAAACAAACAAATAAAACCCCCAAACCCATCAGCTCCTGCAGTTATTGCTGTAGTTGTGGCTCCCTGGCCTCCTCAGAGGGGAAGGCAACTGCTGTATAAAAGGTATTGCAGACATCACTGCAGACTACAAGGTTCTTTGTAGGCAGACAACCACACTTACCTGATTTTATGATATTTTCTTCAGTCTAAAAGCAAGATCATGTATCTACCTTTATTCAGTATTACAACATACTTACTCTGCCATTACACGTCTGACGTTATTGGCATATAACACTGGATTTTTTCTTTCTTCTTCTGAAGGAATATACACGGGTAGGAACTGCATACAGAGAACTGAATTATACCAAAAATATTTAACATTTTAAACAATCTATTATAGCACTATGGTGAAAATTGCATACAGTAAGTATTAAAGATTAAACTCTGAAATGCTTAAGTAGATATTATACTTCTAGAAATTCACATAACATTGACTCTGCTCATTTCTTACCTCATGGAACCCAAGCAGAATTTTATCTGCCTTTTGTAAGAAGGACTATGAATTTTTAAATAATTTAGAAGTATTAGCATTTTCTTGAATAAACCTTTCTCTAATAACAACCCTATATTGTTCAGCTCTTTCCAGATAACCAAAAACCACCTGCTAAAGGAATATTGTTCTATAGCTTAAATACTAAGAATCCAACTTTGCAGGACATCAGGTATATACTCTTCCCCCTGCACATTCTGAAATCATATATGACTGCCTAATGTACTCATGAGAAGTATTTTTATTTTCTGTTGTTGGACATTGCGAAATTTTCTTCCTTTCAATTTGGATGTCAGTCATTAACACTCCTTTGAAAGAAAAAAACCTAAATAAATGCAGATGACCAGAGAATCACAGAACAGTTGCTGTTGGAAAGCAAAAAATTAAACCAGAATTGCTGGAGACCTGCACCAGAAAGAATAGCCTTCAAAACAGAACGGTCTACATTGAAATATATTCCAGTGTTTTAAGCTGTTTTTAAGTGTCCATTGAAAAATTACATAAGCCCCAAGATCATGGCCAGTCTCACCTACAAAAACCTCAAAAACATTTCGTTCTGCCAAGTTAATTAACTTCTCAGATGGGAGGAACAAGAAGGGATCACTGATCACCCATCCCACTCAGTATCAGACAGATGACTCTCTTAGTAGTGCAGCACAACGAGATTATCTATGCACTAAGGGAGCAAAATGTTCACAATCCTGTGTAAAGCCTCTGAATTAGAAAAAAAAGTTGCAAGAAGTTTAGTTATAGTACATATAATTACCTATGGGTAGTGAAAAATGGGAATTCTGACCCCCAAAATCTCACACTGGTCTTTGAAATACAGCGTAACAACTGGGGAACCTATATAAAGTTCATAATTTCATCAAATATTTCTCAATAACCACAAAGGCTACTTGTGTTTTTAAAATTACATAATGGTATGATCAACAGTACCCAAACACTGCCATTAGACATTCATCTGTTTCCTATAACGGGCGAATCTTGAATTTATTTTGAGTTTTGCTGGAGTTTTCCCTCTATGCAGCATTGCATCTGAAAACATAAGACTCCTGTCTTCTAGGTTTACATCATGAGCAGGTACACCAGCCTCACGTAATCCGCAAAACCACAAAGACTGAGAAGTTAACAGAGAGAGAGACTGTTCCTTCAACTTCCAAACCCCATTCCATTTATTTGAGTTGCAAACTGCTGTCAAGCCATTCGTCCAAACACAGGACAAGTTTGAGTATGAGGTGATTTCACAGGTGTTCTACATGGCTGTGCCTAACGACATAAAAAGCATAATAATTTCAACATTACTAACAAAACTAAGAGAAGAACTCTCAGCTGCTGCAGACTGTCATGGATGTATGAACACTGAAGTTGACAGGTCAGTAAAACAAACAGACATGAGCCAAAACAAACTACATGTGCAGATGATCATACATCCTTTTCTCCTTCAGAACACTGCCAGCATGCCAGTTCCAAGTACAAGCTGGATAGACGGGCCAATATTTAAAGAAACCTATTATAAAACCTACGTCGATGCTTGCTTCTCCATACACATAGCAGGTGACACACATGGTATGCCAGAACATATATTATATGCAGAGAAGCCCAGGCTAGCTAACTTTGGATCCTGATTGTTGGCTGTTACATCTTACTGACTATCACATCTTACTGGCTATCATTTAATAAAAAACACACTGAAGTTGCGTTGTTTTATAGTATGTCTGAGTTATTGGATCATCACCACTAACTGTGGTATCCAGGCTGGTACTTGCCAGTATCTCTGTGTTGATGGAAAAGAGCAGGAATATAAACCAATAAACTTCAGAGAGCAGGGAAAAAATTTGATTTTGAGCACAGAACAACTTATTTTTCCTCCATGTTCCTAGTCCTCACCGCACTTCCTTGCAAAAACAGATTCAACAAGTAGCTGTCAAGTACTCTGCCTCATACTTGAGAGCAACCTTGAGAACAGCTCTGCTCCTCTACTCTCTGCCAACTCCTGCTTTAGTGTGGAGTGGCTCAGAACGTCACTAGCTAGTTTGCTTTCTTTTTCCCCCAAATCTATCAAAGACAGATCTTGCATAACAAGTTATGATAAGAGCTACAGAAACTCAACATCTGCGAGCAGCTGCTGCCTCAAAAATCAAGAAAGCTCAGCAGTGTTCACTCCTGTGTGAAAGAACCCATTTTACTCGCCTAGGGCAGAAAACCATGTTCCTGAGAAGGGTAAAATTCCTGCCAAGCAGCTGGTTTGTCTTATCCCTGCATGGGGCAGTCTCTGGCCCTTCTGCAAAACACAGGCCACTATTCTGGAAATTACTTTTTTAAAAAAAGCCAGCTAAACTGATAAAACAAACCACAAATTTCTACAACACATACAACTGTTGAGTGGCTGATATTTTGCACATTCAGTAACTTTTAGAATAATTGATTGCATACATAAGCAAACACAGAGCAATGATAAGTACAGTGATTAGCATGCAATATATGTTACTATTGTAACACAGTGTATGCAAATATGCAATAGTTCTTCCTACTGATTTACCCTGCCATCAGTTCCATCTGTCAGAGCTAAATAGCTGCTTCATTATTTGAAAGCAACAGAATTGCAGAACATCTGTCAAATATCCTATATAACACTTTTCAAATACTGTAATTGTCCGCAAAAATGTAATTACTCTGTGTAAAATGCATAAGGACAACAATTTGAAAGGAAAGGCTTTAATTGTTTCCATATTTTCACTACAATAGTCTTCAGCCTTAAAATTACAGTATTTTCATCAAAACAAAGTTAAGAATACACATAGATTTTCTTTGTGTTTTCCAATTTCACATTCTGGATAGGGCAGCCTAATAAAACAATAGCCAGACATTAAATAACTTATGTAGCCTATAAGAAATCACCTACAATTTTTCTCTACAAGACAATCCTTAGTTTGTACATCAGCATTCACACACTTGGATGTCTAACATACAAAGTTGGTACACTACTTGAAACAGCAATCAGGCCATTAAAAGACAAGAAATTTGTTCACAAAAGACTCTGTAAACACAGCCAGAAATTTATCTACTCAATTCAAATCAGTAAGAAAATTAAGTCTTATGCCAACTAGAAAACTGTATTTTGCTATTTCATTTTTAGACTATATTTTCAGAGACAGAAGCCATTTGTCTAAAATAGAAATGGTATCTTAACCTGTTTTTACAGACATCCATACAAGGTTTGAATGCAAACTTTTACTGCAGAATTAAGTACAATATTATGTATTCTGCAACTGCCCAGAATACTCTGGAGTTTTTTTACTGACCTCGATTTCCACAGAATTGTGAAATTGACATAAAGTAAGCCACAGAATTTCAAACCTAAAAGGAGAAAAAGATAGGGAAGGATAGAGGAAAAAAAATTATATGTAGTAAAACCATAGTACATTATGCTCCAAAATCTTCAAGTAGCATTCCTAGTTGTAGGTATGATCATATTCAGATAAAAATTAACAGAAAAGGTCTTTCAAAGTACTTCTACATACTACATTCTCAAAAGTGGAACAAAAGTAGTTTACACTGAATTGGCATCTTAAATAATCAAAAACTGGAAGGCAAACAGTAAAGGGCAATATATGCAAAATGTGTAATAGGAAGAGTAAGTCTGTTTCAGAAAAATGCTGTGTTCAGCAGTGAGTTGGCACGATTAATTATGTAACCACTGAGATTTTATCATTACCTCAGTTTGGAATCAAAGTTCATTATACTTCCGAAGTCTGTTAATGAAATGCAGTACGCGTGTTTTAATAGCCTAAGATACAAGATAACTGGAATCAACTTGACCTTAGAAAGCATTAAGATTCAAATCCAGGAAAGGATTTAGTAAACCTAAATTAAGGAGCAGTGTCAGTAGCCACATTTTTATACAGTATCTAGGTAGTTACAGCAGTCAATCATCGTGAGGAGACGGCTGGTCAAAATCCTCTTACACAGATATAGTGCAGTTCCTAGAAGCAAAACCCTACTCAGTTTGTTGTACACTCATGTAGGGTTGCAAAACATTTTCCCCCTGTTCCTTCCTTCCTACTGAGCTTCCAACACAGTAAAGCAAAGAACAGGATCAAGAACAACAATGGAGCCTGTGATTTGAAGTTTACATCCCCGACAGAAACATGCAAGTCTGGTTTCTCGGTCCATCAAAAGCATAAAAAACTGCCAATAAACCACAAGTAAACTTTTCTCTCTGCCAACTCTGTAATCCTCAAAGATTAAAACTTGAATTTAAATAAAAATTTAAAACTCATAGAACCCGTATGTAACTCAGGTCCAATGCAGAGAAAATTCAAGTTGTATACTATGGTCATCCTTTGTTTTCAAGGTAGACTCAGCTGATCTGCTCTGAATACTATCAAAGTATAAAAACATTACTTTCAATTAGTGTAAAAAAGTGTTTAAGTTTGCATGTGACAAGTTTAATTCCATTTTATAGGCTACAGCACCTTTAAACAAACAGAATACTCCCAGATACAGAAACATTTCCATATTAAGTTTTGGCTAACACTAAGACAGAAAAGAAACATTTGCTGAGAAAAGGAAGCCTGTATCAGTCTTAATAGCATTTTCTGCTAAGACATCACAAATACATTTTAGGTCACCCAGGAGAATTAATCCTAATTAAGCAAAGCTGTAATTTAAACTGACCCAGTCAATTTGTATAACATCACATGCTGCCACATATTCTGATTCAGCTTTAATTTAATTTAACTTTATTAGCAGAGGTCAACACTTCAGAATAAGGGTTTTGTAGACATTATTGTGATCTGAAGCAACACACCTACAAACATGTCCCCTCTTCGTCCATTTATGTGTTCTTGACTCCTCAGTTAGGAGACTAAGGTGGAAGCAAGCTACTCACCTTTCTCCTCTATGGCTAAGTTACTTTTTTTTTACAAGAATTGCAGTGCAAATGTAAAGGAAAATGTAGGAGCTCACGAGAACAGAAATCCCTTTATGCAGAGAATGCTGCAGTGTCTCTTTACGACATACACAATCATGGACTCATCTACTTCCAAAGTGACAAATTAACTGTAAGCTCAACCTTTGGAAGTGATCAATGATTTCCTCAAGTCTCCAGATCATGTCCTTAATTTGACCTGGCTCCCAAGTGCAAAACTAACTGACAAAATTCTAGATTACTTGAATCTTGGCTAATCCAAATGGTTTCCCCACTACTACTAAAATATTGGATCTTGGATGGGACATCCAAAATAGTACAAAGCACTAACCATAGAAGCCAACTCCCCTTTACTTAGGGTTCAAAATTTGTTGTCTTCATCTTCATCTAAACATTTTGGAATTTCTACTCAAATCCCAACATGAAAATAATGCTTTTTTTTTTTTAACAAGCAAGAACTGCTTCATTTAATATTTTACATTACAGGAGTTTACTAAAGAACTCCTACAATAACATTTTGTTTAAAAAAAAAAGTCAAAATTATATTCAGACAAGATAATGGAAACACTATCTCCAAATTCTTTGAGTGGGTCAACTATTTCTGTGAGAATAGACCAATTTCAAAAATTAGCCCTACATATTTTATACAGTAATACACCAAATTAGCTTGCAGGCAATAAAATATGTAGAGCAGAAGCAAGTATTTTACTTGAGGCATTTGGCTAAAAAAAAAATTGAAATAAAAACCTAAAATTAATTCTGCAAAGCAACAGAATCATAGCAGCAGAAGTCCATTGTTTACACCTGCATTCCTCTAAATTACTATTATCATAATTAGGGAATAACAGATAAAAGAAAGATAAATTAATCCCAAAGAAGAATCAAATAACCAGCAGCTGGTTGACTATATATGTATCTAAGCCATGTAAATAAAAACTAATTTAGGAAAGCAATGATACAAGCAATAAAACATAGACCACTTACGCTCCTGGCCCTTGCCACGTCCATGTGATTGTGTCCTAAGAAAAGAAGTGTGACAGTTGCAATTAATCATTGTGCTTTCAACTTTTTACATTGCACACAGCACAACTGACAATATATGTCTGAACAGTTTTCATTGAAACTTCTATGCTCTCCTTGCAAAACTTCTTTAACTCTGTTAGGAATCAGCCCATCTTTCATATAGCTACATGGCCAAAATGAACACTCTGTGAAACACTAAGAGAGGACAAACAGCACTAAAAGAAGTGAACAAGATACAAAGAGCAAAAAGGGAACAGAGACCTGTAAAGGAATATATATCAGGTGGGAATATGACAGTAAAAGTCACCACATTTTTAAATAAAAAATAGCACAGGAAAAATACTGCACTACTTGGAGACGAGATTTAAGTGTACAAGTAAGAATCTAAAAATCTGGAAATTAGCTCTGTTCTAACCGGGAAAAAGAGTTCAAGTCATTAATGTAAAGACAAGAGGACTCATTAAATGCAGGTTTCTAAAAGACCAGATCAGAAAGATACTTATTTCAATCTGCTGAAAATGTTCCAGTTCAGTTCTATGCTACCATCAAAGCCCATTCTAGAGATTTCAGGTGATCGCATATGCCATGACCCTGAAAAATTAAGTTAAACTCAAATTTTAATTACCATTTAGAGCTAAAGGCCATCAAAAGTAAGAGAAAAAACCCTTCCAAAAAGGGTGAAAAATGCAATTAATGTGATAGAACAACAGCTTGGAGAGTAAGGTCAATATGTCAAAGTTCTATTATAAATTTAAAACTTGACTTTTAACAATTATTTTTAATCAAACAAAATATGAAAAAGGATGATTCTCTCTGTAGCAATCAATTTATCTGCATTAAAAAAACCCCATCTCCATGTAGTGATCTTTTAGAACTTAAATGTGGATAGTTTTATTATTACACTGTTTCTGGCTATTTTGATATCTTTGATAACACTGCAAGTAAACACACTATGGGCTTTGCTTTTTTTTTTTTCCACTAGCAACTTCCATTATGAACCCTGAGAAACCAGTGTAGATAGCTGATAACTTATCTAGAGACTAGAGCTGCATTACAGAACACCAAGCACTACACATCTCCAACTCATCTCTCTAAATTGCAACTGTGCAGAGTGAGATAAAGAAAAATGTGAGCTCCACAGAAGTATCTGGATCACTAAACAGTGCATAGATGTTTTCCGAATCCAGCCTCATGCTGGCTAGCTGGCAAGTCAAACTCAAGTAATCCATATTATCTACCAACAATCCTGCAAGAAATTCCCAATGCAAATGTCATAGCAGACAGCCATGCTTTTTCTCATCAAAACATCAGGATGCATCAGGGATAATAGCCAGAAATGCCATCTAGGGGAAAACAGGATTCTGATCTGTAAGAGGCAGATCCATCCAGCATAACCAGTATTTTTATGATAAAAACAACAAGCAGACAAAGGGAAGTAACATCTTCCTTACCCAGCTAAGTTACCTTTTATATTTATCACAGCTACCAGCTTACACTTCTGGACAGCATTTATTTTGATAGCATTCTAAGTACACTTTGAAACTATTGTATCCAAGTAATGAATACTTTGAACTGTGTGGAAGTACATAAAATGATACAATAGCTTGGTTGGAAGAGACCTTTTAAGGCTATCTAGCCTAACTCCCCTGCAATGAGCAGGGACATCGTCAATTAGATCATGTTGGCCAGAGCACTATCCAACCTGACCTTGAATGTTATCCCCTCTGTTATTTCCCCTCAGCATGGGAGGAAACAGGGAGAAGAGACATCTTCCACAGAGCTTTTACTTCACACAGGGCACTGAGAATCATATGTCAACCTTCAAACAGGAGATTGGCTGTGTTTTTATAGGTTCAGTTAACCATGATATAAAAAAACTGTGCAAGAGATGTTGCCAAACCTCTTATCAAATAGCACAGTTACTTGTGGAAGACACTTGGACACAAAAATACATTTAAAATGGCTCTGTGATATTTAAACAGGTACATAGCCTTTCATAATTAACAGCACGCTGACAGAAAATTCAAACGAAAATAAGTGTAAAAAACTGTAAAAAGGAGTGCGGTAGAGAACCTATGGGTGAAGACATTAAAGTATTTATTTTAATTAGAGTACAGGTAATAGTTCTCAGGCATCCAATATCCAAAATGTTATCAATCTAGATAACCAGTAGCAAATTTTGAATATCAGGTCTAAACAACATTTTAAGCCTTAAAATTTCTTTCTCCTCATGCGTCAAGAAAAGCAACATACTAAAATACTATTACTAAAAAACCGTTTGATATGGGACCAGAGATGTCATCCAATGCACATAATCCCATAAGCTCCAAAATGATTGTTATTCAGGGAGCAACCCTAACTATAAAAAATATAAAATAGAGAGTTCTTCACAGCGACCAGAACTAGATTTATTTCCTAGAAAAAACCTGAATTTACTGCTTCACTTTTGACATGTTTCAGCCCATTGCAGAGCAGTAGTGCTTTCCCTAGTTCTTGAATAGACTACAATGAAATAAACGTTGCAGAATGCACACACCTACTACACTCACCCCAGGCTCCGATCTCAAAAAGCCTCCCATTTCAGCCAGGTGCACTCAAATCCAAGACTGTTCTCTTCTATACTGTGGAACTCAAAGCTCTGAACACAGATCAGAGCAGGCACTTCAAGGGAAACGCAGTGGGGTGACTGCACACAATGTATACCTGGAATTCACTGGCTAAGCAAAGATCTTAAGAAGTTCCCTCCTAAACCTAAAATTCTAATACGCAGCATTCAAACAAAACAACAAATAGGAAGACAGAGACATTTAAAGCTTACTAAAAATTGTGTCTTAGGGTATGAAAACCAATATTCTTCCCCTACTCTGTTCTTACACGTGTTGTGGTTTAATCCCAGCTGGCAATTAAGTACCATGCAGCTGCTTGCTTGCTCACTCCTCCTCCCCCAGGGTGAGCAGAACTGAGAGAAGGTAAGCCTTGTCTTGTAGGTTGAGATAAGAATAGCTCAATAATTGAAACAAAATAATCCAACTCTGTTTCCTAACCAAAATAAACCTCACCTTAAGGTACCACATCATATTCCTTCTCCCTCTCCTCAATTTAACACTGATACAACTCTTCTGCAACCCCAAGCAAATGTGAAAACCAAGCAGTAACAGCAATTATCACCCCTGTCATTAATGCTTAGACCTTTGGAAGGTCTCTAGGAGGTAGATCATAGGAGGTTAAAAGACTCAGTAAGGCATGGAAAACTGGTTTACCGCAATCAAAATTAGCAGGAAAAAGTCCCATACACAAATTCATGCCAGCTCACAATGGATATCGATATAAATAGTTACAATTTCTTTTATGACATTTTTGCAGTAACACAAAAATTATGAAAAATTTACATTTATATTGATTTACTTCAATGTTAAAAGCTCACAAATTTCTATTAATAAAGTGTTAAGAACATTTAGTATTGGATTAAAAACATTGCATATTATATACCACAGGCAATGATAACATTTCAGTACGCACCTGGATTTTTGAAGACATTTACAAAATAACATTTGATAGCTTTATATTGTTATACACTTAACATTAACAAAAAGTTACAAGGCATATTAAGTATGACATAAGCTATGTGCATATTTGCCATTTTAAATGGCAGTGCCATCAAAATTTCAAACTATTTTTAGAAAAGAATCTTTCTTCCTGAAAATATAACAATTATGTAATGAAAAGTCCCAGGCAGCCTGCTACAATGCACTTAATACTACGCAAGCATATCAGGCTGCTATTCTTGTCACAGCATTTGCAAAGATAATTTTTGGGTTTGTTACTGCAAACTAGTTGATTGCCATTCACCTCGCCTCAGTCAAGAGCAAATGGTGGTCTGTGTATATTAACTTTGCTTGGATCCTTCTCTTTTTTAATCAAGCATATGTATTATAACAACCTGCGAATTGACAGAAAGAACAGTGGATGGAAATATCTGCAAGCTACTCAGATACCAAGAAAAGACAAAATACTTCCTCAGAACAAGGAGTTGTTAATGGGCTAGTCAGAGATTGTCTGATGCGACATGCATCAGCAAAAACGTCAGGTAGTCCTTATTTTACTTCTGACACTCTCCACACCCTCCCCTAAATAACGTCTATTTCAGAAGGGGACAGACTGGACATGAAAATAGTCCCAGTGGGCTCAAAAAGAAACTTCAGATATTGTAAATATACACAATCATTTGCATTTTACCTGAATTCAATTCATATTGGAGGACTAGTCCAAATTAGCTAATTCCTTAGCCAAGTGTGCAGTGAATGTAAAACATGCACAAGATGACACTTTTAAAGGTGCAGAGGTCCTCAACACATTATCCTAAACCATGCAGCCAGTCACAGTAATTCATGACTAACACCCCCAAAGGCAGGAGATGCAGAAACATCTTCCAGCAATAAATGACATTAACGAAACTCTCCAGCACACACTGCAGGAACAGGGAGCACATAGGAACACAGATCCTGGACAGAAATTGCCATTTGTCTCATTATTTGTACAGTACTTCTTTTAACAACCTGAACAACATTCAGAGCAGAAACATTTAAACTGTCTCAGTTAAGACTCCCTATATTGCTTGAGGCTTAAAGAATACATAACTAATCAGCACCTAGTAACAATATTCGAATTTTTAAACCTAAAAGGTTACACAAGCAGCAGTAAAGGAAAATGCCCTGAATTTCCAATTGCACTGCAAGCTGAACTTACCAGTTTGTTTGGATAACGTAAAACCACCGGCTGTACAGGAACGCCAGGAATAAATGCTCCTAGAAGGCACATATGACACATAATTAATTTATAGCGCATCGTGGTAGAGAAGAAATTTACTGCAGCGAGAAAAAATTTTACAACTAATGGACTGATAGGAAGTAGTTGATAGTGAAAAAATAGGATCTGAAAGTAGCTTCAAAAGTAATCAAAAAAGCAAGCACTGGAGAATGACAAAGTATATCCACCTATACAGCAGACAGATAATTAAAAATACTTACTTCCCTAAATTATCCTTTACCACTTACATATATTGTTATGTACATAAATCAGACCTTATACCAAATTCAGCTTAATAAAAGATTTAAAAAAAAAAAAGAGCTTGCGCAAGATGGTTAAGTTAATATATTCCCTGTGGTCAACTACATTTTTAGTGAAGAACCTAAGATTTCTTATGCAAAAGAAGCTTTCTATTTTTACCTGAACAACAATTTATAGGCAATTTATCATCTCTGAAATAACAGAATTAATGTCACTTCTATTCTGTATCTATGGGAAATCTAATAGTTATAAATTTAACTCGAGCTATATTGAACTAGTGCTATTATACAGAAGCATTGCTTCAGTTCATGTGAAAATTACAGCTCTGTAGTAAATAGATAAGCAGCACGAGTTCTATGTCATTTGCTAAGCATTTTCTTGGTTTCTAATACGAAGACTGGGTAAGCATGATAACTATCTTGTTCAAGACTCCTCTTAACATCTTTCTCTCATGAAGAAATTAAAAGAGTTTCACTCAAAGTAGGTTATTCTTGTCAATTTACTAAGGTCTCCCTAATATTCCAATTAAAATTAAGAACCGAATAATTGAAGTACACTGCATTCTTAGTGTAACATTCCCTTTACAAAATAACTGTCGAGACATAAAAGGAATAATTGTTAATGGAGTATGAACATCTTTAAATGAAGGTGCTCTGCACAGAATCCTTAAGAGATTTGGAGGCTAGTGGTACCTTCTGCTCAGTCTCGAAGAACACTCTAAGCAACTTTTGAAACAATCTGAAGCTGACAAAAGCTGAGAGGTAGATGACAACACTACCATTTAAACAAAACTAAACTGCCTTGCCTGTATGACTAGCTTGCACAAACACAAAACCAAGAAAATGTGCAGTAAGAGCAAGGAGCATAGGCCATGCTAGTAGATTGGGGAAAGGCATCCTTAAAGCAGTAACTTGAACAGAGATCTAAAATAATGAGATATAAATGAGGAATTCTGAGGCAAATGATTTCTGGAAGGCTGGATGGATACAGAAGCAGGTTTCAGTAGGAAAAGTGAGACAGTCAAGAGGCAGGCAGCAGCATGTACTAGACCACAGAAGAGGAAGATAGATTGAGAATTTGAGGCAGAAATAGATGGTGCCTGGAATGTCTATGGCACAGAGGGAGGGTAGGAAATCAGGCCTTACATGAAGGATTCAGGCTAGCTTTCAAAGCATGGTCAGGATACAGGCGGAGAGAGAGGGAGAGTAAACAGCTAAAGAAGTGCATGTTTCCCTAACCACCATTCATTCATCTGAAAAGGTAAGAGCTGAGAGAAAAGTATGAGATTCCTTCAGCCAAATGAATCTGTGTAAGGAACCACAATGCTGACTCACTGCATGATACTCTAATAGTGATATTTAAATTGCAAGCCAAACAAAATACAAGATACACAGTAAAACCAGAAATTAGGCAGAACACTAGGAAGAGTCAAAACACACGTTCACAACTGCCTTGCTCACTAAAGCTTCTTTGTTCGACCATCTTCCTACCTACATCACAAAGGTAAGTTTACATTAAAGGTTGGTGGTTTACTGCAGGACTGGCATTTCTCCCTACTGGAAATGCCATTTACAGCTGCAGCAGCATTCAGTGTTACACCCTCTACTAATCTGATAAGCTAAAAGGGTCATAGTACTGAAAAGAGCTTAGAACATGGATGTTATATAAAAAATGTAAAATATGGCATCCTCTGTAACAGTGTTACATGGGAAATATTTTCCTGTCATCTTCACCAGAATGCAACTCCACAGATGAGCTTGAGAGGGATCAGCCAGATACTACACAGCAACAAATGCTGGGCAGCCTGAAATAGATACACTATAGAGCTTAAGGTAGCAGCAAGTATCTAAAAGCTGCATGACAGACCCAAAATAGGAAATGGAGGGGGCCAGGAAAAAAAAAAAAAACACGCAGACAGACACAACCACAAACAAAAACCCAATAAGAAACATTAGTCCTCCAGCTCACACGCATCTTGGAAGCCAAGAAAAAACCTGAATGATCTAAACTGTTTTGTTCAATGGTAAAATTACAATCTTCCTGATCTTCCTGTAACATCAGAAAATTTATATTCCAATTTCACCCTACTGCAAGATTTTTAACTCAACTTCTGCAACAGCAAGCAAATGAAAATGCAAGTGGTATTTCAGAAAATGAAGATACAAGAACATTCTGTAGAGAACAGAGAAATGAGCATAATACCTACCAGGTTTGAATGTAATTAGACAGGATCGGTTTGTGCAAGTGCCCTCTGGGAATATCATTATCTTGAAGTAAAAAAAAAGTTCACTTTTAAGAACTATTTCAATACAAATTTATTTATAAACACATCTTTTCAAAGCTGTCACTAATTGATTACAGCAAAAATGTTCTTAGGAAAAAACAGTTCAGTAAAGTTCAGTTAGAGTAAAAAAAAAAGTTGCTAAAGATGTCAAGTAAAGTTCTACCTTAATAGGAAAAATATTTTTCTTAATCTGTGAATTTGCTTCTTTCTTGCCCTCCAATAATAATTCTATTTATTGGAGCACTGACCGTGATCAGAAACACTTGTTAAGTATAAGAGTATTTTCACCAGAAGTTTTGGTGCTGGCAAACGTATCATATTCTGTTTTGAACCACAACAGAATTCCTGCTCCCAGGCTACCTGCTTACAGGCTAAGAAAAGACAGTTATTTTCTCTTTGCAATTTCTTGGCATGTGCACAGATGCCCAAATGACAGAGACTGAAAACACCTGAACAGAACTCTCAAAAAAAGCAAAAAATGCTTAAGTTGAACCAATTCAGCAGAAGAGCGTAGATTGTACAAAAACAAAGCCCCCGCCCCCAAATCCATATCATAAGGGAACAGAGCAATGAACTAGAATTAACATTACTAGTTTTATTGTCCACTCTGTACTAGCTTGCTTTGAAACCTACCAATGAAAGTTATGATGCAAAAGCTATACTTCACCTGTCACATTGTTTATAGCTATTTATAACGTTTTTACAGTCCAGTATGCAGAGGCATAGCCACTGTACACAGCAACAATCCCATAAAAAACATACAGTATTCTAATCCCCAAAAAATCATAGGAATGCTTCAAATTTGCAAAATAATCACATACTTCTGGGAATTTGAGATCTTAAATAGTCATCCCTTCTTTCCCATTATTCTCTCTCAAGGCACATTATAAACAATCACATTCTAGGTGCAGAAAAAACCCTGAGCCCCTTATTTTATCCATGCTTTCATCATGTGGTTTAATAGAGGTGTGCTCTGGTTATTGGAATATCCAAAGTTGCTTGGGTTGTCTTGCCCACTATCACATCTCCCACAACGGCAGTGCCAAAAGCTTGCAAAGGGCAAAAACCCACAATACTTCCCCAGGTATTCTGCTGAGCACTTAATTATTTTCTTCTTAGAGGACTTCCTAACCTGCTGTGGTCTGTCCATTTGGTACCACTTACGAGATGAGAACCTTACATTTTATCTTCTAGAAGGAGAAGCTGGGGGAAATTTCACACACACACACACACACACACCCACCCCAAACCACCTAAAGCCACCCACGACAAAAAAAAACCCCTGCATATCCATAGCCTGGAAATGCCAAATACCAAGTCTCACAGAGTAGCAGAATACAGTACCTGTGGCCATTTACCATCAGACTGAGCACGCCTCTTTATCTCTTCAACAGTTTTCCTGCGAGAATCCTGGTCTGACCGAGATACAAATACTGGTCGGATATATTTGATCAGAGCTGAAGAGGAGGGAAAACAAAAACAAGCAACCAGTCTTTATTTTCCTTTTGTTTGAAAAAGATCCCCCCCTTCCACACACAGCTCTATTACTCCTCTGGATAAAAATTTAGTTAGAAGAACATAACTACTTTACTATATTACACTGCAAACTCAAATACTCAGCTGAATTATTGCAGTTTTATTGAAATATTTTCATAAGTTTCTGTGAGGAAAACCATTTTCACAATTTTGGCACTTTGCACTTTTTCAATTTTTAATAGATCAATACATACAACACAGATAATTTAAAACATGGTGGTACATATTATGCACAGTTTTCTGCAACAATGCAGCTGTGGCTGTCTATAGGCCATTTCCTCCTTCCATAGAATCTATAGCCACTCTCAACCCAGCAAAGCAGCAGGAATCTCCCTGCTATGTAAGTGCTTCCAAAAGACATCCTGTGGGTAGAACTGTCTGTGTCTTTAGAGCTTTTGTCTTCTATGACAGCTCAGCTCCACTAAAGATACACCACCAAAGATATTACACACACTGATGTTATTTTTTGGGAAGAATCAGTACCAACAGAAAAAGCAGGCTCATTTTCTCAGTTGTCACTTATTTGCCTATTCCTCATACCAGATGTGTTAGATCTCAGACATCCTCTTCCTGGCTCAGTGGGAAACCTCTTCTACATAGCCAGACACAAAATGAACACGAGCAAAAATCAGAAATCAATCCACAAGATGCTGTCCATGCACGTCTGTCACAAGACAACTTTCAAAATAAGAAGAAGCCCATACAGCTCTTTTGCAGTGTTCCAAAGCACTACAAGAGAAGCACCTTCAAATATACTGCCTCATGCCTTTATTTAAGCAGGCTGTCATCAAATACTTTTCAATAATTTTTGTATCGCATAATCTTACTTGAAGGTTCAAGAGTCACTAAAACATTAGTTATTCCACATGCCCCAAATACAGTTTTCATCTTTCCAGCCACTGTGAGAGGAGTTCACTGACACCAGTCGTATAATCTGCTTTTCTCAAGGATAGACTTGCTACATTAACGGATCAGCCAGTGCTTAAAGTGTGAAGAAAAAACAAACAGTGCAAGGAATTACAGTCCTGCACTCAGCAAAAGCTGCTGGTTCTGCTGCTATTCCCTCTGGAAGTTCAGCCAGCAACTCACCAAAATCCTTCAGTTCTGAAGGTTCTGAGAAACTAATCTATCAAACCTCCACAGCAAGTTCCCAAACATTCAGTCACCCTTTGAAATATTACTTTTAGCCCACAAGTTGCCAAAGCTCAGGAGACAGTGCATCAGAAAAGTTACCTTACTCTTGCACTTTTTCCTACATGCCTGCTCTTAGATATTATCTGTAGAACAATGCTTGTTGCATCATCTTTGGCCAGCTGGGGTTACTGCCAAGGGAAGGTAAAAACAAACAAAAAATCCCCAAAACAAACCAAAAAAAGACTAACACAAAAAGAATTGAAAAAACCCCTCAAAAACACATAACAAGCAATAAAAATAACAAGGGAAATCATACTTGGTATCATAATTGTTTTCTTCTTAGTGATTCTACTCCTGAGTTTGCCCTACTGTTGCAAACTACTATTCCATAGCAAAAACATTATAAAGTAAAGAAAAGAAAAAGATCCAACATCCGTAGCCTTCACTTGGGAGCTTCTTTTACATTAGGCCCAAATGACAGAATTTAGGTTACTTCAGGCCAAGGAATGAATAAGATAATTCCAGAACTCCAAGGCCCTTTTCTAAGGACATGCTGCAAGCAGGGTCTTATTTATAACACATGAAATTAAGCAAATGGACAAAGCAGACAGATTTTTCTTCAGGCGGCGTGACAGAAAACATCAGACTACACTGATATCATCTGTATCTGAAAAATGTACAGGCAGGAAGTGCAAATCTGGGAGCTTTACTGCTACAACCTTCCCAAAAGGAAGCTACTGCAATGTTACTAAGCTCCAGAGGAACACAAAGCAAGTTATCTCACAAATGACCAGCACCACAAACAGCAACACACCCCTGTGCAAAGAAAAACTATTATGGTATGCTGAAGAACAGAGTCAACTGAAATCTTGGTTTCCTATGGACTTGTCCTGCCTGTTGAATTAGCCTCTTAGGGTGGTCATATTAAGTCATACTTCCTTAGATGTTGGACTAAAAAGCTGACAGAATTCTTGTTTTAATATTAAACAGCAACTGCAGATCCTGTGAGACACCGACTACCAGGCCCTTAGTGGTTAAGTCCAACAATTTAAGTGAAATTGAAACTCTCAGTCTTCAGTAAAAAGCTCTAAATACACACATAACTTCTGCATTATAAATACACACAGAAGGCTAACTCTGTAACCTGTTCTTAACCACTTCTGAAAACAGAGCACAAGGCTTTACAGACCTTTACTCTCACCACATATTTTCATGTTCAGTAAATACACAGAAATCTGAAAATTCAAGGGCTGTACCAAGCTGATCTGCACAAAAAAGTCAGGAGCAGGGCCAAAGGTCTGTAAACAGAAGCTGAGAAACATACCAAATAGGCAGCCAAGATGAGACTGTCGTCAGAAGTCAAGCTGAAACACAGGGAGACAGTACCTAGGGCAATATGTGATGCAAGGAATAGGCAGGACTAGGGCAGAGTTGGGCCAAGAGTGATGCATAAAATGCTCCACACAGCTAGCATACTGGGCAACTAAATGAAACAAGCAGAACCGTGCAACATGCTCAATAAACAGAACAAAATCATATCCTCTGCTCAGCAATTTAGCTGTCCAAGATTGGTTGTAACCAGGCAGTGAATACCCCAGCTCAGGTGTTCAGCGACTCTGAAAAATGTGCTTTCCCAGTTCCTCTCACTCCATTAAAATCATCCTTGAATTATCAAATCTAGTAGACAACGGCAGACAATCCCTCGATTCACAAAATTGGTCTTGTGTCATTATTCCAGCTTTTTCCCTAGCAGTGACAGTCCTATTTCATTTAGTCACTCTCAGTGCCGATTTCAGATCATACAAGGAGTCTTGAGGACAGCTGACATGCTGTATTCCACCCTCTCAGGCATGTGTCTGCAATTTAAATAGTGCTGCCAGTACATCATTAAAACCTCTGCCTAGCAGGGCAGCCACAACGCCACGGATACTCAAACCAACTGAAAGTTGCTCAAAACAGCCTTTTTAAAGAGAGACTGAAAAAATTCAGTATTGCTTTAATTAGTTGCAGGGTGGCAGCTCCAACCGATTTCAGAAGCATAACTCCCATGCAATCAATTTCAGCACCAGCTCAATACATAAGCAAAACCCAGTTTTTTTCCCTGATAAGCTGAACATACACAGTTGGTGCCACTGAACTCCTTAGGACAATGGAAGGGGGATTATTTCACCTCTCTATTTGTAAGCAAATGTGTGTGAGGAAACCTTGTTTCAATTCAAGACACAAAGTGCTATATAACACACAACAGCAGAAAGTATTGTAGCAAACATTTATACTGCTAACATCATCACTGGTTCCACAAGGCACCAGAGAACACAAAAAACCATGGAATGGCAATGTGGCACTACATACAATTCTTCTAAAATGTGTCCAAACACACATTTTTGAGTGGGCAGTCACATTTTCACCACTGTAGAATCAGCAACAAAGTGACAGCTGCAAAAGTAGAGAATGCTGAAGTTTCACTTGGCCTCTCTCCCAAACAACACAAAACCCCATCACTACATTCCCCTGACACTCTAAGGGAATCCTACAGAGGCAGCACAAGTGGCTCTGCTTGCCTTCAACATGGAGGTAAGCTGTACAAGTAGTGGGATAAGTGGGTAAGCTGCAGTGGGATATCCATTTACAGTATTTACTCCTCAGTTTTTTTCCTAGAATGAAAAAAATACAGTTGTTTTTCTAATAGGAGTTGCCACCTTGTGCATTCTGTATTTAGGAATACAGAACCCATGAAAGGTTTAACAGTGTTATCTTGGGCTTAGTTTTCAAGAGTTGCCTTACTCAAATGTACATGCTCACAAAGTTCTGAACTCACAACTTTTCTAATAAAGTAACATTTAATATGAAAACTGCTCTTTTCTGGAGAGAAAAGAAGAAAAGAAAACTGTTCTTTTCTGGAGAGAAAAGAAGAAAAGAAAATTGCAAGTGGCTCTAAGTCTTCTAAAAGTTACAGGGGAAAAAAGCCATTAAGGTTCCAGATTACAATTACTTCCTGTGTACATGGACACAGAGACCTTAAAAATGGGAAAACTCAAGAACACACACACCAAATACACAAAGTTGTATCAATGCACAAAACTCAATTCACCCAAAATTAGGATCTTTTCCACTTGGAATTACACTGTTCTTACAGAAGAAGCGTTATCATAGGCATGATACTCAACAAGAGATTTGTAAAGCTGGTGGTAGTATCTTTGTAGAGCAACAACTATACACAGAAACATATACTTATTTTACTCAAGCCTGAACCAACCACTGAAGATAAATGTACGTCAAGAACAACTTTAAGTTTAACTAAATGCTTAGCAGATGGACTACCTGACAGAAGGCATACCGAGTATTCATGGGAGAGAGGCAGTATTAATGGGAAAATTCTCCTCCCTCTTTCCAAAGAGACAGGCAGAAAACAATGCAGCCTGTAGCACAAGGAAAGGTCAATAGTGGGAAGTAAATAATCAAGAGTCCTCTTTAACAGAAGTAAATTCTGTGGTATTTGGGTTGGTCTTTCAAAATGTGTTCTATTTCCTTTAAGGTCTTCTTGAGGGACAAAGACTTTTTTTGTATCTCAGAGTTAGCTGTTTGCTCTCACACCTGCAATACCTGTATGAGGGCATGGCTGTATGTTTTAGCTTTCTGCTCCCTGTCGAAAAAGTATTTAAGACAAGCAGTAGTTGGTTTTCAGGTTTCCTACATGCTGCAGTTTCTAATTTCAATAAATGGTATTAACTAGTGATGGTGGTTTAGGCATTCAAGCAGCAGTGTAAATGAGAAGAAATTTTTATAGAATTTTCCAGTACTCCAAGCCAAATGATAAACACCTATAATACACAGAGCACAATGCAAGTATTTTAACTCTCTCCAAGAAAGCTTCTGTGAGGACTGAAAACTTGCAGAAGCATCGGGGTGCCCACAGCCTGAAGGAAACACTGGATTTTGAAACAGAGGGTTTTAAAGGATAAGCTTGGCAACAACTTCAAGATGCTCCTCAGAAATGGGGAGCTCCTGTGTGTACTCAAGGCAGGCTACAATGCCAACATAGCATAGGATGTTGGCATCCATCCTGGTGACCTTAGTGCTTAAGCTGCTGATTTACAGTGTATAAAAGAGAAGAAATCTGTGATGCCTTCACCTTAGAGAAGGTTTTTCCATAAGTAGTTTAAGGACTGTTAGCGAGTCTCAGAAGTATTTAAATGTGAGATTTTCACTGAGGAACTGTGGGTCTGCCTACCACAGTTCTCTTCCTTGTGTGCTTTGGAAGGGGTGAGGGGGCACTTGGGATATAGGAGTAAAGGATGAGGTTGCACAACAGAGCTGGTGGGTAGTTTGTCACCTTTTGAGTTTTGAGACGAAAACATACTCAGCTACCCAAGCAGAAATATTTTCCCATAAATTACTTATTCTCATCTTTTAGTCATGATGCTTGAGAAAGGCCTATAATGCACTTTCAAAAAAATGAGATTGAACAAAAATTCATGAATTTACTAGATGTGGAAAAAACCACCCACAACCGAATTGATAGTTTTACAGCACTGCTGTATGATTCTCCCTTTCTCTACAGGTCTGCTGTGCTCTGCCAAATACAAATTACCTCCTTCCCCTCTATAAACTTAAGCTAGCACATCATCCTGTACATTTCACAGGTACCAACTCCCTCTCCTTTTTCACTTAAATTTAGTTTCTAAAAGTTCAGACCACTGAAACTGCTCAAATCATAAAAGAGGTCCAACAAAAACCCCATCAATTCATATATACTCACAAATCCCTTTCCTTTCTTACTGAAGTATTTCTTCAGTAGCACCAACCACTTCGGCAATGAAAAATTACTTTTATCCAGGTTGCTTCAACAGCCAAAAATAAGACAGTGAAGTGTAACTATTCAGAATTTATGCACAAACCTTGTCCTAACTTGAAGTGGGATTCAGCAGACAAAACAGGAAAGCGTAAGGACCTGTACTGATAAATTGATCTGACTTCTTCAGCCCATGTAAGGTATAGATGTCATTTTCCCACTGTAAAACTTCATATCTCCAATCCACCAAAACCCTGGAAAGTCATTGTGTAGAAGCACACATCTTCCTTCTGCATCATGATGTATGCCATCTGTTTGGCATTCTCTGCTTATCAGATACTGACTTTTTTTTTTTTAATGATAGCTGAAATATCATTTATATTTGGGCAAGCAGTTCCTCCCCAGAGTTTCTTAACCTCTTTTGTGTGCCAAGTGGAAAATTTTCTTCACTACTGACCACTAACTGAAGAGTTCATAACTCTTCTGTCAGAACCAAAGAGCATTTTATAATCTGTTTTTCT
Organism: Acanthiza pusilla; assembly: GCA_036630365.1. Lineage (NCBI taxonomy): Eukaryota > Metazoa > Chordata > Aves > Passeriformes > Acanthizidae > Acanthiza > Acanthiza pusilla. Next base: position 33,190,405 of record JAXCHO010000034.1, read on the forward strand.
TTGTTTTCCTAAAAAGGAGGAAGATGTTTGTAAGAGTCACAAGACTGAAGTCTGCTTCTGAAATTGGACTTTGCGAACCAGGAGAACTGCCTTCAAGTTAGAAGGCAATAAAACACTCATACACAAACACAGTTGTGGAATACTTCCAATCCCATAAAGAATGGGCTTTTAATCATCTGGACTTTTAAGTGGATCAGAAGCTTAATATTCCATGACTGGCAAACTAAGGGTACAATAATATAGGCAGCTGTTCAAGAAACCTATTAAAATACTTGCAGAACTTGGTAACCATTTAGCAATCAGATCATTCTGTGCCTGCTAAAGGGCCTGCTAAAGCACCTGATCCCTCTGGTATACAATGTACAATGTCCCAAAAAACACTGCCATTACATCAAAAAGCCAACTTATTTAAATCATACTTGAATATATTGGATGAGGATCTACTCTTTAGCCAACGTCCTCATCCTTGGAAATTATCCTTAAATTTCCTCTGCCACTTCATTTTTTACATATTTAAGTCTGCTCAGATAGTTAAATGAATGTACTTTACTCAAAGCTTCCCAGAAGATTCAGAATAACCATTAACAAGACTCAATTAAGAGATAATGAGGTTAGGATTATCAGTGACTGGCTCCAAAATCTTACTGAAGATGATATAACAAGTTTGCAAGACTCAGAAAACTGAAGAACACAAAATTCTGATCTCTTTGGAATGAATTCTGGATGAAAGCTTAGAGAATTGACAATTCATCAGGCAATCAAATAAAAACATGAACACCTTATCACATAAGCATAAGAGAAATATCAGTGGTCCAATAACATGAAATATATTTTTACGTGTGTGCACATAGAGATGCGTAAATAACATTGTGATTAAAATACTAGATCAAAGGAGAGGATAGTTAACACGACCTGCTTCACAGAAAATTTCTTTCAAAGCACTAAGAGATAAATCATAATTTTACTGGAAAGTTCTCACTAATTTTTAAGCCAAACTAATCAATACCACGATTACTACCTCTCTATTAAGGTCCATTTACTCAAATAACACAAACTGCTGTAATTAATGTTGCTCATATAAAAGTACTCCCCTAAAAACAAAAAGGGTTTTGAACTCTGAATCCCGGTTACGACCTTTGGCATGCCTCACTTCTGTGGCATTTTTGTGAGTCCTTCATAAGTGACTACATAACTTTTGTAGCTGCATAGCACAAAGTGAATGCAGCTATACAAGACAAAACACTCCTTTATTTGACTGCACTGTACATTCCAGTAATATTCCACCAAATCACTACATGCCTTCTCTTTCTCTGTAACTGGTTTTACACACACATGAACTAAATGAAGTGAATAATTAAAAAAATGTATTGTAGGAAGTCTGGACTTTCAATGGAGTCCAGTAAAAGTCACCTCAAAATTTAATTAGAAAATAATGATTTTAGAAAATAATTTGAACTACTCGATGCACCTTGTGTTACATTCAGTGGAACTGCAATCTCCACATCCTACAGATTCTCGTAGTTACCACTGAATCTACTATGTGGGAGAATTAAGCAGCCATTATAGCATTCTGTTAAATACCATTCTGCCGTTTCATCTTATTGCAGTAACACAACATGGACTGAAGTTACCTCATTTAATTTGGGTCTTCCAGGCAGACCATGCTCAAGTCAAAGGGAGTTCCACATAGACTACTTTTATTTTGCTGAGCCAGCAATTATTAAACAGTCAAATGAGTCACCTGAGAAAGAAGCTAAATCAGCCCCTGCTTCTGTGTCTGGACTGCTCCTAAGGCCCAAGTTGGCTCGGATACACCTATGCTGTACAGGATTGCCAACATCCTGTCTCACAACAGTATCTTCTTTCAGTACTGGACAAGGGAGTTCAATTTCTTTTTGTTTTCACACTATGCTTGTTTGCATGCATTTGTTTTCAAAAACACATGCCTGCCTATGCCCTTTTTCTTTTTGCTCAAAGCATCTATTCATTTTTACAAAGATTTTTCTCTGCCACAAATGTCTAAACTCTATTAGTAAGATATTCAATGAAATTAAGATACAACTACAGATCTGGCCTGAGCTTTACTTCATACCTGCAGACCCTTGTATGACAAGATTCCTTAAACGAAGTTTCCATATCTAACCACTCATCCTTTGTTGCCATGTGTCAGCTTCTGGTTTTGAACACGACCTTAAAAACACATTGTCTAATTTAATTTTAGAAGGATATCAGCACCAACAGCCTGATTCCACCTCATTGCAAAGGAACTCAAAGCCTGTGTTCAGACTTTTAAATTAAAGAGTCCTACCCATGGCCAAAGTAAAATCTTTGTCACTTTTATATTACCCATAAAATCTACACAATGAGATACAGGGTTGTTCTTTGAGCTTTGCTGGTTGCTAGACAGAAGATGGTGGGTTTCTCCAAAATGCTTTCATGCATGCTTTGGTTAGAAGTCTACAAGCCCAAAAGCTTACATAGTTCTTTTCCTGTCACAACTGCACAAAAAAAATCACAGGTGTCTCTCAAACACTTGTGAGAACTTACATGAATAATTCCTAAGACAGTATTCAAGCACTACTGACTCAGGCATCTGCTTTACTCATGACTAAACCGAAGCGCACAACAATCTGCTCTTGCTCATCTCTCACACTCTGCCTGAAACAAACTTATTGATGTGTGAAGGATTAGCAGCACTCCCTCAAGGCAGGGCAGCATTCAGAGCAGACAACATTCCTAAAACACATTTCTGGGACGGCACCCCAATTTGCACCAAGTCTTAGTAGACTTTCTCTTTAACATCAGTCTTTGCTTCCATAGCCCCATCCTAATTTGCTTTTCCATCTGTCAGGTCTTAAAATGTTGCAATTTCACTGCAAATTTAACCACAAGTTTTGTAGGATTGCTTTGACTTCATACAGGGATTCAACTTTGGAGAACATGGAAAAAGAACATCTCCCCCACTCCCAAATTTTTCTATTAACATTCAGGGTAGACCAGTAAAAAACCCCAAAAATCTCACCGCATTTTACCGCAAAATTTCCTTTGTGTTTCAGTCCTTCACATACACACCCAATGAGCCTCCTAATCAATAATTTTTAATTGTTCTTGAAAAATTAAGTATCTACCAACTTACTTCCCCAAACAGGAATATCTTTGCTTTCTGCTTTCATCACAATGGAGGCGAAGGTCATAGTTACTGGAATGGCATCGAAGTAGGAAGAATGGGGAGCCACAGTTAATATTGCTGCTTCTGCTGGTAATGCCCGTCTGCCTTTCACATTTATCCAGTGGAATCCACCAGCCAGCCACATCATTCTCATGATTGCTTTCAGCAAAACATCCACTATCCTGTAAAGAGTTGGGAAAACAGTTATGTTGCCACAGGTACACCTTAAAATAATGTAAATAAAAACACGACATGCATGACGGAAGTTCAGATTAAGTTATGATGCTTAAAACAGAGCTGGAACACTGCATGGACTTTGTTTTTCTCTTTCTCAGCAGATTTAAAACCACTTTCAAGGTAAGATGCTGTTCAATTTCATTTTATACCTGAATATTAATCCAATTTAGACTCCAAGACTGGCATTTAGTTCATCATTAATTTTTATTCAGACTATGACTGTTAAGTTTCTTCCACACAATGCCTAATAAGGTTTTCTAGTAACACCTAAAAAGCTCTAATAAATTGAGTTGTGAAATATGCTACTAGGATATTGCTAAAATGCACTTACCCTGATTCTTGCTTTTGAGTTTACCCAAACAAAACAGGGGAGAAATGTAGGACAGAGATTCTCAAATACTGAAATGCCTACAAGAATACACAGGAGAGCCCTGGAAATATTTTATTTCCCTTTTCCCCACCTCTTCCTAAAGTGATTTTGACTTTTGTTTCTTGTGGATTTTTGGGGGGACAGAAGAACTTTTTTTTGTAGAGTTCTATTTGTCTGTTTTTTTAAACTGACAGTCATGAAAAGAGAAAATTTAAACCAACAGAGTACAAAAATGAAACTGTAACACTTACAGGGATTGGAGGCTGGAGAGCAGGGTGACACTGAAAATTGGATTAAATGGGGAAGGGAGAATCTAAAAAGATTCAAAGTAACTGTATGCAACACTGAAGGCAGCCAATTATTCCATTAGTTATTGTACTGATATCGCTCCAAATGAAATGTAAAGTGACATGCTTCTCTGGTTTTCAACCTCCTTCCCTCCTGTGATGCAAAACACAATCAGCTTCCTTCATGCTAGTGCCAGCTCCTCATTTTAAAGTTGTCTGCAGAAGAGGTGATGCACCCCTCCTTCCCTGTTCCTCAAATGGCAGTTTTCATGGATGGGTAGACACTATCTTACATTCTACCTTAATTGGCATTGCAATATCAAAGCCACCGCAGACTTTTAATAAGCACCAAAGTATGGGGCAAGCCCTCAGGGAATCAACAGAAGTTTTGTCAATTCATCACAGGGTAGAAAACAACGGGGTGAAGCTGTTTAAAACAACAATTTAGAATATGAAATCTGGGCACATTCCATAGAGTCAATCTTCATAACCAGAAGTTGACATTACAGGAGTAAATGCAATTGAAGATGCCACAACAAAGCTTCACACTACATTCTCAATAAAGATAAGGAGTCAGATTACCAGTGTAATTCTTGGATCACCTGGTACATCAAAGAGTTGAGGCATTTCTAGTTTCCCACCTGAGAAAACTGTTTAACAATTCTTATATTTTTCTTTCAAACAGAAAAGCAGATCTCTGAGACCTGTATGAGGTATTTCCCATCTTCTCTATTTCAGACTGCTGAACTAGATAATGATTCCCTTAGTATTTCACCACATCAGTGACTCACTTTCGCCACCAGGAGAGGGGCTTTTCAAGCTCTTGCTCGTCAGATCCCATTGAAGCAATGAATGCAAAAGGCCAGGCCAGCAACATCATAAAAGCAGCAAAAAAGAGTCGGATAGGAAACAGAGTCAAGGTCATGAAGGCAATCTGCAAAATAGTAATAATGAAAAAAAGCATTATTCTAATACAATCTTGGACTGAAAAGGTCAGTGATTCCTAGAAACTGATACAAATTCTTAACTTAAAAATATCAAACGGTAAAACCAGCAGAATACAATTCAATTCCAGATAAGGTTGAAAAAAGCACACTTTTCCAACACCACAATAGCTGGGCTAGGATGAGTAACGAGGCATAAGGTGCTGTCTCATGTTGTGCTTAATCTGATGCATCTCTAGGCTGCTGTGGAAAGCTTAATTCATATTCTTCTCTTCCCTGATGCAGATCTAGTCATCATGCAGCTCACTTTCCACTTCCTCTCACTTCCCAAAACAGCTCAACAACCAACTCACTCTGTAGCTGCACAAATCTGTAAATCTAGGGTAGGCGGAGGGAACACACAGCAGGAGAAAAGCCCAAGATACCACTTTGAAGCCCTAAGCTACCCACCCAATGCAGTTGGATTTTACAGTGATGGCTCAGACTGGCACCATCATCTTATAACAAGGACAATCTCACTCTCCAGAACAGGACTCCAGTCCCTGTGTAGACTGCTTTAGTTTGCAGCACTGACAGAAAAAGCAATCTTTTTTCTTTTTTTCCTTAGGCAGGTTAGTTTCCTAGATGAACCAGGAAAACTTCATACACTGCAATGGTCAGATGAGCACCAAAGTTACACCAACTCGCACAACTCTGCACCCACAGACAAGACCACCATGTCTGGCAGCAAATACAGAAGCTTTCTGGAGATGAGAGCAGCTGCCTCCTACGTTTGTAAAGTGAGAAGGACCAGCCACTAAGAAATAAGGAAAACAAAATGCAGGTGAGGACACAGACCCCTGGGATTCACACCTCCTCCCTCCCACTCCTCCAAGTCTTCTCCTATACCAGGGCAAAGCTGAATGGCAGGTGATTGCTAGTGAGGCACTCCATCCCTTGCATCTCTGTACCAATCCTTTGTACCAAAGATCATTTTAGTGCCATAGAATGGAAGCAGAAGGTGCATCCATAATGTCATGAAAGATGGCATCAATGTGCATGCAGAAAAGGCCTCTTGGTCTTCCAGAGACAGCAAAAAGCGAGTGCTCCAAATGTACAGGGTCTGGCTGTGACACCAGCTTCTTTTTAGCAGGTTCAATACCAGCTCACATAAGAAATTTGGTTGGAGAGAAAAGTATGTTTAGCTCCTGAAGAAGGTTACGAATCAAGAAAGACACTAACATTTGAAAAGCAGTTCAGTCTATATCAACATACAGACATCTTCCCAGGTAAGAAAGCTTCTATCCTGTAAAACCTATGTACAGCAACAGTGTCAGTGTCAGACAGAAAAAAGGAGACGATCCTGTTCCCACTGGCCACTGTCAGAGTTTAGAATGCAGGAGACATACACTCTGGCTCTGACCTTATGCGGACATTATTTCAGTGATCATATTCCTACGTATTTGGGATGTTCACAGAGACATGTCTTCTATTAAAATCACAAATTTTGTTTGGCAATAAGTCAAATGTAAACACCTGGGTTTCCAGATACATTTAAAAGCCCCTACAGGTCCACCTGAAATTGTACTTCGAGGAGTTCAACTCATGACCAAAGAAATCTCCAGAGGGGGTTGACTACAGCTTATTTAACACTTGCTGGTCTACAACATCCAGCTTAGTTTTTCAGAAGCTGCAGTGTATACTGTGAAAGACCCACGGACAGCTTGTAACAGAAGGCTGCCCTGGGAAACCGATCTCCATTCTTCTGTCAGAAGGACTTCAATCTGATGTAAGGCAAGTCACTTAAACTAAATACGTATCATATGTTCTCCTTGTTTAGAGACTCTGCATTCAGATTTAAGTATGACCTCACAAAGAAGGTATAAAATATGAACTGAAATTCCAAGTTCTCCAAAATATCTGGTCCTTCATATACCTCACAAAGAAGGTATAAAATATGAACTGAAATTCCAAGGTCTCCAAAATATCTGGTCCTACATATCTGAGCAGCAGAATCACAGAGTACCCTTGTTTCTCCTTCTCTAGGTCTGTTTCTTGTCTTGAAATCCACTATCATAGCCCTCATGCACAATGAAGCTGAAACAATGCAACTTTGAAATCTGCATTACAATGAGAAACGTCACTAAAACGAGTTTATTCAAAACAAAATTTCCAGTCACATACTGAGAAAAAATACTATTTGACATGGTAGAAGTTTTGACTTTCCTTTTACCCATATCAGACAGAGATTACATCTTGCCCCACACTTCCTCACTATTATCATCCCTATAGATCAACTCACCAAAGATGGCAGTGAAGGAGCTAGGAATTCATCCCTCAACAATTGTCTCCCTACCCACTTTCCCACTCTGCAAGTTTCTCAACTGACACATTCATGGAGATAAATAGAGGAGTAGAAATTTTCATGTGCAACTAAGCCAATCTAACAGATCACTGCTGTGAAAGAGTGGTCCTGTTCACTCTCTCCTCAATCCTCCCCTTGAGTCAGCTCTAGCACTTATGGGAGCTTGCAACGAGCCAATATAGCTCATTAGTGAGAAAAAACCCAGCCATCCCAGCAAAAGAAAATAATCAGAACACAGAAAAACAATGATATGCTGGTTTAATGAGCCAAATCAGCGCACCAAGGCACCAAATGAACACCAGCACTGGTGTAATAAAATGGGTCAGAAACATAGGAAGAAAGGAAAATGGCATTGTATTGTGTTTTTAAGTAGCAGGGAAAAAAGCTACAGACACTTAGTGACAGCTCTGGTAATTCTTCTGCCTGTTCTGCAGCAGTAACAAGAATCAAGAGCTTGGACTTACATGACAGGTACCCAGAAGATGTTAGTACGAACAAAATTCATAGTTAATAAAATCATGTCTGTCTTTCCCACAGAAAGAATCTTTTTGTTAGAGTACTGAAATAAAAGAGGTAGCTTCAAGGATGACCCCTACTGTTACCCTCTGATCAGAGCAAAACAGCCATCATTTCTACTGATGAGACTCAGTTCTGAAACAGTCTTACTGCTTTTACGCTCCTGTAATCTCCCAGTTTTTATAAAGTCAAAGAAAGATGATGTGAACAGTTCCTTGACAGTCAAAGGGATTTCTTTTTGCTGTTGTTCTTCCTCCTCTTGGTTGTTTTACCCTCTTATTTTCTACCTTTCTTTCACTCCCAGAGTCTTGGGCTGGAACATGCCAAAAAGCATTTACTTTTGTGCTGTATTCATGAATAAAAAAGCTAATCTAACCCCTTGCAGAGTGCAGGACGAGGTTGTAGTGAAGATAATGGGGCTATCTGGCAGACCATCAGCAACAGACAACAGACCATTGGACAAAGCAGTCTTGTCTCCCAGTCCCCTGGGCTCCCTCCTTCTTGTACCCATATTCCTAACCTTCCTCGACAGACTGCAACCCCAGAAGTCACCCGTTAGATTCCCAGGACAGACAGAAAAACCTGTGACACAATATGTGCCTACAGCTGAACAGGAAGTGAGTTCAGCTGCAATAGTTCACACTGAACCCTGCGTAGCTGTCCAGGGCTGTACGGAAGAGAATGCACACTTCTGCAATTCACCTGGGGAGCATTTCTTCTGGGAGCACTTGTTTCCAGCAGAACAGTTCCACAGCTCTGCTTTTAACAGCTTCTGTCTCAAGCACAACTTCTAATCAGTGAAGAGGCTGGAAAAGCATGACTAAGGCAAAGAAAAAACCTACCACAGTTCCATATACCAGCTTATGTGCTTTTTCCTGCACAAAACTGCAACAATAAGACTGAAGGGAGGTTGGGTCAAAGAACTCTGTGCTGCTGTATATCAGTAAAAGACTGCTCGCTTAAAAAGCAACTCCGAGACGCACTCTTTGGTGAGGAGGCTGCTCCTTTGGCCTATGCACTGTGACAAACTACAGAGGTTTAAACAAGTGTCCAAGTCTTCATTGAAAATGACTAATCCTTAAAGTCCATTGGCAAAGCTCACATCTCATACCTATGTACAAGGCAGCCCACACAGAAGGCAGGTGTGTCCTGCAACCAGTCGCTTCTCTGCTGAAGCACCTCAGGGTCTGTCAGGACTAACATCACATCAGCAATGCTAGTAGCTCCTATGAGACTCAATACTGCAAAAACCGTAAAGCTGAGAATCTGCTCTCGCACCACTATTTTTAAAATTTCTCATAAATAACTAAGTAGAAAGCAACATAAAAAAAGATCAATTAACACTGCAAATGAAATAGTTGTAACTACAGACAATCCTAGTCCATATAAACATGTGTTATCTTTACTTCTCTCTGCTCTCTGGAAGACTTCTACCTCATTAATTGCATATTAACCATGACTTCAGGAACAAAGTACATTACGTGGAAAGTAAATCTTACAACTGTGCAGTTTATTGAGGAAGCTCTAGATATAAACTAAATGAGGCAAATGTCACAAGCCTTTTCTCCCTTTTCCAGCTCAAGCAACAACTTATCAGTAACCACTGAACACATACTGGGCAACTCAATTAAAAAGTAAAAAGCTTTTCTACTGGAATCTATTATGAATTCCTCGGCTGCCAGATATGTAACGTGGGGCACATTCCAATGTTTTTTAAGTCAGGCCATACATATCTTGTGTTAAGTATCTGGACAGTAACAGGGCAGTACAACAATGAACTTCACTAAGAATGCAATTAAATCAAAGTTGGATCTAAAGCACCTTGACCCAGGAGGTTCAGTATTACTGGATCATAATTTCCAATGTTAACAGGTACTGAAGGCTGTTAGGCTCCCAAAACAATAGCTTTAAAAAGCTGAAGTATTAGAGTGATGGCAGTGGCAGAAATGGCCAGCCCCTCATTAGGTGAGCCTCTGACGGTATTTCTTCCTCCAGCAAGTGACCCAGATCTTACCAAAAGCCTAAGACAAGGGCCATGCCCTCTGAATACCCAACCACTTACTGCTCACTGTGCAAGGCAAAGCAGAGGCACGGAGGGGGGGAAAAACCACCAACAAAACCAAACAATAAAATAAAAAGGCACGCAACTACAAATTTGCATTTTAATACTGCTTCCTGTAATCTCACCGCTACCTGCACAATGCCTAAATTACGCCGCAGGGACTATTTACTCAGGGGCCAAACTTCGGCTGCACGGGATGCGGCGGCCCAGGTTAATGCCTACCTTAACTTGCCGCTGGAAAAGAGCGGCTCCGTGGGGCTGGCCCCTCCGCCCCCCATTAAAAAAACCCCACCTAAATAAACAAAACCCAGAAAAACGAAAGAACTCCCAAACCTCAAAATGCCAACACAACCCATAAACCCCCCCATAAAAACAACAACAACCCCCCCCCCCAGCAGCTTTTTTTCCTTTGCAGAAGGCATGGGAGCACAAGTTGAGGCGCACGCCCCGCGAACGCCGGGCGCTACAGCATCACGGCCGCCCCCAGCCCCCGCCCGGCCCGGCCCGGCCGCCCCCGGCCGCGCCTCGCACACGCCCGGCTCCGCTGCCCCGGCTCTCCCGGCACCGCCGGCTCACAAAGCACCGGCGCCGGGAGCCCCCGCCCGCCGCAGGACGCGGCCCGGCAGCCGGTGCGCCGCGGGGGACGCGCGGAAGGAGGCGGCGGCGGCGAGGAGCGGGGCCCGGCGGCCGCACGCCCCTACCTTGGCTTTCTCCAGGGGGCTGAAGCGCAGCTGGTGCACGAAGGGGCTCCGCGGCGGCGGCCCGCGCTCCCAGCTGCCGCCCGCGCAGCATCCCCGGCCGCGGCTGCTCAACTTCATGGCGGGGCAGGACAACGGGCGGAGCCGGTGCGGGAGAGGGCGCGGGCGCTGCGCGGCGGCCGCCGGTCCCGGGCAGAGACAGCGGCGGCGCCGGGAGGGAGCGCGGAGTGCGGGCGGCACCGGCGGCCGGAGCGCTCCCCGCTGAACGCCGGCCCCCGCCCTCCCGGCCGCCCGCGCATGCGCCCTGCGCGCCGGCTACAGCGGCTCGCTGCGCGCCGGTTTCCGCGTCGGGCGGCGATGGGAAGCGGGTGGGAATGCAAGCGGCCGCGGGGTGGGCGCGCACCCTCCCGCCCGCCTTCCCTCCGCCCACTACCCACCCTCGGAGCGGCCCCCTCGGGCATGCCGGGAGCGCGGCCCCGCCCGGCGGCATGAGGGGCACCGCCTGCCCGCTCCCGGGGGCGCGCCGGCGCCGCATCCCCGGCGGGAGTAGGGGGAGTGTGGCGGGGCACCCGCGGGGACCTGTCCCCACCGCCGCGCAGGTGCTGGCACCTCGCTCGAACCCCGGAACGGGGCTCCGCTGGGCGTGCGGAGGGGAATTCAGAAAAAAAGGGGAACGAGAAAGGGGCGAGGGGGGTCGCTCGGGGCTGGAGATGGGTCCTGGGTGCCGTCGGTGTAACGGAGCGCGCGTCCGCGGTGCTGGATGAGCGTCGCCGCCGTAGGCGGGAGCAGCCAGGTGGTGTGCTGGCATCACGCGGCTGCAGTTGGTGAGGTCCGTGGGGAAACCTCTGTTCCAAGGAAACCCAGACAGTTTTTAATGAAGTCTGCCTAATTCGCACCGTGGGATCTTGGCAGAGTTGGCTGAGGAAGTAGCTAAGTTTGGGGTTTAATAAATCTTTAATTAGAAAGTAAGTTATTAAGTAAAGGAAGGCATTTGTGTTCTGTCCATTTTTCAAAAGACCGAGCTGGGTGACCTGTACTGTTCTTGACTGTTTTAACATAAACCACAGGTAAAACAGTGGAAAAAGATACGAAAATGGTTTGATAAAGAAATAAGTAAGATATCCTTAATGTCAATCACCTCACTTGACTTATAAAACAACTCTGATAGCCTTATTCCATGACACTTACAGGTAAATGGATAAAAGTAACTGCAGAAACATAATGTGTTCTGGTTTTAATCTAATAGGCTTAGAACCGCAAAATGGTCTCTGAGTCCTCTGGTTAATACCATATGTACTTCTAGTGGCTAATGCTGTTGAATGGTCAATGTGTTAAACACGGAAATAGTTTTTGACTTTTGAAAGATCAGAATAGTTTTCAGAGGCTAGTATTCATGGTTTTGGGGCATGGAAGGTTCTGCAAGCTCAGCATTTGCACGATTTTTACCAGAGATCCAAAATAAACTCACTGTTAATAAAATCCTTGGATGTGCTAAATGGTAACTTAGTAAACTACTGTGAGAGCAACTGCAGTGTCATCTGGACTGCTTAGTAAAATTAACACTTTCAAACAGCCAAACGTGCAAGCAGAATTTACAGCCAAATTTCCCAGAAATACAAGCCATGCCTCTGGAATGAGATCTTGGGTCTTAGAAAAAGTTGTCTAAAAATCATGCCAAGCAAACTGTTACGGATAAGGTGCAATGTGTCCGGTCTGACAGTTGGATGTGCTAGCAGCATTACAGTGTGCATTAATGAGACCTGATAGTAGAACAAGGTGTGTGGCTCTTGCCGTTAAAGATCAAGGGGTGCAGAAAAGACCTTCTGGAACATTCTAGCACTGGAGGAAGTCTCTTATAACAGTACATTTTGAAGGCATTATCAATTTGTCAAAAAGATCTGCAGGATTTGCTGTGCTAAAGCTTTTTAAAATGGTACAAAAGAGTATAAAAGAAGAATCAGTGGTCCGGAGCCGAGATAATGTGATACAAATGTAATGGTTTTAATTACAAACAAGCTCCTTAGTTCAGTTTGGAACTAGTAGTAAGACTTACTGGCCTGTGGTCAGAATATATGATCCAATGATCCCTTTTAACCTTAAATTCTCTGAAATATTTTAGCTGCATTCCAAACAATTTGGCTGCCCTCTCCTGTTTTCCCTCTCCGATGACTTCAAGCCGGTTCCTAGTTCAGCCATACGGGGCTGATTTCCGTAATGAACTACAGATTTCTTGCGGAATGAAGGAGAGACTCTCTCTAACAGGACCCACATGCCACACAGCCAAGGAGGAGTTCATCGCAGCTCCCCTCAGGGATCTTCCAGGCTTGTCAGCTGGTAAAAGCTGTCCTGTCAGGTCAGCAAGGAGGAGGTGGTGGCCACTGGCTACCCAGCACGTGGCCTGTCAGAACTCTCCAGTGCACGCACTCCTTCCCCATCTGGTAGGTGTAGGACACAAAAGTACAATGAGGGTGTTGAACAGGTTCAGCTGTGAGACATAAGCAGGCTTCTTTATTTCTGCTGGTTTTGTTTCGTTTTTAAAAGACAGCTTCCAACAATGATTTATTATTATTATTATTATTATTACATGAGAGCTTTTGGTATTTGTAGTGCCTTCCTGAGCTATAAAACCTGGTGAAGTATTAGGCACCTGCCTGGTCCTTTGGCTGTTCAACCTTTGCTATTAGAGCACTTGTTCTGTATTACTGGGTGCATAAGCAGTGTTCTAACTTTTTATTACTGCTTTCATGGGTTTAGTCAATTATTTTCTAATTAGCACGTCTGTAACACCTGACAGAGTTTCCAGGAGACCTTTGTAGTTTTATAGAGCTCATTTGTTCAGTAGGGATAATATTCCATGAATCGTAACTTGATAGCTATCTTCTAGCTTGTTTTAGAGTCCATGTGTACATACATGAACTATTAGGAAGTTAAGAGGTGCTTTCCTGCTTTTTGGTTCTCATTTTTTTTCCTCAGAATTCTGCTGTGATCAGTATAACTTTAGACAGATAACCTAAAAAATGTACAGCCTAGCTGTCTTAAACTTGCAGGAATGCATTTCTCTATAGTGCCTTTAATCTGAAATTGTAAAAAGATGAATGTAAGCCCTGTTTCTTGTGTAATAAAATTTGTGCAGTGAAGGAACTGAACATGAGCCGTGGAACAGAGGCAATCCCATGGCAGGACTTGAATGGGAAAGGCAGGCTAGGAATCTGAAAGCAAACCAGTTTGGCACATGATAAAGAGAGGGGTGACAGGACCAGCCTACATGGCAGGGCAGAGTCAGCCCCACTTGCGTGACAGTACTGCTTACTGTGTAGTGAACTGGAAAATTTATTTGAATCCTTCCAGAGATACGTGATGAAACTTGCTCCTGGAATTTTATTATATGACCCTAAGAGGATGGGGTTAAGACTCTGCAAGCATGCATAAAAGAGGGGCAGTAGTTTATACTTAGAATGCACAGAATCATGGAAATATTTAAAAAACATGGATCACTTTTGTGAATTAATTTGGAGCTTGAATAAAGCATTTCTGTAGTATTGGGGTATGATTGCTACTTTTTTGTGCAAATCACTAAAGAGGCATAACTGTGATGTTGCTGTCAAGGCTGGCATGTGCTGCATAACTCAGCTAATAAGGACTTAAAAGGACATAAGGAGAGGTGATGAATTTATTGCAGGATTTATGGAATCCACCTTGTGTCACAGGAGGAGAAAATGTGTGATACATTATGTTGGACGTAAGTGTATTATGATACAATTGGAAAAGGAAATGTTGAAGCTCACTATCATGAGAATAAATTGCAGTAAGCTCTCAAATAATCTCCTCAGGGAAACTGTGGAACCTGAAACCATTAAAACATGACTGCACAAACATCTAAGTGCCATTCTACTCCCAAAAAGCTCTAATTGGTCCTATCTGTCATTCATTTATGTGATTTATAGGGAGTTGTATAAATAAGAGGACTCATGCATAAAAAGCATACAAATATTATGAAATCTGCTTCTATGAGCCTTGAAGGAGGAAAAGGAGGATTCAATATTTAACAGTTAAACTGAAGAGGTTTTCTCAAAAAGAAATCAAATAAATGTTCATAAAAAGCAAATATATTGACCACAGTCCTGAACTTTATTTCAAAATTAAAAAAAAAATAAATTCTTGCCTAGGAAAAGTCCTTGCTTTGATTTTTATAATGATCCTTGACCTTGATGGCCATTTGGCAGAATCAGCTGATACCTATTCAAGCATGATTCTGGTACACTTCCACCCTTAAAACAATTTTTCTACAGTTGATTTCACATGTTCTATAGGGGTTTTTTTTCCCCCTTTTTCTTTCTTATTTTTTCCCTCATGACTTTCATTGCAAATCTATTCCATGTTTAAACTAGGAAAGGTTTTAAAAATATTTGAAAAAAACGGTATTTCATGAAGGGAAAAGGCATATAAATCCATGTTGAATTACTAGAAGCAGTACAAATATTTGCAATGAAAATGCACTAACATTGTTTTCTGATTTGTGAAGAAATGCAGACTCCATCTGACTTTCTTGAATCAGGAAAGGAATCACTGGAATTAGTGGCAGGTCTATCGGAAGAAGAGCAGTTTCTTGCTTTAATAGTTAATAAAAAGGAGATCTCCCTTGCTCAGGAATTATTAGGAAACATAGCATAACATAATTCAGGGTTTTCAAGAAATAATTGTTCACTTAATACATATGTTTCACCTCAGGATTCACAGTGTTATAGTTCACACGAGACCTTGGCTTCAGCACTGCAGAGAAACTCTTAAGTTCCCCCATGATGAGGGCTCTCAGTAAAGGGGCAGGAGCAAGCTGATGTTTTAGGTGTCACAGACTTCCAGTTGCTGAGCTGTCCATGGCTGGTGCACAAACCCTGCTCCTGCACACTACTGGAAATACCCAGCATTATGAGAGTGAGTGAATTTAAGGTGCAGTGTATGCTGATTTAATTTTTCCCATCGAGGAAAAGAAATTTTGGGCAGCAGGAGCCTTGCTCAACTCATTCAAAGGCTCATTTAAGACTGTGGAACAAAGTGCTCTGCAATTTGAGATCTTCTTGCTTGATCACTTGATCAATAGTATCCCGTTTTTTTCTGTGTATTTTATTTCTCTCATTTTTCTTAAAATGAAACACAGAAAAAAGAGTCCATTCTGGTTCTTATAATATCTCATAGATATTTAAAAGTATTTGGTTCTTAGGGATGGTTTAGATCTAGGCTGAACTTCTCTCAGTTCTTACTTGAAAAACCACATCCTTGTAAATAGCTGCACACACAAGGTGTAGGAAGTTGAAAATAGAGCACAGATAAAGGGAACTAGGCACAAAATAAAGTAGCAGATATTTTCAGTGCTTTACTATGATTGTAGCCCTCTATTATCTGTGTTCATTTCTTTCTGATGTTTATATACCTTCTCCCTCTTCTTTCTCTGAATGTCTTGGCTAAAAACACTTTGTGTTTCTAGTTCTGGCAGGAAAGTGCAATCCTCAGGAAATGAAGCGGTCTGTCTCTGACATAAGATAATCTTGGAAGGCAGGGAATGAAATCCTTGACTTCTTATCTGTGCCTTCTCAGGTGCAACTGTGGTTTGCAAGTAGACTATACATGCTCATTAAGTTCTACAGATGTACTTATGCTCAAAAAAGGAGTATTTCTCTGTCCCCGTGTAAATCCCATGCCCAGGTATACAGCAGCTAAAGCTCCATGACTGTTGTGATAATTCCTGCAAGTTAGAATAGAGTCAATATTTCCCATCTTCCAATCACATTATATAAAGTAGATAAGAACATCTAAAGCTTTCTGAATACTCCTCTTATATCTTTGTGCAAATATTGCTATATCTTATGAAAATACCTTTTGAATTCCAACACATTTGAACTTTAGTTTGCACATGTTCTCTTCCACCCACTTCCTATGATTTCTCATTTGTAAGTTATTGTTTTTTACAGTAGGTTATTTACAGAGGTTTTGTATTAGACAACCTTTATTTAAGGAGTGCTACATGAACATTTTTCAGAAGAGGAGTAAAAATTTATCCAAAGATTTATTTTAGGAAGCTTTGTTCATTATCCACATAACAAAATAGTCATAGAGATTACTGATAAGATGAATCAAATTCGTATAAATGATTTCACCAGAAGCAGCCTTCATGAAATTAATACGAGGATCCAATTGCATCCAATACTGTTTTCCAATCACGTGAATTGCTTAATTTAATTTTTCTGAAATAGTATAATACTTAATATGTTTAAAATATTTATTTACTATAAGCTAGTAACACTGGTTAAATATGCAAAACATAATATACAAACATTTAAGGCTTTTGGAAGTGCAAATAGGATGAGCTGCCAAAAGATCCCTGGGCAAAAATGTCCAGATTCAATCTGTTGCCTTGGGAGGCAGATTTTAGGGAGACAAAATCACAGCCTGAAGCAAAAAGAAGACCATATGGGAGTCACAGTAGTGCCAGTGTCCTTATGCCCAGCTCATGTCCCTGCCTCTGCCAGCTCCCTGGCAGCTGCAGCCCTCATATGGGACGGGGGAGGCAGAAGCAGGCATCCATACCTTTCTTACATGGTTCCCCCCCCAAACCCCCAGTCTGCTGGGGAAAGAAGGAGGTTGAATAAGTGTGGGTGTGTGTGGATGTTGGTTGGAAGAGCAGTGATACACTAATTGCTCTCCAAATACAGATGGATGCATAGATCTTCCGTAGGGTCAGTAAAATCCAGGAATCGTGTGAAAGTACAAGATATGGCTGTGCCACAGTGAGTGGTTTTGGCTTCCACAGTTCAGAACCACAAAGGGCTGCACCTGTATGTCTGTGAGTCTGGATAGCCCAGAGGCAGGACAGGACATAGGGACAGCAGATGGTTTAGCCAGGAGAACCAAGTAAGATAATAAAGAACTGCCAAATACAGATACATTGCTTCAGGATGCGTCATGGACTGCATCATCCAGCGGAATAACCTATCTAAATCTAAGCATATTAAGTTCTCCAGTGAGTTTATTAATGTGGGCTAGCACCATCTGTTTGTGGACGCAGGGCATTTTATCTCTCATTAGTGTGATACAGCAGTTAAATTTAGATAGGCTCTTCTATGAGCTCAGAATCACTTAGCTGTTCTTCATGCTATGAAGGATTTCTTGGTGCTGGAGAATAGAGTGGTTAGTTAATATGACTGATTGTACCTAACTTTTCTACAGCTTTTCTTAAATTCAAGATCATCCTGCCAATAAAAAGACAATTCTTTGTGTAGAACATTTTGTGTTAGTAACATTTCAAAGGACGTATTTTACAATGAGCCATGATGACAAACAATAAGGTTGGCTAAACAGAATGCATTAATTTGATGTGAAAGTTTTAAACCCTGTCAAGTAGTAATAGTTAGTTGAAATGATTCAGTTGTAAATTGCACAGTCCTGTTTTATACTAATCTTGCACTCAGATTTTAACACTTTTTCGTTGGTTCTTGCCAAAAGGTAATTGATTTTTTTTTAAATGTCTGTTGTGTAAGGTGGCAAAAGATGGTACTAGGTATCCAGTTTTCAGTTTGCAGGAGCTCCCAGCTAGAGACTTTTGATTCATCCATAGTGTGCTATTGCTGGCTGGATCAGATACTTTTCCCAGAACTTTGATAAGGATGGATAGATCTTAGAAGATCTACTGAGTGGCAGAGAAGGCTAGTCATAGTGATGGTCCACAGAGCAGCCCCCGTTAAACAAAATATCTTACACGAGCTTTAAGCTCATCTGTGTGACTTCACACAACTCCACCCACAAGCACCAGTAATCACAGGTCAGCCAGCAGAGGATTTGCAAACGGAGCAGGGAAGATTATTGCCCCTGTGCCTTGCTAATAGTACAGAGCTGCTCACGTGCTGTCCCCAGCAGGCAGAGGTATCTGCTTTGGTGGCTGTAGCCCCTCAGTGGAGCAGCCCTGCCTCTGTCCTTTGATTCATGTGCTATTTATTATTCTCTGGCTCACCTCACAGTGAAACAGTATTCAGAGATGATGAATTTGTCAAGAGGGCAAGATCATCAGCCCAGGATCTGCTGATCCTCCCTACACAGTGTTCAGGCTCCAACTCATGTCACAAACATGCATTAACATGGCTCTCCCGTTTGGATTGAGCATGGGTCAGTCCTTTGTTTGCAGCATGAGTGAGATTGAAACCAGAGTATCACAGCCTCATAAATGACACTAGTCTTTAAGTGAGTTTTCAGTCAGAAAACGAAAGAATATTCTGTGGTCTGGGAAAAAAAAATAGCTGGTGAGAAAATTGGAGTGTGATGTACCCTGTAGGATTCATAATTACAGGCACTCAAGGAGATTGCCAATGGTAGATGACTCTAACCCTGCAGAAAAAAATATCATAACAAGAACCAGTGATTGGAAGCAGAAGATAAAAGCATCCAGATTCAAATTAATTTGGCGAAGAGCAGATTTGGGGAAAGACTAGTGAAAAAAATAATTAAACATTCAAAGGTTTCCTTTCAGATGCTTATATTTCTCACATTAGCCGTTGTAGTAAATATTTTCAGACTTTCTTAATGGAAATAGAAATTAATGAAAAAGTTACTGTCTGGGATTTGGGGCAGAAGTTATAGAGATCAGTTTAGGTGATCATGTGGTGTTCTGCGTGAATGGCCATTGCTCCAGAAGTGGTGGACTTTACCTCTTTGGCTAGTGAGTTAAACTAATGAACTCCACAGAAGATCTACCAGCAGCCAGGGACTCAGGCAATTGTTGCACTCAGCATCAGAGACCAAAAGCAAAGCGTGACAGGTTGCCAAGCTGAAATACATTTCAAGGCTCATGTGCCCTAAAAATCTCAAGTTCACTATCTGTAGCATGGGTGAGACTGTTTTTTTCACATGAAATGTTTGTGAAAGTCAGGCAATGGCAAAGATTTAAAAAAGGAGTTTTCTCGGAAGACATCTTTTTCTTCTGAGTGCTGCAATGGTGTAAAGCACTTTTTCTCCCTTCCATAAGGGAGAAAGTCCCACTCTTTGGGACTTTTCAGGAAGCTTGAGAAAAGTTTATACCCCTACTTGTGTCTCCTTTGAACCATTAACTCACTGCCTTCTCATGTCTGACATGATGTGGAGAATCTTTTATACTGCTTTTCAAACCTGAACCATGCCAGAATCCACAGTGTGTGATGAGTACCCTCTTTCTTGGCTCTGTCCCTTGTGATGAATGTCAAATTCTTAGTCAGTGGCTTATTCTATAACTGGCAGGAAATATCGATCAGAAGCCTCCCAGTTCAGCAGAAGCTTTGCATAATATTTATAAAAATATACTATAGAGGAATAATTTACATATATTCATGCACACAGATGTATGCATACACCATACTTTCAGTTCTTGGTCTCACATCATTTACCATACAGGAACTGGTTGCATGCAGGTAATTTGTTGCTACAGACCGCCTACAAAACTACAGTTTCATATCTTCTTTCAAAAGATACAGGTCAATTAACCCACAATGTCTTGTGTTCTTCTGTGAAGCCCCCAAACCTCTGTTACACTGGCATGTTGCTCTTCTTCACATGACACTGCTGCTCAATGCTCTTTCCTTGTAGAAAAGAACTCAAAGAGGGTCAACTTCACTGTATTTTGCAGTAAAGATGCATTGAAAATTGTACAGTAGGCATTTGTTTTATCGGTAGATTTCTTTTAGCCAGTCTTTATATTCTGCCACATTTAATCTTAAGTTATGGAGTGTGCAGCTTTTGGTTTCAAGCTTTTTGCTTTGGAGGCTAAAATTTTTTTACACACACAAATCTGTTGATAAAATGGATTAAAATAATTTCTATTTCTTGGTGTATCTCTTTGTTCCTGTGTGATTTCCAAACAGAGGTTTTACATACAGGTGGCCCAGACAGATAATGAAATCAAAATCGTTTTTCATCCATTGCCAGTTAAGTTGGGGCAGGGTTATTCTGTAACAATGAACAAAGGAGCTGAATTCTACATCTGTGTGTGGAAACTCCTGAAAGGAGGAGATTCCAGAAAGGGTAGCAGCAGTGCATATCTGTCCTTCTTCGATGGATTTCAAGTAATTTCCAATTCCAGTTAGCTGGCAGCAGTCATTAAAGAGGCTGTGAACCCATCTACATTGACCTGGTAGCCATGGGAGGAGGCTCCTTGGCCCTTGAGGGCACTTTCACGTTCAGGAAAGCATGATGGGCTTGCATCATGTTTCCATCACAGGCTCCTCAGGCCAGGGTGAATCAATCCAACAGGTGTATGTCTGGTGGAAAAGGACACATCAGAGGGCCTGGTGGCTTTGGAAGTAATGGAGTGAGTCCAGGGACTTCTGCTCTGGAATAGAGACCAATATTGCCTCAAAGCCCTGATGAAAAGAGGTGAACATAAGACACCCCTGTTTTCTGCAGTGAAAGGTGTTTTGTTGCCATCTCTGCAACCAGAAACACACCATGGCAACAGTGGTTTCAACAGCTTTTCTCTTCTGAGGGACCGGAGAACGCAGCCTGACCGTTTCTGTGAGGGACATGAGTGTGAAAGGACGTCAGGAACACTCTGACCGCAGCTGTCACCTCACCTTGTTCTACCAGGTGCTCTACGAGGTAGCACTGGGGTGTGGGGTAGGGGAAAAAACTGGCAAAGGAGGAGATACTGAGTGCTATACATCTGGGAGAGGATGTGTAGCTATTTTTGGTGTGGGTAATGTTCTGAGCACTCAATGTCCACGATGCTTCCCTGGGAGGCCCCTGTGTTACTGGGACACAGCTGTGCAGTCTGTAGCACAGAGTCAAGCCTCAGTGTGGGAAGGCCAAGTAGGCTTCCCCATCAGTCATGGCGTTTCATAGAAGGGACATCTGCAGTTCAGACTTCCAGCAGCTCTGTCTCCCTTTCTTCTCTGTGTCTTGCTCGCCCAGGATAGGTTAAATGGATCTGTCAGACTCAGCCTCAGATTTCTCATTTGCCTGTCAGTACGGATTTCACTGTTGGTCAGCCTAGGGCCACGGTCAGCCATTCCTCTCTTCTAACAAAGTAATTATTAAAGGGGTTTGAAGCCTAGAGAAGAAAACAAACTGTCTTTCTCTATTAAGAGTGATAAACCAGTCTTACTGTAACTCGACTTCTCTGTAACTCTGTCAAACAACAGAGAAGCATTCTTTATCCTTTCCATGAGGAAACTCAGTGTATGGGATACATGAATCTCACCAGCAGCCCAGGTGACTTCCTGATGGCAGTGTGTGCTGCTGTCACAACAACTGCTTTATCAACAGTGCTCCGGTGACAGCAATTGTGAACGGTGATCTTCCTGATGCCAGAGGAAAATCTCACATCCCGAAGAGAAATCTCACCTTAGTGGACACTTCTGACACAAGAATTGTGATGGTGCTGCCAGCTGCTGGGCTGTTCCACCAACCAGAGGTAGCTGTTTTGAGCCAAAGACAGGCAGTTCTTGCAAAAGAAAAAAAAAAGGTTTCTTTGGAAAGGCTTCATAGTTTGCTCAGTTATATCCTCTTCCATCTCACAATGCACATGAACACAACTCTGCTGCACACGACTGCTGTGTCAGACTGAACTATGTCTATATTTTTGGCCCTGTACTAATTCTTAACTCTCTTTTCCCATCTTGGGAAGTGATGGTACTTAAACACTTTTAAAGTGGACAGATTTGAACTCTTTGAATGTCTCGCAGGAGATACGTTTTCCTATCTTTGATAATTTCTGCAACTCATCTCTGAAATGTCTCCAGTATTTTGACATCCTTTTATGTATGTTGCTGTTATGAGAGGGGCTGATGAAAAAGCAGCTTTGCTACCAGATGGAAGAGAGTACAGGAAAAGGTATCAGTAGGTGTTACCCAAGAAGTCAAAAGAATTAATGCCTTTCAACGGGGGAGGAGAGGTGATGTTGATTTATACTGCAACATCTGCCAATGGAATAGCAAAAGGGAGTGTCTGTGAGGAGCATGATTTCGATTTTTTTTTCTGTGTTTACCTGTCAAAAATGAAGAAGATGGTAACCCTTATGGAAATAGTGGAGGAGATAAAAACAACAGCAGTAAGAATGAAGATGACCAGATGAAGAACTTGCATAAAATATGTGTATAGATATTTTTTCCTAAAGCAGCTTTCTGAGAGATGGGGTTTCTGCACAAACCTGCTGTGCAGAAAATGTTTTAAGGGTGTCTTTACAGGCTTCGTGAACTTTTGTGGCTGAAGACGGGGGCAGTAAGACCAAATGAGAAGATTGGAACATGAATATGAAGTTGAAAATCTGCTTGTGAGTACTTAGCAGGTGTGAGGAAAGAGCAAAATTACTGCAGCCTAGGGATCTAGGAATGTGGATTGAGCTCTGCAAGATGCCACTTCGTGTTTGTTGGTTCACCAGCTCGTGGAACAACTTGTTCCTCCCCTCGCAATGCAGCAGGTTAATGTCTGTGGCTTTCTTAAGGCTAGGAGCACCATCTAGCGGAAAGCTATGCTGGTCCAGCAAATAAACCTGTTCTTACAGGACAGCAGATTCTGTCTTCACACTACGAGTATATACACTTGCTTTTGTCTATCTACAAGCACAGGAGAGAATTTTAAGTCTAACATCACAAAATTAATTAAAGAAGTGTTTTTATTCTATCCTCTTTCCTATTGAACCACAGTTGCTATCAATTTTTATGGCCATCATAAAAATACAGAATCTCTTCAGACAGTCCTTTCTTTTTAAGTGCTTTGGATTCCCCAGTGCTATATTTGGTATTTGGTATTTTCATGTTCATACTACAGTACTCAGTGTCCTCAGATTCCCTTAGAGTAAGTTTATGTGCCTGTAAATATCTGAATTACGACAGAGGGGTGCAGAAAAGTGCGGTACAAGGGTAGAGTCTGTATTCCATGAAAAATCGGCACAACAGAAAACCATAATAGGAACTGTGATTATCTATAGAAATAAATGGTTGTCCTTTAAATTCCTATGCTTTATCTATAGTGAATTTTGACTTTAAGCTCTCAAAGCCACCTCCTAAAATATGTACTTTCCAACATTTTATGAGAATAATTTTGCACTGAAGAGTAAAATATAAATAAGTAGATGAACTGATTCAGGCTAGAAAAGAGCTGTATGAATGCATGGAAAAGAATATAAAGATCCCCTGATTTTTTGCTGTTTTCTCGTAATGTGGTGAGTAGAGGAGTTTCAATAAAGGTGCCAAGTGACCTATTAAAAGTAACAAAGATGAAGTGTCCTTATACACAATTTATAAACAGAGTTCAGAATTATTGTTGCAAGATGATACAAAGACCAGAAACTGGTTAAAAAAAAAAGGGATTGAGCATACTTTTGGAGGACAAGCCTGATGTGGCTGTCAAACTCAGCAGTTTAGCTCAACCCTGGAAATCTCCCAGCTGCTGCTAACTGGAAGCTGGTAGGACATATAAATATTAAGAGTAGAGGAGTGGCTGGACTGGTACAGGTCATGGGCTAACTAATCCATTATTCTGTCTCTGACAGTGTCCAAAAGCCTGTGGCTTGGGTACAATAAAAACAAATCCATAAAATACTTCCCTTTTAAAACTTCCCCAGATGAGGGTATTTCTTGATTCTGCTGTGGTCTCTTTTGAAACACTCAGCATCTTTTAAGTGCTCCTGCAGACTCTGAGCCCCATCGGACTTCTTGAAGCTGCAGGCTCTTGGGTGAGGAGTTTCTCAGCTCTCTGTCTGCTGTGTGGTGAGCCACTTCCTTTTGTTTGTTTTCAGCATGGCTGCATGGCTGCTGCTAAATGAATTTTATGACTTTTGCTGCTGTAGTGGACAAGACAGGGAACAGTCAGTTTCTTTTCCATTCAGGATATTGCAAAACCACTCACTGTGAGCCCTTGCTGTCCCTGCACGTTGCTGGAGAGCTGCACCCAAGCTCTAACTCTCCTTGGTGCACAAGGGCATGATGAAATTCCAGCTGATTCAGGGGGTGCTTTCACTGCAACATAAGGCAGACTGCTCGGGGCTACTGTGGTCCTTTTCTCTCCTCTTCTTCCCTGATCCTGCTCCTGGCTGCAGGCTCCTGCCGCCTTGTATCAACATCAATGCAATTCAAGAGCTGTGCCTGTAATAGTATTGGGATGCTCTGTGCTGCATTACTTGCATTTTTACTTTTGGAAATGTGGTGCAGGGATCCGTGGGCTGGATTTTCTCAGAATGGGCTGAGACAAAACCAAATGGGCTTGAAACGAAGAAGCACAGCTTGCCCAGGGCCGTGTCTCAGCTCAGAAACTCTGAGACCTCTGCAGGTGCTTTGCCTTCTGCCACAGAGCCTGCCGAGTAGGGGGTTCTGGGGAGAGGGCTGGGGGTGTACAGGCTGCCAGAAGGGCTCAGACCATGTTCCTGGGGCCATATAAAATAAATCTGCCTTTGGACTCAGACATCCCAGACGTAAATAAGCATGATGATACCACATGCCCCTATTTTGCCATCTCCTTATAAATTGTGTAAGTGCTGCTATCAAGTAAATTAGATTTTTACTAATGAGGAAAAGCTTCTAGACCAAGCAGTTTGCTTGAGACAAATTGGCAACATCATCACCAATATTTATATAATCCTTTTCTTCTTTTTTTTTTTTCCCTTTTGCTTTGCTTCTCTGTAGCTCTTCCAGACTCTTTCTTTCCATAAACTTGCCTTACCTGCAATTTGTTTCCTTCCAGCCTTATGGGTTTGCTTTGCTGCTATGTATGCAGCATGAAAGAGTATGTTAAGGATGGGAAAGTCTATCTTTTGGTGAATTTGGTATATCCAGGTCACTGATGTTGTTGCAGCTGAGTTGGCTGTCTTGGGAATGGAGTAGCGCTATTTGAAACAGCAGCTGCTCTTGTCTGAGCCTCCAACCTTGTAAGTATGAATTGTGCCTGTGGCAGCAAAATTAATGGCTAACATAAAAGGAGAAATAGAAAGCAGGTGGCCTCTTGAAAAAACAGCCAGAGCTCCAGGACCACATTTGTACTACAGAGCACATCATCAGCCATGCATTTTCTTTACCCACAGTATTTTCTGTAGCCCTTTTCTGCAACCTTACACCCCATACTTGACCCACAGTCCTCCCAGAGGCCCATCCATCAGCCTGGGGAACTTGATATTAAAGTATAATTAAGATGAATGTGTTCGGACCTGAGTAAAAAGACTGCAAAACCCTGCAATGTTGCACTTGTCTATTCATTTGTATTTGCTGTTCTGATGCTTTTATTTGTGAAAGCAGTTGAGTCATGAACACCCCTATTCTGGAAAGAATGTGGTGCCATCATGCAAGGCAACATATAGTTGAAGTCTGCATCTTCCTTTCTAATTACAGTGAGGGATGTCTCTGTTGATTCAACTCTATCTTTCAGTAAACTTGATCAAATACACTAAAAACCCCCTTTTCAGAGATGAATTGGAGGCACAGAGATCAGGCTATGAATCTGCTTCCTAACATCTCTATTTTTTTAACAGATCTGCAGTCTCATCCACTACACCTAACAGTGGCACAAAATACAAACCTTATATTTTAAAGAACTTTTAAAAAAAGCTGCCTTTTAAGACTGGCAAAGTGAGCAACCTAGGGGTTCTTGTGTGAGTAAAAGCTGATAGACTGGGCAATCCATCTGAATGGGTGATTAATTCACCTAAGTCTACATTATGTGATACACACTGATACTACAGAACGAATTATTTGAAACATTTTGTAAGTACTAAAATTAATGTTGTATGAATTTGTCATTTCAACAGAAAAGTTATAGATTTTGTGTATTATAATTTCATCTTGTTAATGTAAAGGAGGAATTTTGCTTTCACTGGCCTCTTGGGAAGCAAAAAAATAGTGTATCTAATTATCTGAACACTCAGGAACATAAAAGAATAGCAAGTGGTGAAATTACAAATCTGTTGGAACAACTCCATGTTTTCTGATTAAACTCTATTTCTGGTGGCTCTCAGCAATCATGTTCCTCCTATGTTCATAGTAATTGCATGTGTCAAAGCTGAGGCCTTGTGTAAACTGTACCAAATGAGTTACAATTTTAATTTAGAAGGAGATAACTGTATTTGCCCCTGCAGGCAGATTGCATCGGGTCAGAAGTTTAAAAACGAATAAGAAAGAGAGTAGGGAGGAGGCTGGAGGGCCTCCAGGTTAATAATAAGTAGAAAAATCTAATAAGGCTTTCATTACAACAGTTGAATTTTAGGGGAGGGAAGGGAAGAAAAAATGCAATTTGCAAACATGAAGCCAAACTCTGTTACTTGCATATTATCCGTGTGTATGAGCGCACATTACTAACTGCATGTGGATATGTTTGGCTTTGGTTAAGAACCATTTCTGTGTTTTATAGGTAAAGGCTACAGTTCATTTTACCCCTATACTAAACCAATGAAAAAATTTTGAAAAAAATTTTCAAAAACCTGCAAGCTCTCAAAACCAAATGTATTTTCACTATTTAAAAACATCTACTCAGTTCCTATAATTGCATTACCTTTCAGACTCCTTTTGGCCTAAGAAATACAGCAGATAGTTGCCTTAATGCTATGTTGCATTTTTAAAAGGGTAGTGTCCTCATGAAGAATAAAATATTTTTTAAAATTTAAAATCTTATTTTTTATTTGAAATTTTAGTCAAAACTGTTAGAAATATGTTTGAATATGGCTATGAAGCTGCACTAATTTTGTGTACATTTGAAAGCAATTATTTTAGCAATGATTATATACTGTTTATAATGTTGCTTAGTACTGGGATGTGAAGGTTGTTTTCACCTAACCTTCTATACAGAAGACCAGTCAGACCCAAAGGTGGTTTGAAAAGGATGAACTCTTAGTACTGCTTATAATTAAGACATAATTTAATTTGTCTACAGCCTTGCAAAACTTCCCCTTTAAGGAGCCTGCTTCAATCTGATTCTGTGTTTGTGCATGTTTGATTTTCACCTGAAATAGTCCAGTCATTTCCCAGAGTGTTATTACAAGAGGAAGCCTGTTTTGTATCTGTTAACATTTTCTTCATAATTACTTCATTACAAAGCTGTACTTCCTTTGTGATTCAGTGCAGGGTAGAGCCAGAGAAGGGTTTGGATTAGCAGGCACCTTAAAGGTCACGTAGTTCCAACCTCCCTGCCAGGGGCAGGGACACCTTCCACTATAACAAATTGCTCAAAGCCCCATCCGGCCTGACACTGATGGGCTATCCACAGCTCCAGTGCCTCACAACCCTCACAGTAAAGAATTTTTTTCCCAATATCAAATCTTTAACCTTTCAGTTTAAAGCCATTTCCTCTTGTCCTATCACTCCATGCCCTTGTTAAAACTCCCTCTCCAGCTTTTTCACAGACCACCTTTAGGTACTGGAAGGTTCTGTAAGGTCTCCCCAAAGCCCTCTCTTCTCAACACTGAACAGCCCCAGCTCTCTCAGGATTTCTTCATAACAGAGGTTTTCCAGCCCTGTGATCTTCATGACCCTCCTCTGGACTTGCTCCAATAGATCCATGTCTTTGCTCTGCTGAGGGCCCCAGAGCTGGACTCAGTACTTCAGGTGGGATCCCAGGAGAGTGGAATTGGGGGGAAATCACCTCCCTTCACCTGCTGGCCATGCTACTTTTGATGCAGCCCAAGGTATGGTTAATTTGAATAGTTAATTTGAAAACCATGAGAGATGGATAATAATCTACTTCCTCTTTTACCATGTTTCAGAGGTAAACTACCCTCCCCTTTAAAATATTCTGCCTGCTTAATCAAACAGCCTGTCAGGCTTTAGCTTTCAACCTTGTTGTTGGTGCACTTTTTGCTGCTGGTTTCAAAAACTACTTAATACCTATATTAGTATTTTTCTCTCGTAGAGATGATTATGCTGTGTAATCTCCTCTCAGTCTTCTCCTTGATATGTTAAAGTGATTGAGGTCTTAAAGTCTCTCTCTCTCTCTCTTCTTAGAGGCATTTTTTGCATTTTTGAATATTTTCTGAACCTTTGAAGCATCTACACATACCCTACAAATAACAGTGCAATGCATCCACTACATTTCCTTGTTTAGAAGGAAAAGTGGTCCTTGTGATACTTTGCTATCCATTTTATGAATATCTTCTGAAATGTTTTCTGCTCTCACTTCAGTTTGAGATCTCTTGCTCACAAGTGACAGATCTCCCTCGTCTCTGTCAGCACCAGCACAAACGAGTTGCCTTTTCTGCAAGGTCCAGTACTTCCATGGATGCTGCTGATGCATCTCATAGCTGTATTGGACCCACTGCCCTGTGACAGTGTTTGTGCTGTCAGAGTTCTGAGCAGGGCTGTTCAGTCAAGACATGCAATGTTTTGTTAAGAACTTTAGTACTGAACTCATGTGTTTGGGTTTTGGTGGGTTTATTTTTGAGGTTTTTTTCTTTTCCTCCCATTTTATTGACTTGTATTAATTATTCATCTCTTTGTTGGAGTAACCCAAATCATCTTCTGTACAGTATGAATACAGTACATAAGAAACAGAATCTGCAAGGAGTACAAGAAACACAGGAACATCATTCTTCTCTCCACAAATGAACTTCACACATCTTCTTTATTGGATAAGGCTGGGAGCTCAAGGGGATTACACACATTTCCTAGGACATTTCCTTTTTGAAAAAAATCAGTTCTTCATTATAGTGAAGTCAGGTCTTTCATGTGCCGGATGTGAAACTTCATGTTGGATCAGTAATTATTCCAAAATGCTAAAAAAAAATTCCAGAAACTAGTATATATAATCTGGATTATAGTCTTCATTAGTGTTTTCTATGACTTTGTATATGTCAGCCACGGTTACAGATTTCAAAAAGCCTAAGGAAAGTTCATAACTAAGCACAATTTCCACCAGCCTATTTGTATAAATATATCGTGACATGCTTACTTATCATATCTATTTGTTTTTTTGGTTTTGTGTGTCACTTTTGAGCAGGATGACCTAACAATCCATTGAGAATACTAAAGTCTATAACTTAATAGTTTGAAATTGATTGTGGTACTGATTTAATATTTGAAGAAGAAGGATAAGACAGTAAACAATGTGGGCAGACTTCAGCTCGTTTTCAGAGAGAAGCTTTAATGTAGTTTTGTGCCAAAATGAACCACAGATGTAAATGTGCTCATGCATTTTAGATAAAGGAAAGTATTATTCAAACTGAGGAGACTAAAATCAATTATAGGTTATATGCTCTTTAGCAAACAGTTCTATCATTTCCAATTCAATCTCCTATAAAATAATTCCTATGATAACTTCTGACTGCCTGAAGGCAGATGGATATACTTTAGTCTTTTGGCAAACAAAACTACTTCACAGTAGAGTCTCCTGAAGTGTTTTTTAAAGTGGTGGTTTTTGCAAAGTAGTATTGGTTCCACCAAAAAAATTCTGCCCTCCAATATCTAGAGAGAAAATCTGTCCTTTTTTGCTCAAAATCAAAAATGCCTTTAGCATGAGAGGCAACATTCATTTATATAATCAGACAATTTAATGTGAAGTATTCAAAACCAGAATAACATGACAAATTACAGCTTTGCTGATTCTCTTGGAGTTTCAAAATTACGTAATTAAATGTTTATCCTGTTCCATGTCATCTGTTAGCAAACATATTTCCATTGGATGTCTGACCTTGTGTTTTCTCAGAAATAAATAATTTTCTAGCATTGAGAGATGTTTAATTACAAATAAGTAAATAAGTGACTGCAACAGGCCACCTTTCTGTAGCTTTTAGCTTTCATTTTTACGTGGGAAAAAAAATACATGGAACAGTCATATGCACAAAGCCTTCTTGTATGCAGTCTGTTACTGCTTATTTTGATATTAGTAATTCTGAAAAATGAGCATTTGGTTCATATCTATGAGATGTGAATTCTGGTAAGGACATTGGCCTTTAGTGGCCATAGTGACTTTACAAAAGTGACCAAATTCACTGCAGATGTACATCAGCCTTAAAAGAAAGTGGAATCTTTCTCAAAGTAATGTAGTGAGTTCCTTCATTTTATTTAGTCCCAGTTCACTGCAGCAGCTACTACAGCTTGCATGCTGTTAATTACTGTTAGCGAAGCATACTTGATTTCAATTGCTCCTCAGAGCCCCATTCCCTGATACCAAATGATTTTGTGTAAGGTGGAGATCTTTTCTGATTATCAACAGCAAACAAAAAATTACACTGTATCTACTTTCATTGCTGCTTTAAAATATTAGTTGTCTCTTTTAATTTTGAACTTCTATTTGTTTACAGGTTTCTTTTTCTGGAAAACTATTGTAGAATTTCATTATTTGCATGAGTAAAAATCACTTCAATTTTTTTTTCCCAAAACATCATATGAAATTGCATTACCCCCCCCCCGCCACCCCCCCCCAGTTTAAAATATTGCAATATTTTGGTGGGGTTTGGTTTGCTTTTTTGGGGTTTTCTTATGTGTGGGATTTATGGTTTGGCTTGTTTGTTTTGGATTGTTTTTTAACTTTTAGAAATATGTAGTTAACTTTGTATAGCATAATTACATATATTTCTAATGTTTTAAATCACTGTGATATAACCACAACATGCTATAATATTACCAGCTAAGAATTTAAAAGGCTCATTATTTTTTCAAAATGTGCTTGAGTGTTGCTCTTTTGACATAATTTAATTACTGATAACTCTGCCCTGATATCTTACTAAAATCATAGAATCTGCTGAGTTGGAAGAGACCCATCAGGCTCATCGAGTCCAACTCCTGGCCCCGCACAGGACACCCCAAGGGTCACACCATGTGCCTGAGAGCACTGTCCAAACGCTTCTTGGGCTCTGTCAGGCTGGTGCTGTGACCACTTCCCTGGGGAGCTGTTCCAGTATCCAGTCACCCTCTGGGTGAAGAACCTTCTCCTGATATCCAACCTAAACCTCCCCTGACTCAGTTTCATGCCATTTCCTCAAGCCCTGTCACTGGCCATGAGAGTGAAGAGATCAGTACCTGCTCCTCCCCTTCCCCTTGTGAGGGTGTTGAAACAGCCTCTGTTCTCTTCATCCATCCTTCTTTGAGATTTGAAGGTTAAAGGAAAAGTGCTGCTAATTTTAGACCTCTTGGAAACATTGGGCCTTGCGGTTGAGATGGGACTGATAATAAAGAAGAAAAAAGGCATCATTGTTTCTTATCCTCAGCAGCAGCCTTTTGCCTTCAGCCTGTCCCTTTGGTGCATAGCCAGGGCCACTTCCAAAGCTACTGCCCTTCCCCTTGTTACCTGCACCATTCCTCCAGGCTGACCATGACAGGGATAGCTGGAGCAGGAAGCCAAGAGGTCCCTCCTGGCTTTCTGCTTCAGAGAACTCCAAGCAGCCACACAAGTGATCACTGCTGAAAGATACACACGAACCCAGAGGCCAAAAACACATCCACAGCTCACACATAGCCCTTTTCTCCTTGTCCCACCGTCTGAGCCAGCAGTGGTCCCCACTGGGTAAATGACCACTCCATTTCACTGCTGATTGATCTTTGAGCTCCCTGCCCAGTTATAATCTGCCTGTATTTTCCCTCAGAATTGACATGGGAGTATTGAGGAACATTATCACCACAGGTGGTCCCTGAGAGAGTTTATTAGGAAAACGCTAATTATCAATGAGTCCTTATTAGTAATTATATTTGGGCAACCATCATTTAATGACTTTACAACCAGTCTAATGTGAATAATGATTTCTGTAATGACTTTTTCTTAAAATTATGTGCATTAAAAAACAGAAATCTTCTGGGACAAACCTTGTTTTTATAGCTATGCTTAACACTAGTACTAATAAAAACATAAGGAAATTCAATGCATATTGAAATTGAACTAAATCAATGTGTTCCAATGGCAGTCTAAGGCTAGTTTCTCTGTCCTTTTGGTCATGAAGTCATCAGATCCTGAAGTCAGATTTGTTGACTCTAGAGGGAGTCACCAAGATATAAAACTTGTGAGAGTGGGATTCTATCTTTTTGTAAGAAAGTCCCCCCTCAAAATTACACTGCTGTATGCGCAACACAGATATGATTTCATCCTGTGTGCCAAAGTGAAGGCTAATCCATTGTCATGACAGATTTTCACAATGATGTCAAAGTGGATTCAGGCAACTCCTTTGGATTTATGCCCAAGATCAAAATGAACTAACAACCCAGAGTCAATCGCAATGTTTTAATGTTTATAACAGTGATGAGAATGGCAAAAAGAAAGCCTCCTCCTTTTTTTTTTTTTTTTTTCCCTGAGACCCTTCACATATAGATTTCAAAGAGCCTAAAGTCAAAGAAACTGCATTGTTTTTCATAATGTATATCCTCAACATTATCAAGTGATGG
The DNA here is from genome assembly GCA_036630365.1 of Acanthiza pusilla. Classification (NCBI taxonomy): domain Eukaryota; kingdom Metazoa; phylum Chordata; class Aves; order Passeriformes; family Acanthizidae; genus Acanthiza; species Acanthiza pusilla. The sequence goes on from JAXCHO010000034.1 coordinate 33,223,330, forward strand.
AAAATAAAGACAAGGTTTTATGTACACAAGAGCCTCTGAGCCTCTGTGCCCAAAAAAACTAACTTTTTTTTTGTTTTTCAAATATGAGTTGGTCTAGTAAAGAATGATGATTACACATTTTGCCGTTCTAATGTCCTTTGACCATAACAACAATATAACGTGTGTGTTGAGATAAAACATCTCATCTATAAAAAAAGTTGTGTATCTAGCCTTTGTCTTTCAGTAACTGGTGTCACCAACAAATGTACTCTTTTTCAAAACGCATTAGTACCATTTTCCTCAATTTTCAAGACTTTTTAATGATATTTCTTTCTGAAAACCACTGAGCCCTACAATGGAGCCGTCTTGCTCTTTGCTCTTAATTTTCATTAAATAAATTATGAATGTCTTCAGGATGTAATGCAACAGATGATGAGGCAATTAGCACAGATTGAAACATACAATAAAAACCCATATTTGGAATGAACAGTCTCCTGATATATCATACAAAGACACTTTCTTTAGATGTTTTCAACAAAAAACCAAAATCTTTGAGGATGGCACTTATGGCACATACCCTCTCCGTGCACTGTCTAATTCATCTGCATCAATGTAACCTAATCTTTTCACTAATTGTCAAAGGTTCATCATATTTCTTTCAGTCCAATGATGGGATTTCCTCCACTGACACAAGTATTGCTGATGGTTCATCTGGAGAGGGATCTGACTCAACTTACAGCAACCTTATAAGAGCCTTTTTCTGGTATAGGCATTGCTCCCTCAGTGGTGTCAGTGTAGGCAGCACTTGTGCATCCCTCTTGTGTGCCTGGGAATACTGCTGTTATTCTAGAATTAGTCCCATGGAATTATTACCCACAAAACATTACATGGGTTCTGTGCACTACCCAGCTACAGCTATGATCTTCTAACAGTTTTCATTACATGCTTTATTCTCCCTGGGAAGGTTTTGGCACCTTTTTAGCCTTCTAGAACACATCTGACGTCCTCTTTTGGGCTCATGGTCCCTCAGACTGCTGGAGTATATTGACAAAACATTTATTTTGCTCACAAATCAGTCAGCCAGCTCTGTGGCTTTCTTCACTGAGGTAGGTTAGACAACTAGTCTGCAAGATGATATCAAGGGGAGAGTTCTCAACCTTTTTAGGTTCCTATGACAACAAGAACTAAGAAAAATAATGTTGTTTTAGTCTCTGCCAGGTTCAAGTTTAGTTATATTTTATTCTTATCTTTGTCAGAATGTTGAATCAGCAAAAGTGTCCTGAGAAGCAAGCAAGGAAACTCCTCACCCAGACAGCCAACTTCAATAGTACCAGGTACTTCCCTCTGGAAATAGGACTTTTTTACAAGAGACATGAAGGGATGGGAGTAGTCTGCTGTCATATCAATCAGAATGCTAAGTTTAGGCACAAACTCTTGATTTCTAAATCCTGAACTGGTGTAGAGTGCCTGACAGGTAGCAATACAATAAACATAGAAGGTAGGCTTTTTTAGTAAAGTTTGTGAATTTGTGAATTCCTTGTTGTAATTGTTAATTTGAATGTTTGAGTAGAGCAGCACAATTAAGACATATGACTGTAGCTGAGCACTGATGTTTCAATATAAATCAGGGATTATGTTTAGCAGTATCTCTGCTTCTGTTGCCCTTGGTTTGCCTCAGGAAATGGAATCTTATGAACAATTTTAATGAACAAACAAACAAACAAAATCCAATTTAGTTCAAATGACATTTGTTTTGGGTTCAGTATTTCTGAGGTTAAGTTTTTTAGTCAGGCAGTGGTGTTTATTGCAACAAAGAATTGATTGGGTCATGTAGGGCACAGAGTACAAATAGCAGTGTCATTCACCAATGGGTACCACAATTTCCTCCAACATGTACTGAACTCCTACTGGTCCTTCCAGCACCAGTGGAAGAGAAACAGGGGAGAGTATCAGAAAAGCACACTTCGTTTTCATTTCTATATCTTAAATAAGCCTTGAGGCTAAGGCTCAAATGAGTGACAGGCTGGCTTATGTTGTTTTAGTCTACAAAAGTGTTTTATCAAATCGGCAGTGCTGTGTGTCAGTTATATGTGACCTCTGTATGGAAAATGTTTACACGATATTATTAACTGTTTTGCTCCAGGGTTTCCTTATGAATCTGCTATATTCTCTGCATTAAGAGCATGGCAACCAAGCTTCCCAGATCTCCAGCCAGTTGTTTGAAAATACACTCTTAGATACACTCAGAATCTGATCAAGCACCTTTATTCAGATGTTTGGGGAAAAAAGTTATTATTAAATTTTAACTTGGGATTTCTCTGTTTCTTGATGGAGTTTCAGATGCTGAATACATTATTAGTTGCCAGTTCATTCTCCCCCACTTATCAGTAATAAGCAAAGACAGATGACTATCCAACAGAGTGATGGAAACACACCATTTGCCCAAATAAATTCTGTATGGTGTCTACTTGTTCTAGGAAAAGGATTTTTCTTTTGAGTCACTTTCTAAGTCTGCTTCAGATCTGCACGTTCCCTGTTTTCTTTTACAGCACCACATACACCACTTTTTGAAGTTGTGTTTTTCTCTCCTTTCCTTTCTGTCTTATGAGGCTTGCTTTATTTGGGCAAGGTCATTTTTCTAGACCCAGAAACAACAGTTCATGAGTGATCTGTGATCTACACTTCCCCACCCCAGAAAGGACTTGTATTTGAATGATACACCTGATCCTTCATATTCATAAATGCACATGTGCTCCTTCATAGCCTGAAAGAGAAAACAGGTGTTTCAGGTAGAATCTTACTGCCTGAGGTGTCTTGTATTTTCTTATAAAACAGACTCTGCAGCCTTGTGTGCTGCACACATCCAGGGTGATGGAACCAAATCCATTCATGTAGACTGTGGTGGTTTTACCAGCGTCACCTGTTTCACTCTAAGCTAGAGTTTTATTATGATCCTGACCCACAGCTCAGTGAAGGCAACACACTGTTGGTCCCCAAGCAACAAAGTGCTCCTTATATAGGCATGTTCTGCTCCTTGGTTTGCTCCAGGGCTCTTGTTCCTTGATGCCTCATGCAGAACATATGTGCTGGAATAGTAGCATCAACATCTCTACCCAGCCATGTAGGTCCATCTGCTGAGAAACCCAGGTGTGCTGGAAAGAATAGTTCACCAAACTATCTCTGCACTCTCCAGAAAAGAGGAACAGATGTGGAGATTTTTTAAGAATGATCCTTCAGCACCATCTTGCTTTAATGGCTTGCATCTCATTTTGACAGACACCCACACCACCTCACAAACATGCTCTGACATATTTCTGACATGCTTTACACCACCTTGTGTAAGGGTTCAACCATGAAAGCATGTCAGTAACTTATTATGACTTCAGCTACCTGGTTCATTTCCAGTTTCTCCCTTTGTGTTAAATCTGTGAAATAATGTCGGGGTGAATGGTGTCTGCTAAAGAAATTAGAACTTTCACGCTCATCTGCTTAACCAGCCAGGTCAGGTACAGGAAGGGATCCTTCATACTTCACTGTCTTATAGGTTTGGGGCTAGTGCTTGGTACTGAGCTTTGGAGGAGTCTGGCCTGCGTTTTGACCCTCTTGACCCCTGAAGGAGGAGACAAGAATGGAACGGAAAATTATCTTCTGGGATGCCTTATCAATCTGCCTGTCCTGCCATCTTGTCTGGAGCGATTGGAGTGGCACATGGAATGAGGCAATGCCTCTTTGTCAACACCTTTTGCACTCTTAAAGAAGACCTATTCTCCCCATTCATCCCCACTCATCCCCACCCAGGAGTGAAGAAGGCTTTGATGTAGCCTCCTGTATCCTGAAAACCGTGACTCGTTGGAAGGACAGTTCCACACAGCTACATCATTGCTCAGGTTTTTGCTAATCACAAAGCTTATTAAAAATAAGACAGACAGACCTAGGTGGTCAGCCAGGTGCCACCACACATAAACACACACACCTACTCATCTCAGTCTCCCAACACAGACCAAGTGCCTAAGCACGACTTAAATTCTTGTGGTTGTGAGAGCACAAACTCATGCAGACAGAGCGCAGATACACGCTGAGAACTTCTGCACTGCTCAAGTCATGAACTTTGGTGATTTCTTTTTGTCTTACCAAATTGAACTCAGAGCTGGCAGAGATATGAATTGATGCAAAAAGAATTATCAGTGGCTTGCGTTCCCCCAGGAAATGCAGGTTGTCTGGGTAAATCAATCAATTCACATGCCAAAATGATTAGAAATACAGTTCAGGCTTGCTGTGCACAACTCGTTAAATGCCCAATTTACAGTTACAATTTACAGTTATATTTCTTTCCAGATGTCTTGCACTTCTGACCTGTATGGTACATGACATGGAAGTCATTCAGGAGAAGTTGCACATGCTCACATGTAGCAAATCTGCTTTATTTGTCTCTGGGATGACTTATCACTATGGCCTTATTCTTTGGACCAGAGTGTCTGTCACAGCCCTTCTGATTTGTAAATAAAGAAACATTATTTGTTACTTGTTAAATTAATTATTTGTTACTTGTTAAAGCAGAACCTGTCATTACAAATGTGCACACATACTAAATAAAAGTGGAATTTCCTCCCAATTAATTCTTGGTTGTTGGAAGACCAATCAGTGTCAGCTGAACCACTGGTTTACAGGCTGCGGGCACATTGTAGATTTAAAGCCCCCATGTCAGTGGCCACGTTAAGTCAGATGACAGGCAGTCTGCAGGCTGATATAAGCTAAAGACGTAACCTTTTAACAGCAACAGTGATGAGTGGAAAGGCTTATCTAAGTCTGGCACCGAGCAAGAAATTGGAAGCTGAACAGGAGATACCTGCAGATAAGCCATCTGATATATGAAAGAATTTAGTGTGCTGAACATGTCCTTTAGTGGTCTACTGAGAAATCAGAAAAGCATCCTGATGCTTGGTGCAAAACCAAGCAACATTTTGATCTGATAGGAAAAAAATGTGTATGGCACTGTGCAGTCCCACGGAGAAGTGCTTCTTCAGGAGTTTGGCACATCCTGTGCAGGCTGGCCAGGTCTGCCCACAAAATTTCTTGTCTTCCTCCTCCTGGCACCTTGGACTTTCACTGAGGCAGATTAATTTTTTGCTGAAGCAAGACCCTGGTGAACTCAAAGGGCTGCTGGAGGAGAAGGTTCAAGGTTGGAAATGTTGCTTTCAGTCCTCCGTGTATCCAGCCTGCCTTGGGAATATTTATGTTTCAGAAAAGACAAGTCTTATTTATAAGAATGTCAGCTAACAGTAAGGTGTCACTGAGAGATGAGGGACACATTGCTTCTCAGAGCATTTGTTGTTTGGTCTGTGCGGTTGCAGTATGGGGCAGCCTGTGCTTCCCATGGATGTTCTGTAAACAGGGAGGGGACATGGCTTTTGCCCCGAGGGCAGAGAGCCAGAGCAGGTGGACAGAGGCACAGGGTGAGGCAGGAAGCAGCACTGAGAGAGGGACCTTCCCTACAAGGCTTCAGGGAAAAAGAGACCTGTTTAAATATTTGTGAATTTGCGTCATTCACTTAATAAGATTTCTCTATCTGACAAGTTACTCTGCACCGATATGGTAAGCTGAATTCTGGTAAATCCTTCTTTAAAAACTGGAGGCAGATGGTATCTTCTGGTTTGCTCACTTCAGAGTTCTGTGGAGCAGCTCTGCCTCAAGGTTCTGGTTGATTTGGTCCCACCATCAGCAAACAGGTCCCACCAGCAAACAACCACAGGCAGCACTGGGCGAAACTGCAAAGCAACACTGCCCATCTGAGTAGGATGGATAAATGAAAACAATTTGGGCTCTGCAGAGGAAAGGATTTGCACATGGAAAAAGGAAAAGCTAAGTGCTTGCCCATTTCTTACATTGAAAATAGAAAGTCCCAGACTGGCAGTGCTGTCTGCAGGGTGTTTTCTGACTTTCAGATGTTCAGGTGCCTTCTCAGGAAGTACAAGTGTCCCTCTAGCTAACGATGCAAATTCTATGGCAAATATTAGTGCTTCAGTTTCTTTAATTATCACCTCACACTGCACCCAGCAGACAGGAAGGGCTGCTGTGTTCTTGTCAGCCAGCAGCAATGAAGAATATTTTAACTGAGATGTTCCAGCTTTGGCAGGCAAACAGACTCAAAAGCAAGCCTGGAGATTGGTGTGAGTATAACTGCCAACAGTTTGCATTGTGCTGGATTCACACAAGAGGATGAGGTATCTCCAAACAAGGACACCAACCTTGGTTTGCCAAGGAAATGAGCTCTGAGTGTTATCAGTGTGTGCCCATTTCTCTGCTCTAGGGATCAACTCCTAACTCCATACAGCAACATTCAGTGATGCAAGCAGTCATTGTCTCTGGATATTGAGAGTTAAATACCGTCAGCAGGACACCTCCAGCAGTTTTATTTCAGGGGCATGTCTATATAGCAGAGACAAACTGTGTCAAAGCATGGAGATGATCCATTTTCCCTTTGCTGCTTGTCACAAATCTGAGAGAAGAGATAACATTCTCACTGTTGGTCAGAACAGTTGTAAGAAGCCCTGAATGGATGTAAGGAGTAATTTTAAATTGTTAGTTTTGAAAATATTAGTGGCTGCAATTTATTGCTTTTTAAACATCTGTTCCCTATTTTTCCTCTAATGAATTTTTAGCAACAGAGGAAATTACCTAAAAATTCTATTTTTTCCCTCTGTGTCAGGGTGACACCCAAAGGCAGTCCTTGCAGGCAGCTGCCCAAAGAAGAAAAAAGGTTGTGCAAACCTGTTTGCAGCTTGATTTACTCGACCACAAGCACCATGTCAGGACTGTTGGTAACTAAACAGCATGTTGGATAGTGGTTTCTTTCAGAACCCTTAGTTGCATGCAAATGTGTGCCTCCCAGGGAACAACTCCTGCTTCAGTTCTAGTTGGAACTTCTCAAGCTGTGATTTCTATAACAGTGCTTGTATAAATGGAGAGTAATTATTATGTATGTAATTATTAAAAATATGTTTATTCTGACAGAATAATTTCTCTTAAAAGACCCTAAATGTCTGCTTCAGCAAGTCACAAGCCTCTCACAACTCTTATTCTTGTCAGTACCATTCCTCATCTATGAGTACGGTCACTTGCACCTAAATAAAAGGAATCTGAAACAGTAGCTTTTTGCATTCACACCACTCAGCCTTTTTTCAATACCTTTCAGAAAACTCCCCAAAACCAGACCCATCCCCAAACACTGTTGCAGAAGCAGAACTATAAAATACTGTGTTTGCTGCAATCTAGGGAATTGCCCAGGTCTGTGCTGCTTCTGCTTTATATCTTCTTCCTCTAGTCTGGAAATCCCCTCCTTGGCAATTACAGAATCACAGAATCATCAAGGTTGGGAGAGACCTTTAAGATCATCTAGTCCAGCTGCCAACATTGCACCACCATAAGTCATGTCCCCAAATACCACATCCAGATGCCTTTTGGACACTTCCAGAGACAGTGATTCTACCATCTTCCTGGGCAACCTACTCCAGTGCCTAACCAGTCCGTCCCTGAAATTATTTTAAAAAAATATCTAATCTGAACATCCCCTGGTGCAACTTTAGGCCATTTTCTCTTATCCTTCCCCTTGAGACATGGCAGAAGAGCCCAGCCTGCACCCCACTACAACCTCCTTTCAGTAGTTAGAAGGCAATGAGGTCCCTCCTTGATCCTCCTCTTCTCCAGGCTAAACAATCTGAGTTCCCTCAACTGCTCCTCATAAGACATGTTTTCTAGACCATCTCCATTGCTCTTCCCTGAACACCTCAGGGTGTCCAGCACCTCAGTGGCCTTTCTGAAGTGAGTGGCTCAAAACTGGGCACAATATTCAAGGTGTGGCCTCATCAGTCCCAAGTACAAGGACACAATCTCTCCTGTAGTCCTTCTGGCCCCGCTATTCCTGATACAGGCCAGGATGGCATTGTCCTCCTTGGCCACCTGGCTGGCTCACATGCAGCTGGCTGTGAACCAGCACCCCCAAGTCCCTTTCTGCTGAGCTCTTCTCAAGCCACTCTTCCTGCAGCCTGTAGCTCTGCAAAGGGGTGTTGTGACCAAAGCTCAGGACCTGGCATTTTGCCTTGTTGAACCTCGTGCCATTTTCCTCAGTGCATTCATCGTCTGTTAAGGTCTGTCTGCGGAGACCTTCTACCTTCAAGCAGATCAACACTCCCGCCCAACTTGGTTTCATCTGTGAACTTACTCAATTCCCCTGTCCAAATAACCCATAAAGAAGTTAAACAGATGTTTGCCTTAGGGGAGGACTCCCTCATGCAAACCTGCAATACACATAGATTTTATGTGTATTGTAGTCCCTTGCATCCTCTGTCCACTTTCAATTTCATCGTTTGGTTTCTGCTGAAAAGCTTCAGTATGGCCTTGGAGTAACTTCTGCTGCTTCTGCTTTGGTCCTTCAGTGCTCTTAAAACAATTTTCTTATTTTTTTATGTGCATCATGAAGACATATAGAATGCTATTTTTTGTCACATGCAACCTGTCTTATTTCCAAACTTGCGATACTGAACACATGAGTTAAGCATTCACAGAAACACTCAGCAGAAGTGGAAATGTCAGTCACAAAGTGGTGACAATAATGTTCTCTCAGCAGTCATTTTGCTTTTTGGAACAGAAGTTTGAAACGTCTTATTTTTTGGTCAGTGCAACCACATCTGATTTAGTGACAGGACCCAAATAAAGAGATGAATATATATTCTTCTTTAAAGCCTTCTCTGTGACTTGGCTTACTGTGCTGGGACAATCCCCAGGGCTGGGTCACAACACTTAACTGCTGTGAGAGGACGGCTGAGGGCCATGTGCTGTGCCAAGTACAGAGGGAGCAAAGGGAACAGGGCGTAGGCATCTACCTTAGGACTTTGGCAGTTCTCATCCGTATTTACATTTTTGTTGCTTTGTATGAAGAAATACCCAGCTGTTACCAGAACCAGCGAGAGAAGTTTCCTTTTCTATGAACATGAATTGTTGTAGTTGAATGTGATTTTGTAATCTGCAGATGTTAAAATTGACCATATTTTTCTGAATTATAGTTGACAAACCCAAATTAGTGACACAAGCTGGTTTTTTCTGAAAGAAAATACCTGACCACTATAGAGACTCAATGTACAACAGCAGAAGAAATCTGTGTTAATATATATAGCAATAATATACAATATACAAATAATCATATACAAATGCATGTCTGGGTTTCCTCTCCTAATTCCCAAGAGATACTGTACTATCAAACATGAAGAGAGGTTGTCACCTCCACTAACCTGCTGAGCTCTACATCTGTTTTAAATAGAAAATTCAGGGAAGAGCGGGCTGTAAACACTCCTTTTTTCTATTTTCGCTTTAACTTTATTACCTATTCCATCTTTGTTAAGAGCATGGGACACTCATTAGCAGAAGGAACAGCCACAATATGCAGATGGTAACTCACACTTTTAATGTTTGAAGTGTGCTGTATAGGCAATATTAGTTGTCTGACCCCCACCTTGTGAAAAACTCCTGTATTTAGCACCTTGCCATCTTTCTGGGATTCTATCAGCACTCCTCCTCTGTGCCCATCTGGGTTTGATAGCCTTCCCCTGTGAGAACTGTTCTGCTGGACTGTCTCTCAGTGCTCAGCCCAAGCGGCCCCCCCAGCCCATGCTCTCCTGGTTTCACAGCCTCTTTGTTGCATAATCCCAATGCAGAGTAGCCTCAGCTCCCTGCTTCCATGGTGAGACAAAAGTTTGGAGCTAGCAGAGGGTGGACACATGTGGCAACAAAGCAAGAGGCCAAGAAAAGGATGCTGAGGTACTCTTTGTCCCAAAGGTGGGACTAATCTGTGAGGATATTCTTCTGCTGTATCACCCATTGCTGTGTGTTTGGGGCTACAGAGCATGGCCTGTGTTAATAATGCCAATGGCCATATTGCATCCTTTTGTGGGATAAAAGCCAGTAGACATGTGGTGCTTGGGGATGAGAAAATTCAGATTTAATGTGGAGATGATCAGGACATTAATATGACACTAAAGTTTTCCCCAGCATAGCAAGGATGCACTCTTGATACAGTCAAGGACACCCAGACTCCAAAGTAAAAAGTGTGAGATTAAAAATAAACTTAAAAATAGTCAATGAAACCGAATCAGTAAAGAAAGAGATTCAGCTCCTCCTGGAAAAAGGCTCCCAGGGCTTAATTCAGGTGTACTGAGTCCGAATGAATGGATTGTGGCTGTTTGCCTCAGCTGAGTTGTCAGGCACAAGCACAGACCAATGGAAACAGTGATTCAGACCACACCAGCCTCAAAGGTGTTGGTTTGAGTTAGGCAGTGACCTTTGCAAGGCTGCAGAATGGTCCATGGGATTGTGTGTGGTGTGGTTATACAAAGACTGGAATAGTTTTCCCTGGCCTGGTGAGCCCGGTGGTGCTAAAATTGCCCTGAGCATTGCAAAGTGTTCCCTAGAGCTCTAGCTTGTTAAACAGGGCACCTTTTTTGCTATTTGTACAGGCAAGTTAGTAAAGCAAAGATTATAATGAAAGAGAAAAGTGCTGGATTACAAATAAATTACAGGAAATGCAGAATACAATTGTGATCTATCATGCAAAATCTCACGCCATAAATCAGCTCGGTGACCCTTAAATGAATGCAGTAGCAATGTGGCATGACTTATAAATCAGGCTTGGACTTCATGCATCAACTAGGCAGGACGTAAATCCATTGTTTGACAAGGTATGTCAACAATTCAAGACATAAATAGTATCATAAGTATATTCTGACAAAGGTCATCTCTGTTGTAGCTAGTGCTCAGTGAGAAGGAGGGGAGGAAAGAGCAGATGGTATTTCTGCATTTGTTGTACAGCAGAGGCTGAGGGAAGAGCTGGTTTTGCCACCAGGAGGAGAAGGCAGCAGAGCCACCTCTATGGGGAATGCCAGCCTTGCACAGCAGAGCCCGACACAAAGATCTCTCTGCTGGCCCTGGGCCTGCTTGGCTGGGGGATATAAACTGTAGGTGTGCAGGGCTGAGCTAATTCGCTTCTGTGCTAGAATGTGGCTGGGGATTTCAGGTTTGGGTTTTCACAGAGAGCTCTGCTGCTCCACATAGGTGTGCTGGCTCCCTCCCAGCCAGATGGGTATCTCTGACAATGCTCTGCGCTGCGCTGTGTACACATGCCCTCTGCCAGCTACATATCCATTACAAGTTCTTGTGGAAATGCCAGGACAACGTAACACTCTGGGTAAATAAATCATGACTGAGTGACAGAGCCCAGCAGGACTGTGAGCTGGGGATCCAGCAGGGCTGGATCTGGGTGACAGGGCAGGATGTGGAACCTCTGGAGTGCAGGGCTGATCTCTCGCTGTAGCTGAGCGCCAGGACTTTTTCTGTTATCGATGCCTAGAAGCAGGCTACCTGAAACAGAAGCCAAAACAAATTAAGAGTATAAAATGCGGACAAATTTATTTGAGGCCTTTGAGGTACATTCGGGCAAGCAAAAGTCCCCCCAGGGACGACACCCAAAATGGACACTGGGTCACGAGCCCTTCACCTTTTATAAGTTCTGTGTCATTAGCATATTGGCCCCTAATTCTCCAGTCATACCCTCAGGTGATGATGTTAACCACCCCAGGCCTGCTCCCTCCACCTCACTGTTGTTTACATATTTTTGGGCCCTAGGGCAATGAATATGTCCTTGAATCTGTATTCAGAGAGCCTTGTTTTGGCTAAAGGTGCTGGGAACAGAGGATTTTAGCACTTCGTAAGAGGCACAGAACTACACCAATTTACAGATACATGAAGAGTAAAAAACTAGAAATACTTGAAGGCATCATTATCTTAGATTTATTAGGCATAAGGCTCTTCACTGCAGTCATGTAAGAAACAATTATTCACTACCATATTTAGCTGCTCTGGAGTGACTTGCTGCATTATGAAATAGTTTAAAATGTTTTTTGAGCGCTTCCAGTGATGGTGACTCAACCACTTCTCCAAGCAGCCTGCTTCAGTGCTTGACAACTCTTTCAGTGAAGAAATTCTCCAAATATGCAGTCTAAACCTCCCCTGCTGTAATTTGAGTTCATTTTCTCTTTTCCTGTTGCTTACCTTGGAGAAGAGGCTGATGTGGCTAAATGATAAGGTTTTCCCTGACCTCAAACAAAGTAAGGAAACTGTCAGGGCCACGAGGGCACAGCCAGCTCTGACTATCCCTGCTTAGCCCCCAGCAACTTGTCCAGGGCCCAGGTCAGGCTGCAGCTCCCCACAGCCCTGCCCTGGCCCAGGGCAATGAATTACAGAAAAAACACATTGGTACCAATACCTGTGAACACTCCTATTAAAGCAATGAAATGAGTTACAAACAGCGCAGATTTATCAGAAAGGATTTGTGGCAATTTGTTGAATTCCTTCTGCAAGATGACAAACCTCTCCCATGGCTGAGCAGCAGTTCGGTGGCATTGGTTGCTGCCTTATGTCATACACTGACAGCTGAGATAGGGAAGCACATTCTGGACAAACTGCAATTTAGAAATTGCTTGGAAGAGTATGCTCAAAGATTTTTTACACTGATTTCACTATCAAAATGGACAGGGCTCACTTTGTGTCTACAACTGCTCAGTATTTTTACAAGCGACCTGGAGAATGGGATAAAGAATATGGCTATGAGCATGGAAGAGGGCACGAAGAGGAGAGGACTATGAAGGCAGGCACAGTTTGAAATCATAAGGGCCATGAAAAACTGTGATCATAGGTCTGCAAAAAGTCCTCTGTGAGGGAAATTTGAACAAACAGTGGTAGCCTGAAGTGAAGAAGGCAGCATTAAACTTGGGTGGCCACTGTAAAATAAGATAAAAGTGGCTACAGGGAAGATAGATAGCAGATGTATGGAGTACTGCAGAAGAATCAACATTCAAATTGCACATCAGTAGACTCAGCTTAGACACCAGGAAAAGTTTCTGCACTGTCAGGATGGTGAAATCCTGGAAGAGATTCCCTAAGCGTGCCAGTAAATCTCCCTCTTGGGAGGTATTTAAATTCAGACTATGCAAGCTTCTGTGAGGTTGACACAGGCATCCCTAATTTTGGTTTGGGAGTGGGGGACAAGCTAGATAGCAATTTGAAAAACTTGCCAGTGCTGAGTTTTATGATCTTGCCAAGCAATTTGGATTACTGTGCAACTGGCTGGTCCTCAGTATCACCTAACACACTGCCAAGCTGTCACCACAGTTGTGTCATTGCTGATTTTCTTTTTTAAGCATATGACTATGTTAATTAGTATCAGACTTTGCAGTGATTCTTCTTTCACTTTACTGGGAAAACAGTATATGTTTTAATATTTTCCCATTAATGACTACTGAGGTCTAATGATAATTAGTCATTGTACAAATGAGTCATTGCTGCTGAGCATTTTAGCTCCATGAGACAGACATGTGAAGAACGTGCTAGTGTGGTTGAAGTCTGGATTGATGCAAGCATAGGTAGCATAAAAGGAGTGTGCGTGTTCCACGATGAAGTAAAACCTTTCGCTGTAGAACAACTGAAAACCTGGACTACTGTCTCATGAAAAAGGAACTGTTGTATCCATATTATGCATGTGAAGTACATTAGCCTAGAGCAATTATAACTTCTGTATGTATATTTTTAGATTTCACGAAATATTAGGCAGTGCAATGGATTAAGCCTCAAAATGCCCTTCTGAAGTGTGTGATCAAATACTCTTGTTCCTAGCTTTTCAAATACAAAAGCTTAGGGCAATAGGAAACTAGCTGTAAGCTACTGTGAATAGACCTTGAAGTTGCAGGTTCCTGATGGAGCTTTGCTCATATTATCTGTGTCCTGTTCCTTTCATTATATTAATTATGTAGTTAGAAGATTAGAACAAAATCAAGGAAAAGGGAATGCACAGACACACACACACACACACACACACACACACACACACACACACACACACACACACACACACACACACAATGACACTGGTCTGACTCTGCGGGACAAGGAATTATCTCACCAAAAAAAAAAAGATCATACTAAAAAAACCCTCAAATTAGAATTTTGTACTGTTAAAATAAATATTCTTTTTTGTTGCAATGCTTGTGCAGTTTCTTTCCGGATGAACAGCACTAAAAAGCCAATGACAATCTAAGGTGTGTCTAGGAAACACTTGTACATTGACGATATCTTCAGAAGATGGTCACAGAGCTCTGAATCACCGGGTACAAGGTGCAGATTGGGCACTGCAGATATTTTCTTCCCATAGGCAGAAAGCTTTCTTTAGTCCCTCCAGTGGGGAATTGCTCCTCTGAGAGAGGCTGCAGCTCTGAGATCGAGGGCACTGGGAGCTCCCAGCTGTGCTGTGCTGCCCTGGCTGTGTCCCAGGGCGCTCCCGCCACACTGGGTGCTGCTCCCAGGGGCTTACAATTGCTGCTGCTCTCCTACTTTGTCCATACACAAATGCTTACAGCCAACACCTCGCAGGTTTATGTACTTCGTAGAACTGTGTCTCCTATTTTCTGTTTCCTGAGAGGAAGGCATCAACAACGACACCAGTAAGAAAGGACTGGCCATTGCAGAGCTGTGTTCATAACCGCAGAGATAAGATTGGTTTATCATTCCATATTTGTAATACCTACCCTGAATCTTGTTGTTTGGGAGGTTTTCTTTTTGTATTCAGGACATTTCATTTTGAACTTAATCCGCTTTCTGAGCATGGCATATCTTATTTGCAGGTCAGGAGTTGGCTTTTCCAATGCTATCGTGTTAGTCAAGTGACTATTGTTGCTTAATATCACCCAACACTTTGAGTTGTCAATGTCTTGAATATGATAACCTGCTTCCTTTTCCCTGCAACATGTCACCCATTAGCATTCCAGCTGCATTACACACTGCCTTTAGGGATACAAAGTTAGGGCACCAGGCTCTCCTAACATTGAACAAGAGGACCGTCTTGTGTCCCTGAACACTCAGGGTTCAGCAAGAGAAGTTAATAGAGATGAACACTCATTTGGAAAAAAGCCTTCAGCTGGCTAAATTTATAAAAAATAGTCTCTTTAATTATCTTACTTGTCTCCTTTCTTAATTTGTGATTAAAATAACTACATACTTGATAGAAACTGTACTTTCTAAAATATTATTTACTCACTGCTGTATCTTATCCCTGCATTTATTGAAAGTCTTCAGCCAGCTCCTGGTGACTTAATGCACTGAACTAGTAACTGTGATTCTAAGACTCACCTGATATTACCAAAGCAATCAGGAGTTGGGTCATATAAAGTAATACACTGGAAGTAGAGTAAATAGTTATTCAGTGTTGATTTATATTTGTAAAATCGTTGCTTTGAAACAACAATAAAAGATAAGAGAAACCAGAATGGAAACTATCTTTTAAAATAAAAATTCCATTAATTTCCTGACGTGAGACTCATAGTTTTCCTTGTGTTTTGCAGTCCAGTTTTAAAAATCCCAAGGGATATTAAGTAACAAATTAGACATGAGCTTCCAATACCTTGTGCCTATGAAAAAAAGGTCAATGTAGTTTTGGGTTGCATTCAGCAGGCACCCTATCATCCTGTTTTGGAGCAGGAAGCTAATAATCTTTCTTTATGTGGTTTTAGGATGCAAAACATGCTCTTGCAATGCTGTGTTCAGTTATGGGCATCTTATTACCAGAAAGATATTGACAGATCATAAAAGCACAAGGGCTCAGGTCATCTTCATTTGTCACACAGTGTAACATTCCGCCCTTCTCCTTCTCCCAAGAGGAAAGGAAAAGCACAACAGAATTTGACTCTAGAAATATTCTGATTTATTTATTAGTGAGTTATGGTAATAAATGCATTGTTCTGATATTATATTATGCAAGTTTAAGTGACCTGCCAGTCATGTGAGAACAATACTGAATCCTTGCCATGTATAAAAAACACAGAATACTAAGCTTGAAGGTCCAAATGAGAAGTATAGGATATATTGCTATGTATTGTCTGCACTAGAATGGCAAAACAATTTGGGTGTCCACACATAAATTCAATTTCTGCTAAAAGTTGTTGGCATTTAGAAGTATCTCTAGGATTCCAGAAAGCTTGGCATGCCCTTTAAAATATGAAGATTTTTTTTCCCATTCCTATCACAGGAACTACTACTATTTTAAACATTTAGAAATCTGTAAGCCCTCTTAAGCTAATCACACTTGTCTCCTTTGTAGAGTATTATTAAGGTTTCTGAATTACTGATCTATTACAATCTTCTGTAATTGTATGGATAGTTTAATTTTGTTTCATAACTCAATGCCCAAAGGAAGCATTTCTTTTTTTTTTTTTTTTTTAATTATGGACCAGGTAGTTCAATAGGAGTTTTCTCATTAAGCTTCTTGTGAAATTTTTGCAATTCTTCAGAGTTTCTTCAGCTTCTCACAGAAGGAGGAAAAGATTTTCAAAAGTAGGGCAATTTTTGTGGCTATATTCTGAATTTGAAAATATTCTTTATGAATGTCTGATGCATGGGGCTTCAGATATGCTTTCAATTATGTCATAAGAAGAATGAATACTTATTCATGTCTCATGGGAGGCTGTCCCCTGGAAAAGGACACAATCCTGGCCAGAGTGGGGAGTCCTTTGGCACTGTGGCCGCAGTCACAACACAAGCTGTTGGTACCTGGGTGCAGCAGCTCCCAGTGCTTCTGGCCTTCAGACAGCCCCTGACCCTTGTAAATAAACCTGAGGCTTTAAAAAGAAACATGGCTCAAGTTGCTTGTGAAGATTTAGTTGAAGATTGACCCATGTAACATCCCGTGTTGCTCATGAGATGCCATACCTCACGTAAGGCATGATCTGAAAGTAGATTATAATATCCATCCTTACACATCCTTGCACAGAGCTGTATGCACATGTCCGTGCACACAGACACATCAACACACACATTAGTACACAAATCTACAGTGCTAATGAGACAACAGACAGCAGAAGACTTCAGGAAGCTACATGGGTCACTCCTGCAAAGCCAGAACAGGCAGGACGGATCAGAGTGGGGATATACTCCCTCTGTCTGTCTGTGTCTCTTTCCCCCTGCCCCAAAACCCATCAAAGTTCATTCCAGTACACGTGAAGTTCAGTCTACACAGGCACACAGTGTATAGGATAGATAGGAATATGTTTTGCGTAGGATGGGAAAAGCTATTGAGGAAATGAAAACCTATGACTCCCATTGCATAGCTTAGACTTGGTAAACATCATGGTTTCATTAGTTGATCAAATATCTGGATTTCTGAGTGACTGAGGTTACAGTGCTTGGTCCTGGAGATGTCTGAGGAGATCACTGCAACAATTCCTGTTCTTTGATGAAAGTATGATGTTATAAAAGTGGGGTCCTGAAATACAGATGCACAAGGCCTGGAAACATTGTGGAAAGGCAGAAAGTGAACTTTAGATCCTTTATTCTGAAATAAAATTCTTCCCTATATATCAAAACCAACCATTTAATTTACAAAATCTGTAGTTTAGTAATTATAATATTGTCAGGACAGTGGAAAACTGATCAAAGCCTAACCTGGCATTTGCATGCTATTTTTCAGTCACATTTACTACCCCAGGGAGATTAATTTTACCTTATATGATGCTATTTACTGTGAGGGCGGTAAGCCACTGGAACAGGTTGTCCAGAGGAATTACAGAAGTGTTCAAGGCCAGGGTGGATGGGACTTGGACCCACCTGAACTAGTGGAAGGTGTCCAAGCTCATGGTGGCAGGGTTGGAACTCAATGATCTTTGAGGTTCCTTCCAACACAAGCCATTCTATGATCCTATCCTGAGTTCACTCTTCCTTTGAAACAGTGTTTTCTGCAACACCATGTTTGCACTAATCTCTGCTTAAGACCTCATAGACTTCAATTTCTGCAATCTGGATGTTTTATTAAAGTCTGACTGGATGTGTAAAAAAAAAAATCAGAAACATCTGCTGGCCTTTAATTTTTGTTCTATATGGACACTTGTTCTGGTTTCAAGGACAAGCTATTTGGTTTCAACAGTAGTCAAAGGGTATTCAAAATATAGGTTGTTCCTCTGAGGAGAAAAACCCAAAAGTATGACTGTTAATTGTTCCAAGTAGATGACTCCCAAAGCACAAAGGTGCCTGCAATGCTGAATACATACCCAGATTGGTGTCCCGACCAGTGACACTGTCATATCATAAGCCCATCCTACAAAACACAGAGAGAACAGAGAACACATACTGCTATTAAGGTATTACTGCTATAAAACAGACAAAATGCTGTGCGTATGAGAGCAACTAAGTCCAAATTGTAACTAGCAATTGTTAAACCAATACAGTGAATGTTTATAACAATTTTCTTTTAACACACTCTGGCTGGATCTGTCCTTATCTCAACCCCTCAGGGCACACACTGGATGCCAAAAAGAACTCTGGTGGTTTTCAGCCCAGCTGGAAAGGAAACACAACACTCACTGTCTCAACCCTCCCTCCCTTCCCCCACACCTTGATGGCATAGGGAAAAAAATCGAACTAACATTTGTATGTTGAGGTAATAACTGCTTAATAATAAAAAACAAAGTAAATTGGGTTAGTTCAGGTCATCTGTCCCAGCTACGTTCAGTCAGTTAGCAGGTTTTTTTGTTTTTTAATGTACCTCCTCACTGGCGGAGCATGAGACAAGGAAAAAAGTCCTTGACTTAGGACAAACATGACTTAGCAAAAAACCCAAAACATCAGTGTGTTATCAACACCATTCTCATCCCAAGCCCAAAAAATAGCACTGTAAGAGCAATTGAGAAGAAATTAACTCTACCTTAGCTGAAAACAGGACAGCACCTCAAAATTCCCTCAAACTGGGAGATTCCCATTGTAAGCGGTATGTGTATGTCTTGTCGGGCTGGTACCTCAGGCATGGCAGCCCTTTCTCTGCCTGCCAACATGGTTCCGGTCATTGATGCCAGGCAAGGATGCTGCTGAATTTTTTTTGAAGCATGTGCTGCTGAGCCATGCACAAATCTCAGTGCCCTACTCCCCTTCTTCAGCCTTTTCTCCCCCTGTTCCTCTGCACTGTGAAAAATGAGACTTTGCTCTGCAGTGAGAGTGTCTTGGGAGCAGAAATTCTACAGCTCTCTGTTTATGGCAGAGGTAACTCTAGTAAATGAATATATGCATCGCCTCTGAAATGTCACTCTGTTAGGAAAACTTCAGCTTCCGTTTCCTTGTCTCTCCCTTGGAAGCGTGTGGAAGGATGCACTGCTGCTGACCAACAAATGGTGGAGCTCTTGCTTTGAGAAATGGGAATGATATGTTAGATATGTTCCTAAGAAAGGTTTTGTTTTTTTTTCATTTCGAATGAGATGCAATCACTGGGCTAAAAGAGTTAAAAATTATTTGTCCCATACAGGCAGTGTTTCGGAACATAGGCAATAAAGTTTTTTGTGACTACTCGAGTTATTTTCTTTTTGATCTTCAAACATAATGTTCTAGTGTATACGTATTTGTAGGAAATACATGTGTGTGCTCAGCTTTACATATATATCCAGTTACATCTTCCTGGTGTAGGAAAATATCCCAGATCAGTCTTTCCCCCAGTCATTGCAATACATATATAAAAGCAGGAGACTGTGTTACACTGCCCAAGTACTGGTTTGTTCCACCCCAGCTACTGACAGTCTTACAGATTTTGAACCAAAATATTCCCCATATGCCTGTAAGTGATGCTTGGGATATAGAAGCCCCATGTAACAGTTAGTAAGACACTAATTATGTGGCAGATTAACTAGAATATCCTGGCCTTTGTGTTGCATAATATGCTTGATAATTTGACTACAGATTGTTCTGCAGAGCAGGAACCCAAAAAAAAGGAAAAAAAATAGAAACTGCACACGTCTTCAAATCCAGCCTGCCAACTTACAAAAAACCTCCAAACAACATGAAGCATTTCGGTGCAATTTGGTTTGGAGCAGCTATATGGAAGCTGGACAGCCAGGAAAGCTTTCCCTCTCCATTTCTTCCTTTGCCATTCTGTTTTTCTTCAGGACAGAGTGACTGCTTCTTGTCTTAGAACGCCTGCCTCCATTATTTCTCATCAAGAGCAATGGAAGGGGTGCTAGCATTGTGTCTTCTCAGACCCTAAAGGATCTACCAATACAGCCTCATGAAAAGCCATTATATTTGAAGGAGCATTTAATTTGTGCTTTAGTCTTACTGCAGGCCGTAACTGCAGGTGTGGGGATTTTTTAAGGTTTCATTTTTAAGGGGCCTCAGGGTTCACGGCACTGCAGTCTTTGCTGGTCAGATAACACTTTGCACAGGGTGTATTCCTCTGGAAGTGACTACCTCGGTGATTTAGCCTGAGTGCTGTTCTGGAGCTGACTGGAATAGATTTACTTGTTTGGGTCTCTAATTGACTTGCCGCAAAACAGTTTTTATCAATCAATGTGGTTTAATTGTACTTTTGTGACTGTTTCCTGAAGCAAAGGGGGGAAAAGCATTCTATAAATGATGCGACAGGATTTAAAAAAAAAAGATCAGATAATGCCAACAAGCTGTGTGGGCAAAAGTAGAACTTGAAAATTACTTCTGAATCCTTTCTAAAAGATCTGTGTAGATTCAGAATGCTACTGTCACTCCTAAAGTGAACTTGTGACAAAGATTTTAAATCATATCTCATACACAAAAGCAGCTTGGGAAGCATTTAAACTTCTCTTTTGCAAAGAAAATCCCTGTTTGCAAACATAATGCTACAGCAGGATTCCCAGGCAGAAATTGCAGGCTGGTCTTGGGAGTAGCAGACACTGTGCGGGAGGAGGACTCACTCTCAAGAGCGCTCCAGAGTTCAGATGCTCCAAAATTCCTAATTTTTCAAAATCTTCTACTGCAGCATACTGCAGTATGGTTTTAATAACTTCTTTTGTTAAGATACTGTACTGTAGTGATAAAATGCCTCAATTAAATTTCTCATCTTTTATAAAAAATGACTGAAATATAATTCGATATTATAACTGGAAGGTGCTTAGTTGGAAGTGGATTTGGGATGTTCATTAGAGTCAGTGGCTTGGAAGGAGGCATTTAGATCCATTCCATCAGTTTCCATCTCTGCTAATGTCAGAGAAAACCAGTCTAAATAGCTGTCTAGAAAGATTTTCCCCCTGTGTTGCTGTGCTTTAAATTAGGTGATTATGAAGTTTTCAATGCAGCTAAGTGCAATTTATATTAAACTGAAGTATATCTTATTATTTCTGAGGCTGCACTTGAGCTTTGATTTCAGGTTGATGAATTATTTTAACAGTATTCTGCATATTAACTCACTTCCTACGATGGATGCAAATGACTGAGAGATGGGACACAGCTGGTTAACTTGCCCACTGCAAGTTAACTGATACTGCAGTGCTACAAAGCAGAACAAGTAGATGTGAAAACTGTTCAACTTTTTCCGGACCAATATCTCTGCAAATATCTTCATGGATTTCTCACGTAGGAGCTCTCAGCCAGATCCACCTGCTGATAGCTGGTGGCCAGGACCAAAACATTTATAGGCTATTAGGGTCCACAGAAGCTTGAGACTGACAGCTACCTTGAATTGTTCACTTCTCCTTAACGGCAGGCACTATTTCCATTTAAATTTCTATTAAGCTTTAATTTCTATGGTTATTTTAGATTTCAGGGTAATTTTCCCTTCCTGCAATGTTGGTTTTGCAGACTCCATCCACGTCTGCTCTGCCACAATAGATGCCTGCTGGTGCTGAGCTAACTGGTTTGAAGCTGGCTTAGGTTTCTTTCTACCACAGGGCACTCCCTGGCTGTCACATTCATACCGACTGCAGTATATATGTACTGATAGCTATAGACAAGCTGGCACCGTGCTGTTCTTATGAGTACCAGCTATACCCACTGCTAGTTAAACCAGACAAAATTTCTCTTCCATTTGCCTACAGAAAGATTCATTTGTGCTCTCCTTTCACATTTCCCCTGGGAACGTGCTGTTGGATCTCTTTATCTTCCCTTAAAATTTCTCTTTATTTGCTTTTACAGACACTTAACTTTTTTCCCCCTGTAACACTTAGGAGGAGAAAGGTAAAGCTTATGCAAAAGCTCATTCAAGGATGTTGATTTTGAAATCATCTACTTCTTGAGGGGATACCCTAGGCAAATTCCAGGAAAGTTAACCTGTCAAACCTCATTAGCTCTGCTTTCTCAACCCGTGATACATCTTTCTCTAGTCTCTTCAACATTTATTAACATAATTCACTTCATAATTTTTTTCCTAAATAAAATATGTAGGGCTTGATCTTACACTGAAGCAAAGTGAGTAGCATGCTCCAGCTGAAAATGCAGCCCCACACACCGCCAAAGAGGAGATTTGTTTGCAAAGATTTCTACATGCAATATCAACATTGCCAAAACTTCTACATGCAATATCAGCACTGATGAGACATAAGCTAGCTTTGTAAGTATATTTAGTCTGTTTGCTCTTTATTCTGGAAAAAAAGACTTACTGCTAATTAAGACCCTCAAAACCAGAGAATATAAAAATGTTCAGCATGGACTGTATAAACTTTGACACTGTGTTGCTGAATATATTGTTATTGTACAGACTATTCTTCAGGAAGAGAATTGTGTAAATAATACTTCTTATTTTCACACTCTCAGGTACCCTGTATCTTTGCAGCTGACATCCCAGAGCACTATTTTTCCTCTTGTTTCTCATAAGGTCTATCACAAATAAATATTCATAGATAGTGGAAATATAAGACAAGGAATTTGTCTATGCAAGTAAAGAATGCTACAAAACCTAATGAATGTTTTCATTCCCAAGATGAACAAAAAATTTTTGACTGATGCTCATGAGCTCTCCTTGTAAAATGAACCTCAGAAATCCTTTACTCTTCATAAGGTCTATTGAACAATGAGTGAACTTTACAGAATTTATCTTTATTTAGCTGATCTGTTGTAAAGGCTAAAGCATACGTTTTATACATACTGAACTTCTGGTTAATTATTTTTTACATGCATTAGCACTAGTTAAATTAATCCACATTAAGTGACAATGATGTTAATGCTGTCCTGATTCAGTGGCAGTTATTATCATTCAGTATGTCTAAGTAGTTTTCCTAGGAGAAATCCTAGGACAACATATGCTTGCAACAGCAATGGGCAGTTAAATACATTGTACTACAATTATATTTTATATATGTGGGGAGAACTTTTCATCAAAACATTGCATTATGATTGAATACTGAATCATGTTCCTGCCAACAAGTGATGCATCAAATCAGTATGATTACAGTCAGGATTGAATCAGGAAATGAACTGTCAGAATCAATTGATGGTTATCCTGCTTTTGGAAATTTGTAGTTGCATCAGTCAGAAATGGACTTGAAAGTGTGGGCCAATAAATGTGAATGAGCTTCGGAAGGTAAAAAAGTCACAATCTGAAACTAAACACAATTTCAGAAATATTGTATGCTTTAATATAAGCTGGTTTTAAATGCATTTTAAGATTAACAAATCCATCATAATAAATCACCAGCTTAGAAACGGGAAAAGAAACATGGCAGAAAATTAATAGATTTTGCTTCTCAAATCATCACAAATGGAGATGTGTTCCAGGCTTCTTCGCAATGCAAGGTCTAATCATCCCAAATCCTGTAAAAGTCTGAATACTCAGGTACTTGCCAGAGGTCTGTGCAGTAGCCAAAGAATTAGAATATTGCCAGGAAATGTTAGAATGCCTCAGTGATTCAAGGTATTATAGATTTGTTACACAAGGAAGGAAATTAAATTTAGACCCCAACCATATGGGGACCTCCTCTCTACTCATTTCTTACAGCAGAACAGAAATACAAGGATGAGAAAGAACTTCCAGTGTGTCCTTGCAGCAGCAATCTCTGCTCCCAGTCTTTGTTTCAGTCACCTTGTAGCTTTCTGAAGTGCAGAAAATTTCATGCAGGCCCTTCCAGTCCCTAGATAGAGTTGCGTCTGGGACGTGCCTGGCTGGCATCCTGCTTCCTTCAGCAGCCTCTCAGCCCCTGCTGCGCTGGCTCCTGTGTCAGTCCTACCCCTCTGCTCTCTGCCACATCCCACTGCATGCAAGCTTCACCCCCTGGAAAGTGCTCTAGTGCAAGTGGGACTCTGCTCTCATAAATAAAATTTAAAAACTGAGAACAAGCAAGTAAAGCAGATACTGTCCTTCAAGCTGGGCAACTCCTTTCTCTGGGAGTATGACTGCTAGGGGAGATACTGCTGCATCACCTTCCATCCAGAAGCTCAGGGGAGCCCGCACTTGCCCCTCTCTCTCTTCCATGAATTTGGTTCTCCCACTCATCCTATCAGCCCTGTATTGTTACCTGGTTCCTGTTGTGGTGTCTTGCCTTCAGCAGAGGGATTTGATTGAGTCCCCATGGTTGGAGGTTTTCAAAATGCAATTGGTCAGGGTGCTAGATAATCTCCTTGGTGCTCCCTTTCCTCTGAAAGGCTGGACTGCATGAGCTTTGAAGGTCCCTTCCAACAAGGGCTGTCCTCTAATTCTATGACTTTTCAAGGACTTAACTGAGCCAGGAGAGATATGACTCTAAAAAGGAATGACATGGCATTCATGTATAAAAGTGAGTACTGGGCTCTAATTTCTGCCACAATAACTGAATCAGCTTTCTAATCTACGTGTACCTTGCATAAATGCCATGTATAAACGCTGGAGCAAGAAATGGAAGCTCTCTCTTCTTCCCTGGATGTGACCCCAAAACTAGTGGGTGACATCACTGACTCCATCACAGTCCATTTTCCTTCTCTTTCTCATCTCAAGCAGGTGCATTCCCCCTGTCACGTAGCACAGAGACCTGTGGGTGCAGTGCTCATCTCACAGTCATGAGATGTGGAGTTGAAAGGTTTCAGGAAGGGGAGGAGCTTATTTCATCACTAACCATTGAGCTGCCCTGCAAGAAAGAGGCTGCTACTGCATGGCTTGGCAGAAAACCCTTATTGCTTCTTCACCTTGGCTGCTGGAAGTTGTTGAAAAGAAAGCCAGAAGAAAGGGAGCCTCAAGCAAGGAGCTTGAGGGGACAGCTGAATGTCTTAAGTAGGGAAGCCACATGGTGAAGGAAGGGCATGTTCTCAGAATCTGGCCCCTGCAAGGACAGCACTCCTGGCAAGCCAAGGTCTGCTGTGCAGCCACAAGCTTGATGAGGAGACAGTTCCAGGACTGGGAAAGTGATGGAGCCTGCTGTGGTCCTGCAAACATGGAAACTGCTTTGTGTCACTGAGCACCTGGAGGGTATTTGGATGGAACGGTCCTATGTTGATCTGAGTATCTTCAAAAAACAGTGATTTGTGACTCACCCAAAACCAAAGTGCAAGCATGGTCCCAGGGAGAGAAAAATGACTACTTTTTGCACCAGACTAGGATTAAAATGATCTCCTGGTCTAAGTATAATTCCTCTGCATGCCAGCAGTACGCCCAGATCTTTGTCTTATATGTCTGTAGAGGACAGTCATCCACTCCCATTGGTGCTGCTATATCATGTCTCCCAGAAGGTAAAGTTGCATGGCAGAAAAGAATCTCATGTGCTAGCAGTTAGAGCACCTGGCTAGAGGCAGGAAGTCCTGGAATTTGTTACCTTTTCCTTTGATAGTGTATCTGTTTTATGTTAGACACCTGTTGGATAAAAAAGAAACCATTGCATACAATGTAGGAGGAGAGAGATCTCCACCAAGCAATATGACATTGCTGAAAATATATGAGTGGAAGAGGAAGGTTATAGAGGTAGCAAGTGTTCAACAGTCAATTTGAATTTTTCAATGCTAGCATCATGAATCTGCCGCTTGTGGCTGTGTTAAGCAGTGTCACACAATTTAGCTCCCACAGACCTTAGAATACCAGCAAAAAAATCAGCAAAACTAATGCATGGATCTCAAAGACTTCGATTGGGACCAATATAACAACTGTCAGGAAAGGGATTCAGGACTAATATGCTTGAAGAATATTGCCTCTCCCAGTGCATGTAGAATCAGGTTACTTATAAAACATGGAAAAATGCAAGGTAAAAATTAAATATTGGTGGAAATATCTACTGTTAGAGTTTCCCAGATTTGAGCCACAACAGAAATGTTTGTGTAGGGGGAAACATCTGTAAATGGACATTAAAAATGACAAAAAGAACATTGCAATAGGACTCACTGATCATCACAGTACATAGATCCTAATCCTAAGTGTATTAGAGTACAGGACCTTTTTGCACGTTTTCCTGTATGCTCATAGTATAAAATGTTTACATGAGACAAGTTAGTTAGACTAATCTATTTTTTTAAAGCAGCGTCTAAATATTTTGCTCCCATGTCTTGATTTAGATGATCTGCTGAGTAGTCTCATTCCCAGACTTACTCTTTAGAAGCTCATTTGCTACCACTGTGAAAAAATATGTGTTGGGCTAAGTTCTTCAGTTCTCCAGTTCTCTGGCAGGTTTTCATATGACTGGTGAAATGGGAGCAATTTCTCATAAAGATTATTAGTGATATTATAGGAGGAAAAATTACGACCAAAGCAGCAAGAAGATAAGCATTTGCAAATCGTGCCCAGGACACCAATTTTGCAAAGAGCTCTGCTGACTGGAAGCAGTCTTGCTGACTCCAGTTGAACTCCTAACAGTGTTCCAAGGTAACCATGTGCCCAAGGCATTGCTGGACGTAAGCACTGATCAATAAATCATCACTCAACATGACTACCATGACATGGCAAGCCTGCAGGAAAAGCACAGCTTAAAAAGGAGAAACTTTGGAAGAGAAATGTTTATTTCTTTCAGGGTTAAATTGTTCGGAAGTAATTGAAAGATGCAGGTGTTCTATTTACATTGAGAAGCAGAAGCTCCACTTCAACACAGGATGCAAATACAGTCGTCTCAGTAGTTCAAAATTAACAGTGTTGAACTCTCTACCAAAACTCCTCAAATACATAAAAGAAAGCATTACTTGGTATTATAAAAAGGTGTGTGTGTGTATATATGTATATGTGTGTGTACATATATATATGTATATGTGTATATATATATAAATATATATATATATATGTATGTAAGAAAGTGTTAGGATTTTGTTGAAATGGCTTTTGAGCACCAAGCACGGCAAGCCAACCACCCTCCTCTAATGAAGACAAGAACAAACACTGCTTTCACTAACAAGTGAGTGGGGACTTTTTGCTCTAAAGCACGACCAAATTATCACATTAGCCAAATATCCATAGACATATCCATAAATATTAACGGCTGCAATTAGCTTTAGGTAGATGAAAGAAAACTGGAATTAGCTTATAGTGAAAAACAGGTAGGGGATTAAATCATGTCACCTGTTCAGGCTGAACAGCAGATTCTGTATCACCAGAAAGGTTGTGAGTGATGTGCACAAGCAGCCAAGCCATGGGACTGCCAAAATTGCTTACTGTTGCTTGGGGTACCACCAAGATTTACAAGCGAGACATTCTCTGCTCACTCCATGTCCTAGCCTGCCTCATATAAACTGAGAAACCTGGACTTGGACATATCCCTGTGAAGAGAGGCTTGAACCTGGCTTACACTGATCATGGAAGATCATTTAACCATGAGTATACTGAAATAGACAGACAGAGAGAGGGGAAATGGAGCAGAGAAGGAGATACTGCAGTATTAGCTCTGCCACTTTATTGGGAAAGAAAGGACTATACCATCCTCAGTGCTTGGAAGAAAGCCTCAGTGCATAAAGCCAAGCCTCTCCTCTCCTCTCCTCTCCTCTCCTCTCCTCTCCTCTCCTCTCCTCTCCTCTCCTCTCCTCTCCTCTCCTCTCCTCTCCTCTCCTCTCCTCTCCTCTCCTCTCCTCTCCTCTCCTCTCCTCTCCTCTCCTCTCCTCTCCTCTCCTCTCCTCTCCTCTCCTCTCCTCTCCTCTCCTCTCCTCTCCTCTCCTCTCCTCTCCTCTCCTCTCCTCTCCTCTCCTCTCCTCTCCTCTCCTCTCCTCTCCTCTCCTCTCCTCTCCTCTCCTCTCCTCTCCTCTCCTCTCCTCTCCTCTCCTCGGTTTTTCGAAAGACAGTTTTTCAGCTCAAACTTTTTAAACAGCAATTGTTTAACCAAGCCCAGTCCCAAGTGATTAACAGCCCTTATAATGTGGCAACAAAGCCTGTATGTTTAGAAAAAGATTATATATTTACCCACTGAGAATAAGCACTGAAATATTTATGGCAAGACATAAAATCTTGAGTAAGTATTGCTTGTAAATCAAAATTTAACCCTCTAGCAAAAGTAATTGCTTTTTCACTATATTTCAGTTGATAAAAATAATTGATAGAAATATTAAATATGGCACCACAATATGAATTATATGTGGATTAGTTTTTAGCCAATTCTCAAACCAAAAAATTGTAAAGTTCCAAATATGCTTTACATATTATAAAATATGTTTTTGTTTCTCAATATAAAAAGAATAAGAATGCTCTTTTCTTCATTAGCATTTCAATTCAATCAGACCAAACATGCCATGAAACCCCATGGTCTACTGGATTATTAATGGAACTAAGTTTATTTTTCCTGTCTTCATCACAAATAGTATTTTTGAATGAGAATTTCCCAGTCATTTTTAGCTATAAGACAGAAGTTCACCTTTTACTTTCACTGAGGTCAACTTTAGAGACTTCCATGTTATTTAATAACAAATTAACATCAGACTCAGGCCTAGAAGAGAGATCCTCATTGCCTAACACCATACATAATATCTTCTTACTGTCTGTATAAAAGACAGGCAATTCTGTTTACCACAGGAAGACAAGGTTTTGTATTCAAGTTGTCCACAGGCTTGGGTATGAAGGTAAATGAGTACTATTAGATCACCTTTATGGATTTGAAATAAAAAGCTCTTGACAAAATAAGGACCAGATTCCTTGGTTACACTGAATAAACCTTGTTACATGAATAGATACATTCTTTTTAGTGGGATTTAATGGTGAATCATTACTCATTTTGAATAAAGGGGTAATGAGTACAGCAACCATCTGTCACAATTTCACTTCCCACAGCAGGGATTGTGTTAGCAATTTTGATATTTCTCCTCATGTAATGTCCAACTCTGGGCATACCACACAATTTTCCAGAAAGTGGCACAACAGTCAAAAAGTTGTTGTGCGTTTTCTTACAGAAATTTAAAATACCATGCATACAAAAGAAGTTATCTATAATTACTTCATTATTTGATATAAAGCACAGAATACTCTGCGCCTTTTCACTTCCTATCAAATCTGTTTTCATGCAGAATGAGCTGGAAGACTGACCACCATGAACTTCAGTGTCTGTGAAATGGGATCAAATCCATTGAATTTACATACATTCTGAAAACACACAGGATTTTAGAAATGTTCTCATACTTGCATTAAAATTATTGTCTGTTTGTACATAGTTGCAGTCTCTTTGCTTTTGAACTAGAAATCATTGTAGACTTAACTAGAAAAATATGGAGAGAGAGCAGATGTTACACCTCTGGTAATGATCCTCAGCCTCCTATGGTGGAGAAGCTGCAGGGACTGGAGTAATGAGCTAGATTAAAGCTAAAGTTTTGCCAGTTTCATGACATGAAATCTTGTGAATCAGAGCTTGGAAAAAAAAAAATTAAAATACATATATGCAATTTTCTCCAGAACAGAGAGACGTAAGAAAACTCCAAGTATTATCTTAGGCAATTCCTTGGTATTACTTTACCTCCTTTCCCTCTCCTCTTCATGAGACAGTCCTGCCTGCTTTTGAGGTTTACTTGTGCCCAACAGATCTGTTCTAACAGGCTCCGTTCTCCACCTCCACAGCTCATCCCAAGGCAGGGTGGTCCGTAGGGGCTGTATCTGGGAAATGCACAGCTCAGAACTCTGATGAATTTTGGGGTGCTGCTCCTCCCCTTCCTTTCATTGACTATCTGAGAGCACTTCTAGGTGCCAAGCAGAAGAAAGGCAGAACTGCCCTGCCGGCTTCCTGAGCACTCTAGATAGCTGCTTCTGCCCAGAAAACAGGCATCTGGAAAATGAAGGTTTTTTCCTCAAACAAGCCTAATACTCATTAAAAGAATAGCATTTCTTCCATGGTAGATTCTGACTTCTGAAAGAAGTAAAGTCTCAAGAAAAATCCCAAGTTTGTTAAAATAGAAGTAGGTAAAAGAGCTTAGGTGCAGATGTAGATGCACACAAGTTTCTGAAATTCTCATTTTTAGGGAATTTGGATTTAGATAATTCCTTTTTGGAAACAGGACACATCTATGAGGTCTGGATTCAGATTCAGAGCTGAGTGTTGGAATGCCAAAAACTGAAGAGTCTCTGCAGCTTGGGCTTTGGTAGGGTAGACCAGAAGGGTTCTCCTGGACAGCAGGCACTTGAAAGATAGTCTGTCCCAAGTTATCAAATGAGAAACCTCCCATGCTAGTGAGTAATGTAATGAACTTACAACCAGAGAGGCTTTCAGAAAAGCAATGGCCAGTACGAGAAAGAAAAAGAAAAACATGTAAAATTGCCACCTGATCCTACCAGAGATCAAAGAATTCCAGCAAATAGTGGATACTGTTGTGCTTTTGCACTTGTTAACTGATTGCACAAGAGGAAAGACAAAGGAGAAAAGCTTAGTCTAGGCATCTGCTTCTCTGTGAACTGTGACAAAGACATGAAGAGGCATTTACTTGTTATCATCAGCCCAGGGAGAGCCGTTCTGAGAAGGGAAATGCTAATCATCAATCTCCCTGTGCATGCAATGTCTCTGTTTAATAGCTGATAGAGCGTCTCCAAAGGGGCTTTTTTTTGCTCTTTGTTTAAAATGACATATAATGGACCTGGACTTATCAGTGTCTCTAAATGCATTTTCTGTGCTTTATCCTTACTAAGGGATTTAGTCCGTTCTAATGAATATGTGCAGAATTGATTTTGAGCTTGGTATAATTTAATCCATCAATTTAACATTAAATTAATATGCGAAGGGGGTCTCTTTGTGGATGAAAAACAGAAGGGGAACATTCTTATTAATTTAAAATGGACTTGAGAAATGGAAAGAGGCTGCTGCTATTAGTATCTGCCACTGGGCTTAACCACTGGTTAGTGAGTTACCTTGTGTGAATTCTGCAGCTGCTAAAGCCACAGCAGCCGAGAGATCCCTGGCACACGTTGAGCCTGGAGCCCGGGAGGCTGTTGTTACCTCTCTGGGAATCAAACCCCTGAGTGAAGTCTTGCCAGGAACTCTGGTGGTTAAAGGCTCCTCGCCATCCTCCCACCCAAAGTGGTTTTCTGCAGGCCACCTCTCTCCAGAGAGTTTTTCACATGAAAGAGGAGCCCAGACCAAAGCCATGTCCCAAATGCTGTTAGATATTTGTGTTTGAGATCAGATTTCACAGTTCTTGAATTGGATAAATTCTGCATAGGAAAAGATACCTGGAACAGGATGCTATGCAGTGTCATCAAACAGCACAGTTTAAAACCAAGATTTTATTTCACTTGTGGTGATCAAGCAGAACTCACAAAGATGGCACATAGCAGCAACTAAAGCTTAAGAATTAATGATATAATTTTTAATGAGGAGATGCAAGAAGGGCTCTGGGAGCCGAAGCAAATTTTTTCAGAGCAGCACACTTCTAAAAATCTTTACCAAAGGAACATTTTAATAATTTCTTTAGTTTCCTTGGGATAAGGTCAGACTAACAGGCCTGTAAACCAATATATCTGGATTCCCTTTTTTAAGCATCAGTACAACAGCAGAAATGCTGAAGAACTGGGAAGAAGCTGCCTTCAGCTACTGCTGAGAATGACCCAGGAGGTTCCTTAGTTTTGCGTTCAGCAACACTTGGGAGCCATGTGGTCCAGACTTGCTGAGCCTGTGGGTTTTTTCCATAGTTGCTGTTAGAACCCTCTGGGATTATGGCTAGAGAATAAAGTTTTTGACCGTCATTATATGAGATGAGTATATCATCTGCTTTTTGCTCTTAAGAGCACGGGTTCCCAAGAGCAGGAAGGTGGCTGGAAACAAAAACATGCTGGAGCTGATCCAGGAGACCCAGAAATACTCCAGAGAAATCTAACAAGAAGAAGCAGTGGTTTAGAACAGCTTTCACATGAAGTGAGACAAAAATAAACTAGGTTTCCTAGAGTTAGACAACAGAAGATATAGCAAAAAATAACAGGGAAAAAATATTGGTTTATCACATCCAAATAACTCGGTGACAACCAAACGAAGTTATCAGTAAGAATTTAAAATAAATGAAAATAGTTTTTTTCATAACACATAATTACATTTTAGAATGCATTGCTATGCAGGATTGTAGGAGATAAAACTCAGATTCAGAAACAGACTAGAAGGAGTAGTGATCTGATTTGTGAATATGAATATTTTAACCAGAGGTTTGGCTGCTCAGGTACAAATGATACTTCAGAAGCATTTAGGTTACTGTTACACTTTGTACAAGGCATCTTTTATCAAATCATCAGGGCTTTTTTCCTTATGTGGCATCTGCTGATTTGCAGCAGGAGTATGAACACCTGATAAAGAAGGAATGCAGATTCCAGGATGGGAATGCACTGATAGGTGACAAGAATCCTGGATAGAAAGGCTGGATGGTCTTTACCTCTCTTGTCATAATATGTGGATTATTTTTCTTGCAGTATTATAATTCTAACACATTAAACTGTAAAAAGACTGATTTCTATCACATGCAAATCAGGAGGATGCTTTCTCTTGAAATTATTTACTCTAATAATTTTATCTGCTCAGGAACACATCAGTTCAGAGAACTGTCTATGAGAGAGCGCCAGTGAAAACAAAAATTAGAAAGCCAACGAGAGTGGAACAGATACTGCCTCACTAAATGGCAAGTACACATAGGAAAAATGTGAAGAGCAGAACAAAGTCAAAGGCCTTTGGATCCCTTAGCTTTAGCTACCTACTGAAACTGTGGCGGGTCTTTGCCAGATGAAGCACCTTCTACCCACAGAATCCTGACTGCAAAGTCACATGCAAAATGAGGATGAGAAAAAGAAAGGGGATGAGAAAGGAAGATTTTTTTTCCCTGCTCCAGCTCCTGTATATAGCCTTTAACGCTTTGGCGAGGTACTTGTCATCAGGACTAGTCCTCCTTGGAAAGGGCAGATCCTTCATCAGAGGCTCACACCCCTGGAGACGGAGCCTGTTCCAGCAGCTTTGAGCAGAGGGATGCAAACCACTCTCCCTTCACTCCCTCCCCATCACAGCTGGTACCTACTCAACCCTGCAACTCCAGTACCTCTGGAGGTGAAACAAATATGTGATGGTGGCAGGCCTTCATTTTTTTGTGTTTTCTTCTGAATTTCCCTTCCACCACTTCAAGATGTACGCTTAAATGTGGCAATAAGGGGAAAGATTCATCTGCCTCGCAGAATTTGCCACAATATATGTTTCTGGAAGAAAAGTGTTAGCAGACCTTCTATAGTTCTAAATATATTCACTAGCTCCTTGCAAAAACCAGCTCATTACCTCATCACCTGCTGTGTGCTTTTGTCATTCCAAAATTGCTCTCACGTTGCAATTTCTCAAGATCTGCAAGCAACAGCACTCTACCTGCACTCAGTTTGGCCCATGACTTGCCATCATCACAGCTGCTCAGGTCAGTTTTGGTTTTGGTTTTACTCCCCAGCAGAGATGGTACTGTCTTGCCAGCAGACTAGCTAGGACAGTAAAAACTCCTTGCTTGAAAGTCATCCCCCATCCAGTCTGTGCACCCTGCTCTTGTGCACTGCTCATCTGGGGACAAGTTCAAAGTCACGCTGGCAGCAGAGATGTGCTGCAGCTGCAGCTGGAGGAAGTGACACTGCCAAATTTCTTCTGCCAGTGCCAGAGATGGGAGGAAGCGGATAGATAAATTTTCATCTTTGTTACACCTATGTCCTCTTCTGTTTTCCAAAGGTCTGCCAAGCCCACCTTTTAGAGGAAGAAGAAGAGTAAGATCTGTGTCCTGGAGAGGGGAGGGTGAAGAGTTTGGTTCAGCTAGGGGGAACAACTGGGGCCTCTGTTTGGTACCTGAGGAAAAATGTCTACCAGACCAGAGAACTGTGTGGGCTTCTGATATTCAGAGCTCTTTGTGCTGCTGAGCACTTTGAGCTACCTGTCATAATAGTCCAGTCCATTAAATCTAACCAGTTAGTTTCTCTGAGAGCCTTTGGCACAGGACTTTGACAATAACTTTTTGGAAAACTCAATCTCTGTGTCCTCAGGACAACTCTAATCTCAGGGGTTTCGCTCTTTCGAAGAACTCCACCAAATGCAGATTCCACAGCTTGTCTTTGCAAGGATTGAGCCTTTCACTTTGCAATGGATTTACTCATGTATTTGCCACTTATATTCTTTTGTACAATTCCTTGCAATTTTCCTTGTACAAGTGTCAGGCTGTTGTTTCTTGGATCACCCTGGGATCATTTTTAAAACCTGATGCCATTTTTGTAAGCTTTTGCTTCTCTGATACTGAGGCCACTTTAAGCACAGTTTATTGCCTCACAGATAGGACAATTTCATGTTTAAATTTTCTTAGACTTCTGCAGTGAGTACTGTCTACTGCTGACAACTTTTTACTAGTTATTTTATTGATTTGCCCAAAATCTTTCCTAAGTTTCTTCAGTGTAAGGATACTCCTCTTGCATGTTCCCTCTGCATGAAAAAGAAAGGTTGTCACACTGTCATGCTTTTTTTTTTTTTTGAATGAACACTGAAGCAGAGTATTTCTTCTTCTTGTTCCAGCCTCATTTTCTGAAAGCTCTTATTGAAAGGTGATTCTCTGTTAAGATCCCTGATGTGGGTATTTGAAAATGTTTTGAAGTATTTCAGTTCTTTTATATATGTGTTATTAATTTATTATTAATCAAATCCAGTTTCTGTTAACGTTATGTTTCAATCTATTTTGTCCTGCATTATTTTACTCACCAGATTCAAGGCTACATTTTCCTTTGGTTGTTTGAGTGCTGGTTGCAGTTTCTGAAGGATTCCAGTTTAATGCCTGTAGTCCCCTTACTCTACTGTTTTTTCATTTTAATTAGGAGTGGGAAAGTTTCCTTAATGGATGGTATAACCATACCCTGATTTTATGATAGGGGCCTATAATAATACAGTATTATTTATCCTCATAGCCTTATGTTAAAAACACTGTTATTTCTATTTTTACCTGTTCTTTTTCTATGCAAGTCAGTTTTTCACCATCTTCTCCCTGAATAAATGCTACTTTCACAAGACAAAACTGTGCCAGTAAGTTTTACGTGAGTGTCTTTAAAAGGATGACAGCATGGCACGGGAATCACAGAGACGACAAAGCTTTGAAAACAACTGGAAAGGTTCCCGTTTGAACTGCAAAGGTGTGCAGTTCAAAATGTTCAAAAGGTAGCTGATTTTCTCTTTTTCCAGTCTTGCTGCCTGAGTACACTGGGAGAGGAATGCCGTGGCACTTCCCTGTTTATCAGAGATGGAATTGTGCTTGAAACCAAGGGAAGCAAAGGGAAGCAAGGCAAGCAAAGCTGTAGCAAGGAGTTTCTAAAAGTCTGTTAAATACTTGATCACCAGAAACATTATTTATAGAAAATTGTTATTTTTTTCAGAATGCCGAGAGTGAACCTGTTGAACCATGGAACTGTAAGGCATACTGCACTTACAGAAAGCCATAGCACAGCTCCACCAGTGGCTGTGATGCTGGAACCATGGAGGGTTCCACCGTCTGTGCTGTGACAACACTGAGTGAAAAATGTAGCTGAGAGCAACCCCTGTAACTAGACAAGACACATGGTGGGGTTCTGCTATGTAGACATCACCTTAGATATTACACCCCAGCAGTGGCCATTATTCCAAAATTACAGTCAACCTGTCAAATTAACAAGACCACAGAGGCATAGAAGGTTTGGTATAGTGCAAGTCACTGTGTCTCTAACCTGCTGAAGTTGTGGTGGGTGGTGGATTCTAAGAAGAGAAGCAGCTGGCTGATGTGGCTTATCTCAAATTCTGCCTCATTATTGTTAACAAAAAAATACAACCTGAGATGATCCATATGGTTGAAGAACTTCATAAAATAGACATGATGCCAGATATGTTGTCTAGAAGGCACCTGTCTAAGGTAGGGGAACAAAGGTGCCTGTGACTCCACTGGGTTTGACCTCATTAACAGAGCTCAGGAGAGTAGCTGAAAGCTGTCTGACCCAGAAACCCCAGCACAAACATCACTGGCTTGTTCAGGGCAGACACAAGGCTGGAGGCTTCTGGTGACACTCGCGCCTTTGCAGCGTGGTGCCCACAGATGAGAGACCCTGCTGCCAGGGAGTCACTGATGAAGTGGTGTCAGAACCCTCCCTACCCTGTAAAATAGGAAGGAATTATTCAATTTTTGCAGTCTGGATGGTCCAGTGGAAAGTGTCCCTGCCCGTGGTGTCGGGAGGTTGGAACTAGATGATGTGTGAGGTCCCTTCTGACCCAAACCATTCTGTGATTCTAAACTTCCTCACAGACTGTCTCAAAAAGCCTCTGTTCCTTTGGTTTAAACTGTCAGTGAGCTATCTTAAAGGGTGCACATGGTGACACAGGTGACACATGTACCAACAAAACAAGTCTAGAGCTCAATCCTTTCTTTGGGAGGCAATGACAAAGGCCTGTTTGGGGCACAGAGGTTTTCTTTGTTTGGGGGGAAAATAAGTTCATAAAATGCTATAAAGTACTGAAGAGAATACTTCTTTCAGGGAAGGAAGCTGGATTTGAATGTAAATGAGAAGGTTTTTATAGCCCCAAACTCTAAGATTAGCTAAAAATATTAAGTGTTCAGTAGTCCCATGCTTTATTAAGCTTTTAAAATAAATGTAGGTTTTTAGTTTTCTTGTGTGTCCAGAAAGGCTAGAAACAACCATCTTTTTTTTCTTGTCTCCTGGAAGGAAAGGAAGATTCCATATATATTTGCAGCCTCTGTAATGGACTTTAAAACTAAAGCCGTAATGGAACAAAAAGGAAAATCACAAGCTGGCAATGCTGACCTTTGGTCTAGGAGAACCAAGATCTACACAGATTTTTCTCCTGACCTTTCAGCAAATAATTTAGCCACGTGGGATAAAGCTGGCAGAAAACTGACAGGTCACTAAGACAGCCCTCCACAGTGTAGACAACTACACAAGATACCTTTATTAACATTTATTTCAGACTCTTTTTTAACATTATATAGGTGTTTTGCCCTCCACAACTCCTATTAGAGGGCTGTTCCAGAACCTTGCTTCTCTGGTACTCAGAAATCTTTTTCTAATTTCCAGTCTAATTTTATTCATGACTGGTTTATACTAATTTGTTCTTTGCTAACATTATCTTTTTCTTAAATAGCTCATTTCCTTCTGTGGCATATAGCCACCTGCTGAATTTATACAGTACAGTCTTAACTCCTCTTGCCTTTCATTTTTCCAGGCCAAACAAGACAACTTCTTTTATATTTCCTTTTGTACTCAAGGCTGCTTGCTCACTTAGACATCCTTCTTGACCCTTTTTGCACTTATTCCTGTTTAAACTATTCCTTTTCCTCCCCCCCTCCCCATGCACATATATGTACATATATTTTTTTAATTTTTTTTTTTTTCTGATGAGTGGCTGGAAACATGTATAATAATTTGTGGAACATCTCACCAGGGCCTTACATAATACATTCATATTTAAATTTGTGTTAAAAAATATTTTGATTGGCAGGTTATCTTTTCTCATTTGTTCCCTGTTCACCTCATAATGCTGTGAATCTTGGTTTTGAATACTACGACTAACTCTAAGTCCCCTAATATTGTGAAGCCATATTCTGAAAATAGCAGAGTTATCCTTAAAAGTAGTTCTGTTCTAAAAATCTGCTATAGAACCATCACTTTGTGCACTTGTGTTGTTACAGAGCTAGACATATATCCTGGTGAAAAAATATGGGCACTTAAACCATTCATGTATTTGAAATGTCTGTGATAGAGCATCTTTTATGTATATCCTTTGATTCTGGTTGCAAACCCAAGCATTACTAGACAACAAGAGTTAAAAGAAGGAAGAGGAGTTATTTGGCTTGATTTTTATACTAACTGATTGGAGAAAAGTGGACTAAACAAAGGTGACTTAACTTTTAAATTATTAGAAGAAAAACGTTTAAAAATCCCAACATGAACACAAATTCCTCCTATGTTGCATAATGCATTGATGCCACTAAATTTTTTTATAGACATAATCTCTTTTTAAAGTTATCCCTTTACCAGAATTTTTGGTATAATTTTTTATATATTCAGCCTTTAGGATCTACAATATTTACCCTATACTAAAAAGTGTAAAAATTATAGCTACTATTACTTGAAATGTTATTGTATTATAATAAAAAAACCTAGGTCTTTTTTTCTCCCAAGATTTTTGTGTGAAATGGCATAACACAAGACATTGAGCCAAATAGGTTTGGTAAAGCAGTGCTTATGAGAAGAAATGGGGAAAAAAGCTAAGACATTGTCATATAAGAGGAACAGTAAAACAAACAATCCATTCCATGAAGTATATGAAATCTAAAGCACTTTCTTCCTTTATTGAAAAAATGGTACAAAATGTAAGGGATGAAGGTTCTAATGCTTCCCATGCTTAGGAAGACTCATTTATAAACTATAAAAATGCATCTCCCGCAAGTGTCTGAGGACTCTGAAGGGGAGGGAAGAAGAAGAAGAGCCAATGAATTTCCATAAAGACAACAGCATTTCAGGTATCACTTTCTTTTCAAAGACAGCTTTTTATTTTCTAGATTTTGATTTGGTTTGGGTTTTTTTGAGGGGCAGAGGGCAGGATGTTATTGATCTTTTCAAAGTTTTAAACTTTTAAAAGTTTCTTTTTCAACAGATGTACAGTCACCTTAAAGGGAAATGAAATAATCTCACCTTTATCTGTAACTGGATTTTAAAGTCTGCAGGTGAGCAGAAGCCTGACTGGTCGAATACAGCATCAAAAGTAGACACCCTTGTGAAAGTTTAATGCTTGGAACATGTATGAATGACTGGTTTTGCAAGCACCTCCTGGTACCAACACAACTGGTGTTGAGCTGTTCTTAGTGATCTCCCCAAGGAAGGCTGAGCTCAGACAGAGTCAGACCACACTGTCAGGGGTCTTTGCATAGGCTAACGCAATTATCCTGCCAGACTCTCTCATGCACAGAATGTGGGACTCTAGGAGGTTTTAGATGAGGATGAATAACACATGGGAGGTTCTATAAATGAGTATTTCCTGAGTCAGTGGAGAGAGAGGCTTTTTTTCCACATGCAGCGTGTGACAGCTTAGATCTACCTGTGAAACTTGTGAGGGCACTGATCATCTGCCACAAATGAAACTCAGCAGCAGCTATGGGAAAAACTGTTTATATGGAGTCAGTGAGAAGATTCAAGATGAAGGATTTTCCCTGCTGCCCTGAGGTACTGTCCCCTCAAAAAGCCACCTTCATGGAAAGATAACTCAGAGACCAAGACTTCAGAGACTCATGTAAGAGTCCTAGTAGGATCCTGAGCAATATATTTAAACAAGAGGACAAAGCCTGTCACTGAATCACTTTAATTCTGTCTTCCTAAAGCTTATGACTGGCAGGACATTGGCTGTGATTATAACATGGCAAATTGAATGGTCAGATAACATTCTTTGAAACCCAGAAGACTCTAGGGTAAAATGATCTCATTGTAAAGCAGTTCTACCTCATTAACTGAGTGTCATGAAATTCCTCCAATAATAAAAAAGAATATCCCACCCTGGTGTTAAGGAGTGCTGTTCAGTGGTTGAGAGCCATCTGGATCCAAATTTCTGTGCTGAAATGGAAAAGTAATCACAACGGCTCTTCACCAAAAAACCAGGATTGTTTTCTTTGGCTTGGAGGGAGAAGGTCATTGCTCTGCATCCTCTGTACCACTCTGTATCTTCCTAGAACCCTGTCCTGTCCAAGAGGCAACTGAGCTGTCTCACAGCCAAGATAAACAGCCACCATGGCAGCCTCGAGCCTGTGAGAAGCAAGCCCACTTCTGTGTAGGTTTCATCATCACAGAACGGAAAGGTATCATTCACAGTAGTCCTGCAAATATTGAAGGTGTAGTCAGGTCTGTATCTCTACAGAATAAGAGCATTTGCCACCTCTGGAATCTTAGTATTGATTCTCAGTGTTTCTAATACACTGAATCACAAGTAGACTGGGAATGTCTGCTCCTACAAAACCACAATATCTCTTTACCTTCTCTCTGCAATTATATTTCAACACTCAACTTTATAACACTTCAAAGAAAGACTGTCAAGGAGGCAATAGGAACTCACTTTCATTTAAGTGTCTTATTTTTTTACACTTGTTGATATGGGACAAACACAGCTGCATTGGGGGATATGAGCTACATAACACTGGGAGGACTTGCAGACACAACGGAGACAAAAGAAGTTATCTAAATGCTGTTGCTCTATGATCTATGTCTGCAAACCTCATGGCATGCCTGACTTTTGATCAAGTCATGCCCACAGGGCCAAACTCCTCATACTTTTGTTGTTGGGGCATGCTTTCGTACTGCAGCCCTCCTGCAGCAGCAGCTCAGGGAGAGGCATTTATTTGGGGTTTTCTACAGGAGTTATCAAAATTAGGGCCAGGTTTATATGCAACTACATGCACACAGAATGATCAGCTCTTCAAGTACAAGGGCATCCATGTCCTGCTCACTGACAGCTGGACAAGACACTGCCTGCAGTGATAGAACCAGGGGGAATGGTTTTCAACTGAAAGAAGGTATATTTAGATTGGACATAAGGAAGAAATTCTTTTGTGATGAAGGTCTTGAGGCATGAAGTTGTGGATGCCACATCCCTGGAAGTGTTCGGGGTCTGGTTGGATGGGGCCTTGAGCAATCTGGTCCAGTGAAAGATGTCCCTGTTCATGGTGAGGATGTTGGAAGTTTTAGCTTTATGTTAATGGTTTCAAGTTGTTTGATATTTTCCTTTTTACACTAAAATTCTAATATGATGCCTTCAAAACAGTACAGAATCATAGAATCATAGAATAGCTTGGACTGGAAGGGACCTTGAAATTCATCTACTTCCAAAGCCCCTGCCATGGCCAGGGACACCTTCCACTTGATAAGGTTGCTTAGATCCCAATTCAACCCAGCCTTGAACACTTCCAGGGATGGGGCATACCTGTCTCTTGAAAACTTTTCTCTTTAGAAACTTGTTTTAAATTTATTTTCAAAAGCCTTCTTATTTTCTGAAATTTGAATTTGAATATATTACGGTTACTATTACACTGTGGCCTTTTTTTTGTCTTGAGTGTTCTCTGACTAAGCACCAAGAGCCAGTCATCACTTTGTTTCCAAAATTCAG
Organism: Acanthiza pusilla; assembly: GCA_036630365.1. NCBI lineage: Eukaryota > Metazoa > Chordata > Aves > Passeriformes > Acanthizidae > Acanthiza > Acanthiza pusilla. The sequence goes on from JAXCHO010000034.1 coordinate 33,264,621, forward strand.
AAAACATCCCACCCTTGTGCAAAATTCATCCAGTTTACAGAGGAAAAAGTGAACTCATAGATTATTTCTAGGTTTTCTCTCTTTAAAACTTTCCTGACCTTCCATAACACATCAACTTTAATGACCATTCTGATAGGTTACTTGTAACCTAGTCCCAATAATATATGATTTTAAAAAGACATGGAATTAAAAACCTCAGGTATATGATAAAGAATTATATATTTAATCTTATTACCTCTACGTTTTAAACCTGGAAAGTCACTCCTTCACAAGCAAACTTGATCTACATCCAACTAATTATAAGAGTCTACTGGTATTTCTTCTACTAGGTTGTTTAAAATCTATCAATCCTGGTTCATATTCCTCACTTTGTATAGCAATATGCCGTATTTGGGCTTACTCTAGTTGTCTATTTTTATGTTTCCTAATAAAAAGGAACTTTATTGACACTACTGAATTTTACTGATTTGAGTTGGTCTTTTTCTCCTGTTTTCAGCATGTATCTAGAACCAGAGAATAATTCAGGTTGGAAAAGACCCTTAAGAACCCAACTTAGTCCAGCCAGAACTGCTAAGTCCACCAATAATATGTCCCTAAGCACCACATCTATGTGTCTTTTTGATACCTCCAGGGATAGTGACTCAACCACTACCCTGGGCAGCCCTTTCCAGTGCTTGATAATCCTTATACTGCAAAAAAATTTCCCAGTGTCCAATCTAAACCTTACCTGACGTAATTTGGGACCATTTCCTCTTGTTCTCTTGTTCTTATTACTTGGGAGAAGAAGCCAACCCACACCTTTCATGCAGTTGTAGGGAAGGATAAGACTCTGAGTCTCCTTTTCTCTAGGCTTAACAACCCCAGCTCCCTCAGCCACTTCACACAAGATGTTTATTCCAGCCCCTTCTCTAGCTTCACTGTTCTTTGGATGCTCCTTTTGGTCATCCTCTTCTTGGATGACTTCATTTGCAGAGGATGTCATCCTGAAAGGGTTTTCTTTTGCCTCTGCTGGAATTTCCTCCCCACTTTCCTGTAATCTTCCTAACTGCCCACATAGTTGTGTCTGCCATCCAGTCATTCTGGTTTTTTTAATAGAGATGGAACTTACATGGGAAAAAAATGTTTGTAAAAATGGTGTTTTATCTATAGATAGTTCCTCTCCAGGTTTATTATTATTGCTAATATTATTGTTTTGCTGCAAAAAGTTCCTTAAGTTCTGAGACTAAAGGCTGTTACTCACTGAAGACACTGAAATATAAAAGTCCATCAATAGCTCCAGGGCAATATTTCATGAAAGGTAGTTGTCTGGAACATACTTTTTCCTCTCTCTCTTCAGATTTTTTATTTTATTTTGGCAATTACATGAAACATTACTTCATCCCTTATTATTCTCTTGCCATCCCTAATAAGCTGTGTTTTAATTTAAAACAGCAATTTACAATTCAATTAATATATAACAACACAATCCATTGTAATCACGATGCGATAAATTTGTGTTTTAAGTAATTTTTAATGCTCATAGCAGCTGGATCTGTGAAGTGTGGAAATAGCTACCATTTTTCACCATGTGCAATACTGCCTGTGCAAAGCACCACTTTTTAATTATATCACCACCAAAGCTCAATGTAAGGAAAATGGAGCAACTGTAATTGCAAAGGAAGGGAATTTTGGCTTATATTATACAGTTAATACAGAAAAATATAAAAGTAATGCCAATATATGATTTAAAAAACTGATATAAAGGTGAATTCCTGATACAATCACTATTGAAAGATGTGATTCATATTTACATCTTTTAAAAAGTAAAGGAATGTGATTAACTCACCCCCACCCACAAAGAATTACAAGATTATTGCATCTGACCACAAACTTATTCTTTAGAAATTGCAAATAATGCATTATTAGTTTACTGGTGGATGCTTTTTGCAATTTCTTTTGTAACAGATGTGTACTTTTTCAAATTTCTGCATTTATAAACTATGTAGATAAAAAACTCCCAAAAGGCTAAATTGATAATTTCTCTGACTTCAATGAAACTTCATTAATTCCAATGTAATTACAACCTTCATTTGCCTGTAGTTCAGATGTTAAATACAAACCATTAAATGCCACCTGGAAAAATATATAAATCTTTTTCCAAGTTTTACTTCAAAAGAGGAGGTTGACTTCTCTGAGTAAATCTTCTCTTCTGTTCCTACCAAGGCCCTTTGGACTTGCTGTGATCACAAGCCTTTGCTATTATAAAGATTAATCGGGAAGAGAGAATTTTCACTCCTCTGTCAATGTTTTCACTCTTTAAATCAAGGATAATTCTATTGTATTGAAAGGAATTGCAGCAGTGTAATTGTAAAATCATAAAAAGGTCTCACTACTTTTTTTTCTTCTTCTGTCTAATGGAACATTAACATAGGGGTTTCTGTAATCCTAATTTACTTCTAAAGGAACTTCAGTACAACAGCTTTCCTTTTATTTCCCATCCCAGCAGTGTGCCCTATGTCAGTTTGCTCCTGGTCACATGGAGAGTACTCATCAGAATTAATAATTCTGTGCTTGAGGCTTACAGTTTTTGAAAATGGGTAGTAAGTTGCTTTCACCAACCTCCCATTTGATTTAGATTCTTTTTTTAAACTTAAAAGCTTAGAAGCTTTTTTTAAGCTTACCGCTAAATTGTAGAAAAATGTTCCCAGAACTATGAAAGATCATACATGTAAAAAAAACCCCAAAAAAAAACCCAACCAAAAAACACCCCTCAACCCAAATTGGAATAAATTGGGATATATTTTCCCTCTTAAGTTACTGGATAACAAAGATATGTCTTAATTAATAGAATGCTGTGATCTTCACTTTTCTGCAGGTCAATAGGAAAAGAAAATAGGTAATAAAAAACCCAAGAAAATATATACTTTATCCTGTAGACAGACAAGAAGACACTAAAAATTGTCAGATGGGAAAATGTATTTTGAGTTGGTTTTCCTCAAAAGAAACATTTTTGCATGGGCCATTTCAATACTAATCTTGTATAATGCATATAAAACAAACATCCACATTTCTTTATGACAGACATTATAATACTTCTGGAAAAATACAGTGTAAATGAAGTCTAGGGCTTTTATTATTGGAAATCTCTATTGTATCATAGAAGTCCATTGGAGTTTAGAAATTGGACGTGCATGGAACAGAATCAGGACCAGGACCCCAAAAATGTTAATTTCCTACTATTCTTTATTCAAATGCAAAGATAACGTCTCTGGCAATTGCGCCACAGACAAAAAAAATGCTGCTCTTTTATGTTATTACTGGCTTTTCAATTCTTACATTTGTCATTGATATATGTGGCATGAAAGTAAAAAATGCATACATAACATAAAGGCTGAGTAAATATACATTAAGGAGAACTAACCCATCAAGTGATTTTACCCTTATCTGCATTTGCAGGTTGGTTAGATCCATCAATGTATGTAGCGCCAAACTCTATAATTCCATTATAGAGGTAGGAGGAAGAATGTGGGAGTCTTTGAGGTGACGCCATGCATCGTATAGTAAAATCCAGCAAAGTTTCATTTTCAAATATCTGGTGGAGAAGTAGCAAAGTATCTCCAGTAATTTTAAGGACATTTTCCAAATGTTTATTTAGATAAAAGATAGATAACAGTAAAACTATAAAACCTGCAGCCAGATAACTAGGTTTTATTAATGACCTGCCATATACCGTGGCCGGATAATTAAAGTTCTCCCTTCCCTCTAACCCCCTCCTCCCAGAGAAGGAGAGAGTGGACAAATTTATTTGATAGTTTGATAACCAGGGGACACTGGTTGAAAACTATTGATATAATCAGGGTCTATTCAATTTGCTCACGACAGACACTCCTATCTGCTAATTTCACCTGTGAATAGTTAATTATGCCCCGGATGCATATGGTCAAGCCATTAATAAAATTTGTCTGTCATAGCTTTCTGTATATTCCTTTTTTGTCATCCTCATGTGCATTTTATCTATGGGAATCTTTCCCCCTTTTTTTTTTTCCCTTTTAACATTGCACAAGACAGATGTTAGTGTTATTGGTATTTCAGCAAGGCTACGTTATAGATGGCATGCAGCAAGGATCAGGATTGCACTTTTAGCCTGTAAAAGACTGGGCCTGTGTACATAATGAAGTTGCTGAAGCATGAATGATAATGGAGTTCTTAACCATTTCACATTTTCAAGCTATGCTTAGGGAATTTGCTTCCAACTAAACAAACGCAAGGGAAAATGTGTTGGGCTTTTGTTTTTTGTTTATTTATTTGCCAGGCTCATAAGGATTTTACATACATAGGATGGCTGCTTTTACTTTGTTTCCTTTAAATCTGGATGCTTTCCCTTTCTTAAGACATTTCTTTGGGTGAACGTAGGTATCAAATCCCAGATTTTCTCCCTCCAGCCATCTGAATTTAATAAAGTGCATATTGTACGCCAAAGCAATTTGCTTTAATCTCTCAACGGCCTCTCCGGACTCAGAAAACTTCTAAACTTCACATCAAATTTCCCTAATTCTTCAATTTCATCCAGCTGGGAAAATTTTCTCCCAGTCTTCCCTACCTTATAAAGAGATTGTTTTGTTCATCAGAAATAATTTGTTTATTCAGAATACTGCAGGTGAGAACAGGCTGCTTTGCCTAATGCCTCTGAATGGAAGTATCTAAAGAAAAGTAATAAAACCATGAGTAAGAAATTTTCCCCCAGTTTTGCTTACTATTTTTATCAGAATTTTTTTTCCACTATCCAAATTTAGTTTTTAAAGTTGCTGAGGGCTACACCCTCCTTTAAGATAACATTTTTGCAGATAAATCCTGGTTTCCTTGTCCAGCTGTTTTGTTTCTTCCCTGACCTATGTGTTACCAGTAAAGTCTTGTCCTTCTCTTACTTGCGAAGATCAGGGTGAAGAAGATCACCAACAAAGGACAAAGACTCTGGGCTCTGCTGGCCACTCCAGCAGCAGACATCATTCCCACATTGTCAGAAAACCTTAAGAAATTTAAGAGGATCTACCAAATGCAGTATGGGTTGGGACCTGGCCTCCAAACTGATTGATGAATCTTGAAACCTTAACTTCAGCTTTACTTCTTGAGTCTTTTGGGTCCAGTCCTCAATATGATAACTGTGATTATCATGGCGTGGTTTTCTTAAGAATTCTTTCTCTCTGCTAGTCTGTATGAAGCCTGACTGAGTTTTGAATCTTTTGTTCCAAAGAGCTCTGGTGGCTTCATGCCTTTCATGTTTCATGAAGTCATTCATTATGTCAGGAAAAAAATATATAGAGGTTCTTGCCACCAAGTTTTACCTTGGTATATTTTTCATCCCTTCTTTTAAACTTTCTAAGAACTCTTCTTGATTGTTGGAAGCTAAATGATAAGGAGGATATTGGATATTTTGCTTCTCTTATATTTTGCTTATTTCATTGCCCAGTCTCATTGGATGACAGTGCTAGAGCATCTTGGTAGGTTGTTTTGCTGTTCTCTCCACTGGATGATCGTCGGTGGAGGTGAGCAAAGGGGGAGTTGGAGAGCAGACTTAGGAAAGCACTGTTATTTCTGAGTGTGAACAATGCCTACAGCAATGGAGTTAAGAGTCGACAAGCATCACAGACATAAAAACAAATTATTCCACCTAGCTAGAATCTTTTAATGTGATTTTGGTAAAAAAATTGCATTTAAAGTGAAAAGTTTAGCAAAAGTAGCCCAATTCAGACGAGAAAATTTTGTCTATAAATTCAATTGAAACAATGACTTTTAAAAAAACCCCAAATATTTAAAAAGTTTTGAAAGATTCTCATTTTCTAGAGTGGAAATATGAGTTTCTCTGCTTTTATTTAAAAATAATTTATCTCAAATTAGGTCACAAACATATAATTGACATTTTAGTGAGGTGGGGTTTTTGTTTAAATTTCAGAGCTCTAACAGAATTTGTAATGAGTGACACTGTGAATTGTCCCCCTGAATTCTGTACCAGAGTCCATTTGAGATATCTGAGAAGGTGGCCGACCTCCATGGGTAGATTTGTATTGCATGATGCCACTTCTAGGAATATAGGCCCATACAGAAGGAGAAAGGGAAAATTCAACAATTATATGCTGGGCACCACAATATAAAAAAACCATGAACCTGCTAAAGTGTGTCCAAAGGAGGGCAATGAAGATGGTGGAGGGCCTTGAGGGGAAGCTGTGTGAGGAGTGGCTGAGGTCACTTGGTCTGTTCAGCCTGGAGGAGGCTGAGGGGAGACCTCATTGCAGTTACGACTTCCTTGTGAGGGGAAGAGGAAGGGCATGTACTGATCTCTTCTCTGTGGTGACAGTGACAGGACCTGAGGGAATGGTCTGAAGTTGTGTCAGGGAGGTTAAGGTTGGATATCAGAAAAACATTCTTCACCCAGAGGGTGGCTGGGCACTGGAACAGCCCTCCAGGGGAATGGCCACAGTGCCAACCTGACAGAGTTCAAGAAGCATTTGGACAATGTTCTCAGGCACATGGTGTGACCCTTGGGGTGCCCTGTGCAGGGCCAGGGGTTGGACTCCGATGATCCTTGTGGGTCCATTCCAAATTAGGGTATTCTGATTATTTTCTATGATTCTCAGAAATCGTCCTCTACCATGCCACTAATTTCTGTGGAACTGCTTTTTTCCTGTTCCTCCTGCTGTTGCTGCTGTTGTTTCGGGGAAGTTTTCTGCTCAACTCCTAAAGTCTCCTTATCAAGCCTTTTTGTGACATGGTATTAACAAGAAAAATCCAAAATAATGAGTTACCTTGGTCAGAAATAATGACTTTGGCTTAAAAATGTAAGGGGTTGTATGAAAGAAAAATCAGTTTACCAACACTCTAGTTTTTGAAACTCTAGGGTGAAGGACAGATTGAATTTATTCTCCACAGTATGAGGCATAGAAATGTACTTGTTTAAAGTTAAGGCTGAGATTCTCACAGTGTCCCAGACTGGACCATGATGCTTCTGCACTGGGCTGAGGTATCAAGAAAAACAGACCTCCTGGGTCAGCATCTCTTAATCTCTCTCTCTCTCTCTCTCTCTATCTATATCTCTATATCTCTATATCTCTGTATCTCTATATCTCCATCTCTCTCTCTCTCTCTCTCTCTCTCTCTATATATATATATATATAACCTTGTTGATATTATCAATCTCTTCAAAGCCAGTGACTGGTAATTTTTCAATATTTCATAGCTAGTCAAAACCAGATTTAATTACATTAACTTATTTCAAAAGCATTTCCTACCTCAGTTGTGCAGTTACAAAGAAGGTGTCTTGTAAACATGGGAAATGTTGGCGTTCTCAAGAAAAGGTTTTGAGTATTTCCTTAATGGGAAGTCATAAGTATGAAGTTTATACCAACACCCCTCATAACACACGTGCAGGAAACCTAAGAGGCTTTCTTGCTTAATTGGACTGTTTCACTTCAGTAAGTTCAGCGTGTGAGCAGGAAGTGCACAGAGGACAATGCACTTGAAACATCTAGAATGTCAGCTTGAATGCTCAAGACTTAGAGGTCAGTAGATGGAGATAATGAATTCATTCAACGTCAGAATGGGCAGAAAAAAATTCCAGAAAGAATATGAACTTGTTTGTAAGGACTGTACTGTGCAAGGCTTTCCTTTTATTCTTTGGCAAAGAAAATATTTATGCCTTTATAATTAGTCAAATAACTGTTTTCCTGAGGTTTTTTTTGAGGGGAGGGGGCTGTTGCTTATGTTTTGAATATGTATTAGTGAGAAAAGGATTTTTTGTAAGATTTCTGGAAACATCTGCTCAGCACTTAGCTGTTATCAAGAGACAAGAAGAACAGTAGGAGCTGTTGAGATGGAAATAGAGAGCAACATAGAAAGCATTATCATGTCATTATATGAAACGCTGGTGTACCCAGGGACAGTGTGTTCAGTTCTGGCCCCCTTCACAACAAAAAAAAAAAAGAAAAAAAAGGGTGTTATAAAACTAGCAAATGTGTGGAGAACAGTGACAAGAAGGGGATCTGAAGTAAGGAATGATTTCTATACAAGAGGAAATTAAATAGACTTGTTCTGCAAATTGTTGAAAGTTGGGTGAGGTACTGTAGGGAGATACTATTTCATGCTTTTCTTTGATGTTTTCTCTCTAAGCATCCAGTTAGAGAGCCACAGTTAGAGACTGTGCAGGATGAACTGGGCCTTTGGTCTGAAACTCTGCAGATGTTCTTCTTAGGAGTAGAATGTCTCCTGGCAGAGTCTTCCTCACCTGTGGGGAGAACTGTGTGCGTTCCTATAATGCAAGAACTCAGATCAGAATGTAGTTGCTGTGAAAGGGGAATATTTAGTGGTAGCAATTTAAGAATCCTTCTGCAAATGCTGAGTATTTGGTAGCTGTTGAGGATACTGTGAGCAGTGACAATGGGCCTCCTTCCAGGATTAATTTCCATAATGTTGCCTAAGTGCAGCTGTCTGTCTGTACATCCTGCTCTGTACAGAAAAGTGGCAGAGCAAACTGTTTACAATATACAGTGACCAACATCCTCAGTTTCCTAACAGGGGCTCCCTCTGCCAGCTGGGTAGACCTGAGAAGCTGAAAGCAATGGCTGGCACTCCTCTGGAGAGCAGGGCTGCTATTAGTCAGCTGTGGAGAAGGCAGATGCTGTCTCTCAGAGGGCTCCAGCAGTAAAAAAGCACTATCGGCCCACAAGACAACGCAGTCTTTGGTTAGCCTTATGAGCTCCCATGCACTCCTGAAATGGTGTTTGTCACTGGGAAATGCTGAAGTGCACTTGTGCCACCAAATGCCAGCAGAACTCGACTGGTTGAGCCACATGCCATGAGAGGGAAGAATCAGGCAAGGGGGCTGTGAGTCACAGGGGGTCCTGAAATTGAAAGGAACAGAGTAGAAGTGATCAAACAAAAAGCAGTTAAACAGCAGCAATGGCTGAGTAGTTTTAATCTGGGAAAGTCAGCGGTATCAGGCCAGAAGGATGTTGCAATCTAGGGGACAAAGAATTGCCATAGCCAGAAATGTTTGGGCTGTGTAGGGCTGACTCTCGGAGGCTTGGCACCTCAGCCTGCCCATCTCTGTCTTACTCTGGTAGCTGGTTCATGAAGCCAGGCCACTGCGCATGGGGGCAGTCCTGTGTTTGGAGATCCAGTGCATCCCTGCTGTGCACCCTGGGAGTTCCTCTCCCTTCAGGCAGACAGACCTTCCTTGCCAGGAGGCTACCAGCTTTCCAGATGAATCCTTCAGAGTACTCTTTGTGGGAGAGCAACCCCAGGATGGGTAAAGACAAAGGATGGAGTGTCAGTGTCTTTCTGAATCTCTCAGGCTGGCACAGGGCATGTGGGTAAAGTAAACGATGACGCAGAGCTGTGGGCACTGAACACAGCAGCAAGAAGGCATGAGAATGCTCAAAGTCAGTAAATGTCCCAAAATCCATGCCAGCATCCTCATCCCTGCACAGCTCATCTCCATCCTCGCAGCCTTTGTCCTCCTTCTCCCTTCAGGAAGGTGACACTGCCTACCTGCCCTTCCTGTCACCTCTGTGCACAGCTGTGGCAGAATGCCAATGTTTCTCATCCTTCCTCTGTATTTAGCGGGGTAGGAAGAGACAGAAGGATCTGGCATGATGCTCAATATGTTTTCGTCTTAGCAAAGAATGTGTCAACAAATTTCGAATGTAAAAAATGCTCTCTCTCACTGAAATGGACCATCTCCTGAATAAAAACTTATGCTGAAAAAAAAAGAATATTCATTTATATTAAAAGGTTGAGGAATCACTCTTTAAGAAATAAAATAATGAAGAAAAAACCAAAACTAAACCAACCCCCACCTCTTTCACACAAAGCATATGAAGGCTGCTTATAAACAAGTCAAATCATAAAATAAAACTTTCTTGTACCCTTAAATACACAGTACAATTATCATTGATTTTTATGAGATACAATTAATAAAACCAGTGATATTTCTGTTGAACAAGGAGCTGCTTGCAAGCCGTGAAGACAGCCATGTTATATTTTGAACTAAAGCAAACCCCAGCAATTAGATTCTAGATATAATTGTCCTAGGAAGAGCCAAAGAGGGATTTTTTCCTACGAGCTGTTGTTAAGAGATTGGGATCTTCCCCTTCCCTACAAGATGTATTAACCTCTGCAGCAACTCGTTGGGCAAGTACAATTCTTCTTTTGATCCATTAGCAGAATATGCAGCAGGTAGGTCTATCTCCCTGCCAGGCTCAGTCACATTAATCCTGGCACATGTCATTAGGTATTTACATGCAATGTTATCCATCCCTCTGTGTGCTTTGCCAGACAACAGAGGGTCAGAATACATATTTATCACTAAGGATAAGCAAATTCTTACTCTGCTGAGCACTCCTACAGCTGAATTGAACCCATGAGCCACATGCCTAGTTTGATTCAGTGTGGGTAGATTTTGTAAATATCTTGTTGAACAAATCACACTGGTTTCTTGAGACAAATTCTGTTTCTGTTAATATTTGCAATATGGTTTTAAAGTTTCAGTTAGCAAACAGGAAAAGTGATGGTCAAAAGTTTTGGATTTACAGGCATAACACTGCAGGAAGAGGTCAAAAAAAATGCCTGTCTAGACCAACACTGGGATAAAATTCTTAGCTGTTTTTCTTATCTTTGTTACTCCTGTAATCTAATAATTCTGTAAAATTTTTCAGTTTTCCACCACAAAATAAAATGTTTTTCAATTACTTCCAAATGATATAACTTTATTTTAAAATAAAACTATATTTTGAGGCAGCTTAATATTTCTTTTAGCTCAACTTTAAAAAAAAAAAGAGGAAGTGTTGCAACAGAACAATTGTCTTTTTTTTGAAAGCATATTTTCTGTATAAATATCATAGATGCAGAAATAGGTAAAATTTAGGTACAACAAACCACTTCACACTGTCTTTTGCCTGTTTGAAAGAAGAACATCTTGAGAAGTGTTTTCAGCTCAAATCCTTCTCTTTGTAAGAACAGCCACCATGCAGTCAGTTATTAGAACTCAGGAGGGGAAAAGCAAAGAATCTCTGTAGAAATGTTAAATATTACTAAACACCTGGAGACCCAACTATGTTCTGTGTCTGTGATATTTAATCAGAAGCTTTCATTTCTAGTAGTTTAATGTGTCATGAAACCCCCCCAAAGAAGTTATTAACTTGCAAATTGAATTTTTTTTTTTTTTTGCTTATTTTGGTATTTAATTTGCTTTATGTTTTCACTACACCTCCATTAACCAGCCATTGACTATTAGCCTGATCATTACACTTCCCTTTGAAAATAATGATACAACAGTGGCTTTATGTCCATTCCCAGCACTATTGTTGCAGTTTCAGTACCTATTACAGTTATTAAAATAGTGTCAGTTATGGCTTTCCAGGCAGTGCCTTGAAATTCTGTGCGAAAGTTATGCAGACTTGCTGATTCAATGATTAAGTTCAGTAGATAATATTTTTAATACTGTCTCTAGATAAAGTTAAAAACAAGGACATAACTCAAAAAATTTGATCAGTGTTTCTCTTCTGCCCATAAAACAAAGCCCCTGAGTGTTGCACATCTGACTTTTCATCAACTTCTCCAAATTCTCTTACCTGACAGAAACAGATTTATAAAAGTTACTGGGATTTCTTTTGTCACTGTTGAATAGTTAAAATTAGAAATTTCTGGCCTGAAACCAGACTGCAATAAAACCTTAATTGACACATTCTTTTAAGTATACCTGTCTTCCTCAGCAAATAAATTTCTTAGTATAAACCCTATGTTATTATTTAAAGATCTCTTTTAAAACCTCTTGTTTATTAGGGTTTTTTAATATTGCATTACTGATCTTGTAATTTAAAACAGCAGAACCATTTTATTACTGATAGCTTTTTGATGGCATTTTGGACTTAATGGTATCAATTTTCTTTCATACTGTCTGGCTGGAATTTTTGCTTCCAAGCCTTTCTGTTAAAATTAATTCCAGCATTAGGATGCTAGCCTTTTTCACTACTTGCCTAATTAAAGTCCCAAATGAGTTAGACATATGCTTAATGCTTAATCTGAGTTACATAATCTGACATGTAAGTGAAGCTGAGTGCATATGTGCTTTATAGACAAGGAGAGGGACTGCTAAATTAGGCCAGGTTGAGAAATAGGGATTATGCTGGTGAATTCTCTGGTGGATAATTAATATCTTCTGTGGCGAGATGGCACTTCAAGATCTGAGTGATTTTTGCTGCATGGTGTATGATAAATAACAAACTTTTTGTTTCTTCATATTTCCATTCATGCAGGCATGATGGAAAAAGCCTGAACCTTTCTGGATTCCCTTTTGTGTGTTTGGAAAGTAGCTGTGCTTCATTTGACTCTTGATAAAGGAAAAATACTTTTTTATATATTGCTTTCTCTATTACAGTTTGTTGGCAGAAAAGTCTGTCAAGTTTTAAAATAAGAGACAAGATGCTACAAAAACATCTCTAGAAGTGAAATTTTAAGCTGCAAAAATTTTAGATTATATTTAGTTCACTTGGCAAGGTAAGATTTGTAAGTAACATAATTTATTGGGACAGTGGGTCTAGGTTAGTTGGTCTATATTACTCCTACAAACCTTGTCCTGCCTGTGATGTTAGGCTCTTAGGGTTAAAGAAAGGGATCATTTGGGTTTAAATAGTATTTTTGGTTGTCAAATTACATCAAATACTTATTAAACTATCAATTTACTAGCATTTTTATTTTATTTTATTAAACATAAAAATAAGAATGTTTTTGAGCTGGCCATGGGGTCATGGTCATGATGTGAAAGAGAACCTACTCAGTTTTCAAATGAATACTACAATCAATTACTGGGCAGATGCTGAGGTTTGCTGAACTGATTGCCACATGGTGTAAATGGATTGATGCTGTAAATGCCAAAATTTTGCAAAGGTTCAAAGTCGTTTCAGACAAAGTCACGGAGGTAAAATCTCACAGAGGCTATTAAGTAAAAAAATTATGACCTCCAGGTCCCGAAGCTACTGATGAAATGCCAGGGAAATACTTGGGGAAGCATCACTACAGGATGCACCAAAAATGTGACTCCATGGTAATTGTATTTTTAAAGTTCAGAACATTATTAATGAGCAATTTTATGAGTAAAATTCCTCCAAGAAACATAGCTAATACAAGCTTTTAAATGAGCTTCATTTAAAAATTACCAGGATGCCATATCTTAATTTCTGTTTAAAATATGCTAAACTCCCATTTTTGCCTTCTGATTAAGAAATAACAACATTCAACTAAGATAAATAATCAAAGACAATATTGCAAACAATACACATACAGCTTTTTAATGAAAAGTGACTGTGATTTAGATAGAAATAGTTCTGACTTTCCTTAATCTTCTCCAGAGAATATTATATTTATTCTAAAACCCAGAATTGAATGACTTGTGCATCTCCTCAATTATGTCCCTTTAAGCAATACCCCTGCTTCCTGCCTCTATTTTGTGTCTATATTCAAATGTTTCAAATTCTTCAGTAACTTGAAAGTAACTAAGAATAAGCAACTACTACAAAAAGCTATGTCCAGCTACCAAGGACAAGCTTTTGACTACTCCAAACTTCTCTAAAGGTTTAAGCTGAATAAGGCAAAGTCTTGCACAAGTAACAAGTTTTCTGTGCTTGAAAACTTTTACCTTATTCATTATCTCCTAGAAGGAAAACAAAGACTGCAAAGCAATTTTATCCCAAAAGCACGTTCATGAAAAGCTAAAGGTGAGGCATAGTTAATACTCATTAAAAGGCTATAATTATGAGAGCAAGCATTATATACTTAAAATACTTTATTTTCTTTATCATACATGAAATGAAGTCAAACGTGTGAAGGCATAGAAAAGTACGTGAATGCAACAAACATATGCTGGACTCTGAATTACAGTATCATTACTGAACTGACATTAATCTTAAATATTATGGTGGATGTCACAAGAGGCTAGACAGTTTCCCAATTTTTTTTTCAAACATCAAAAACTTAGAAAGAAACTGTATAATCTCAAGCGTGTGATAGTGGTTTTAGCAAAAGGCCTGTGCAAGTATCAGGAACACTTTGTGTTAGTTTAACTAAAATCAATGTACAGGGAGCAGCTGTTTCCTCTGAGCTTGCTTTGATGTTGGAGTGATATGAAAAAAGTTGTTGGTAAAAGTTTTGCAAATAGGAGTATTAAAAAAGAAAAATGTCTGATCCCTCTTTAAGAAGAAATTCAGACCAAGCCCAACAGAAAAAAATAAACAGAAATGTATAAAGTGCAGCCTCAGCGGGCTTAATTTACAAATGTTTTGATTTTCCCCCCCACCTTGCCATTTCTCTACAGTGCTGGCTCATCCTGTGCTGAGATTAGAAAAACTAATCAATTGAAGAAAGGGATACCATAGCAAAACAGTTATGAAGTTAATGTATAACAATCATATGTGTATTAAGAATATTTTCAAAAGGTTAAAAACCTAATAAAGCCCTATGCTGAAGTTGATTTGGTCTTATAAAACTAGCTGGAAGTTAATTTTAACCTTAAAGAAGTAATATTAGTCATATTTGTAATACAAGACAATAGCAATTTTCTATTCTTCATATGGAACTATATTGTATTGTATATAGTATTCTTTCACAGATAAATACACTTCATTTTACAGATTAAATAGAGTTTCACATCACAGATACCTTAAAACAGAATAGGACCATAAAATTGTGCAATAATGTAGGTCAGAAATCACCTCTGGTGGCACTTGGTCAGAGCAGGGCTGACTTTGAAGTGAGACCTAGCTCTGAATTTTGACCATGTTGTATATGGCCTTTTCTGCTTGAGTTTGGAGCATCCCCCAAAGAACAAAATCCCATGGCCTCCCTGGGCAGTACTTTTCCTAATATCAAATTGGAATTGTCCTTCTGTCAAGCCTGTTGCCATCATTCTTTTGCTGGCCAACTCTGGCCTTCTCTGGAATATCCCGTAATGTAGCTGAAGCTTGGGATAATTCCCCTTAGCCCTCTCTTACCAAGAGATCCCTTGGTGCCTCATACATGTGAAGACACAATGATTGTTTCTAACTTCTTCCGAGCGCACGTTTCTAAACCCACATTTTGCAAGCCTCCCTCCCTTAAATACCAGGTGGCACAGAGCATTCCACTGAACTTGTGAGCCCCTAAAAGTGTGTAGAGCTAAGTAAATTCCCTTTAGCCCCATATTGGTATTCTAATGATGGTGCACTCAGTAGCATGCTAAACTTTGATGGCTGTACCTCATTTTGTGTTCAATAAAAGATAACATGAGAGATCATTAGAGTAACTATGTCAGATTAAATGTATTTTCTTGTACAAAAGTCAAGTCCCTTCAGGAATCATTGCAATTTACTTTGTCTCATGGAGAACAATATTTTCCCGCTAGACCTCAACACAAAGGGCCATTACAAAATGTAATTCATATTTCATATGTTCAGAAACGTTCAGCACAAATTACAAATGGAGACTTTAGTGAAGTATTTATGTTCTGTTACCAACAAGATATGTATAAGTAATATGTGTCCCAGGGCTCCAGCCTACACCGCTTACATTTATTTGTTACAGACTGCACTTATACTTTGCAGTTAAACATAAGGTAAGTCATGTTGCTTCTCTGAAAACATAGAAAAGTGCAGCGGACAAAAACATTATTGTTTCTGAGATTTTCCAACAGCTGCAAAATGATGAAGATGCCTTGCATCACTTAACTGCTGGAACAGTGATATTCCACCCAAACTTCAAAGGGCTCTTCAGCGAACTTCACCTCTTTCCCCCTGAAAAACCTGAGGCTACATGAGTGCATTTAGAGACTAAAAAAGAACCCTTTAGAGAGCATTCTGTAGTGTCCAGAACATGGAAATGCTATGTTTTAAGTACTAAAAAGTATACCGAGCTTGTGGTCTTCGAAACAAAAAGCATAGGTCAACAGAAAATTAATGAGGCAAACAAAGTTTTCTTGCAGAAAGGTTTAGACACTATTGCATACAGGGATAATTTTACCCTGTTAAACCTGTTAGAGAGGCCCAGAGTGCTGTCTTCTTATAAATCAGTAGCTGTTCTTTTTTAAAAAGTTTCTGCTAGACAGAATAATTAGACAAATGGTTTTCTGTTAGGATTGTTCTGCTGTTCTTTATATAGTCAGTTCTTAAAATCTCAGTTTATCTAGTGATAGTAACAGGACAGTTTAAAATTCCATTGACATTTGAGTTTTGCAATTCTTGAATTTCAATTTCAAACAAATTGTGACCACTGAAAATTATAGCAAGAGGAAGCCACAAGAAGCAGAGTATCTGACAATTATAATCTCATATTTTCATTGCTAAGCAATTACAAATTCAACAAAGTAGACATCTCATCCTGCAATATTAATTTTGACTCACACTCACTAGCTGTTACTGTCACAGCATTTTTCCTTCATTCAGGTGAGTCACCTATCAGGGACCACATTAATATTTCTTTTCTAAGGATAGTCAGTAGTGCAGCCAAGCAGCAGGGTGCTTCAGTCTCTAATTCTTTAATCTAATGTCTAACTTTACTCTAAAAATGTACAACAGAGAGACACAATCCCTCCCTATTTACCCTTGCACTCTGCTCTTTCCTCCCCTGAGGCAGTGGTAGTGTCTGTGCCTGTGTGTGCATGTAAAATTACACATGTGGGGGGGGAATGTGCATGCACCATTTTGAAAATAAATCTGAGAGAGCCTGGATCAGTGTGGAGGCACAGCCCATCAGCATAATTTGTGACTGATATTTTGTGTTTTGTCTGAGGACAAGGCCAAAATAATATCACTCATTTTATCTGGGCAAGCTGACAACTCTAGTGATCCCCTGTGACACGCAAGACAATAATGGTAATGACTTGCTAATCTCCTATGAATCTTCCAGGAAAAAAACCCAAAATACATTTAATAAGGGTGTTCAGTATAAATGAATAGGAGAAGAGTGAGTTGCATTAGAAATGGAAGTAGCACTAAGACTCAGGTCGAGTTATTATCCTCACTAACTCTGTCCATATTTCTGAAAGGATGCGGGGAAACTGAAGAAAACAATCAAATATAAAACCAGTAAAAAGTACTGTAAAACATGAAATTTGAAGTGCTCAATTAGTTTATAAAAAAGAAGACTGAAAAGTGACATGAAGACAATGTGATAGAAAGGTGAAAATATCCAATACTAGAGGATTTTGTAAAATCCAGTATATAACCACATAATAAAAAGTTCAAGACAAAAATAGGCAAAATCAAGCTACCATGGGAAGCTATGGGCTTGCCATTTCACGTGCAAAATTTATAGATTCCTTAGACACATTCTATAGTTACGCAGGAAACATCTGGGGACACAGTTATGTGGTTCAGTACCTTATGTTATAAGTGAAGGGGGAGCAACATGACCATCACATAGTCCCCTTTAGTCTTATAATTTCTGAGATTGATAGAGCAGACAAAGTTGAAGAGGACCTCAGTTGTTTTTATGCAACTGAAGTGGGAAGATTTTAAAAAATATCACTGCTTACATTTGTAAATTAAACATGTGCTTGCATTTTAATAAGATTTTCTTACTGAAGCACAGTATCCACTCGCCTCTGCTATAGTGTAAGTCCTGATGCAACATAACACGGGTGATTTCTGTCAGGAACAAGAGCATGATACAGATGTGAGATGGAACAGGTTTGAATAGTGTTGCAGAAGATGACAAAAATGTAGAAATAGCTAAATAAAAAATCATAGGTATTGGTATGATTGAGATATTCTGTGTTACATAGAAACAAATTATTTCTTCCACGAAAATTTCACTGCTAAACAGGAGATGATACCATTTTAGGCTTCTTTTTGGTTGGTGATAAGGAAATTTAAGTGAAATGGAAAACAGAAAGAAAACTTGGTTTAGTGATCACAAGTTAATTCAGCTTTAGCTAAGTGTAATGGTAAATATAAACAGACCTGTAGCTATGTAAGAAGGTAAATCTCAGAGCCTTCAGCATTAAATTCAAGATGATAATGTTATTAAAATTTGTCTCAAACCAATGAAAAATTATGGGGACAGACTTCAGAGCTAACTGGACATTCTGGAACAGTCATTCCAAGGAGCATGTTAACAACAAGAAGAGGCTCAGCTTGAAGCAGACCTTGCAGAGAACAGCAAGACAAATGACGAAGACCAAAGAGGATGTAAATCTGCTACACAGTGACTTCTTGACCTTTAGATGGAAGGCATTTTCTGTTTAGCCTCAAAACTAAGCGAATACTTTGGTTCAGTTCCAAATAATGTGATGTTTTAGTGGGAGCAAGAAGATGGAAAATTTTTACAAGATTTGAATTCTAGCTGGGGGAAATCAAATCATCTCAAAGAGCTGGCAAAGGAATGTCCAGTTAAAACATCGCAAGAAAGATTTTTAAACAGTCTTGAAATCATATGAGGAGAACTGGTGTTGGAAAAGGGAATAAGATTAAAATTGTTGCAGGCCTTGGAATGTCATCTCAAGTGTATAATATATTTTTGAAAGAAAAGATGAACAAATATTGAAAGAAAGAAGAAAATTAGACGACGTGCAGTAAGAACAAATCAAAGTCAGTCTTGTGGGACTGACAGAGGGAGTAGATTTTGTCAATTTGATTTGCATCACTGGGCCTGAAGAAGTGCCATGTGGCAAACCTCAAGCCAAACTGAGAAAATGGGATTTATTGAAGAAAGTGTAAGGAAGGTAGGAAGCAAGGGAAGTAGGTGAGCAAAGACTGGAACAGGTAGTGCTGAAAGGGGCAGGTTGAAATATAAAGTTGAGCTGTTACTAGTTAGGCTCATGAACTTTTGAGTCAATCCTTTTTAATATTTTCTTCACTGAACATCAAAATTGTGTTGGAGTTGTTTTGAGGATACTGGTACAACGTCAAAAGCTCCATCAATACTGAAGACTTCTGGAATACTGCAGGGATGGGCAATAGAGATGGAGAAGGGCTAACAACAATGCATTTTGATATTGTAAGGCTTTAGAGTGGAGGTGTTTCTTCTCATTCTTGCCCAGAAGAAATGTACTAGAACTGGATCAGGTGCATAGAGAGGCTAGGAAGTCTAGAATGCCAGAGAGCACATCTTCATGGAAAGGACACTGCAGGAGGTTGATTTGTTTATATAAGTAGATTGTAGTATGGAGGAGGCTATGATTGCAATCTATAAATGTATCAAGTGTGTAAACACTGTAAGGGAAAATAACTTTTTTAATTAAAAGGCAATGTTGGCATAAGAAGAAATAGACATAAAGAGATTATAAATGCTTTTAGATCTCAAATTATGAGCTTCCTAAGCATCATTCTAGTTCTTCCTGGGAAGTCATTGCAGTTAAAAAGACCTAACTTTGAAGTTATACCAAATACATCTATTAAATCAGTTTTAGGATACAATTGTTTGTGATATCAAGAGCCAGGACTCAAGGAAGATCTTAGTCCTATATTTCACTGAACCATATTTAAGATCTTTATCAGCACAATTATGTCTACAGAGCAGCATTTATATACACCTTTCTATGTGTTTCTAGGAGTATAAACATCTGCAATTATTGAAGGGAAAAAGTAGATTTTTTTTTTCCCCGGGCTGGGAATAAGGATAAAAAGAGTGCATTTATTTCCAAAGGCATGTAGTCCCTGCTATGACAGCAGTTTATGAGTGTATTTCTTTACTTTTGGAGTTACTTGCAGTAGAAGAAATTTTTTCCATATGAAGAAAGAGCTCCAAAGTTAAGACTGACCGGTGAAGCACCAGTGTGATATCAGATGGAGACATTTAGTACAGACATTGGTTCGAAAATGTGGGTGATGATGTGGGTGATGTTTCTGTATTTAGAATAGCCAGACCTTTGACACAGTTAGGTTTAAAGCCTGTGGAAAAACACCAGAAGAAACTACAGTCTCAGGATTTTTTGGTTTTTCTTTTCACACGGTGAAGGTACTGTGAAAAGTCGTGGGGACTGTGGAGTTCATATCAGCTGTGAAAGACTACTGAGGAGGGTAACTAACCAGTGCATCCTCTGGGATCCAGTAAATAACGGAACAAGAAATGCAAAAGATATGGGAAGAATTCAGGGAGGTCCTTAAAGAAAGCCTGAAGGATGTTCTGAAGCAATTTCAAAATTTACAAGGGACATTGCATAAATTCCGAATGAGATCATGCTAGCTCAACAGAGTGTTTCAGAACCCGGACAGTTTCTAAGTGCCTATTTTTAGCTGCTTTTGAAAAATTAATTTCAAATGTATAAGCACAAATCACTCCAAGATCTGTCTTAATTCCAGCACCACTGGTGCAGACACACATTGCAGTGAACCACATGCCATTGTCTCCAGAGACTGGATTCTACATGCACCTCCTGTTCTGGGGAACCAGCAAGACTCATCTGCCACACAGGGACAAAAGTTCAGTGTGTATCTGGTTTCCTCTTTGGCACAGCAGTCAGGATGGTGCTGTGTGCTTCACAGCTATGTGTGAAGAATTCATCCAAAATTCAAAACTGACTTTAGATTAACTGGAGCACTCTTGTTCTGCATCACAGAAGAAACACTGAATCTTTAATCCTCACCTGACTACAGCGTTAGAGGAAGGAACTGAGAGTAAACGGAAGAAATTACATGAACCCTTTTTTCCCCCTTCATTTAGCTATATGGATGTCTGTTGAAATGAATATATCCACACATGAACACACACAAATTGAGTGTTCTTGTCCACCAGCTTAAATATGATGACACCTTTACAATGATTCGTTTAGACATTTCAAAAGATATGTTTCTTGCTTTCTTACACTGTGGAGATTCAGGATTGGAAATAAGAATTATTTTTTTTTAACTTAAAAAGCTAACTAGAGATGGAGTGGAATTTGTTTGTAAGTCACACAACACTGAGAAGCAATTTTCTTCCAAAAGAGGCAACACAGTTCTTACACATGTAATAGCTGTCAGAAGGAGAGGATGAATTTGGTAATGCCAAGATGTAAAAAGAAACATGTTTGGTTTAAGTGGAAGGTATTGTGGAAGGAGAAAATAAGTAAAAGAATGAAAGTTTTGTCAGAAATTAACTGAGATTCTATTGCTCGTGTGCAAGCTATTTTCTTCTTCATATATCCCCTTCCTGAAGAAATAGTTCAGGCAAATGTAATTAATCTTGAAGAGAGTATGGGCAATTAATTATAATATGGGGAAATGCGTGATTTTCCCATTACAAAACTGTTTTGGTGCTGTTTCTTCACAGGTACCAAATCTATAGCTAAATTTCTAGCTGAAATTTGTGGTTAAAGTTTTAGTATATTCGAAGCACGTCTTTGAATACTTTGGAGTAATCAGCATTTTTTGGAGGCAAATGACTTATTTCAGTTTGGAAACATGGGATTAGGAAACCGTCTGTGGGCAAAAATTTTGAAGCGGAGAGCAGGAACTAGATCTTCTCTTGTACCAACCACAGGCCATTGCTTCTGCTCAAAATATTTCAGGCACTATCCTACTAAAACTGCCATCTCTGAGGGCTTTACCGCAGTGGTTTCAGACAAAGTGAAATGTCTCCAGATGTGGACCCTGGGGAACTGATGTCTCAAGGTAAATTGTAGGTTAATGGTTATGATGCTCTTCAGTCAAGTGCAAGCTCTAGCTCCCATCCTTCATGGATTTATTACAGCAGGTGGTTATATAAGATGCCTCTTATCTTTCTAAACTGTGCAAATATAGCAACTCTTTTGTTTAGCACCCAAATCCAATGAAATATCCATTATTTCTGAAATCATGGTTGTAATAGGGCTGGGTGGAGGAAGATCTCTGATGTGACTTTCAGATAAATAAGTAGTAAGTATTTTTTCTTAAAATGCCTCTTTTTTTTCTATTTTCTATTTTAGTGAAAAAGTGGCCTAATAGTGAAAAATGTTAGCCTGAAGGCAACAAAATTAGAGGATTTAAAAAATCAATACTCCCTAAAAGACAGAAGCATATCTTGATGTTAGGAATGACTGCAAGTGTTTCCAAGGCATAGTCAGAGAAGGAGGATCCAAATTTAAAAAATTAAAGAAAAAGGAAACTTATTCCTATGTAAAAGAGATAATCAGAAATGTAGAATATTTTTCCCATTTATTGCCAAGGGATAGAGTGAGGAAAGTGAAATCAAAAGTGGTTTCCTGGAACAAATGTACAGAAAAGTCTGAGGCTTTTGTATTCTTCATCCAGGAGTCTGTGATCATCAGATTATGTAGATATGTTTAGGAGATGGTCTAAATTGATTCCTGCTATTTCAAGTGTACAGAGGATAAGAAGGAATGAGTAAGAAGCCAACAGATTCCATTGAGTGCAGTGGCCTTCAGATTAAACTCCAATAATTTCTTTTAGATGAAAAAAAGTTTACTTGGGAGGTGTTTTTGTCAATTTAGGTCTGTGATGCATAACATAATGTCTGTAAGTTATTGCTTTGTTATACTAAGGAAATATTTCCCCCTACTCAAAGTCAAGACTTGTGTATTCTGTGTGTGTAGTGTTTCTTCTGCACGCTCTGCCCTCACAATGTGTAATTGGCCCCGGATGTCCAAAATGATTGGCTGTGACCCTTCATGTGGCAGTCACAATGACCAAGAGCAACTGCACAGCTCCTCAAAAGAGAATGGACTTGGATCTCGCTGGTAAGACAAATCCAGATGCAGTTACATTGCTAGAACTTCAAATTATGTAACACAGAACTGGAGTTTATTCTCAACAAAACTATACTTAAAAAAATCCAGTTTCTAGTTCTGTGCCATTTGTTGTGATCCAGATAAATTTTTTTGTTGCTTCCTGCAGAATGATGAGTGTAAAGAAAAACATTATTGATAAATGCAGATTCTAGTAAATATCAATGGATGGCCAAATCATTCTGACTTTAGCTAAGTCAAGCCAATTTCAATCACCTTGATGGGGCTTTTCATCCCAGATTTGCCTCAGAATATATAAAAAATACAAAATGCAGCCTGATTTGAATAAGCCATTCCTACTGGGAGCAGGGAAACAGGAAAAAAAAGAAAATTCAGTCCTTTGAGGGAAGAAAAAAAAAATCTTTTATATTATATTTTATGGTTTAAATTACAGTTGTAATTAAGAATTATATTCCCTTAATCTGAAAATGAGCCTCACTTCCAATCGTATGAGGTGGTGTATGGTTGAAAGGCTGCACTAGAAGTTTGTTTCATGGCATCATTTAATGTAAAACCATACTGTGTTGGTCTGTTTGCTTCTCATTTGTACTCTTTCCCCTGCCTTTTTTGCATAATATATTGGTAAGTAATAAGAAGCAGCGCTGCAGCTACAATTTAATGGGAAACACAACTGTTTATTGAACCAGATACCCATTATTAATTTAACAACTGAATACAAACGCTCCTGGCAATCAGTGCAATAATTCTGTTTCCTTGATTACTTAAGGTTTGCCATTGGCTCCAGTGGAAGCTTAATCCAACCCTCAGAGGGGAGAAGTGCTGCCTTTTAACACTTGTAAAGAAAGAACAAGTACCAGCCTAATTCAGTTCCTGTGCATGCATTCCCTCTGACATCTTTTAAAGACACACACATTTCTCATGTGGCTTTAGGAAGGGATTAAAACTAGAATCTGTTTCATAATTTTTCTAATATTTTACAACTCAGAATGAGAAATTTGTGCAGCAAAGAGGTTACAAGTATTTTTTTTTTTGCAATGAGTTATCAGAGCTCATAGTAAGTGAAAAAAAATTCCCATCTTTGTGCTGAAATTGTATTACCTACTTTTTTCAAGCAACCATTGTATTATTCAAACTGCAGCGCTGCGTAATGGGCCCTGTAAAAATATGTACATTTCAAAGATATTCTGGGGAGGTTACACCACAGATTAATTTGGCCCAATGAGACTCTAGAGGGCAGTCTTGGTATAGTAAAAGAAATATATATTTTACTGTCATTAGAAACCTCAATCATGTGGAGTCAGTACAGAATGTTACAGTTTAAAAAGCACAAATATTTTAAAAGATGATTTTAACAAAGTTGTCTAATTTTAGCTGAAATATGAAAATCCTTTTACGTAAGACTATAATTCACTATAATATAATGTAATTTAAAATTCCATATATTTTTTATATTGTTAAGTTGGATAGCTATAGGGTATAATGCATGCATCAGAACCTAAAGTACAAGAAGATATGGTTTGCTTCTCGATTTCAGCTTGTTCAAAACACTACTCAATTCAGACAGTGCATTTCTATCAGCAGTGTAAAACTTTACCAAAAGTCCATCAGAAGTCCTTTGCTTAAAGAGAGTAGAATAAAATCCAACATACAGTGCAGATGCAATTTTAATGTCAGTTTTTAAAAGATGTGTTTTACTTTATAAGTAATTAATCTTTATACACAAGTTTTGACTATTGTCGGCAGAAATCAAAATTGCGTGCCTTGTAAATTTTTAATTGAGCAGTTCTTAGATTAAAAAAATGCATTAGTCACTTTGACTGTGTTTAATATTTTAGAGGAAGTTGTTCTGCAAGAAAACAAATCATTGGTAATGAAAAACAATGTGCAGCTTGTAAGTACTTACTGTGCAAACTTTTGAAACATGTAACCTTTGTTTCTTTGCAGGCAAACAATATTGCAGGCTTGTTTTAAAATGGGAACTGACTTCCTGTGTAAGACTTCCATCTGTATAGTTCAAAACATCTAGAAGGGAAAAGAAAATGGTTATTCCCGTTTGATGGAGGGGCATTGCCTTCTCTGCTGGCTGCAGCAGTCATACTGTGAAGTAGTTGGTGCAAGAGAGGTGGGTTGGTTCCAGCAACCAGAGGTTTGCTGCTTTGGGCCACTTACACTAGGAGGATGGAAGATGGGAAGAGGTGCTAGACGGACCACAAGCCAAGCTACAATCCCAAAAAGTGCTCAGGTGCTCTTGATTCTTGAAGAAATGGATCTTCCTTGATGCCTCTGTCTTTGACCTAGAGAATTTTGAGGAGCAGAGCCTTCTGCTGCTTCTCCAGGCAGGAGGGACTTTTCTGTTCTGGCTCTGCTTGTTTATGCTCATATTGAAGCAAGACTATGAAATGATTTGCTTCTCTGCCCATGTCACATGGCTGGTCAGCAGCAGTCTTGGGACCTCTCTGTAGACTGGGTTTGGCAACCAAAAATATAGCTACATCCACTTAAAACACAGTCAAACAGAAAGAAGCCACATTTAAGAAACATTACCACCTGGTTACAGACCTTTTTTTGGTCTGGCAAGTAGAACATTCACTCAGCATTTGGAAGCTGGTTTCAGTACCTGCACTGGCCCAGGAGGCTTTAAATTAACATTCTGTGCAAGTTTGCTCTCCATACCTGCCTGTTTTAGTGGGCTGACAACCCACACTGAAAAAAAAAAAAAAAAAAAATTCACAGCTAGTGGGAGAAATAGGAGGAGCTTAAAGGACACATTGTAGGAGGTCTCCACACTAACTACAGGCAGGCTGGGATGACCTACCTGTTAGAGCAGGTAAAAAATATGTGCTGAACATTCTGCCTTTTTTAAAAGTGTTATCTTCTTTTTTAACACTTTAAATCCATCCTTGGCTTTAGCTGATGCAATGCATTACAATTAGAATAATAATGATTTGATCTATTGGAAACCCTAATTTTTTTCTGTTTGAGGATGAGTGTGCCATTCACCTCTCCCTGAAAATATGCAAAGAAGCTTTCTCAAGTGATGAGTATTTTTGTTTCGGTATTTGAATTTCAAAACAACTCACAGTTTCTAGTGATAGGTACTTATGTTATTTTGCAGTCTCTCTGAAACTAGGATTCTTTCTCTGATAAACTGAAAATATATATATATGTACATATAAGACCAACAAAGCAATAACTCTGTTATTTTTGTGTATCAGAAAATGCCTTCAGATTCCTATGGATGAAAAGGGCTCTTACAGAGATTCTATTTTGATATCTAACTTCTAAACTCAAATTGTCATTGATTTGTGCAATGTTTGATTAAGATTAATACAAAAGACCATAAACTCTAAAATAAAAATGAACTTGCAGTATTCTCTATTCTCAATTTCCTGCAAAGGTTGCTAAGGCATAAACTGTTAAATGTAAGCAACTTAATATACATTTATGGTTTTCATATACATATAACACATGAAGCAACTAATGCTTTTGTGGATTTTGTTCTTTTTGAAGAAGTGTTTATTAAAGACTGAGTTCTTTTATAATATAAGGATATGAAAATAATGTAACTAAGCCTTTTATGTACAAGTCTCCTCCAGCAATTAAAGAATAAATCTGTAGGAATATTTATAATTTCCACTTAGACAATCAACAGAATTAAAAAAAATACAATCAGGCATGCAATGTGCACTTCATGAAAATTTACTTTTCTGTTACAATTCATAGAATTATTAATAGTGCTAGTAAGCGTAAGTCTCACATAAACTTAAGTAGTCAAATACTTAACAATTCTTATTCTAGATAAATATAAGGGACAGTAGTATATATGGAAAGCAGTTTCCTTTCAATAAACACTCATTCTCATGATGAAAGTCTGCACTTTTAAAGAATGTTAAAACATAGCAACTTCCTTCAAAGAATAAAAATTATTACTTTACAAGAGTGATGTCTTTATTGAAACCAGAGTTCCTTGCCTTATTCTCAGTTCCCATGACAGTTTTGTAAACCACACCACGAATTTTTGTGTGACAGTCTCATTAGTAGTACTACCCAAATTTCACTGTTGTGAAAATTCAAGTGGAAAAAAAATAAAACTCAGAAGTAATTTTATTTTATTTTGTGGGGAGACTGTCAATAAAATGACTGTATTTCTCATTTTCAGACTTAAAATATAGACTTAGAAGTACAGACTATTGTTGCCTCTTACAAGCTTACTACTGATCTCTTCTAACCAAAGGATCTTTACTGAGCTTGGTGGTAGATCTGTAACAGCAAAATTACACATAAAAAAATCCTCCCTAGATACACATGTAGTTTGCCTTAGATATATATATAATATTGAAGTTCATATAATTATTTCACACAGATGTGTGTTCAGTTCTTGTCCTTGTAAGTATTTAGGACACATTAATTTCTAAGGACGAACTTCATGGAAGTCTTCTGGCCTCCAGGTGCCACAAATTAGTATAGATTGAAACTGAGATGCCAAAATCCTTTTTATCCACAGCTTATGCCTCTCCAGATGTTCTCTTCCCACCTGGCGAAGTACGTGGGAAGAGAAAGTATATACACTGATAGTCCCTCAAAGGAAAAAAATGAGTTTAGATAGACTGGATTAAGGATAAAAAATGTGAAAGAACTTAATTGCATCTAAAGGAATATATCTAAAATTTCTTGAAATATATCAAAATTGTAGCAGATCACACCATCTAACATCACTTCTGTAAAATTTGTGGTGACCTATGAGGCAGTCAGTCCCTGCTTCAGCTTCTCCTCCGATATGAAAAACAGTTCAGCAAAGTTTGCAGCAGTTGCAGATGTTTCTGAAGCTTGCTGGTTTAGCAGCCTGTCCTTGCAGAGACATTGTCAGCTTCTCCAGGTAAGAGCAAGCAGAACTTGGTGGAATTGAGGTGCTGACTGCTGTTTGTGTATGTTGTCAGAGTACACTAAATAATTTTAACCACAAGTGTAACTGTGTCAGCTTTTGCAAGAATTTCATCAGGCATAGCCTTGAACTCCCATTTTTTTCTAGTCATTATACAAAACCCCCATGAATGTAGATATAAATACTGTTGACTATCTCATTGGGTGCTACATATATAATTTTCTAAGAAGGACAATCCTGTTTCTTCTTCTTTCAGGGAGGAAGAGAAAGATTCTGTAGATCTAGATCTAAGAGAGAAATGGAAACAGAATATACAATGCACCTGACTTCTATTATACACATGCTTGGGTATGACACAACATGGGCTGAAAAAATGGGTGCTCTTAGTCAAGGTCATTTCCTCAGCTGGATGTGTTGAGGTTTTGTGCTGTGGCAGTGAGTCCAGGATTTTCCCTCCTGAGGAGAATAACTAACAAATAGCTACAGCTGAAGATATTCCAGTATGAATTAGGAGAGATGTAAATCACTGTCAAATTAACAAGGTTGACAAAGTGGTTCAGAAGTTCAGCAATGCTCTCTGAAAGTGTGAAAGCATAACGTGGAGAATACAAATGAAATCTGCAGGACTCCTCCAAGGGTCATTAATCTTCATACCATGCTAAAGCTCTACCCAAACTGTGTTTACAAAAACTGCAAACAGACATTAGTTTTGATCAACAGAAAGCCTCAATAATATTTAGATATGCTTTTCTTTTAGATACTGGGGCAAGGGCACCCAACAGCCATTTAAGGGGCATCTGAGCCTGGGCAAATGTGAAATGCCAGACCTCAAGCACAAGGGTTATTGTTGGACCAAAGTTAAGAGAACTCTAGCTGGCTCATTTCTGTCCAAGGGAAGCCTTAGCTGACAAAGGCCTAAGGAATAATCTTTTCGAGTATAAGGGAACTGTCTCTGATAATGATTAATTGGGAAGGAGTGGCAATTCTTCTATCATGAACATGCTAGAGGATTAGGTGTCTTGCTCTTCCCTGTCAGGATGGAAGATTATTCGCGGTTGAAAAGACTTGAGTGCTAGCAAGGTCAGCATTATTACTTTTGTTAATCTTGATGTGGTACGATGTTTCTTATTTAATGCTTGTTATTTGTATATCTTTATGCTGTGTAAAAAAGAACTGCTGCCTTAACGTCCAATTACGGTGTGTGACTGAGATAATGTGAACGGGACGACGGGAGTGGGAGTATGGCAGCACTGATGAGTTCTTTCTTTCTGCCTTCTGCTGCTAGGCAGTTGTCATCTTGTTTATTCTCTAAAATTACTAATTGCCCCACTGCAATCACATAAAAGCCAAATGAAAACACCACCCAAGCACTTCCACAATTTTCATTTGCTGGTGCATTCAGCAGATGCGTGAGTTAGGGCTTAAGGTATTTCAGGGTTCTGAACTCTGTGGCTCCCCAACAGAGATTGCTGTGTCTCCAAAGAAGGGGTATTTTTAGGGCCACCAACAGACGATGATCATCAGTAGGCATTTACCTGTGACCATCACTGATGGAAAGCCTGTAACACCTCACAGTGTGGTGGTCCAAGCAGAAAATACAAAGCATGCCATTTAGTTCATAAACAACAGAAACATCATAACAAAGCCCAAAACCCTTTTATTAAGGGCAAGTAATTCTTATTTTGTCTCCAAAATGAGTGATATATTTCCTGTCAGAGTGAATTAAAATGTCTTGACAGCAAGCAGTGGTGTAGCCCATACAAAATAGTAGATCTGTGAAGAAATTCCATTAATAAATTATACTTTTCTAAAGGCAGCCGTAAATATAATAAAAAAAATATTTCCTTCAGTTTCATAGCTGCTGTCCCAAAATAATGGAAAACCATTGTAAACCTTTCAATAAACTCTCATATTTTTATTTATAAGAATTTTCAAACATGGATACAGGAAAGAATGTATGCTAGAAAGTTTAAGTGTGGCTTTAAACAATTAACATGTGGAGAAGTTCTGACCTAGGGATTTTTTAAAGTGTATATATATATATATGTGTATGTGTACATATATAATTTTTGAACCTGCCCAGAAATTAGCTTCATTCATTGATGAATTAATCAGATTTTTAATGCACATTCAAATGCAACTATTGAACAGTAGGAAAGACACATGTGGTTATTCCTCACGATGGTGCAGCAGAGAAGCCAAAGGCCTGAAATATGCAGCAATCAGCACTTCATGACTGTAAGGGGAGCACAACCTGTTTGATATTCCATTAAACCAAAGTAGAAGTAGCTGATATGCTAATAAGTCCAGCTATTATAGACAGAAAAATCTTTCCTCTTTGTTTTTAATTACTACTGTGGAATGGGGATCAGGGAAACACATGTGCTTCTTTCTGTGCTATCTTGGTACCATCAGTATGATAATATCTTCTTTTAATTCTGAAGCAATTCTTTCATAAGGCAAATTAAAGATAAAATCTACATTTTCTACAGTCTTGTTCAAAGCATTTCAGCTGAAAACTCAGATCTATATGGCTGGTTTGTATTTTTTATTCTGCTGTATTTAGATTATTTTATTTTTGTTTTTTTAGTACTGTTAATATTTTATCTTCACTTCTGTTATTACCAACTCTTCTCTCATTTTAAGTCATTACCTGGTAGGTTTCTTGGTGTTTCTTTCTTTGCTTAACTGTTTTGTCATTGTTTTCCAGCATGCTCATTGAAACGCAGACGACAGTATTTCAACAATACCTGCTGGAATTTTACATTTAATTAAAATACACCTGTGTCAAGTACATTCATAAATTTCTTGTAACTCCATTTTAGGCAGAAAATATGCAGGATCATTTGCAACTGCCTCAACAAATTCCCCTTCCAGGTGCCTTTAGCTCAGCTGCAGGAAGCTTCCCCATGGCAGACAGGTCCATGGAGATGCTACTTGGTGGAGGGGGATGCTGTGCTGCTCCTCTCAGTGTCTCCTTGGCTAAGAGCAGCACAGAGGAGTGCTTGGATCCCAAAAGCATGTGGCAGGGCACTGGCCCATGGATGCCTGCCCTAATGACACCAGGGAAAGAATTATCCTGCACAGCAGCTGAGGCTACTGCTGTGCCCTCTGCCACAAACCATGGTGAGATCCACCAGGCCAAGCTGGCCCATCGCTATAGTTCCCCCACTGGAGTCCTGTGAGGAGGAAGCTTTGAAGATGGACTCTCATTGCTGGCTCTTGGTTCCCCAGTGACTCAGTGTGCCCAGAGCTACCTTAAGGGACTACTTCCTTCTCAAGCCAACCCTTGGAGGTCCTCTCTTGGGTGCTCACTAGTAAATGCCTGGTGAGTGACCATGGCTCTCCAGTCCAGGGCACCTCATGTCCTGACCAAGCCCTCAGGATCCTGCCCATTCCTCTTCCCAAGGAGGTGGGCTGTGCTTACCCTGCAGTTGAAGGGCAGCCTTCAGGAGATGACTGGGTGACACGTGTGACTTCTTGGCATGCCTTTTAAAAACATGGAGAAGTCAGGTCACTACAGTGTGGATCCAGTTTGTGGAATGTGATCCGTTCAGGTCAGACTTGTTCTGTCATTAATCACCACTATTTTGATGATCTGTGCTGCTTCCAAGATCTCTAATCGACTTACCAGGATCATAGTGAGGCTGCTCGCAATAATCTTTGCAAGGTCATGATGATCAGATGATGTGCCTGAGGGCTGGAAGAAATCAAACGTCACCCCAGTCTTCAAAAAGAGCAAGAAACAGGACACAGGGAATTACCAGCCTGTCAGCCTCACCTCAGTCCCTAGAAAGATGATGGCATGTCTCATTCTGGAGGCAATCTGTATCCACATGGATGACAAGAAGGTGATCAGGAGCAGTCAGCATGGATTCTCTAAAGGTAAACCATGCTTGAACAACCTGACTGACTTCTTTGATGAAATAACTTCCTGAATGGATGAGGACAGAGCAGTAGATACTGTCTACCTTCAGCAAAGCTTTCAACACTGTCTCTCACAGCATCCTCGTAGGCCAACTCAGTAAGTGTGTACTGGATGAGTGGACAGTGAGGTGGATTGAGAACTGACTGAACAGCAGATCCCAGAGGGTTTGTAATCAGTGGCACGGGGTCTAGTTGGAGGCCTGGCACAAGTGGTGTCCCCCAAGGTTCAGTACTGGGCCCAGTATTGTTTAATTTGTTCATCAATTACTTGGCTGAAGGGACAGATGCCTCCTCAGCAAGGTCTCTGATGACACAGAGATGGGAGGAGTGGCCAATACCGCAGAGGGATCTCAACAGGGTGGAGAGATGGGCAGAGAAGAACCTTCTGAAATTCGAAAAGGGCAAATGCAGAGTCCTGCACCTGGAAAGGAATAATCCTGGCCACCAGGATAGGCTGGGGACTGACATGCTGGAAAGCAGCTTGGTGGAGAAGGACCTGGGCGGTCCTTGTGGACAACCTGGGGGTCCTGGTGGACACCAGGACAAGTCCTGGTGGACACACTTGGCCAGCAGTGTGCCCTTGTGGCCAAGAGGACCAATGGTTTCCTGGGATGAATTAGGAAAAGCATTTCCAGCAGATCAAGTGAAAATATCCTGGTCCTCTATTCAGTCCTGGTGAGGCCATATCTGGAGTGCTGTGTCCAGTTCTGGGCTCCTCGGGACAGGAGAGTAATGGAGCTCCTGAAGTGGGTCCAGGAGAGGGCAACAAAGGTGATTAGGGGACTGGAACGTCTCTCCTGTGAGGAAAGACTGAGGGAACTGGGCCTGTTCAGCTTCGAGAAGAGATGACCAATAGGTGACCTCACTGATGTCTAGAAGTGTCTGAAGGGAGGGTGCCAAGAGGATGGAGCCAGGCTCTTGGAGGTGTCAAGCAATAAAATGGGCAGAAACCAAGACACAGGATGTTCTACCCGAATGTGAGGAATAACCTCTTCACTGTGCGTGACTGAGCACTGGAACAGGCTGCACAGATAGGGTGTGGAGTCTCCCTCACTGGAGATATTCCAGAACCATCTGGACACAGTCCTGAGCCATGTGTTCTAGGATGATCCTGCTTGAGCAGGGAGATTGCACCAGGTGACCCACTATGGTTCCTCCCAACCTGACCCAGTCTGTGATCCTGTGATTCTAAGAGATCCCTCCAACCTGCCTCAATTTTATTATCAGGAATCCCTCAGTCCTGGAAATCTTTTTCTATGATGAGGTCCACTATGACAAATGAGACAGAAAATTAATGATTTTAAACAAAAAGTAGTCTTCAATGTAAAAAAGTAACACATTTTGTTATCAAAACCACGGATACATAAAATACCTAACAATATGTAGACTTAAGAAAAAGTTGTATCGCTAACCTTCTGCTTTTTTTAAAAAAATTATTTTAAGATACAGATTTTTTTCTTTATTTCAAGGGGAAGGAAATAGGGAGAAAAGAGAAAATTTCTACTATTTTAACTTCAGAGAAGTGTTGCTGAGATACTTTTTGCCTTGAATGAGTTTTATTTTTCTTGACTGTGGACTCATAAGATTTGGGGTCAATCAAGTTTCTGAAGGAAGAGAATTCCACATTAAGAAGACTCATCGTTCTCTTTGCTCAAGAAAGGCTTTTAACGCTTCTGTACTGACGACTATAAAATATGGAGCAAAAGGGTGGGAACATTTAATATACTGGAGCTGAAGCTAAAACCTGGACAATGAAGCATGAAATGAAGTATGCTTGATATCACAGAGAAACAGAATTAACAAATAGGTAAGACAGAGAAAGTACGTGAAAGAACAATCTTTATGAATAAAAGGACACTGGGATGATTGTATCTTGAAGAGGGCAAAATTAAAGACAGAATGCGTTTATGAAGAAATGGGTTACAGCACATGTAATCATCAGAACACTTAAGAATGTATCACAAAAATATCTTTTCTCCTCTGACCTTTTTCAAAACAGGTACATGACTGGATGGCATGAAGAACACTGAGTGTTTTAGAGAGGTGGGAATTTAAAGTATTGCAAAGCAATTAAAAATTACATTAATTACACTGCTTGATAGTACTATATACTTGCCTCTTTTGAAGGAAGGACACTCTCATGTTTCCAGTGACAAGCTTTCTTAAGGGGAAACCATAACAACAAGAGAAACATAAAGAGTTTCTATAACCTTGTAATCACACATGTCATACACAATGTACTATTTTCCCTCTTTATAGCAGAAATGCTCAGAAATAATATAGAGTAGATGCTTCAAATTATGTTTTCTGTGACAGAAGTTAATTCTAAAGTAAGTATTCCATGAAAGAGAAACAGAGAAAACATTTTTACATGTCTATCATTTGTCCTTAGAGGACACAAAACAAATATGTTTTTTAAAGCTTGACACTGGTATTATTCTGTGTGGCCTGCGGCTATATGCTTTTTCCAGTTTGTAGAATTGAAGGATAAGAAAACAGCTTTGCATTAAGAGGAACACATTGTACAGGTTAATCATAACCATGCAGAAATCAAAATGCTGCCAACAAAATAATGGCGTACTAGTGCCAAGGGAGTCACCAGGATGACTGTGAGGGAAGTTGTGGGAGAATAACAGCCCCTTTGCATGTGGGGAAGTATTTCAGGCATGTGCTTCTAAATTAATTATTGATGTGGCTGAAACAGAAGTTTTTACTACTGTCGACAATAGCAAATACTCGTAAAAATTTAATTGGCTAAAAGTTAATTTCAGTGTTCCTCAATCATGAAATGCATTAATTGAGAAAAGCCTTTTTTAAGATGTTTAAATTTTAAAAGGAAATAAAGCAGAAAAGCAGACTCAGGCAGGGGAATTTAACAAATGTAAAAATGTTGGCAGAAGTGAGAGTCATTACCTAGTCAATATTGTATCAATTAACCAAACTAACCGTAGTCCCCGATGAGAACTAAGTAAACTGGCATGATTTTCTAGTTTGTCTGACTCATTCCCATTATCCATTATGTGTGTACATCAGTGTGTACAAATCAGACAAACTAAAAAGCAGTGCCACATAAAATGTGGAAGAATTAGACAAAATAGTGTTTGTAAGAATTTTAAGTGCTCTAAATCCATTAAATAATAAATAAATCATAATTTGTACCAGTGACAGTTGCTACTTTTGAAGGAGAGTGGCTAGTCTGCTCCCAGCTACCAGCGCTCCTTAGGCTGCCATGGGAACATCTGAGAATCACTTATCTACATTGTAAATACATAGCATCCCAAGACATTGGTAGCAGTACTTTCAGATTTTCAGTTTAGCTAGTTAAACTATTAAAAAAAAAAAAAAAAAAACCAAACCAAAGCAAAGTGAACACAAACAATTTTTTTTTGTTAAGATGTGTGACAACAGGCTGAGACTGACCTAACTGCAACCATAGACTTTTTAGATAATACTGACACTTAGATTTTAATTCAGCATACTTGAATAGCATAATATAACCATATTTAAATAACTGGAATGGAAAACTACATACTATTGGAGGGCTTGTAAAATATTTTTCTCTTCACTTACAGAGTTTATATTTTTAGCCCTAAGCATGCACCATCTCGATACCTCTAAGAAGCTGTTGAAAAGGATCTGTTCAGAAGGGATGACATAAAAGGTAAGAGCATGCAATTTTATCACTGGAGTATCAGGACAGCCCTTAGTTCCCTTTGAGGGACTTGTGGGTAACCCAGAAAATGCTCATATATTTGCTATGCCTGTCAAGTGTCTGAACACAGCAGTAAATTCACAGAAATACCTGTCCTACAAATTCCCCATATGAGAAACTGTGGTGAAGCTTCCTTAGACACTGCTAGGGAAATCATGGAGGAGCTAAAGAGAAAGTGTTCACAACACTGTGAGGTTCACTGTAACTTCTGTATTTTCCCTTTCTGGACAGCAGTGAGACTGTAACATTTCAGTGAACAACACTGCTAGCACGAAGGCTCATCTGATGTTGTGTCACCACTGTTTATTACATAAGGTAGCACCCAATAAAACTGAGAAAAACTCATTTAATTTACTTATTAGAATGGTCATACGTAAGGGGGTGTTTTTTAAAAGCTAACAATCCTTTCTTATTGAACTTTCACTGTTAAAATACAAAATGATGTTGATTGGTAAGGGCTAGCTTTTAGCTCTGAGCTATAATTAGACATGAAAAAAATTATTTGAATTAAACTGTACAGGAGATTGTCCTGAGATAATTTCAGCTATGAGGTTTACATATATAAAAGACACTCACCTCTTATGCTGTATTGTTTTGTGATAACTAAACTAACAGGTCATCTAACAGGTTACATAAAACTCTTTTCCGTCGTAGCTTATGCAAATGATTACCACAATGCACTACAGTAAATTTGCCCAAAATATATCTAGATCCCAGGTGGGTAAAAGTCTCATTCACTTTCATCCTACGGTTTGAAGACCTGCACATATATTCACTTGTAAGAGAGTTAAAAAATTCAAACCAGGTAATAAACTACAAAAGAAAAACCAATGGACGATGTTTGTGTAATTTTACCAATATTGATAATACAATATCACTACAAGTAGATCTAACCAATAATATTATCCATTGAAAATACATTACATACAGCGTGAAGTTTGCATTTTTTTGGAGCCAATTTTTCTATTGTGCTTATGAAAAGGCTACAATACATATAGCCAGTGGCAAAAGCATTAAGCAGTATGTGTTCCTGTTTAACTGAGGTTGGGATACTTATTAAAAGTCTTCTGGAGCAGCTTATTTGTACAGAAGCTCAAGATTTTGTCTGAAAAGGCTGCTTCATGGGTTAATGTATTCACCTATAAATAAAAACAGTGACAGCTCTCCTGTCAGTACATGCTGATGGACGGTTCCTTTTTCCACCATTACAGCCTTGTGAATGTGGGAAAATTAATTTAAGTGGTAGTTAATTTCTAATGAATTCCATTCAAGCGGTTAATATGGTCCCTTGATGTTATGGTAACCTTCATGGATCATTGCATTATGTAAATAAATTCTACTTTATGCTGGTTTATTAAAAAAAGAGGAAGATTGGTGAGTCCAGTCAAACCTTCACATATACAAACCTGCACAAAATTTCTTAAGAAATTGCTAAAAATAGACTGTTTGAGAGGAATACACTTGATATCCTACAAAGCATACCATTCATCTTTATAAGACATCTAATTTTTACATAATTTTGGCAGGATCATCTATTATTTGGAGCTGAGAATAAGACTTTTGGGAAGGGAATCCTCTTCACTCAAAATGGTATTACAAATGCAGCTTGCATGCCCTTGAGGGACTCTCCAAGCCCTTTGATCAGCTGCTCTGCACAAGCATGAATCACTGGACAGGTTTCACACATCCCAGCTCCCACCTAATTCCCTCTTCTGGGGGGAGACCTCTGACAGGTGTGCTCTTAGGAGGATGTATCCATGGCATCTTACTCCTTGAAGTCACACAGATGACCACTGAGTTGTTCAAAGGCAATCCTAAAATATGTAGGGTGAGGTATGTTTCCAAGAGACATTCATTTGTCATACCAGCAACCCCAAAAAATTTTGGGAGGACAGAATTACATAAAATATTTTAGGAAAGATTAACTCAAAAGCTGTATGGTGTAGCCAATAATGTCTAAGAGGGAATGCTTGTAGGCAGAGGCAGTATCTTTTAAAAGACAATTAAGATAGTTGGAAAAAAAGCTGGAAAGCTTTGGCATATATGAGAATGACTTGTCTACTCAAAAACTTTCCTATTTTTTTCTAACAATAGCAGTGATCTCATAAAATATATTACCTTCCTCACAAGCCCTATCTCACAAATTCAAATGTTACACAAGAGCATTATTAGGATGATGAGGAGCAGGAGTCTGCTTCATAAGAAAAGACTAAAAGGACTTGCTCAGCTTAGGAGAACAAAGATTGAGAAAGGACATGGGAGCTATCCAGAAATAAATATCAAGCAGGTAAATTCTCCAGGAACAGAAGTGCTGTTTAACAGAAAAGGTAATGTTGGCATAAATATATACAAGTAAAGAATAAATGTAGAGCTGGAGTTGGAAGATTAGGAAGAGGAGGGAAGTTCCAGACTGTCTAAAGTGTCATGTTAGCAAAAGACAATTTTCAAAGCAGAATTTCGTGAAATTATTTAAATAATATTAAGTAGTTGCCAGAAGAGCAGGGAGTTGGAGTTTATGTGTGTATACATTGCCTTCACAGCTTTTTCCATTGATCACCATTCTGTGGAAAAAGTGTCCTAGAGCTTACTGTGACCATACTCCTCACAGGCAGCATCTTTCTGTGCCTGGAGAGAATACAGCTATGTCATGGTTAAGGAGACCCTAAATGATGTTTCAAAGGCCTTAACACCAGTGACCTCTACCTTGTGGCTCTGCCGTCACAGCTCTCCGCCCTGCTGCTCATGCCACACACAGAAATGTCTGATTCACACTCAGCACACAACCTCTCCCTCTGAGCCTTAATGCAAGATCCACTTAGTTTTGCTCTTCACTTTTTCTAACAGTATCAAGGCATGCACCTAAAACTCACAGAAAGGATTTTCCATAAAAACCTTTTTGTCTTTCCTTTCCTGTTTTCCCTCCTGACCATTCTTGGAACATTACACATTATAAATATTCAATTACTTAAAAAACCAGCATTTTTTCTCAAGGTGCCCAAGACAATGAGATGGGTAATTTGCAGCCTTCCATGTTTGTGTTTTTGTTGGATAATGCTGAGTGCAGGTAATGCTGTGTGCAGAAGGCCATGGCATGAACCAATGTGAGACAATCAAGGCTAGCTGGAGTAGTGCTGGAGACCTGGGATGGGCTGGAGGAACCAGCTATGGTGTATATAAGATTATGACTAGCTACACTAGTCTAGACACTGAACTGTTTCTGGGTCTGGGTTTAGTCTGAAGAAACCATTCTGGAAGCTCTCTGTCATGGATGCAGGGCAGATGATCAAGTGACCAAGGTGCAGGAGCAAAACCAAAGTGGTTCAAACTGACTCATGATACGCATTATGTTTCAAAACTGGGGAAAAAAAAAAAATTCAACTATATGTATATGAATTCACAACTGATTGAGTAACATGTCAAAACTCAGTTGCAAATGGGAACCACCATGAAATTTGAATGTCTTTCACTGTTGTTTCAGGGGTATTAAGAAAAATGAGAGATATCCTATTTCTTTAATTAGTGATTCAGCTGCGATATAGATCAAACACTGATAAATTCAGGGTAAAAAAATCAGCAAAGCAGTAATAATGATAATGGAGCAATGGGGAAAATTTTGTGCTGCGTAACATACTGAACCTACTGCAAAAAAATTCATTTTGTTACCTTCAAATGCAAAGTCATATATGTAGAAATGAGACATTGCAGCTACACCTACAGAAGAGAGGCCTGCAAAGTGTTAAGCAATGTAAATCCTTTACAAGTCATAAAAAACTGAGAGCAGACAAACTCTTTTCAGAAATCCATAGCAATAATGTGATCGTCAAATGAAGGAAGCAAAAGATTAGGGAGAGCAAAATTCAGGAGAATTTTAACCTCACTGTTCAGCATCACTAAGGTAGATTCCACCTATAGTTCCTGTGTCCATATTTTTAAAAATAAATGAGATGAGGGTACAGAGAACAGAAATATCCAAAGGCTAGAAAAACCACTTTAGACTAAGATGATTAATCTGATTAGTTTAACAAAACACTAGAAATGTGACTCAAATTTAGTTACTCTGCCTTTTGAAGGAAAAATACAGGAATGAAAAAATGAAAGGCTCAACAAAATTCAGTAACTGCAAATTAAAGCAAACAAGCTCGCCTTTTTAACGGTGAAGTCACAGTATTTTGTAACATAATCGTAGTTGTGTGACTGGCTGCTCATCTATCCACTGCTCAGCTATCCAACTCCAGAACTGTGGTCTCTGGCTGCAGCTGTGTTTTAGGTTTCATGTCCTACCTCTGGTAGAACAGAATTCTTCAGCCTACAGATCAAGTCCCAGGTTACCATTTCATACTTACTGTATTTTCACTCACTTAAATACATTAAGTTATTTTTTGTGACTATGCAACTGGTGATCAGGATGAATGATCAGATGACATAAACCGAACTTATTACTTAATAGCCAGATGAGCATTCAAAGTGTAACCAAAGTATTTGGCATGCAATCTAGATGCAAAATTTCTTATCTAAAGCCTGAAGATCCTATGAAAGTGATCTATTTTAGATATCACAGCCACTGCTTTTATAAACATTAGCCTTCTAGCATGAGCCCCTTTTTAAACTGTATAGACTCTGGGACTGCTTGCTCCAAATCTTTTCCTCATTTAGGCACTGCTCATCACCAATATTTACTCATGTACAACAGAGGCTTGCATTACTCCCTGCCTGTTCTTTTGCTTACTTTCAACTACTAAATGGAATCAATCTATTTCTAGATCAAATGACTTCATGAAGTTCACTTTTTATTCCTTTTTGCACAGTGTGGCACATAAGAACAGGTAGCTTCTTGAAAAATAAGTGTTTTCAACACTTTATTCATATTTACAGACAACACACTTCAAAGTCTGATGCACAAACTTTTAGGTGGAATGGCAAATTTTTCATTCCTGGAGGCAGGTGGATAACTCCAGCAAGTGACAGCTTCATCTTGGGTGCCAATATTCTCTCTGTACCAACTTTCATCATTTTTAGATCAGGTTCAATGTCTTCACTGTGATGAAGCTCTTATAAAGATTGCTCCCTCCACTGTGAGTGGGATACAGAGCAATAACAAAACTGCTGCAGTTTATCTCCCAGAGGTATAGAAGTAAAACACCACCACTTACCTAAACAAACTGGGCTGTAAAGTGTGACAGTTCAATAACAGTTTCATGGGCAGCCCACTTTTCCTACAGGGAGATAAATTCAGTCCTGGAGAGCAGACGAGACTGGACAGGTGAGGGCATGCACCCTCATAGGTGTGGTGAGTTAAAATGTCCCAGCTAGCTGGAAAGAATCCAGCCCCTTCTCAGCCTCTGGGATTAACATGTTCATTTAACATGTTAGTCCCAGACTAACATGGCAATTTTAGCAATTTGAGATAATGGTACAGATTTCAAGCTCTAAATTAATAACCTGGTGAGCTGCAATAGAAAGAATGCAATTATTTAAATGTAGAACCAGTTTTATTACACTGAATGGGACTACTTTATCCTTAACTTCTGTTTTAAAAGAAATTTGATAGTTTTCAGCAGTGTATATCAAGGTGTGTACACCCTTGCTGATCCAGAACTTTGCAATATGGTGATGCTGCAGGTAAAGATAAACCAGTTTTGGTAATGAAACCTCCTTAGTGTCAGGTGTATGG
Organism: Acanthiza pusilla; assembly: GCA_036630365.1. Classification (NCBI taxonomy): domain Eukaryota; kingdom Metazoa; phylum Chordata; class Aves; order Passeriformes; family Acanthizidae; genus Acanthiza; species Acanthiza pusilla. The sequence continues at coordinate 33,305,473 of JAXCHO010000034.1, forward strand.
AGCCCACTGAAACCACAGAAAGACCTTGGCATTACATGGAAGATACTCTGAACAGTGCCTGCAGTAGCATGTTGTGTCTGTTTGCACTGTTAAACAAAGAGGAGAAAGCAGCCTGGCTTCTCACTTTCTTTTTCATTGTTTGAGAGCATTTTCATTTTTGTTTTATATTTTTATTTATATTTTTTGTTTTATTTCACCTAATTCACCTCTACAAATAAAGAAAAAATTCCAGTTGCTAATCCTTGGCAAAGCATTAGCAATTGCTCTGAAATATCACTCTATCTTGTGCTTTTTTTTTTCTTTTTTTGCTTTTGTGCATGGTATAATACAATATTTGGAAGAACAACGTAAGAACTACCAAACTCAACAATAGCTGTTATTTTAACTGAGTGTGGGAAACTGACTGTGGTGGCGTCAGAATCTGGAAAAGTCACCTGCCAGTCAGCTAACCTCAGGTTGTACTGCCTTCATCCAAGCAGACACAGCTTCTCAGTACTGTAATTCCTAAAGACTTCTCCCTCACCTGTCATTTTTGAAGAGCTATTGTCCTGAATTCAGCAACCAATACTGTAATTCCCATACACACAACCACAAAGTCTGACAGTCATTAATATACATGAGCTCCAAGATTTATCCTCTAGTTGACCTAAATACATCTCTACCTGTTGCGTATCAGGAATCTGACAATCTCATTCCCTAGAACAGTTCTGAGGAGTTAAGCAAGTTCAGTCACTCACAACTGCAAATGATTTTCGTAATTGTACAATGGAAACAATCAGAGGAGACATCAGTTGTCACGTTCCAGCTCCACTGTGGGGATTTAGAGAAGAATGAAGATGTTCTGGAGGGGGTAACCTAGACACGTAAGCAGAAGGAAGTCAAAATCTGAAAATGTAATTGGAGCCTGAGTCTTATTTCAGTTTTCAGTGTATGGACTCTTCTTCCTGTGTTACTGGGTGCTATCCCCCCCCCCTAAAACATTTTATGTTCTAGCTGTGCTCTCCTCATCATTCTCCTTCCTTTCCGCCTCAGCGGGGAGAAATAAAAAAGAAAACACATACAAATAAGGAACTAATATAGGCTGGTATTTTTAGTATTGCAGGACTAAATTTTTGGCCTGCATAAGTTGTTGTTTTGCACCCCATCCTTTGCTAACAGCTGTTTAAGTAGCACAACATTCAGAAGGTCTGTAATGAAGGATGTGAATCCTTAGCTCCCAGCCGCTAGGCTACTGGCTGACATTATTTCATCTGATTATTTTGCAGCTGCTGTAAACAAACCTAAAATAAACATGCATCACCCCCAGATATAGTCACCTTCCTCATGTGATTCCAAGTACAGAAAGCAATAGAATCTGATTTTTTTTAAAACATCTCTGTAACAGTTTGTAGACATCAACTAAAAAATGGTACTTACAAGTGTGAGATTCAGTACTCCTTCCTAACAGATGGAAAAACTGAGATGGAAGGTGGACAAAAGGTGGAAAAATTGAGACAAAAGCAAAATTATCTTTTCAAGATTATACAGTAAGTCAATGGCAGAGTACAATTGCAATTCAGAGCCTTCTAGTTTCTAATCCCATAATCCTCTTTCCAAAACCTATTAAGCACAATCAAATATGCTATTTCAGTGATGGCCATGAATGCTCCATTCTTTTGAATGCTCCACCCCAGGTATCAAACTGACTGTTCAGATGGTGACACATGAATAGTTTACAGCCATAATAAATATTTAAATTCAAATTACTTCACATCTCAAGTTTCTGACCAGTAGGCCTGCATTCAAAGGCTTTAATTAGGAAAAAATTTTTCCTCATTGCAAGTTGTTGAAATAAACTGCTGAGTCAGCACCTTATAAAAGCTTGTCTTAGGTCAAAAGGGGAGATGAAAACAGTAATATGTGTGCCCCTCTGCTGCACAGTAATCCTAGCAAATTTCACTCTGAGTGTAGACCGTATTTCACACCGACCTGGCAGAGCAAACTCGTTTCAGGGTGCCACACAGTGCTGAATTCAGAAAGTTGGGCCAGGGGAGGACTGCTGCTCCTCACCCTGGCAATTCACACCTGCAGGTTAGATGAAGCTAGCCTTTTCTCTCTCCCCCATTGCCATGAATTCCTTTGAATGCCCCGTAAGATGGAGGTGGATGTTAACTAACCTGGTCATCTCTCTCCAAACCCACATTTCCAGTGATGAGGTAGATGAGTGACCACACAAACCACCCAACATATGGAAAAACAGTCAATAATTATTGCCTCTGGAGTGCTTAGCCACAGCTTTCCAGGCTTAGATTCTCATTGTCTACAAGCAGAGAGTAAAAAAAAGAATAATTATAAAAGCTACCGCAATTGTGAAGTTGTGGGATTATAACCAGGCAGAAAATGTCTTCAAGTCATCATACCTACAGCAACTTCAAACACAGTGCTCAACCAATTTCCACCTCTCCTAAGTGAGAGACACTCTCTCACAGTACTCTGGCAAACTTGTAGCAGTACCTGGACAGCTGTCCAAAAGTTTAGTCTGGTACCTTTCACTAAGAACTTGCAGTTCAGAGGAAGATCAGACACTCCTGCCTCAAGCACAGCCACATTGAGAATGTGAGGAACACCACTGGGGACTGAAGCAATGTTGGCTAATTAATTCATGGGTACCAATCCGCTAGTTTGCATTCAACATTATGATTAGCTATATAACCTCTGATGCATTACTGCTCTCATTCTCTCCACACCTCTGTTAGGAGAGGTGTTTCAAAGGACACAAGAAGACTAATTTAAAAACTTTGCTAATCTATGAGAGTGAGCCTAAAACTTTACAGAATCTTAAGGCAAGTTAGCTGCAATCTGAAATTGCTATTTTTATTGTCTTTATGCTAGACTGTACCCCAAATGGTTTACAATCTCTTTGGGTTCACATTTGGGAAACTGCAGAATAGCATATACAGTGCCAGAAAAGACTTCTTTGGGGAAGATAAGGCTGTGAACACAGTGAGTGGTCAATATATCATTTAGTGAGGACTTCAGACACTAAAACTTTTAAAAGTGTATATTATTTTATATTGATTAAAATACCACAATCTCCCTTCAAAACCCAGTGATAAGCAGCAAGGGCTTACATTGGCATTACTGAAGCTACATGGGATTATGCCTGCTGTGACACAATGGTTAAAAAGAAATTTGTACCTCTCCTATGAACCAAGCCAAAAGCTATAACATTATCTTTCAATGTAACATATTTCATACCATTTATTACTTAAGAGCCCACCTGAGTTTGAAACTATTGGTTCTGTCATCAACATCTGGGGGGGAGGGGTGTTTAAGAAAAAGACCACAGTATATTGTAATAATGAACATCAGTGGAGTTTATTCTCGTTTTGCTTTAATTAAGCCCAAATGCACCTCAGAGTCCAATGATTCAGATTCACTCTTACTAATTTAACAGTGTGGTGATTTTAAGGCTTCACGACTAAGAAGACAAGAGGTCCTGAAGGCTGCTGTTTCCCACTTCAGTTCTCCGCATCCGCGGCCCGAAGTTCCGGCACGGGCCGGCAAGACCGCCCCTCGCTCTAGGTGGGCGCTAAGATGAAACACTGTCACGCACACCATCTGGCGACTCGTGTCCCCAGCTGCCAGCTCCCAGAGGCCGCGGGGCAGGCCGGTGACAGCGACACGGGCAGCGGGGCAGCTCCGGGCCCGGCAGCCGAACACGGCGGCGGCTCTGTGCCCTGCGGGGCCCGCCCGGCCGGCGCTACCCCTTGCGCTGCTTGTGCCGCGGGTTGCTCTTGCAGTACACGTAGAGCCGCCCGCGCCGCCGCACGAAGTAGCAGTCCTTGCAGCGCCGCCTCAGCGCCGTCTTCGTCTTCAGCCCGGCCAGCAGCGGCGGCAGCAGCGGCCCGGGCGGCGGCGGCACGGCCAGCAGCCCGCGGGGCGCCCACCACGGCGGCGGGGCCCCGCTCCCAGAGGCCGCGGGCAGCCCCGCCGCCCGTCCCCACGGGGCGAGCGAGCACAGGGGCGAGCGGCACAGCGAGCGAAGCGGGCCGGCGGCGGCGGCCCTGACCAGGAGGGACAGCATGTCGGGCGCCCTGCGGGGACAGCACGCCGGTCAGGACACACGCACCACTCCCACTCCCCTTTGCCTCTCCCACCGCCGCATCCACGCCGCCCACCGACCCCACCGATGAGGGCAGCCTCCCCGCTCCCCCCACGGCTGAGGACACCGCTGCCCCCTCCGCTCACCTCACCCTCGCCGCTCGCTGCCCGCGGCCACGTGCCCCCCGCCGCCGGAAGCGCGCGCGGGCCCGGGGCGGGGCGGGGGCCGCGCCCGCGCGCCTGACCGGGAGTCACGTGGCCGGCGCGAAGATGGCGGCGTCCGCCGCGACCTTCCGCTGGCTGCTGCCGCGGGGCCGCTCGCTGCTGGCCCGCCCGGCCCTGCCTGCCGCCGCCGCCGCCCGGCCTTACGGTGTGCGGGCCTCCGACACCGGCGAGCTGGTGACGCACACGGGGCAGGTGAGCGCGCGGGGCCCGGTGCTGCCGCCTCTCCGCTGCCCGGGGAGGGCAGCGGGCGCGTCTCGCCGTGGCCTGAGGGAGGTCCCGCCGGGGCCGCGAGCAGCGCGCTGGTGTGGCGTGATGTGTCGCGGAGGCTTGGGTTGGACAGCAGGAAGAATTTCTTCACAGAAAGGGGGCTTAGACATTGGAGTGGGCTGCCCAGGCGGGTGGTGGAGTCGCTGTTCCTGGAGGTGTTCAGGAAATGGCTGGATGTGGCCCTTAGTGCCATGGTCTGCTTGACGTGGTGGGGTTCCGTCACTGCTTGGATTTGATGATCTCAGAGGTCTTTTCCAACCTCATTTATTCTGTGATTCTCCGTTCAGTGGTCACAGTGGAAATTCATGCTCTTTGGTAATCCGTACACAGGAGGTATGCGCGATTTCGGAAGAAAAACCTAAAAAAATGTATTAATCATTGGCCTTTATCGAGCGCTGTGGTCTGAATCCGGCCCGTGACCCAGCCGAAGGGTTGGCAGGTGCAGGCACCATTGTGACAGTGCCTTGTCCCTCCTCTTTGCCAGTGGAGAAGCTGAGCGTGCGGGCGAGGGAGGCTCGTGTGGTGCCTCGAGGAGATGTGAGAGGATGGCTGCTGGAGCTAGCGAGGGAAAGCTCGCACTGTGGTTACTGAGCTGAACGGAAATAAATACAAAACCTGAATTTCCCAGTTTAGTTCACCTACTGGGTTTCTGTATGCTTGTAAGGTGATAATACTTGATCCTAAGTAAACTGTTCAAAGTATTTATTTTCTGAATCTTTGTGTTCTATGTTTATGGTTTTTGCTATTGAAATAAGATCAAGTTTATTTTGCTTTCTAGGTATATGATGAGAAGGATTATAGAAGAGTTAGATTTGTTGGACGACAAAAGGAGGTAACTCATTTTACTTTTTCTTATGGGAGAGAGGGTAGTTTATGTGTTTTTTTCTTTGTACCTGATAGAAGCGTCCTCAATGTCATTGTCATTAAAAAAACCCCAAACCAAAAAAGTAAAAAAAACCCCAACAACAAAGAAACCAACAAAACCCAAACCCCACAACCAAAACCAACCAACCAAAAAAACCCAAATGAAACAAAAAACCAACAAAAAACCAAACAAAAAAACTGCAAAAAATGCCCAAACCCCAAAAAACCAAAATAACCCAACCCCAAACAACCACAAAAAGCAAACAAAGAAACCTGTACCAAAACCAAACTGGTTTGGATTTTGGGTTTCAGTGGTTTGTTTTTTTTTTCACTGCGGTGCAAAATTTTTAGCTGCTGTCTTACCTCCCTGCTATTGATAAACTTGGAAAACTCAAGACTTTCTCTGCATGTGTTAAGTGCTTGCATTTAGGGTGTTAGAGTTGTAGATATTAGAACATCTTAAACTTGGAACAGTTTTTGTTTTAAGCATGTGTTTTACAAAACTTAGTGTGTTTTTAGTGCATTTATATTGAGAAAAATTATGTAATTAAATACTCTGCTGAATTGTTCATCTGTGTAGATATCTGTTTACATATGTGTTTTGAAGCTTAATTTGCTTCTGTGTGGTTAAAATTCTGATCTTTACCCAAACTGAATTTGTAATGAGCTTCAGAAGCATTTGCTGAAAGAGTGATGTAACAAATAAAAGTAAAATGTAGAGTATTCTGAAATAATGAAGCCTCAAATGCAAATTCTGTTAATACCAGCATCATCCAAGGGCAGTGCTCTAAAGGTGGCCCTGTTGCTGCTGCTTAAAATTTCACATACCCACTCTTACTAATAAGTTCTTTAGCACTGATGTTTCTCTAATGATGGAGCAGCACAGCTTCATGAGGGATTCGCTGGCCTTTGGGAGAGAAACACAGTTATTTCATTTAAATTGTATTCCTCAGTGCCTGAGCCTTTGAATAGTGCCTTAGCATTAATGCTTTAAGTGTTTATGTGTAGCAGAGGCTATGTAAATATAAGGTGTGGTAGATTTTTAATGTAGCTGCATGTAATTATTCTCTTCCTAAATTAATCTGAACTAATTATACTGAGTTCTGAGTTTTCATATTGAGATTACCTCGCTGTGTGATGGGTACAATTTAACTCATGCTGTGTGGCAAAAATGGGGATTCTACAGGTGAAATAATTAAATGAAAATGTCACTTAAAGTGCTGAATTAGCTTACTTCAGGGAGAACAGTTGTCAAAGTAGGTCTCTCCCAAGTGTATTGCCTGCTTCTCTGCTGCTTCTGTTACTTTGTAGGAAATGCTCCATAAGCCTAATTCTCCACAGGGCTGTGGTCCCTCTAATGTGCCTTTGCTGTTGAGTAATCTCAGACTCTATGTGTTGTGGAACACCCAAGGTTTTCAGTTCAGCCCAGTTCTTCCTTCTCCAGCAAAAGCCAAGCTTTAAATCTGCTGAGCAAGGTTTAATGCTAGATTTCAATAATGAAATTGGGAGAAAATTTACATGTTAAATACTTAAGATGGTCTGTGCCTATTAATAGGATCTCTCTTTAGGGGTTTTGCCATTATCCTACAGTATGTTTCAGCTGCCAGTATTAGGGTTGACAGCGGTGTCTGTAGTCTGAATGTTGTCGTGTTTCTGAAGCAAAAGCTGTCCTGCTGAATGCTCTTTCTCAGTTGCTTCTTCCTTTTGCTTTCATTGCAGTCCAGGTGGTTGAGTCTGGCTTGGGATTGGGCCCAGTCTGGCCATAGCTTCTTTCCTGTCTGGGGGCACCCCAGACAGTGTGTCTGGGCCTGTGTGCTTAAGGTGGCCAGGCCCAGTGGCACAGCCTAGAGTATGTGCTTACTGTCCCCTTGGTTATGCCATCCTAGTTGTTAATCAGATCTCTGTGTTCTACCTAAAGTCATTGTTATCTGTGGAGGACTGGGGATTCATGCTCTCTGGCAAGGGCCTAAAGCAAGAAGCTGTGAGAAAACTGACCATGGAAACTGCTAAACTGCATCTGCTGCAGTCCAGCGAGGTCATCCTGCCCTACTATAATCCCTAAGGTCATCCTGCCCTTGTATAGTCTCTAAGGTAGAGCAGGACCTGTTTCAACACTGCCATTCCCATTTCAGCTCTGCCCTTTCTATTGGGCCATGAGTGGAGTTCTTGCTTCTAATCTTGAAGCAAAGGTGTATTATGGTTCTGTCTCCCTCCTCCCTTAGCACAAAATGAAGAATGCAGAGTTTTGAGTGTTACTAAAAGCAGCAGTAAAAGTCCTTGCAGTTCAGCAAAAATGACATGATTTGTTGACACAGGCCCCAGACAGTGGGGTTCTTGATGTTGCCAATTTCTTTCTACACCGAAACTTTAGTTTTTGTTAGCTTTTTTTTGTTACCATCTTCATGTGGTAAGGACAAATATTTAGTTGGCAAAACTGGCTTTTCCATTATTGTACCAAAATATGTGGATTTTGGGGACACTTAATGGAAGGCTTGGTGAAAGATGCTAAATTATTATGTACTAGGATTATATAAAAATACTGTTGTACTTCCTAGGGATTTATGTAATGGATGTGTAGCTGTCTTTTTCCCAAGAATCTCATCTTTATTCCAATACCAGCATGTTTATGAACTTTATACACCGAGCAGTAGATAGTGCCTCCTTTGGGTGTGCATAGTATTTGATATTCATGTGTGTGTAACACGGCCTTTGAAAAAGCTGTCCCCTCCTGGAATACTTTTCCCTGAGTTGTGGAGGTAGTTGTCTGCTCAGTGCAGGCTTGGAGAGTGTTGGAGTGCTGTAGGTCCTGCTGAGGGACAAGCTGCTGTTCCACCACCCTGTGCAGACATGGATACATTTGCCAGGCCATTGCAGCTGTACTCTAGGAAGAAGCCCTACTTGCCAGTGATGTGCATATTGAGGAAGTGTGTATGATGGATTTACAGAGTAGAGTAGTGACATTTAGAGGTTTTTTGTTTTTTCTGGTGCTGAACAATTTGTCTTTCTGACTGTTGTTACACACCACATTCATGTTTTCATGAGATTCCTGTGCAGTGATAGAATCAGGTACATGGCTAGAGGCTCTAAATTACCAGCAGTTGTTTTATCTCATGTCTGACCTTACTTGTCTCACTATTATTTTTGAGTTTATCAGCAGAGATTCTTCTGCAATTTTATCATGTAGTCACTAAAGCAGAATACCTTGTTGGTTAGATATCTTCTGTTTTTGTCTACTTGTTCCTGCTCACTTCTCTGCTGAATCTGCTAAAGCCTGATGTGGCCTATATTTCAGGCAAAAGGGGTTACTTTTGCAAAGTTTAGTGTATAGTTCATTGATATGGCTTGTAGCACAGCCTAAGGATTGGTGGAGGAGTTGGGAGGAAATCTAAGCGGGAACTTCTCAAAATGGCTGTAGTGGACCTGCCTGGGGAGGCAGCAAATAGCAGTTGCTTTCTGTTTGAGTGGGAATGGTATCTGAAAGTTTCCCTCTTTTTCTTACAGGTGAACAAAAATTTTGCAATTGATTTGATAGCAGAGCAGCCTGTGAGTCACGTTGAAAGCAGAGTGATATCATGCGATGGTGGTGGTGGAGCTTTGGGACATCCTAAAGTATACATAAATTTGGTAATGTCATTATTCTGCATATAGCATGTTTTGCCTGTACATTCTTTTTTTTTTTTTGTAAGATTATCTACTTTTTGGAATGTTTGTTTAATGAAATAAGAGGAGTAACCACCTGAGGTGCTCATTTTATTTGGTGCCTAATATAAATCAGAACAATTAAAAGGCTTCCATCTGAAGTTATTCCTTTTTGAAATTTTGATTTGTTTAGTAGGACAGTATTTTTTTAAAGAAATCAGGTGAAGTAGTAAGAACAAACACTGAGAGCAAAAATTAACATCCTTTCTGCATTTTGAGACTCTTACTCTAATTATTTAAGTGCACCATGTGGTTTGCCAATACATTTGCAGTATTTTTAGGAATATGCAGTTTTTTTTCAATCTTGCAAGTTCAAGGGAAAAAAAAGGAGGAAAACCAACCTCTCTTTCAGTCTTTGGGAATCTAGGTAGTTCTCAAGACTACCATCTGAGTATCTGACTGCTACTGTCTGAGTATTTCAATCATGGTGAGAGAATGAAGAATAAATGTTAACTTATCCTCCTGTTGACAGTAGTAATAGTTTCCAGTGTATTCTTGTTCTACAGAGTAAAAATACTGAGGCTACTGTCCTATGACCTTAGTTAATCCAGCTGTCACTTAGGTACTGTTCTCAGGTAGACACTGATTGCAGATGCCTTAAAATCTTTGCTTGCTCACCTAAACTTTGCCATTTCCTAATACCCGAAAGAATGATGGGGAAGAGCTGGTGTCCTTTAGCGTTGGTGGTGTTGTGACTCCTAACTAGAACCATAAGTGCTTCTATTTTGAACAAAGTAAGAACTTTGTAATAATTCATTTTACATTATTTTAAGTCAAGTGTTTGAAGGTTCTGATTTGTAACACTTAGGAAGGAAGCTTGTGTTCTTCAGCCTTAGCTTCTGTGGCACACTCCAGATCTTGATCTTGATTTGTTTGACCTGTGCCACACTCTTAAAGAATGCTTTATATTTTGTGTATTTTGAGAACTTTTTTGTGTTCACAATTGAATAACAATTTTTCTGTGATTTAGTTCTTGAAAAGTAAAGTCTGCAAACACAATGGTATTAGATTAGCTTCTTTTCCCTAGTCTTAACAACTGAAATCTAGGTTTTTGGGAGTGGAGGGTAGCTTTGGTTTTTCAATTCTAATCCTGTATTAAAGGGAATGATGAGTTTAGCTTTGTTTCATGACTGCAAGTAGTTACGTTGCTAAATAACAGAAGATCCCTGAGCTGTATTGTGTTTTGTTAGGAAGGACTGCAACAACAGTTTACAGTCAGTCACTATTCAATATTCTAAAAAATACATGTATCTTTTGGAGAAAATAATGAAATTTTATACAGCAGTAATTGCTCCTTTTCTCCAAAACACACTTACAGCATTTCTCATGGATTCCTACTGAAATTTCCTCCTTCTCACAGCTAACTCTGTTACCGACCAGAATTTCTGTCTAGGAAATGCCAAATCCTGTTCTCTATTAAAATGATTGTGAAATTATCTTTTCAGAACACTGTAACAGATATGACCAAACTGGCTTAAGGTATCCAGTTCAGTAACTGAAGCTTGTATTGCTGAAGAGATATCACTTGGCTTGACTTTAAAATTATATTGTTGAAATTAGGCAGGGTAGTTGAAAGTCTGGCATAAGGGAAGCTGCATAGTATACAGAAATAAAGCATGAGCTTCATACCATTATTTTTGCCTCCAGTGTTTCAAATAAGATTAAACTCTGTACTTTCCTATATTGATTGGTTTTAAGATGGCACAAATAAATAAGAGAAAAATTGCAATTTACAGAAGGTTTATGAAGTGAAATTAAAGCTGTTGTATTTTTATATTTTTGCAGGACAAAGAGACAAAGACTGGAACATGTGGCTACTGTGGACTTCAGTTTAAGCAGAAACATCACTGAAAGATTATTCCTGTGTGCTTGCAGATTTCTGTTCAGTTGTTAACATTCAACTAAAAATAAACAATATATTTAGAAAGCCAAGATTTGTTTTATCTTAACTATCCAAAGTCCAGTCTGTATACTTTTAAAACCCTGCTTGTCAAGTATTTGAGAGCTGAATTACTGTATTACAGTATCTGCTTTGTACTTAATTTAGTTTTCATGTTTGGCAGACTCCTCGCAGGCTTGGAAGTGGTGGTTGGCTGTAGATAGGTTTGGTTTGTACTGGATAGATATGTATTCTTTTCAACACTTAGTGGGCTGTAACTGTTTACTGGGTGATTAATTATCCTAGGTGTTTGTCTTTTGTCGCAGGGTGACACTCTTAGTTGGTTCATGGCAAGTATCTAAAGCTAGAGTCAGAAATGGAAGTGCAAAGATATTACAATACTCTGCATTACAACACTCACTCCTGGAAGCAAGATTGTCCCCCTGAATTAAGTAGCTGCTCTTGCTACTTGTTTAAAAGAAGCCACCAGTGTGAGCTGGAGGACTACTTAATCTGGTGCATGTGAAAGGTGAGGACACAAACCTTTGCCTTCCATTTGAGAAGGTGAGAGTGTATCTGGTTCTGCTTGGGATTCACACCCTTTGAAACCTGTGTAGGAACTGGGTCTTGTCAGACTCAAAGTAGGCATTGCTCTGTTACAGGTGGCAGCTTCTGCTCCTTTAATGCAGGTGATCTGACACAGAGCATCCAGCTATGTGTATCACCACCTAGGCTCTGTGCAGCTGGTTGTGGGACATACCTGCCTACTTGCGTGATTTCATTTAGGTAGCATTCCATCATGTGAGCATGACTTTCAAACGGCCTCCATCTGGAGCAGAAGCGTCTGAGTTTGGTTTGATCTTTGCTCCAGAAAGCATTTTACTATGTTGTCAGTAAATTACTTTTTTTTAAAATGCTGGTGATGGAGCATGGTCCCGGGGAATAATTGCTGCTCATCTAAAATTTAACATGGTACGGTTCTAAATGTGCTGTTCATGTAGTTAGATTGATGTGGTTGTATCAAGTTGAACCAAATCATGGGCCTAAAGCTGCTTAACTTGCTTGTGTCAATTTATAGATGAAGGTGAACCAGCTCAGGCTTAAAGCAAGATGTGAATGATTCTATCTGTAGAAGTTGTGTGTTTAGAGGCTATACTGCAAGTGAGTAATTGCATGGACACACCTCCTCTTTTTTCATTCACTTCACCTATAAAAGCTTTATCTCTCTGTCTCTTCCCCTTATTCCTCCTTCCCTTGCCCATTCTCTTTTCCATTGCTGATGGTTTCAGTGATCATCTGGCCTTCAGTTTATTCTCTGTAATGACCTAGATTTAAGAAATGCTAATTAGAGTTATGTGTTGTTGTGCAGTGTAGGTTACTGAGTACTGACCTTTCTGTAAGGCCAGGGTCTGTTATGAAGGTTGTAATTTTGTAACGCTAGTGCAGTGGCCAAGTTAACGTGTTTTGAGTAGCACCTGAGAACGTACAAAGATGGCAAAAGATCCTTCCATGAAACCCATTAATTTGCAATCTGACCCTATGTAGATTATCTGTCAGCTGAGCATAAATGTGATGTTACGAATGGTTGTCTGATAAGTCTCAAGCTTGAACTAGCAGTGTCTGTCTTGAAGCATAAATCTGGTTGCATTTTAGTCTGGCTCTCTACCAGTTGGTAGGATGTCTTGGCTGGCAGAGTTCTCTCATGGTGCAATCATCTCTGTGAAGAGACCTGAAACAAATAATTGTATGCGGTCCTCTTCCTTGGACTTTTGATGTTCTAATGAATAATATATCTGCTTGGATCACTGCTGCTCATAATAAATTAACAATGTTTAAATTGGCACGGCATCTGCTGAGGACCCAGACAAATCCCATCCCACTGGTCTGAGCTATGGAATGCTGTTCTTGGATGTTCTCCCTGAAGTACATGTGCTATGTGAAGCTGTTGACACCAGTGAAACGAAGGCCTCTACTTCGCTCCGGTGATCTCCATAGGAAGACTTTAGACTTTGCTTCTTACCTTTTCCAGTGTGCTAGGTTCATGTATCTACTTGGGAATGACTGTTTATGTGAAGTCTTGCACTTTGAACTTCGCCGTCCACATACCTGTGGGAAGGCCAGCCTTGATTTGCAGAAAAAAGAAGTGGGGAAAATCAAGAGCTTTTACTGTAATGGTTGCCACAAGCAAATGCATGTGGAAATGGATCTGTGAAGATAGATTAAAACACATCCATATCAGAGTAAGGGTAAACTAAACCAGGTAAGTACCAAAACAGCTTTACAGTTCTCAGGCCACAAATTCTGACTCAAAAGCAGTATGGAAAACTTTCAGACTTAGATTCTATCAGTCACTATTTTGTTCCTCATAGATAATTCATCCCAGGCTGGAACCATAGTCTCTGATTAGCAGAGTACAAACCACAGTTTATACTCTGTCTCTATGGAAATGTGAAGTATGAACACATGATAATGGTCACAACTTTATCTTGCCTTTATGTAGGAAAACCAGTAGGCTTTTTTTCCCTTTACTGCTGCATATATTAAGGTTTGGAGAAAATCACTATGTATTTGAACTTCCAAAATAAATAAGGACCATCCATCCTTTTCCCCACATTACTTGGTAGCTCTCTGTCCTCTAATTAAAAATTAACTAAAATGTATCTACAAGGCAAGTTCTGTTTACAAAAGTACAAATCATTATTATGACCATCACACAATATGCTAAGACACTTTTTCTAAAACTTCAATTGTGTGGCATCTGACTGTGCTATGGAAGTTGCCCTTGTAGAAGGCTTCTCCAAATCAGTAGATAGTATCCCTAAATTTCTTACTGTCTGACCTGCCATTAATTCTTGCCCTTTTTATTTAATATTCTTGCAAGTATCAGACAAAATACAGTATGTACACCTGCTGGTGGTGTACATTGTTCAGAGAGGCAATACTTGCTGCCTTAGAGCCAGTACTAAAGGAGGTCACATGGGTTAAAAACATATGCCCATGTTCAGTGGACAGCTAGTAGAGCTGTAAAATTAAGTAATATGTACATTGTAAATGGGTGAAGGAAAATAGAGGACTGATAGTAAGCATAACTAAGGCCAATATGGAGTGCTGAATTACTTTAGAATCAAGCCAATGTAATGGTGTAATATGAGAGATGTGGTAAAATTGTAAAGTGGTGTAAAAAGACTGGCAAATTAAAAGATGTATGTGTTATATTATGTAATTGTATAATATGAAGTCAATGAAATAATTTCCAGTAATAGGCACTCAAGGGGTTGCTCTTTAGTAGTGGCTAAATTTAGCTATTTTTAAATTGGCATGCTCAGATAATGAGTTTCAACAGGGCTGTCCAATGAGCTTCTGGATCATTAATGCTGATTTTTTTATAAGCTTTGAAATACTGGAGAAAGAGCACAAAAATGGCTAATGTGCCAACATTCAAAGAGGCTAAAAGGCATGACCTGGATAATTACATGTCTGTCAGTTTGACATCACTTCTGGGCAAAATAATAAGGGACCTAATTAATAATGAATTAAGAAAGTGTTGTATAATTAGTGCCAATCAACATGAGTTATAGGAAAGCCAGACCATGTCAAGTTAGCATGATGTATTTTTGATGAAATTAGAAAAAGTGGTTGATAAAGCTAAAAGTGTTAATGTAATATCCGCTGATTTTTTTTTTTTTAAGATTTGAGTTAGTAGTCCATATTTTAATTCAGAAATTAAAGTCTTGTGTAATCAACCAGCAACACTTCACATATTTTACATGTGTTAAAGGGTAGATAATTCTTAGGTGTGAAACTGTCAGAGTAAAATTAAAGGATGAATTGCTGAAAGGATGCCTTCTTCTTGGGCTCCTCATGGCGTCCTTTCTCAGTCCTGTGCCACTTAGTTTCTTAGGAGTGTCCTAAAATCCCATGTAATAGCTACTGATGGTTTGCTGAGGATTGAACGATTGCAGCATTGTTAAGTAAAGGGAGAGGATTCAGCCGTGATTCTGTTTGCTGCTACTTACACAGCCAAGGCTGGCGCAAAGCTGAATGTGTTTCAGTGCAATGAATGGTACAGGAAAAATGAAATGCTATCCGTATTTATTGTAAAAAATGTATTTCTATGAAGTGATAATTGTAACATCCCATTTTGCAATTTATCCTGTGTGAGCAGCAGCCCAAATAACTTTGGGTTGCAGGAAATGCTGACTACTGTATTTGACTGGGGGAGTTTGTTGATCACCAGATGATACGAATTTCTAGCCCAATTCCATGTCTTAAATAACTTTTATGAACTTTGGAGGAATAAATAGAGATGTGTTCAGCAGGCATATCTTTCTGAATTTTACATGAGTGCGTTTGTTACTTGAATACTGAGTCCAGTTTGATATCTGTGGTTCATTAATTAATATGGCTAAATTAGAGAAAGTTCAGAGAAAGCCATGGCACTAATTAAAAGAGTAGAAAATGTATTGTGTAGTGAAGGATCTAACAAGCTTTGTCTTTGCATTTCCTCCATAAATGAGGTTAAGGGGATGACTTGATCAGGGTCTACCAGTACAAATGCAGGGAACAAAACCTTGATAATGGGATCTTTAGTCTGGCTAAAAACAATGAGCTCTAGTGGCTGGAAGCCATAGACAAGCAGATTCAGACCAGGGGAAAGGAGGCTTCACAGTGTGGGATTTACCAAGCATTACAGTAAAATCTGAAGCATTCCTTACTCTATTTTTAAGGTTGGTATTTTCTAAAATGTGTATTAATTGAAACAAGACTGGAATCTGAAAACCATTATGGACTGTGTTCCAAAGGTAATTATATCCTTGCAGTGGTCCATTCTCAATCTTTGAAATGAAACATGTATCAGGCCAGAGATAGTGGTTCCATTGAACACTGGTGCTGTTAAAAATGCCTTCCAGACCTTGTTCTGAATAAGATTCAGAAAGGACTTGAACTTTGTTTTCGCACAAAAAATAGTCTAGTGGTCTGAGTCATGGGGACTTGAACTTTGCTGTTGCAAAATAATATTTGGCTTTGTAGCAATATGGAAAAAGACCAAACTTCTAATCCTGATATTAATCATGATGAAGAATTGTCATCATCTGCTCAGTGACTAACAAAGCCAGACAAACTAAAATAAAAAAAAAGTCAGTGCTTCAGGACATGGACAATTAGAGGACTTCAGATCTGTTCTCACTTTCTCATTTAAGAGAACATATGTGGTATCTGCCCTACTTTGTGGAATGAAAATGTAAAAGGATTGTTTCCATTCAAACTGAAGTCCCAGATTCCAAAGGTTATTGTAATTTTTGTCAGTATTGCTTTTGTGGTGCTCTTGATGCTATACCAGATTCTGGATTGAAGAGACTTATACTTTTCTAAGCTTTGCTTACCCACATAAGTGCCAGTGGATTCCAGTGGCTTTTCACATTTCCATGGCTTTGATGAAGTAGCTAGCATTCAGCATCTCCTGTGTTGGATAATAGCATCTTCCTCAAGAATAGCCATGGAATAAAGTGTTTACTGATTAATCATAAAATGTCTGATTTTTATGCCAATTAGCATAAATTAGACATCAGATTCAGACATTTTTGAGAAGCCTGAGACAATATTAGGGAGACTTGTACTTAGCAGTAAAACATCTGTCTTTCTTAATGCTAAGATCAAGTGAAAGGATTTTTAAAACTTATTTAAAAACCCCCAAAAAATCACAACACTTCCCCCCCCTCCAACCCTCCCCCTAAAAAAAAACCCCAAACAACCAACCAAACCCGAAGCACCCCAAACAATGTTCTTTGTAGCAGTTACATTGAAGAGATACAAACCCCAGGAATTTTCAAAAGAGGGAAATTTTTTAACAAATTATGTCCAATGGATTGGAAAACAGCTGATACTTATATTAAACAACGGTGAAATATATTCTATTCCAATGATAAATGGAAAGGATGTTAGGCATATACTCCCAGTAAAGACCTTTAGGACTGGATAACTTTGCAAACAATTGGCAGAAGAGCTTTCACTGTTTCTTCCATTGACAGATCTAACCTCTTGGAACACAGGTGAGCATTCAGAAAACTGCAAGAAAGTTAATACAATAATATTTAAAGATGTTGATGACAGCTCATTCTGGCTGTTTCCTGCTCCATTAAAAGAGTGATTAGCATCTGCTGCTTTACCTCCATGAAGGTTTTTATACACTGTGTCCTGTAATCTTTGTTTTCTTTCGCTAAGATGCACAGAACAAGTTTTTATTTGTTTTGAGACTCAGCAATTTTTCAGCACATTAAAATATGACTAGCTGCAGTGAATATAATAACTTAGCATTAAGAACATTGCTGCTGCATGCAGAAATAAAATAGCAGGGAGGCAATCCCCTTTTTATTCAAGGGAACATGTTCACCTTGGATAAGCATGGAAGCTTATGCAGTCTTGGTTGTCTGCCGTGCCTTCTGGATCCTTACTCACTGTGGTTCCTATGCTACAGATTTGTTCTGGATGCTCGTTCTGTTCCTGACTGTGACCTTGCACTTGATTGTATGAAATTTCATTGAGCATGGATGTGCTCAGCAGAGTGGTTCAAATCGCTTTGTAAGCAGTTTTATCTCTGTCTTTTTTTTAGTTCCTCTGCAAATATTTGCATAAACAGACATGGTTTTGTATTTCTTTCTAATTCTGGGTAACAGTTTTGATTGGTGTCAGGCCTTGCCTAATGAGAAACATCCTTGTTTGACAAAGATTTCCTCACTTGGAACAACTTTTTGTAATCTGCAACCTAGCTATTTCTAATTTCATTCAATGGTAGAAATATAACAATAGTGTAAAACTTTTCCTGAAACACTCAAACATTTATGGGCTTTACATCTTACAATGTGGATTCTTCCTAGTGTCCTATCTTCTGGAAGTTTTGACAAATTTATGTAGAACATTTTCTGCATTTCCTACTTTTTACTGGATTAAATAGTTTGTTTCAGTTCTTTTGGTATGATTGTATGCATCAATAGCTCATATGGTTATTTGTGACTATGATCTGCTATTCCTTCTTAAAGCATGTTGGTAAATCTTTAGTTACAAAGCAAACATGATGCAGTACTTCATTATGAAAGTTGAGTGAACAGAGCCTCATGTCATTTGAGTAAAATTATGCAAGTGTGTTTTAGGCACTTGGAAAAAGTTGGGGGGAAAAAAAAGAAACCCACAATGATTTAATACTTCTTTTTGATGGCTTGCCAGTGAAGCCAAGGAAAGTCACACTGTCAGCTCATCACTCTGAGCCCCATGGTACTATCTGAAGTGCTTCATGTATCATTCATTACAGCAGGTAGAGGGACAGTGAAATGTGGTTCACTTTAGCAGGAAACTCCTTTAGGACTGTTTGGTTAAGTGACTTAATGGCTTATTCTTAATGTTCTTTTCTTTTATCTTGAGACCTTATAACTCAAAATGACCGAAAATAATTCAAATTCTTCTTGGCAGCAGGTCACCTGTGAAATATTTTCTGTCCAACTTTATTACTTTTGAATACAAAATGCCAAGAAAAACACGTGTGTGTGTCTGGGTATATGAAAAAGTTACAGATATATACATCTTATATGTACATCTATGGCTCCTTTTTATATTCTGTATACTTATGTGGGCATTTACAATGGCAACAAAGAAAAAGTGTTTTAAATCAGATAATCTGTACCTCATTATAATCTGCTCCATCTTAAAAGCACTTAAGTTTTGACATGAGCCACTGATAAGTGACATAAAAGCAGAAACAAAGGAGAATTAGAAGCAGTGGGACTTAATGGGAGAGGGGAAGACATAGTGAAGAAAAGATAAGAGCTAGTGAGGATTCGGGGAAAAGAGGGGAATTCAGAGGCAGAAAACTTTGGTCTAAATTTTTTTCTGAATTCTCTCTTTGTAATATGGAAAATATCTATATATGTTAAACAGAGGAACTCTTAGAAACCATTCAGTCCAGGTACAAATAGAAGATCGTGGAAACTCTATTTAAAAATAAAATACCTCAGAACTTCCTAGAAGGTTAATTGTGTTCATTCTCCATACACCTTCCTAATTTCATTATCAGAAGAGATAACTGGACAGTCAAAATGAACATTTTACATAAATATGATTTGCCCAGAAAAAAAATCCTTTCTTGGGTTTGCTGTGGTTTTGTGTAGATGTCAAAAAAATAGCAGGCTCCAGGGTAATGGTGCCTTGGGCTGTGATCAAAGAAATCACAGTTAATTGTCCCTCTCTGTAAGATTCTGATATAACTAGAACAAAACAGATTAAATACAAATCTGACAAAAGGAAGTGAATCCAGTGAATCCAAGCTACTCATACATATGGTAACAACAGCAAGTATCTTAAGTAACTCTTTTCCAGCTTATGTTTTATAAATAACCAAGCAAAATGGAGCATATTTATTAGCATTTTGTGATCTATTAAGCAGTGAATGGGAGAGGTACAAGAAGGCAGCTGCTGGAGGCAGAGCAGGAGGTACTGCAGCACTTTTCAAACATGACCCAGAGCACGACTGTAAGATTGCTGCTCTCCTCTTGTGCTTCTCTCCCTTAAGGCGCAAACCATCTTCACAAATACTGAAGGAAGCCTCCTATTTACATTAAAAAGCCCCACCAAAACAAAAACAGAGACAATTTTAGTTTGAAGCTGGTCGTCTTGGAGCCTATGCATTTCTAACCTTCTACATAAAAGAGATGGTGTATTATTTGTTTTATTAATAAAAGCTTGACCAGAAAGTCTTAACTGTGAATCTACAGATAAGTCAAAACATCCTTTTACTTTCCAATCTTTTTCATTATAGCTGCAGAACTGCTTGTTGTTGCCTTTAATGTTCGTCGTGAACCAAATCTTGCTTTGTGTCTTATCTTTCTGTCTTTCTAATATTCTCTTGACATGTTTATGCTGTTGCTTTATATTAATTTTTCATTATGTGCCCCTAACATCCCTTCCTGTGTAAACCCTTGCACAGGACAGATTGTTTATGGATGATTTCTGTAATTGGTGTGCCAGTACCAAACACTCCTACTGAGAACTTCATGCAGTGTTGCCATGTCTGCTCAGGTATAAAATATTTCTTGAAAACTACTTCCAATGTTTTATTATCCTCAAAGCATCTTTTAACCAATATTTGTTCTAACATTGCATTATAACTGCCTCCAGGAAGATTTACTTGGTTTAAGTGAAATAAAACATAATGGATTGTTATGACCTCTTCTACACATGCACATCCAAAGAGGTACCTTCTGAATAGACCATGGGATCAAGTAGATGGAAGTACCACTTTGTGGCACTGCTGTGATGTAGAATTGTAAAGTGGGAGAGGATTATTTTCTTATTTGCAGGAAAATTATTTGACAGGTGCTTTCATTTTCTTGGCAGGCAGTTCCTTAGTTACTGTCAAGGCACTTTCAGCAGCCCCACATCCCCCCAGTAATAAGTAATGGCACACAGAAAGGCTGATCTGTATTTCTTGATCTTGGTTACAAAATGCATTAGGCTTGCTAAAGAATTTCAGTGTCAGGTGTGAAAACTTAAAACTGTTCAAAGACCCATCATTCCTCTCCAGGCCTGTGGCCACTGGTGGATGTCAACCCCACTACTTTTGTATTGTCTACTGAAACTACTGAAACAGGCAGGCTGCCTGGAACCTGATCTTCCTGTGCATTTTGCACAACCTTAGAAAAGAAAAACAAAAAGCTAAACCCAAAGCAGAAACCTCACAGATTTCTCTTGCCATGTGCTTTTCAAAGAAGTAACCCCAATCAGTAGTTGAAGCCATGAAACTATGTAGGTGCTCTGTAGGGATGATCAGAGCCACTCACCCCACAAGATTTTCTTAATTATAACTTAAATCCATGTTAAAAAAACAAAGAATAAGATAATTATAACTAATATATACATTTTTCAACTTATATTTAAAGTTCTAGGTCTTCTTGTTATTTCTATATGCTTCCTTGAAACTTGATAAGACCTTAGGAGTCTTCAAAGAATTGCAGTAGTGAGTTCCTCAATCCCCGCATATTTTATGGGGAAAATATGTATTTTTGAGGGGTTGTTTTACATTTTTATATTTCTTGACTGCCTTGTTGGGATAGGTCCTAAAACCTTTTGTATATGCTTTACAATGCAAAGGAGAATCGATAAATATCCTGTATTTTAAGATATCTATTTCTTCACATTTTAAAGGAGGATTTTAATTACTTCTCTGAAAATTATGTGTTGCTATTTTGTTTGTGAAATAGAGATTTGGATATTTTTCATGTGGAAATGCCTTGGGTTGTAGTAGTGCCATTTTAGTTGTCCTGGAAATTTTCAGTCCTTTACAGTGGTAAGATTCCCTTTTCATTTGCCCTTTTTAGGGATATCCAGTCTGTCAAAAGCTGATGAAGATCTGAAGAACCCAGGCTGTGCTACTGCCAAGGGAGTAACAGCTGCTGCTACAGCAGCCAAAACTGCATCTGCAGTGGCTGCCTCTGTGCTGAAAATGCTGACATGTCACTGTAGTAGAGCTTGGGGTAGTGGCTTCTGCAGCTATGGTTCCACAGAGTGCTGTCAAGTTTTGGTGGTTGTTATCTTTAAGTTTCAAAGAAATTAATCAATTTTAAGAATTTCCTTTTTTAAAAAAAAAAAATTATATTAGAAAAATATTTCTGTTGTAATTTTCTGAACAACTCAGAATCTAGAGCTGAGCCTTCAATCATCTATCTGCATGTGCTTTCTGTCTTTTCTGTATCTGCACTTGGATTCTGAATTGCAGGGTCGTATGCAATTTTTCCCACATTAATCTTGCCTGATTTAGACTCCAGAGTAGAAACATCAAGGGGTGGAAAGCTCGTTGTGTGAGCAGCAGTGGAATTGCTCTTTTAAGTATTTTCCTCTTCAGTAACAGCCTCCTGATGTAGTCACTTGCATGTAGTTGATGTGGTTGATTATGTGTCCCTTCTTCTTTATCTGTTCGCTATTTTAGTGATTCCAGTCATAGAATCATAGAATGGCTTGGATTAAAAGGGATCTTTAAAGATTATCTTGTTCCAATCCTCCATCAAAGGTCAGAGAGATCTTCTACTCGACCAGCCCAATCCAACCTGGCCTTGAACATTTCTAGGTGTGGGGAATTCACAGCTTCTCTGGGCGACTTGTTCCAATGTCAAACCAAAGTAATTCATAAAAAGTTTCTCACTTATGTCTAATCGAAACCTACTGTCTATCAATTTAAAACCGTTTGCCCTTGTCTTTCACTACAGGCTCTGGTGAAAAGAGCCTCTCTCCATCTTCCTTAAAAGCCCTTCCTTCTCTATGCTGAATACCCTGACTCTCTCAGTCTGTCTTCACAAGACAGCTGTTCCAGCCCATTAGTCATTTTCCTGACCCTCCTCTGGACCTGCTCCAACAGGCTCCTTGTACTGGGGACCCCAGAAATGGATGCAGTACTCCAGATGGGTTTTCACAAGAGTGGAGTAAAGGGGAGAACCACCTCCCTTAACCTGCTGGCCACGCTTCTTTTTATACAGCTCGGGACATGGTTGGCTTTTTGGGTTGCAAGAGCATGTTGCTGGCTCACGTAAAATTTTATATCCAACAGTATCCCTATGTCCTTCTCTTCAGCTCTACTCCCAGTCCATTCATCACTCAGCCTGTACTGACACTGGTGATTGCAGCAACACAAGTGCAAGACTGCCCATGGCCTCGTTTAACCTTGTGAGGTTCAGTGACCTACTTCTCAAGCCTGTCAAAATCCCTTTGGATTGCATCCTTTTCCTATGCAACCAAGTCTATTTTTAAAAACTTCTAGTGAGATCTCTTAACAGATTAATGTCTTTGGAAACAAGAATTTCCTAGGGTTCCATGGATTTTCTGATGGTCATTTTACTCCAGTTTAGAATCTATTATCAACTTATTGATGCTACGGTCTAAAAATCACTGCCAACAACAAGCACGAAGGTGGGCTTGGAAATGGAAACTTTTCAGAAAGAGCCTCCTCCTCAAAGAGAGGGTCCAAGAAGAGGTGTGGGAGTGCAGAAGTTGGCAAGGTGCCAGAAAAAAGTGGATAAAAGCACTTTTTTTCTTTTGTTGTTTTTTATTGTCCAGTGGTGAAGGGGCAGAGGCTTGGCCACTGGTAGGGAGCCAGAGGTACGCTCCACCAGGATGGAGGAGATAGTCAAAAAACTAAAAGTGAGAAAACTCATGGGTTGAGATAAAGAGAGTTTAATAGGGAGAGCAAAAGCTATGCACTCCAGGAAAGCAAAACAAGGCATCCATTCACGATTTCCCATGGCCAGGCAGGTGTTCAGCCATCCCCAGGACAACAGGGCCCCATCACATGTCACAGTGACTTGAAAAGACAAAACATGATTGCTCCAAAACTCCCCCATTCCCCCTTCTTCTCTCCACTTTATATATGGAGCATGACACCATATGCGGTAGGATAACCCTTTGGTGAGTTGGGGTTCACTGTGTCCCAGCTGTGTCCCCTCCCCAGCTCCTTGTGGACCCCCAGCCTCACTGGTGGGGCAGTGGGAGAAGCAGAAAATGCCTTGACCCTGTGCAAGTGCTGCTCAACAGTAATGAAACCTCTCTATATTATCAATGCTGTTTTCAGCAGAAATCCAGAACAGAACTACTGTGAAGAAAATAGACTCTATCCCAGACAAAAACAAGCACACCATTTTTAAAGGAACTCCAGGCAGTTCCATCACTACAGGCCTCTGGATTAATGAATTTGTTTTGTGGTCTTCTTGTATACTAATAACTGTCCAGGGCATGAAGGAAAAGCTATGTTTATAAGAGGCCAATTGTTGTGGCAGGATATATCGTGAATCCGTAATCACGTTCAGCTTGTGCATGCAACATCTGGAAAAGAAAATAAAAACTACTGTGAAAAACAATATGATACAAAATTATTGAGGACAGGAACAATGAAGAGTCATAAAAGAATTTCAAGGTACATACTAAATGAATTGTAAAATGATTTAGGAATTCATTATTGGTAAATAAAAAATAATACAGACAAGGGAAGAATATATGCAAGGGAGAACATGGTAGATAATTCTGTCAAAAAATTGATTCTGTGCTTAGTGATGCTAAGTAGGTAAATCTAAAAGGGATTAATGAAGGACTAGACCCCTAGACTGAAACCCGTTTCTCCAAATGTGCTTTAGGATTTAGAAGAAAATGGCTGATTTTTTCAGTGGAATATTGCAGCTGGTAGAGGGAGTCCTGGTGTTGTCAGTGAAGACTCAGACTCTGTGACACCAATTTCCACCTGGTGGTGGTGCTAATACTGATAGCTCCAATGGGGAGAATGCAGTCAGAGGGCATCTGTGTGCAGGGGGGGTGAAAACCACATTTTGGTAGGATCTGCTATGTGTTACAAGAGAGAAAGCAAAAGCAAACTGCTAAAGTGAGGACATAAGGCATATAGGTTAAAAGGTGTGGAGTGTAAATCCACAAGAGCAAGAAGATAGATACAGTGGAAACTGAGAAAGAGGGAAGGAAAATTAAGGAGAAATGTCAAAGTTATCAATGCCTGCAAAATTCTGAGAGGCTTGGGCTCTCGGTTAGAGGTAGAGGGACAGCAGTAGGGGCATTCTCATGTCCTTTCAGTGATTGCTTGGGGCAAACATAGCATTGGTGTATGTAAAGGTTTGGAAAGGCTTTTCCTGTGTAGCCAAGTAATAGAAAGCTGTAGCTTTATACTAAGAACAAATAAAGTTTCGTTCAAATTTTCTGCTTCATAAAATGCTTAAAAACAGAACAGAAATGCAATTTTGTCCATGCAGTATAGAATACAGCCTTCCAGCAGGAATCTGACTTAATGAAGTTTGCATTAATGTGCTGTTTTGATTTTGCATATCTGGTGGGGATCAGTAATTTCTTGGATAGGAAATGACTTTAACTTTAAAAAATGGCCCATTACCCCTTTAAAAAAAAGAGAAGTGTAACAAGTCATTTTTACATGCCAGTATGTAGTAAAGTACAACTACATTAGACAAATGTTGGTGTGTAGTGTAAGGTGTCATCAGTGATATTCATAAACCACTGTGAGTTTGGTCTAGAAGTATGACATGTTCAACTCACAGCAGCGTCAGAAAAAAATAGCAGAGAAGGGATTAAGAAAATGAATGCATCAGAGGCGAAATACATGATGTATTAAAAGCCAGCTGCAGATTTTCATTGTTAATCTTAGAGAAATTGAGCAAACATGAGACATTTAAAGGTAGAAGAAAAATATTTTCACACACAATGTATAATAAACTTGTGGAAGTGCTCAATATGTATTACAGAATTGAAGGCAGATGATCTTTTCTTGGACAAACTATTCTTTCAGAAGATGTTTTATTGGAAAAACACAAATGCTTATATTTACTCTTCAAAAATACATATTTCAGAACTTTTTCCTCATCTTGCTTTTGTGTTGCCATTTCAGTTCTTCCCCAGAACTGGTAGTTCCCTGAGTCCCTGCTAGATGGCATGGCAAGCCACCACAATAATAATAATGTGATAAGGCAGATCTACCAGTATGTTCTGCTAAGTAGCCAAGTGAACTGCTCAGCCAACATTTTTCCATTCCCTTTTCCTTCCTGCATTTTCATCATGCTTTCTTACTTATACATGGGAGTTCACAGCTAGGATTTTAGTTTCTTAATTATTAAAGCAATTATAAGCAGAAGCAAAGTTTTCATTCTCCTGTATAGATGAAAGGAGATAAAATCAATACTGCTTGTAGCTGTATTTCATAAAGCACTCTTGAGCCTTAATAGATGTTCTCTCTGCTTTTTCTGTCTTTCCTACTTTAGAAACAGTGTGATCCAAGCTCTAGCAGTGTGCCATTCCTTCCTTCACACCCAACTGCAGGTGAAACTTTCTCCTTGGTCCCAGAGGACTTTGTGAATCAGTGTACACTGTCCTGCGGCACATTTCACTTTGCTTTCACAAAGGCTGTGATGGGAAGAAGGCATAATGTTTGAATGCTGCCACTAACAAAGCAAATATTCTGTTTTGCCTTCAGTTTTTCTCCCTTTGAGTGTGTTAAAGCCCGATTTGGAAAGTCTGGTTCTCCTGCTACTCTGTTAAGGTGAAATTAAGAGTAATTCCAAACACCGCTGAGGTGACACTGTTGTAGCTGCTGTTAGCAAAAGCGTAATTGGGATGCAAAAGATTTACATGGGAACATTTTTTAAAGTATGTTCCACTTTGAGTGGATTTTAGAAAGTGATATTTTAATTGCTGCTGCCTTACCCAGTAATCGCTTTTAAAACAAATGATATATGCAATGGGGAAGGACCAAAGATGGTATAAGCATGGATTAGCTATGGGCATGTTATCTGTAATAGAATTCAGTCAATATTTGCAGGTGCAGATTTACTGAGAGAGGGCTAAGGGCACAGGAGTCCTCATCTCCAAGTGCTTGCAGCAGCACAGGGACACTGGCTATCCACAGCAGTGCACTGCCTGTTCTCCTTGGCCTCTTGGTCACAGGAAGCAAATGTAGATCACTGAAGGGGATCTGTGGCTCCGTGCAGCAGCTGGCGAGTGGGAGCCTTGTCCTGGCTACTGCATGGTGGGGAAGAAGGATCCTGCCTCAGTGTGTGCTCAGGTGTGCAAGAGGTAAAGCTCATCTTGAGCTCCATGCCTCTCAGAGTCACGTGGGCACTGCCCTGGCCCCTGCTGCAGCTTGGCTTGGCAAAGCACTCACACCCCAATGACAGAGGCTACAGTATTAAAGAGGTTAGTGTATAAAGCTGTCATGTAAAGAAAAAAAATTAAAAATCCATGCTCTCTTTTTACCAGAGTTTAATAGGAAAACTCTTCTACACTGTAGAGTTAGTGATTCTGCACACACAGAGGGTGAACAGAGCTAGTGAGTCTATTATAAATAGTGCTAAGCTTATCAGTTCTAATCTCATTTGTTTTCCTAAAGAAAAGGTAAGCATTAACAGACTCGTAACCTGTGATAAACGAATTCTCTTGCACTGCATTTCAGGAAGCATCTAGCGATGGAAGACTCTGGGGAAACACCTGCTTAGTGTAGTATAACCAGCCTGTTTAAAGCCTGCACAAGTAATTTCAGCAGTGTTAGTGCTGAAAGTATTCCAGAGAATGTGAGTAATGGATATGAAAATATGGTATTGCATTGTAGAAAATGCCCTGGAGAGGCAATATGTGATTATAGAGTCTGAAGGATCTTTTGTGTGAGTCTTAATGTGAAATCTTTATGTTGTTCGAGTCAGTGGCAAGGGCTGTGTAATGACACCTGAAGGGAGAGGAGCATAGAGCCACTATATTGATTATTGATACTGTCTTTCATTAGAAAATTATTTGAAGCAATGTATACCTCTGCAGGAAATTCTGTAGATAATATGGGTCAGATCTGTGAAAAGACTTAAGTATCCATTCATTCTTTTTGGTGCACAATCCAAAGGTCTTAAGGAAGCAGCAGGACTGTTAAAGCCCTAGTTCAGTGCCTGTTCAGCATTCACAAAGACACACCCACATTGATAATGACCTCAGCTGAATTCCTACCAGAATCCATCTCCCTCAGCTTAGCCAAAGGAAGAGTCTTCCAGGACTACCTTGCAGTGATTATGACTATTCCCTGTGCACCTCTTCTCAGATTCATTACTCTGTGTATTTCAGAGAAGACTTGAACCTCCCTCTTCATCTGTGCCAGAAGGAGCACTGCGACCTCTTGGCTGTCAGATATTCAGAGGGGAGGGGAAGAGGGAGGAGAGCTATCTCCTGTTAAAACTCTTCCAGTATATACAAATAATGACAATTCATTACAGCAGAGACAGAGATTGATGACACAGGCATATAATTAGGGCTATCACCTGGGAAGTGGGAGAGTCAGGTTCTGGTCCATGCTCCAATGAATATTTAATTATTAACATGAGATGGAACAGCTCTGTCAAGCCTGGGTAGGCTGCACCTGCAATTCTTCAATGGTTTTCTGCTGCAGGCAGTCTCCTGGCCAGTAGGAGAACTGGTCTGAGCACCTTGTTTCCACATTAATTTGTATCTCAGAGCAGACCTTTCACCTTCTGAGAGCACTCACTACTGAACAATGCTAGAAGACAGCAAAGATTCCAAAAGCTTTTATTTACTTTTGTGAGAAGTCACATGTCTTAGGCATTTTCTTTGAAAAGAGACTGAGAATTTTTAGAAAGCTCTCACATCTCCAGGACAGGTTCCTTTGTGTTCTGCCAAGGTGGCCAGAAGTGAGGTGTGAGGACCCAGCTGGTGCATTCCAAAATTTATATGAACTCCTAAAGAGGAAGAAGGAAAACAGAGATAAAGTCTTCTTGGTCCTTTCTCAGCTGAAAAACTGGGGAATCAAAATGTTGGGGTGTAAGGTTCAGTTCCTGTGAAACCTCTGGAGAAATCTGATTATCTGGTAGGAATGGAGTGAAAGGCAAACTACAGCCCCAGGCCCTACAAGGAGATCAAGCTAAGGAGTACTCAAGGAGAAGAGGGACATTCAATTGTTGGAACAGGACGGCCAAGTATCCCTTTTGGTATTGGCTCTGACATGATTTTAAGCCTGCCTGGCCTTGCTATTTTGCAAGGGAGCAGAACTGCCTGAAGTCCTACGTCAGACCTGCCAGCCACCTGCAGATATTGAGGCTGCCCATGACATCACAGGCAGCATGAGGCGACAATGTTTAGGCAACAGAATCCCACCTATCCTGTCCATCTTGCAAATACAGCATCTCTAGCCTTTGAATTTGTCTTGTCATTCTGCTTCACCAGCAAGACCAGTGACTACTAATGTGAAAATCTGTCTCAATCTATGCAGTGGCTAAAATTGTTCTGTTCTTGCAAAAGGAAGGGCAAAAATAAAAATATTTTTGAATCCCCTTGTCATGGAGCAGCTGGTCCAGTTTTCCACTGATACAAAATATCACTCTTTCCTTTTAATTGCTTAAAAGTAACCTCACAGTCTACAGCACAACTTTAAAGACATAATTTGCAAAGATTGTCTCAATTTAAATAGGTGCATATGGGAAATATGTAGTTTTATTTGCTATTCGTATGTTCCTTACTGGGTTTATCAATATTTTTGTAAGTAATTTTAAAAGGTTATGATGTAGTAAAAACAAATATGGCAAATTCAGTTCTAAGAGATCAAAAAAGACTGAAATGTATCTATTACTTCCCATTGGAAAAAGAATAAGAAAGAACAACACAAGGAAGTTCTTAATGGAGAAAGATACAGATTAGGGACATTATGCAAGATGTTGTGAAATACAATGTGCGCCAATAACAAACAGTTTCTGTTTTCAAAGACATGCAACTTTGCATCTTGTATTGTTCTGATTTTTAATTCATCTTGATTGTCTTATATTTGAAATGCTCTTTGCCCTTAATATAATCAGATTTGGTAAGATTTGCTATCTCACTGGATTTCGCAGTCTAGGTTTCATGACCTTGACTGACACATATCTGGATATCAATTACATTTTATTAAAAAATATATCCATTGTAATATAAGCATTTCCTCCGTCCTGCTTGCTTCAGTAATACTTACTGAGAATCAGAGGGAAAAAATCACAGGTCATGCTGATACAAAAAGGCAAGACTGCCTGAGCCTTTCTGTGAGCGATGTTCTACTAAGTGCTCTGTTTCTATTCAGTGTAAACACGGATCCAGCATTGATTTTTTAAGAAGTTGTGTGGAACTACTTGCTACCAGCAGTTCCTCTTGGAAATGCCACCCAAGCCTTCAGGCTTGTGTGCCAGATGTCTTTTGGCTGTGCCTGTTGGCTGGTGAGCTTGTTCCAGTCTGAGGATATCACTGAGCACAAACCTTGCTTGTCTTCCTCAGCATCATTTTCAAAGCTTGGCTGTCAGTGTGTGTCCCCAAATGCTGTGCAGGGTGCCAGATAGCTGTTCTGCAGGAGAAAGCTAAGTCTGGGCACCAGCTGGCAATGAGCTCACACTCAAGTGCTGTCCTATGATCAGCACAGCTCCAGCAGCTCAAGCCCTGCCTGCCCTCTTGCCATTACAGTCCTGCCTTGGAAACTGGCTTTCTTTTCCAGGAAAACAGCCACGTGTGCACCAGCTATACAGAGGGCTCCAGTCTGGTGCTCTAAAGGAAAAAGGGTATTTATTAATGCCTTGAAAAAAAATTTTCTGACACAGAACTTAAGCTTAGGAAGCTCATTGACAAGTTGGCAAGAGAGCAGTGGCAGTTTATGGATGACGGCTAACCACTCCTGAGGATCAGAAGAATAAAAGAGGTTGGTGTGAGCTGGTGATGGCTTCATGGCAAGTTTTTGACATTTGATGTTAGAAGAGTAGAAGGGCAATTGTGACATAGGCCAGTGGCCTACCAGCCATGGAGATGCTCAGGTAAGGGGACAAAGGCAACCTTCGGCCAGTGACCTAGACAGAAAGAAAACCAAAACCAACCCCAAATTAAAAAAAGGGAGCAGCACCCTGAATTTTGTATGACTCTGTGGATGGTATG
Organism: Acanthiza pusilla; assembly: GCA_036630365.1. Classification (NCBI taxonomy): domain Eukaryota; kingdom Metazoa; phylum Chordata; class Aves; order Passeriformes; family Acanthizidae; genus Acanthiza; species Acanthiza pusilla. The sequence goes on from JAXCHO010000034.1 coordinate 33,335,963, forward strand.
TGCAAACAGTACAAGACCCAGGGACCCAGACAACTGTGGGACCACTGAAGTGATCACTAAAATTTACCTTATCAAGGATAGTGATGATGGGAAACAGAGCAAGAGCTTTTTCCTACCTCCTGAGGAGAATGTGAGCTACAACAGAGTGTTTTCTGACACCATCACTGAATGGAGGGGCTTGAATAAACATCATAGTCATTTTGATCATCTGACACTTGGAATAAGCTGTGTCTTCTTTGCAGAAATTCTCTCTAGTAGCTAGAATAAAAGGGGCAGTTTCAGGCCAAAATGTTAAGATATTGACACAAATTATTGTTACAGAAAAAGACTTTTATAATGGGAAGTATTTTGCTAAGGAAATGCCCCTCCTCTGCTTAGTTAATCAACAGTGATAGCAGAAAACAAGTCAGCTATAGGCTGTGAAACTAAAATGCTGTAGAGGGCCCTAAGTCCTCATACAAATCTGAAGCTTTTCTCATTATTGTACAGAGTATTTAGTAAGGGAGTTAGAATCCAAGGCAAGGGGTAGATTCTGGAGTCAGTGCAAAGGTGGGATTTCTTTCTGGGGGTAACAAGATAAAAACTGTTTTTTTTTTCTGAAAATAAATAAGACTCTTTAGTTAGTGATTAGAAACATGGAAACATAAGAAAAGATAAATTTGTAGGCTAATAACTGGTGATTTCATCAGTTTGAGAAACCATTTAATGAGGTTAAAAGTAGGAAAGAATATATTCAAAGAATCTTCTCTGCTTGCTTCTTCTTTTTAACATGTAATCAGAGACCTTGTGCTCTGCAAACTCTTCCACTACTGATAACACGCCAGTACTTAGGTTTCAGAATACACCCACAAATTGTGAATGAAAACTAGAAAAGGAAGAATAAAAGAGCCTGGTGCAAGGCTTTACTATTTGTCTCCTGATTTTACACAATGGAACCTCTGTGTGTAATTGTGCGTTTATGGGGGAAATAACAGTAAAGAAAAGAATGCAGCATGAAGAGTCAAACTTTAGTGAAATATAATTTTACATAAGCAGACAATATTTTTTATGCATTTACTTTAAATAATTAGTATATTTTTTCTTTACAATAAATAATCCCCTTTTCATATTTTTGTTTTTAAGACCCTTCTAACATCCCACTACTCTTTTACATATTGTTAATTAATTGCACTCACTCCTAAGGATTCACATTATTAAAATATTTATAAAGAATTAATGTTTCACCTTGATCATTACTTAGTCAGGATATGTAACTTTTTTTAATCTTGCTTGCAAGGAAATCCTTCCAGGTTCCTAATTTTAATCTTTGCTCTCCTCTGGACTCCAAAAAATCTGTTAGGATATTTTTCTTCAGAGATAGGATTCTAGCCTGAAGATTGTCTCTGTAGTGAACAAAAAAAAAACCCCAAACAAAATCCAAACAGGACCAATGCAGTGTCAGTATGGGAAAAATAGGTCTATAAACATGGTGAGGTTTTTATTTTTTGTATCTCAGAGAATTACTATCAACAGGTAATAAAAACATAACTACCATAGTTTCTCTGAAATATTTTCTCCCACATAGTTTAATTTATAAGAAAAAATAGATTACCTCTTGAGAACATTTGTTTACCCACTCTTCTTTTCTGCAGTCTGTGTCATTTTTATGGGGTGTTTTGTTATTTCACCTCTACGGAAAGTAGGATGTTTTTTTAATCCCCTCCAGATCGAAAAATACTTTGCTTAGGTTGAAGGTCTTCTGGTTTGTCACTGGAAGGCCCCTTTACTTGCTGATTTCTACTCATTAAAGTGGTAGTTTATCCACCTTCAAATGTCTCTGCTCTGTGTCACAGACACTTATTTGTTCTCTAGCCATCAAAGTGTATTAAAATTAACAGCAGTCATCACATGAGTGGAGGGTAGCCATTCTCAGACACACAGATAGTTATATACTCACAGCAGGAAACTTGCAATCAAATTCTAACAAAAGGTCACATTTGCAATAAGTAAAGGAAAATGTAGGTAATTGGTTATGGAATCAGTTAATATCTTCGCAGGCCTTGAAAGGCACTCTGACGGTCTCGAAACCCTTTTGTTCAAGTAATTAAAAGTAAGGTATTGTGATAGTATTAAAAAAAAAATTCAGGAAATTCTTAGTGTGCTGTAAAATAATGTCGTTACAATGGAAAACAAATTTAAGAGGGAAAATTATTTGTGGCTTGCTTGAAGAGATGTACAGACTAGAATTCTGGCTGAAATGCAGAAAAGGAATAGGGAATGAAGTGCAGGAAAATGTGAAGATTATCCCTACAAAATACATTTTTATGCCTGGTTTCAAGACATGCCCTCCGTTTCCCTCAGCTGATTTAGTTCCGTGGCCACTTTAGAAATACCAGGCTGTGGTGTTTCCCCAGGCTTCCCACAGACTCCAGGATATCTGCTGCTTTGGAAAGCAGCAACTGATTTTCCAAGGCTAGAAAGCATTTCAACATGGGCTGAAATTCTGTTTTTTCTAGTGGTACAATGCAGTCCTGAGCCACATCTGCAAGTTCAGCTCTGTCATAGGTTGGGCAGGTCCCTGAGCCACAGAAGGCAAAGCACGAAGCAAGGACCTGTCAGGGGCATCTACCAGGACAGACTGCGGGAATGCACTGCTGTTTTCTTTGTCCATCAAACACTCCTTTTCATTTAGCTCAGGCTAGGAGTTTCTGACAGTCTCTGGTGTGACTTGGGGCAGAGTCTTTATGGTATCTGGCAAGACACCCTTCCTCTGCCTGTAGAAAATTGAATTTGGCACCTGAAGGCCCTCAGCAGAAGGTTGGGTGCTCCCTTGAACAGAGGTTAGCGCATCCCATACCTTCCCATTTATGTTCCTGTGCTTTGAATTGTGTAAAAAAGATGTCTGCTGGGACAGATGGAAAAGGTGTGTGACCTGGCCACGTTCCTGGGTCTGTGGGCTGGGGCACTTGGCAAGAAGAAGGAAGGCATGATTCAAATCTTCTGCTTGAATAAACATTTTAAATAACCAAACAGCCATTTAATATTCTCAAAGAGTCCTTTCTGCCCACCGAGTGCTCTGCCAGCAAAGCCAGGCTGTCACACTCACACCAACTCCTCAGTGCCTTAATCCAGATTTGATGGTGCCACAATTTTGATCCCATCTCCAAACATGAGGTCAGGCTGGTGTGGCTCCAGAACAGCCCCAGGCCTGGCATTCAGGAAGCTTCCTGGTAGCTGAGGAGAAGTCATCACTGAGCCCCCGTCTCTCCAACTATCAGTGAGTCCTCTCCTTGCTGAGCAAACAGAAGGTGGAACTGGCCCTACATGAATTTGGTGGAGGAACTCCATGTAGCCCAAGGCAAATTCGGGACTCTCAGAGATCCCCAAAGAAGTCCCAAGAGCTTTCTTAGCTATGACTGGCAGGGGGCTAGAACCAGAGATGTGGATGAGATACCTATGGATTTTCAGGTTGCTTCCAAGCAATTCAGGTGTGCCTGTGTTGTCCCAGATGAGTAAGGTGTAGAACACTGTAATTTTGACTCCCTTAAATGAAAATAAAAGCTCACAAAATGGGAAGCTTTTCCCTCCATTCAGCAGTGCTCTCTGCAAATGTCCTGAAGGATGCATTAATAGTTGTCAACAGGAAAACTTAATCTCTTCTCCTGTCTGTTTAATTTTCTAATAGCTGAATTATCCTAACAAAGGCAACACAGGCCTGATCTTGGAATGGTGTGTGGATTCCCCCAAAATGAAATTTGGGAAGGGGAAGAGAACTTCCAAGGCAGAATTAGAACCTCATTAAAATAAATTAATTCAGAGGACTACTACAGACTGGGCTTCCTGCAGGAAAAACTGTTTCAGTGACACTCCCTCTCTCTAGGCTCAGTTTTTCACTTCCCACATGTCTATGGCTCACATTATATTACCTCTGCATTATTTTTAGTGATTCTCCAACAAAGGTGATCCTGGGAATGGCCAAGGCTCAATTTTCTGTGTCGTCCAAGCATAAGCAGATGGAGAAATCACTTTTATTTTTCTCCTTCCTTTTCTTTCTCATGCTAGTGCCTGAAGTGACCGTCACCGCTTAGACCAAAGCTGGCACGAGAAGTGGTGTGCCTTGCATTAGAAAGAGTGACAAGTGTCATCCCAAATATGTGCTCCTTAAGCTCTGCTGCTGTGCTAGTGCAGCAAATAGGAGGAGGGAAAACCTCGTTAAAGTTTTCCCACCATTTGGTTTTTGGTTGTGCGAGTCCTTGCTGCACATTGTGTTCCACCAACTCAGCACAATAATGAAGTTGTGAAAATTAGTGAGAACATTCAAAAGACTTAGAATTTTGAGCACTAAATATTTCAGAGAACTGCATGTAATCTGTAAATTCTGTGAGGGAAGAAGGGGAAGAACAGCCCTTGCTAGCAACACATCAGTTTTATTTGAGGACCTTTCCCCAAAGAGTTAGCAAGAAGGAAGATAATAAAGCATTTCCTGAATTGCTAGGTGGAGGCTATTTGCTCAGTTCTAATTGAAATTACTGCAGGAAACTCTTTGTAAATTTGCAAGTCTTTCAATTAATAGGATGGGGGGAAATACCCAAATATCTTCTTGTATTTAAATAATCAATCATAGGCAGAAATGAGAAGTTTGAGTAAGACAATATTTGAATCAATTATTGCCGTAGTTAAGTGTTACTTTACAGGTTGAAATACCTTTGCCTAAGCAGTCTGTTTCAAAATTTCAAACAACAAACATTTTAAAAAAAACCCAGAGGTTTTGATTATAAGTAGGGATCAAGTTGTTTCAATTAATTATTGAATTTATCCAACTGAAAGGCAAAAAAATGGAAATGCTCAATAAAAGTAAGAACCTCTCAACATTGTGCCTCTTTCTAGACTAAATTGTGGTAAAAATATCTAGTCTAAAGCAATTTTCATGGAAGCGATATTTTTTTTGTGTAGGGATTTTTTGGGAGTGTGAAACTTTTTTTCAGGACATTCTCTTTCAAACTATTTGGCCATGTGAGATCAAAATATTCGAGCGCTGTGGTATGAAGCCTTCAGAGCTCATCTTGCTCAGCTTATTTGAAAGAAGATCAAGATGTAACTTGATCACTGGTAACAGGAATTCCATAGTGGAAAAGAGCTGTGACAGTAGGGGATTATGATCTTGTTGACACAAACATCCAGAGATCCTACTGGAGCTGGATGGCATTCCTTGAAATACAATACTGTTTCCTTGCTGTGAGGGTGACAGAGCTTTTGTTGCATATCCATCTAATCAGGTTCCCACCTGGAAGTGTCTTGGTCTCTGCTGTCTTCTGCCTTTGATTGACTGAAATGTCACAGCCCCAGGGCTTGAGAAAAGGTATTTGATTGATTAAGGGTGTATGAAATTTAACTTCCCTGAGTAGATGATATGATGGTCCTTTCAAAGCCTATAAAAGATACCAAAATATCTTGTTGAGCAGGTTTGGGCTTACTTGGGATTTTTTAAATAAAATTTTGAATTAATGGTTTGTTCTTGGGTTTTGGAGTTTATTTTGCTTGATGTAATGACTTTTCTCTAGTAAAATTCTATTTATTTTCTATGACAGTTTAACAAAATGCCCCAGAAGCATTCATACCACATTTCAAAACTGATCTCTGTCCTCTTATGAACCTGAAATGTTTACTGTCATATTTTCCGCTTTCCTTCTGCAGCAGTTTTCCAGTGTTGTACTGGAAATGATGCTGCGCCATCTGCAGATAGAGTCTGATATAGATTAAATGTAGGGATTGTTTCTGTAGGACTTGCCTTTGATATTCTCCTCACGCAAATTCCCCATCCATCTTTTAATAACCAAAATACCTGGGTGGTATAATAGTAGTTCAATAAACTCTGAAAAATAAAAGAAATTAAGAATTGTGTGCTAAATTTGAAGGCTGAGGGACTACAGGTAACACTAGGGCTGATACTTATACAGTTTCACACGCTCAATCTAAGTCACACCTTCAGCTGCTGCTGATTCCAGCCATGCCTGTCCAGCCTGCGTTTGTGGCTGTGGCACCCAACGTGCTCTCCTGTCCCAGGTACTCATGTGTAAGTAATAATTGTTTTCCTGAGCTGAGGAGACCATTGTTTTACGGAGCAGAGCATTGCATCCCCAGGTTACCTGGGCACCTGTTGGCAGAGCCTGATGAAGCCAAAGGCTTGAGAGGATCACATCAGTTCCCTGGATGCTTCTGAGGAGGGGTAGGGGAGCAGCCACTTTAAACAGCGAGCATCTCCTGTCCTGCCTTCCTAACTCTGATTGCTTTTCTGCGGACAAGGTGGTTCGAGTTTTCCTGGTCTTCCTGTTGTCATCCTGCAAGGAGGGGAGGGACAGTGCTGAGTGCTTGACAAGTGACAAAGGATCTTTTTCCTTTTTGCATTTCCAGAAAGAGTAGTATGGAAGACATAGAAGGCTTGGTTCATGGTAGATAGAGACGCTCATTGTATGTATTTTGTAAATATTAGAGGGTTCAGAGAACAGAATAATAACGCTTAGCTATAAAATATTTATAATTTATCTATTTATAAAGCTGATAAACAAGTAATATCATGAAACCAATTTAAAATGTCCTTTCAGTTTTTAAAATCTCAAATTGGTTCAGCTCTCAGGATAATTCCTCCTGTAAATTTTATGTTGCATATTTAATACTATTTGGTTTCAAGTAATTATCCATTTTAAATCTTACTGTTGCAGTTTCCTTGTATGCCCTAGGGCAACTGTGTATAAAGTTATCAAAAAGATACTATATTCAAAAAGAACAAAATATGTAAAGCTTTGTCATATTTTTACAATCCCATGTATATTTATCATAGTTTCTAATTATTCTTTTTGCTTTACTGCATATTATTAGTTTAATTGAACCATAAACTTTAGACTAATAACACCAATTTGTCTTTCATTATACTTTGCTCTATTAACTTTTACAAATGGGTTCATCTCAACCACTGATTGATGGGCTCACAGCAACTGTGCTAGATTTCTTGCCCAAACAGCCACATTGCATTTTCTCTTCTTGGAAGACGCTTTTTCTTTTTTAAAAATTTTTTTCCTTCCCCCCTTCCCCCAGACAGAAGATTTTATTCTTTGTTATTAGGGTTTAAAAAGAAGATACATTTCGTAACTTCCCTTTTCCAAGCATTAGCCCTTCTGGCAGAAACCACCAGCAGTAATAAGAGATGGAGTTCTCAATTATTTCAAGGCATCCTTTTCAAAATAAAATGTTTGGTTCAGAGTCCCAGTAAAATGCTCTTCTCTTCAGAATTTGAAGAATTTAAATCTCCTAGTGATCCTCATGGGCAGGCAATTCTCTGTTAAGTGGTGGGAATTTAATGAAAATATAAGATCACATATATCTCTTGGGAAAAAACCCTCATAACTATGAAATTACACTAAAATAACAGAAAGCTGCAAAAAAACCCCAAAAAAACCCAAAACCCAAAAGCAAATTATAGGGCCACTTAGCAAATTCATAATTTGGTTAGGGCCAAGACTCTTTTTAACAGCACAGTCCTCATATACCCTTCTAGTCTATTCACAAATCTAATTAATCTGCAGGGTGAAAAATTAGCATTGAAAATAGGCTGGTCTCTCCCAGCTGGGTCAACTCTTGTCTGTGGTCACCTGGGCCGGCCTCAGTGGCTCAAGTGATGCTCTGCTTTGCGCTGTCCTGTCACTACAGGTCAATTCCTTGATTACTGCCCATGTCCTGTGAAGACTTCTGCTCTGACTGTCACATCTCTGAGAAATACAGAAACAGACAAAGCCTGTCTTTGCTATTGTTATTGAAGTTCTGTTTCTCAAACATCTTGCAACAGTTTTCTCTCACTCAGGTTCTTCTTGCACTCAGAAAAACATTTTCTGTTTTGTACTATCTGTTCTGCTGCTTTCATGCAGGCCTCAAATACAGTTGTCTTTGCAAGACTCATTCCAGGAAGAAAAAGCAGGAGCTCCAATCCACCTTTAGCCAGGCAGACAACATCTGCAGTGTCACCTAAACAAGTAGGGAAAATGCAGCCACTGCCAAAGAGACCTTCTTGAGTTCAAGTCCCATAGAAAATTATGAGAGATATCAAGCAATTTGAATAAGGGAAAATGTGTGACGCACAAGTCAGAGATACTTCTAAAGTTAGCTGTGTATCACCACATTCATGATTAAAATCTAACAAGCTGAGGGGAAAAAAGGTGGAGGATGGATGAAAACAATGACATCTTGAGAGGCAATCAAGCAGAATGAGAAGACCATGGGAACAAAGAGGAGACTTGCATGAGGAAATCGGGAAGGAAGAAGAAAGAGAATGGGAGCTAAAACCCCTTCAAAAGATATGAGAAGATGCAGGGGAGAAGAAGCAGAGCGAGCTGCAAGCCATGAAGTTGTATGGCATCCAAAGATTGTCTTCTGCAATAGAAATACTGAAGTTCCTTACTATGGAAATACCTTTTGTGTGTCTTCACCAAGAAGTGAAGTGTGCTTATTCCAAAGCCACGGCACCCCAGGAGGAGCGTCCCTAAACAGCAGTTTTTCCAAGGGAAAAATTTACCTTGGAAATTTGATAATCCAAACAGTAATATCCTGCTCAAAGCCAGGAACAGAAATTGTAATTCTTTTCACCAGAAAGAGAATTGTAACATGCTTTTCAATTCAGCTTTTAGATGTTGTGGGGTACTAGTCATTGTTAAAGATTTGGGAAAATGGGGTTGAAGCAGTAACTCTACAGCAAGAAACAGCAGATAGTACACCTGGTTCTGCATTTCCCCATGTCTCCGTTACAGTGTTTTAGTGTATTCAGGTGTCTTCTTTTCTGCACAGCTCTTGCTAGAACCTGTCTGGAGTTCCAGATTGAGCATTTTCAGTGCATTTCCAGTATTTCGAGGAAATATTGTAATGACTGGCCTAATAGTTAGAAAAGGACACCCTTCTTGTTGGACATTCCTTTCTGTAACTTCAGGCAACATTAGTTTCAATTCAGTGCAGAAGGTAAGGATAACGAAGAGGAGGAGAGCGAGGAAGAGCTCTGTGCTGACTGCAGTAATTGCTGTGTCACAGTAAAGCACAATCGTGGCATTTTATTAGGTTAATTTCTATGTCGCTACACTCAGATATTCACAAATGACGACTCAGGCTTGTAAAACAATTACATCATTAAATGAATTATGAGACTCGGTAATAAATAATGCATCTGGAGACTCTGCATTTGCCATCTGCATTTTGAGAACCTTCATGGAATACTGTGAGGCTTCCTTTCCAGGTATCTTTGAAAAAACCAAGTTTGGCTGCAACCTACTTGTCTAAACAAAGGCACGGATTCTCCAATAATCACATACTTTTGTAGGCCATGGCTTCAGAGTAAATTTCAACTATATCATGGCATTAGATAAAACAGTGAGAGCTGTCAAGGTTTCTAATCTCCCACAAAGCATTTTTATGTGTACGTGATATATCTTGAATATTTTGTAGCCTGTGTTCCGATTTTGAAATCTGACATGTAATATTGAGATTTTAATGGATTCTTAAATTACCTTATATGCTTCTATTCTTTGGTGGCTTTTGGCAAGGGAAACAACTGTAACTTCTATGAAGACAAAGAGGCTTCCTTTGTCTACAGAAGTCACCACACCCTGTATGTCACATAAAGGGACATCTAGTGAGCATATAACCTTCTGCAATAAAACATATCCTTACTGTATCATTGAGCACCAGACTGTGTGGTTTATCAAGCCAAATTTTTATGTAAATAATCCTGTGGTTATCTAGTTTGCATATAAAGAAACGGTATCTTCACTATCTGCACATTAGAAATGACAATGAACTTTTTACTAGGCAGCAATTAACTTCTGATTGTGTTTTCAATATATATTTTTGAAAGAAGAACTGTGAAAATTTTTCAATAAATGAGTTAGCTACTTTTATTATATCTACAGGATCTGCAAATACTATTTACAGTAGAAAAATATAAACATTTCTTCTTTCACTTGAAAGTTGTGTTTCTTTATGATATGTCATAATATCTTTGTTTTTTGCTGATACTCTCAATGATGAATCAGTTCAGCTTTACCACATGTAAACTTTTATTCTGTTCCTAATCTTAACTGGTCAAAATAAAAATATTAAAAGGGATAAAACACTCACTGTATTGTTCTGAATTAACTGAAATCACTGTAAATTATTCCTTTCTTTCTTTTTTTTTTTTTTTTAATATATATTTCTCCTATTTTTGCCTCAGTTTCTGTGTCATTCTTCCTGGTGGCAGTGGCAGAGGCAGAAAATGGAAAGTGTCATTTTGCTGGAACAGAACACACAATTTTCTGATTGAATTGCTCACTGCGGCCATCCATGTCCTTATTAGTAAGTAATGTAAAGTTCTCACAAAAGCTTATTCTTAGTTTTTAAAAGGGCAATATGAGTAATCATTGTTAATAAACAGAATTTTGATCCACGATACAATAAAGTGAGAAGGAGAAATTAAACATCAGAAAAAACTCCCACATTATAATAACTAAAACATATATGTCATTAGTTCTTATTGAAATATATGCTTGATTCCTATTCTTGTTCCTGAGAGTGTATTTGACCTGTCAGTTATTTAAAATGCTAGCAAAGTTTATTGTTGAATTTTTTAAAAAAAAAGTGTAACTATTGACTTTTAAGCTGGCACAAAGTTTTTCACATGTGTAATTAGGAGAGAAGTAGATTACGTTTCACATGGAAAGAGCATTTTTTTCTATGCATCATTTAAACAATTATTTTTTGGGCATAGGTTTTTTGGCTCAAAAAATTCTGCAGCTTATGAAGTTGTTTGTTATTTTGCTGTGATTTTATACACAATGGAAGGGTGAGAAAAAGGTCAGCAATAACTCTGCTGTTGCATTTTCACTGGGAAAAACATAATATTGATCGATAAGAAAATGGAAAAAGCACAACTATTAGCGTCTTACTTGATCTTCTCCGACCTTTACCCTGCCATGTTGATTTTATTCTTAAATGTTATGTCTGTTGTTCCAAAGGTTTGTCCTGTTTAGTCTTTTATTTAATTAATACATGATCTTGTTTACTCTTTTTAATGTTAAAACATGAAATTCATTTTTATTCCTTGTTGAACCATTGTCCTCTTTACACTCAGCAACACACGCTGGATAATAACTCCAGGTAGAAATTGGCCTGCTTAAAACTACTCTTGAATCATAATCGATGGGTACTTAAGTTCACAAAACTGTTTTTCGGGTTCATAGGATAATTAGATTTAAGGGTGTGTAAGCTCTTTAAAAAGAAAATTTAAATCTCACACTCTGAATCTTCCTGGGTGTAGACTGACAGTCAGAATATACGGTACTGAGCCTCAGTACTGAAGTACTAAACTTCAGTGAATCTGCTGACACTTTCTTATCCTCACACACGTTCAGCTCATGAAGCAACCATTGTCTTTGGCAATGCTGAAAGAAATAGAAAAAGCAACCAAAACCTCAGATGATGAACCTCATGCTATTTTTTCCTTCCCCCTCTCCTTACACTTCTTCTAAAAAGGGATGGAAACCCAGTCCCAAATGGACCTGAGTGTGAGGTCACACATTTGTAGGTTCAAACAACAATATGGGGAAGTCAATATGTCAGTAGCTGGGCTTACAGATGAGTTCTGAGTTGGGTTTATAACTTCTTACTTCAGGTGCTCTGTAGCAGAAAAAAACCCTGGTCACAAAGACATTTGCACTGCTGGAAATAAATGGGCTTCAGAAACAAGTTAAATAACAATAATAAGGCCTTTTTTACAGAGGAATCTTTATCGTTTGGATCCAAGAGTTGTGAAATAATTGTGAAGGTTGCTCCTGGTAACATTTTAAAATTTGGGAATGGCAGGGAGATTCTAAAGGATGGCAAGTAAATTTGTACTTTAAAGTGATCATTAGAATAAACCTGTAAAGATGACACTGAGTTTATCAAAATAATGGCATAACTGATATGAAAAATAAAGGATGAGATTATAATTCCTTTCAGTTGATGACTTTTTTTCTTTTTTTTTTTTTTTTTACATCAACCAATTCTTGCTGGCCTCATTTCCTTTCTTAAGAGATGATGGGCTGATTAAAGGTACCTTTATTATTCTCTTCAGGCTGAATATCTGTACAGTTTTTCACATATTACCATGCAAATTTCTCACTATCATAAGACAATATGATGTGTGATATGTGAATGATAAATATCCAACAGAGTAATTACCAGAGTATCATAATCAAGTATGCTTCCACTGAGGTCTCACACAGACCACTTCTTGCTCCAGTGCAGCTATAAATCATCGACAAAAGCATATAAGAAATACAAAACAGTTGTTGATAAGGTTTGCAGGTGCCACAAAAACAGAACCTGTGGTAAAAAAAATCATGATGCCGGGTTGTCTGTACACGATCCTCTTAAATAAACTGGGGAAAAAATCATACTTATTTTAATATTAACAAATGTAAGGCCGCCACGTTGGGAAAAAAAAAAAAAAAAAGCAAGATTTAACATTAGGGGAGAATACTTTGAGAAGCACTGTGCCTGGAAAGGTAATAATACTTTTTCAGTGGAAATATTTTCTCATCTGGTGCTACAGCCAAGAGGATTAGTGTAAGTCTGTGGATTTACAAACAAGAAATCATGGAACAGGGGGAGAGAGCTGTGTCCTCTCTGTCCACAAAGTTAGTGACACCATTGCCAAAATGCAGGCTGATATCTATTCTTCAAAAAAAGATTGTAAAAGCTTGCAGAGTGCTCAGAGAAGAGCTATAGGAATGATTTTACAAACAGAAAATTCCAATTTGCAACCAAACCTACAGGAAGCTTAAAGTTTTTAGCTCCTCTTAAAGAATCATACTCAAGTTATGTGTGTGTGCTGTATACAGTTCTCTAACAACCAAAAGTGCTTCCTTTTAGTAAGGCATTTGAATTCAGAAGACAAAAGTACCCATTCCAGTAATCAGAATATAAAGTGATAACATTATGTATAGAAAGATTTTTTTTATTTGAACTTGTGCATCAAAACTGAATGTTGAGGGTTTCTTTTCATTCCTAAATGACTTTTTGCAATCAGTCACAAGCCTTTAAACACAATACTAGATGAAATTAAATAGCTAAATCATACAGAAAAAGAGATTATATTCTGCTTTTAAAAGTCGATTAACCTCTTTGAATCTTGCATACACCGACACTTTTCTGTAAGATTCTTTGGCATTATGCCCGAATAAAAGGCTGAGCTTATCATCCATATTTGTTCACATTATTTTTTTCTCAAAGGTGAACAGTTGTTAAACAAATACCACAGGGTTTTTTTGGAAAAGTGTACTTCTCAATCATCATATCGTTGTTTCACCAGCTCTTTCTTTTTAAGTGCTTGAAAGTTACTTTCAATTGCAAATTAGCCAGGACAAAAAGAAGATGGGCTATGAGATCTCTTTTTATGGAACACATTTCTGATTTTAGTGACCTGTGATCTCAGATGTTTGTTGTAAATAAGGATTGTATAATAAAGAAAAGGTTGATAGATAGATTTGATCTAATGCCGGTTATGCCTTATGAAGGCTGATTTGTTTTCCTCCAAGGTGTTGCATATTTCTTCCACTGTGTGAGGTTAGGAGGAAGAGCCACAGATAAGAAAGTATCTGGAAGACTCAACAAGTTATCTGCCTTGACCTTTGGAGAGCCTTAAAGGGAAGTGTTGTCACTCTGAGGAGATGTAGAGGTCATACTAGGCACAGAGCCAGCCTACAACTTTTTTTAGAGTGTGTCAGAGCCAGGGCAAAGTGAAGACAGACTAGACTTAATCCTTTAACCTAACCTGTCAAAACTGCATCAAGTCAGCACTGCCAAATCTGCAGCCACCTCATAACTCAAAAAGGTATGCATGAGTGCATTTGTGAATTTGCTTTTGAAAAGCGGTTTTATGGTTTGGTATTCACGGCATTATGAAACCTGGCCACATCACTGGGTATGCAAACATAAAGCTAAATGCTGCTAGCTGCATGAGCAATTCATCCCACTGAGGAGTAAGAAGATATGAAATAAGATTATTGCAAAAGGTGATTGTTTTTAAGGGATACCTACTTCCAAATGGAAAAAAATGCAGACTTCAAAGAAATTGGGTTTGTGCTGTTTTCACAAAAACGGTGGGAAAACCTATTTGTCAAATCCATGGTAATAGATAAAGCACACAGCACATTAACCTGATATTTTATAATCATCGAGTGTGCAGAAAATACTGCTCCTGTGTAGTGATGATTGTCTAAACAGAACAGGGGATTTTAGGTGTTTGGGAGATTTACCTACATGGATGTGTGTGTGTTGGTTTCTGTGCATGTATTTTCATGTGCATTTTGTGTGAACCTGCAAATATTTATGAAAGGAAGCTTGCATGTGAAAAATATCATAAATGCATGCAAAACACAGGGCCATATCCTTACCACTGCAAACTAGCTTGGCTGACAATAGCACCACAGCCACACTCAGACGTGACACTTGTCACAGCTCTCTATATGGCTGTGAACTTTAAATCATGAATATACTGTGATGCAAATGAAAAGTGTTAGAAAGCTCATTTTGTGCCGTTAATCCTAGAGATTTCCCTTTAGATGGGTAAAACACAGTAACAATTATACCTCTCCTCGAGGAGAATGTTCTGAAAGCTATGGCCTGGGTACACAACGGGGCTGAAGACTATAACCTTCCCCTGAAAGATAGGATTGTAACCTGCAAAAAAACCCTAATTTTTTGGTCCTGTGCTGGACTCTTGCTGCAAACCTACAACCAGGTATAGGAAAGAGATGACCTTCCCTCCTTTATCTGTGAGGATTTACATGGTCACTGCCAACAGAAGCAGGTTCAGACAGTGTGGGTGTTTGCAGGGATCAAGGAGCCTTGAAGAGGCTGTGCGTGTCTTGTGGGGGGCTGGTGCTATAAAGAGATCTGTGTCTGTGAGGGACAAGGACAGAGCACGAGTGTGATCTCCACCTTAATGATCAATTAAATAGGAAATTGTCAAAAGAAAACACAAAAATGTCAAAATTTTGTTAATAGTCCTTGCTTTTGAGCTAGGAAGTATTGTTAATGGCACTTTGAGATTTTTACGCTGGAAATATCAAAGCTAGAAGGTGGTCTTCCTTTCTCTCGGAAAACGAGTGTGCTCTTCTCTTAATGAGTCACCTGAGCAATTCCAAGGCAGGACAAAGAAGTCCTGATATTTACTTTCCACATGGAACATGACAAATTTGGAAACCTGTGAACAGGAAAACAAATTATGGAGGAAAAAAAAGAAAAAAAAAACCCATAATGTACTTTTGAAAAGAATAGGAATGGCTGAATTATGAGTGAAGTTGAGTGAAAATTCTCTTAAACACATGTGCCAGGGATTTTAATTCATATGTGTCACCAGTCTCATGAGTAAACTCCATTGAGTAATAAAGAATTCTACTTTCAGAAGGAGCAATAGTTTGGCAGATGTTCCCCTCAGTCTTCATGCTTTTCTGAGGAATGACTGTGACAGTCTATTTATATATGATAGTACAATGATCATATTAGGCACAAATATTAACTTTGTCTAGTGGATACAAATTGAGCAGCCTAGCTAATTGCTAACAGGAGGAAAATAAGAGCCTGTTGCTGTCAAATCAGAATAGGATTGAAAAATACTCAGTATCACCACTGTTTCAAAGGAACAGAAAGTGTGTTGTTTCATGCCTAAATTACTGAGGATATGTAATATAACATACAAATAGAATGCATATGCAAGGACATGAACCATAGTACTGCCATAAAACTGAAACCTGGATTATCTGCTACTACTGCTTTTGGATGGAAATGAGTCATTTCGGAAGAAATATGAAGAAAAATAGGTTTTCCACTTCAAATCCATACAAAGAACATATTTTGACCTACAGTTTCAGACTTTACTGCAAGAAGGCCAGTCCTGGTGTCTGGGATGGCTGACAACATAACCCAGGCCACAACTCCTGCCTCAAGCCTCTAAAGACTTACAAGTTGCCACAGACCTGAATTTATACTAAGAGCTAAGGATTTCCATCTCTCAAAAGATATTTTATCTGTTTTTCTCATTCACGAAGGTCTTTATTCAGGCTTCTTCCTTGTGCCTTTGGTAGAGAACAACTCCTCTTTAGTGACAATATGTGTTATGAAATGCTTATTTTGCTCAGTAAGTATTAAAGAGCCACATCATGTGTTTCACAAGCAATTCTGTAAGAATATCCTGTAAAAAGGCAGAAGTTTCTCCAGGACACACTTTGTAACTTTGTAACTTTGGACAGTTTAGAACATATATAGTCACATATAAAATTATTCTACAGCTAATACTACTGGTGTAAGACAAGAAATTCAAGATGGCTGTGGATTAGAAAGCCTGCAGTGGCTGTACTTCAGCTGCACCTCAGTGTGAATTGGCTTTTTTACCTTGGAATGAAGAATGGGAGAGATGGCCTTGCCATCCTCCTGTTAAGTGTCTGTGTATCATCCAGTAACATGAGAATGATAAAGAAGAAAACTAGTTTTTATGTGACACACAACAATTGCATGATGAAAACGGAGCTCAGAGTAGGCTTTGGCAATGCAAACCTATTTTAGTGAATGGAAAACCAGAAGGTGCAAGTATGCCGTTTCTAACTTGTGGCCTTTTGACAGTTTGGTTGTTTTGTCTTGCCCAGATACACAAATGGCAATTGTCACTGGAGTTTAAGCATTACCATTCATACTATCTAAAGCACAGAGGACACAGAAATATTTACATGAATTCAACTCAAGGAGATGAATATGGTGCATATTCTTCTACTGAGAAAATCACACCGGAAACAATATCAAGAAGAAACAGGAGATCCTTATCAAATGGCTTCTTGGATGTAAATGTGTATTTTGCTTCAGGTATTTTTATCAGGTACTCCTGCAACAGAAAGAGAGAAAAAGCACAAGGTCTGGTGGCAGGAGGAGCAGGTATCTGTCTCCCAGTGCCATAGGGACCTGTGCTGGCAGAGCATTGTGCTGTACAGCTTGCAAAGGAGGAGGCATCACCTGTGCTGGTGAGAGTTGTAAGCAGGAAAGCTCCTCTGTGGGCAAAAGTCCCTAACTCTGTGCCTCAGGAATGAAGAGGTTATTCCAAGGGTCTCGGCAGTGCAATGCAAGCCTTTGTTTTGAGCTCGTTCCCAAGGGTGTGGTGGGTTCTTCATACTCGGAAGTTGGTGGGTTTACTTGACATTATTCCAAGGAGACAAACTTTTCATTCTGATCAGACTCAGAAACACTCTCTTTCACCTCTGACAGGAGCCTGATTGCTCTAGTGCTTTAGATCTGAGTTACTTAAAGATATCGAATGAGGCTGATCAGATGCTGAAGGGCTGCCAAGATTACAGGCCTGTCGTCCCTATCACTTTTGTTATTAATTATGATAAAGCTGTACAAGCTGCAACCTGGTCCATTCAGAGCAGACACTGGGACAGCTTTCCTCCCTTATAGTCCCCTCTTTTCACTGCTTCAGCTATTCTTAGCTTGGGGAACAGTCCCTTGTGGGATGATTGTCATCTGGTGTATATACATTGCAGCAGCTGACTCAGATAACCAGGAAACTCTCACCAGCTCCCGCACTGCCCTGGGAACTCAGCAGCATCAGGAGTCTGGCCCAGTACCAGGAGCAAGAACACAGCCATGGACTGCATCCTGCAGAAGCAGAACACGTGTTTGTGATGCTTCACCACTTTTCAGACTAAGACCATAAAGACCTTTACAAAGCAGTGAAACCCAAACTGCAAAAATGAGACCCAGACCTACAGACAAACAAAGAGATGCCCTAAGGATCTTGGTGATGTTTGCATGATTCCTGCCTTGTATCAGCACTGGCAGGTGATGATACAAGAGGTCTTTGCCTCTATGTAAATTGCAAAACCAGAACACTTTCTTTTGAAAATCCTGCTAACTCACCTAAGCATTCCCCTATTGGTCATCTTTTATGATTCTGTGATCTTCCGTCAGTGTTTCTGTTCATAGCACAACAAGCAAGGCAAAATTATTTCATCACCAATAACCCCAGGTGCACAGGTTACCACATCCACAAAAACCCTTTTCTGAAAGTCTCTGTCATTAAATTCCTTCTGATCTGATTTCTGAGAATTAGCCTTCCACAAAAAAAAAAAAACTGAAGGAAAGGAGGAGAAGGGTTACAAAGAACTGTGTGACAAGATTGCACAAAGCTGATGGGGCCTTGAAGCTGGGAGCCTTTCTTCTGATGTCAGTGAACAATTCTATCAGCTTGAAATGGGCATGTAACATCACCCCAAGGCTTTGGTTTCACAGGCAGTTGAGCCCACAATGTCTTAATGCAGTCAAAAGGAGGAAATCTTGTCTAACCCATCCTACCTTCCTATCCTCCTTCCCGCGCTCCTCCTCGCTGTCTCAGCTTCCAGCTGTAGATCTCTGCCTGCTCTTTTTGGTGCCTTTGCTGATTCACACTGGCTTACTAAAATTGCAAAAAACCTATTTTTTTTCCATGGGTTACTTTTCCGCTGTTTTGGTGGACTATTAGCTGATGCCGGAGCACCCTTGGCCTCTGTATTTTGACACACAGAAACAGCTGAGTTAGAGCAACACACCTCTATCCTGCTGCAAAAGTGGGAGAAGAGGCTGGGGCAGTGTGCTTCCTGCTTCTTGCCCTTCCACTGCCTAACAAAGGTGTGGTTGCTCCTTCTGTTGCACCTGAAGGATGGTGATAGGCTCAGCCTTGGCTTTGTATAAAATCCTTGGCTACTTTTGAACTTAAGGTCTTCTTTCTATCAGCCATTCTGAATGACAGCACCGCTGTTTAAACAGAGCAGTAGAAGCGATTAGAGGAAGTGCTCAGGGCAGATTCATCACAGCCCCCCGTGCAGGGACCCTTTTCCTGAAGACCTGATAGAGCTGTTTCCCTTAGTGGCCAATGAACTGCGATTTCAGGCTTCTCTTGACTGCAAATATTTCTGCCTTGTAAGTGTCGCCATTGTACCTGTCATTGGAGATTTCTGTCACTGTTTCTGCCCTGGGTTTCTACAACTTTCTGGTTTGCAAAGTAAAAATCCCTGGTAGTGGTCCTGACTTGCCCCTGGTACAGCCTTTTGCTCTGAGCTTTTGTTCACTACTTTCCAGCCTTCAGCTAACTTCTGTTCCTTTAGAACTGACCTCACAAAGAAACCTGACGTTTCATCAAGAAGTTACAAGGCAGTCAGCACACCAGGACTATCTCACTTGAGAGGCAGGTCTAGATCCCAGAGATCAATGAAGTGGTCTCCTCACATTCAGAGGCCCCCCAACAAGATCTAGCCAATCTCCCAAAGCCTCAGTGCACAGATCTGTGCAGAATAAATGCAGCCTGTGGACAATAAGCAGCAGTGGGCAGCTGCTCACACTCTGGAGGAGTAGGAGGCATGAAGTTGTCACAAGAGAGCATGGCCAGTCAGGACCTGCTAGCAGCTTTTCCCACTTAGCACCTGCTCTCATGTCAGGTTCAAAATACCTCTTTTCCTCAGGTAGTGAACAGGAAAGGCATAGATACTTTTTCTTCTTTATCTTAGTGTCATTTAAGGAAAATTACATGTCTCAGAAGCCACTCAGAGTTTTGGGAGCTATTTGCAGCTACCACTGTTATGAGTGAATGGAATTTGGGGAGAAAAAAAGAGAAGTTGGAAATGAGGTTGAGGCAGGGAAGGTTCTTTGGGTATAAGAGGATGTAGAACAATAACAGTAAGAAACTGAGAGAAGAAAGAACAACAGGGGGGCTAGTGGGAACAGTGCCAGTCCAGAACTAGGATGAGTGATAAGGGGCATGGGAAAGGAGGGAGAAGACGAAAGAGAAGATTATGATTCATGAAAGCAAACCAATTCACCCTTCCTAATTCTGCAGCGTGTTCCACTTTAAAACCTTTTGTGTGGTATCAAAGCAAAGACTGTATCACACAGCCTGAGCAGCCACCACAGTCGAAAGCTAGCAGGAAAGGGAAGAAGGAGCAGCACACCAGCTAGGATTGCAGGGTGCTGATAGCAGCCCTCGCAGGAGGGAGAGGTATGCTAACAATGTCTCCCTTATTTCAACGGGTGTGAGGGGTATTAACTTCAGGCTTTACTTACGAAGATTGATGCTGTTCCCTCTTAACAATTGCTTTGTGGCAAGTCTGGATCAAAAGACACGAAGCAGCTCAACAGAGAGTGCTGTTCAGGGAGAGACACAGAAGTGGCAACCATGTGTCCCGATTATTTCTGCTTAGGCATTTTGTCTGAACCAGTACTGAGGGCTCTGTGTTTGGGTTAAGAGAAATTTGGCAGTGCTGCTGCAACAGCTGCGGGGGAAGCTCCAGCCAGGCTGAGGTACCCATGGATGCTGTGTCCTGGCCCCCCATGTTAGGGCACCACACCTGAATGCTAAGACAAATCACTGTTTCTTCTGTACACCCTATTCTGCACTTGAAGAAAACCTGAACAGGCAAGGAGAGAGTCAAGATCTGCTGCAGCAATGTCGCTCTGTGGGTAGTCAAGGCACCGGGACAGGGAGAGTGAAGGCACAAGTCTATTCCTCAGTTCACACAATGCTTCAGTGTCACCAGTTCTGCTGAGGTCTCCTGTAAATGTCAACTCCTGAGACTTCCTTTAGGCTGTTATTAAAGAGAGTGTAAATAAGCAGATCTGCATTCAGTCCGACCTGAACCCATGGCCAACGTGTTAGAATGAAGTAACAGCCAGTGTGTAGGAAAGCCCTGAAAAGCACTTGCCTAAATTCACAGCAAACCCCTGAGTGGGATTCCTCTAAGCCATCACAGATACTGGAGATCAGAGGACCTGCCACAGGAAGCATCTCTTTCCCCTGCCTACAGAGAAAGTTAAAGTTAATTAGGTGAAACTCCTTATTTTTTTATTCGTCTGCAGGTGGTTTCCCCACTCTTCTCATTATGCAGGAACAAATTCTCTGTGGGGCACAATAAAAAAGCTGAAATTTTAGAAGGAAGAATCTAAGATGAGGCAGTAAGTCATATACTTCCTTTGGCTTAGGATGAGACACTTTAGTTACTGCAAAGAAACCTAAGATTCTTGAAATGTTTAAAATCCTATGTTTCTGTTGACTTTGATGTGTTAAAAACCCTAAACCATTTGTTAATCTTCTGTCCGTGAGTGTAATCAAACATAAGCCTTTGAAAAAGGAAAATTTTGGAACTAATGACAAGAATATCATAAGGTGTCCTAATTTTCCTGTGTCCTCTCTTTTTCTGTGTAAAGCATTCTCTGCTTTCCTTTAAAATTTCAAAGCTTTAGAAATACTTTTTACTTCACTTCTATTTATAAAGAGTATACAGAGAAGGGGCTGTAGTTATGGGCTTACATGATCAAGTCACGCAGAGCAGAAAATGCAATTCTGCATTTGAAGACAAACCATAGCCTGACATTTTTTCACATAAATGATATGATGAATAATTGTGAAAAATTATCTAATTTGTGAAAATTGCAATCAGGTCACGTACATTACGGGGAAAATAACCAAATTAATTATGTACAGTATGTAACTGTCAAATACCAGCAACATCTGTAATGAAAAGTCAACAATATATAAGGCTCCAGCTGATTTCTAGAAATTTTTCTGGATGTTCATGTTCCTTGGATTCCCAAACTCCTGTACCCCAGTTTATCAAGCCATATTTGTAAAATGTTGGGTCAGGATTTCAAAGAATCTTTTAATTAGGATTTTTGTTCTGTAGAATCAAAACGATAGTCTGGCTACCAGTGGCTGCACCATCCTATGAAGTTGTGCCACAGGGCTCAGCAAAACTCCCACAAAAACTGCAGGCAATGACTGAGTGCCTAGCTTTGGAAATCAAACTTCTTGTGACAAATAGGCTGACTGTGAATCACTAGTACACCTGAAAAGATCTAAAGAATAAATGATCTTTAAGAATTTTGGTCAGCGTTGCATCATCAATCCCTTAAATTTTATATTGGAGTCACTGATATTGCTGATCCCTTGTAAAATTGATTTTGTGTGAAAATTCTGTGATTTTTTACTGTACTTGTTTATTTGTTGTATAATTAAACTATTTAAGACTTTTTTAGTTTTATTCTCTTTGATAGAGGCATTAAAAATATTGTTATATCTGAATTGTGCTAATAATTGAAACATGAGCAGTAATGAATGAAAAATTACTAGAAATGGCAGTATAAAAGCCCATCTGCTTTTTTATTGTTTTATATACTCAAAGAATCTAAAAAAGGAAGTAAGTGTGTCAAGTGTGAAAAGTGAGAGCCTCAACTTTCAATTGCATTAGCAGATATCTTTGCATTAGGTGGGACTACTGTAACTGAATTCAAATTGTATTCCAGTTATAACTTTGCAAGTTGCTAATAAAAAATAATTATTATTTTAAAATAACTGGTCCTAAACTTAGAAGTAGGAATTTTTACTCTGTTTTCAGAAATAATAAACTCATGACTCAATGTGCACATTTACTTCAAAATGGAAAGCACACATTCTGTACAATATACATATTAGGAAGAATAAAACCCCATTTCAATATGGTCAGGGTGTTCACAACAGACTCACTGGAAAGTTTGATCTTGCAGTCAATGACCATGTATTTCCATCTGCTTAGTTTTTCTTATATGATTACCTTAAAAGAATTCTTGCCATATGTCATTTGAATCCTTGGGGATCTTGGAAAGAAAATGAGAAGACAATTTAAGCAAGGTTTGTAAATATATATGTCTGTCCATATGTATTAAAGTATACAGATAGTTTATATCTCATGCCATACTTAAATTTATTAGAAATAAATGAAAAGTACTGAATTTTATTACAGCTAAAGTATGCAGCTTATACAGTTTATTTCATTTAGCTTTTGCTGACATGTATCGGTTAAGGACCAAACTCAAATATTTATATTAAAGAATGAGAAACAAATTCAGAAGTATGTCCAGCAGAAACATTTCCTTTTCCATGAATATATCTTACAGAGATATATTCATGCAAATATCTGAGATTATTCAAGCAGGGTTTTTTCTTTATATAATCAATGTAAATAATTGTGGTAATCAAGAAATTGATATTGCTTAAACTAGATGAAGTTGTACAAACTACGTGTATGACTTATCATGCAGCCTTCCTAGTGCACAATAATCCCACCCTGAATCACTGGCTCACTTTCCTAACCTGTAGTCCTAATATTGTCAAACTGCACAAAACAAGATAGATCATGATTGGCATTTATATATCTACCTGGTAGACAAGTTCAGCCCAGTTCAGTTAAAGCAAATTACATGTATGATGGGTCACAGTGAGAGAGAGGATATTCTGTGATCCTTGCTTCTTTCTGTGCACTTCGAAGGGCCAGGGCCAAGGCCCTGTGGGCAGGAACAAAAGATAGGAGAAATCAGCATTCAAGAGGAGAAAAATACTGAACTTCCAGGCTTTCAAAGCAAATTTAATATCAATATGGTCTTCACAATTGCCAGTTTCTTCAACCACAATCTTCAGGACCTTGCAGAGGAAGAAGTAAGGGATGGGATGTCCTAGTCTGGTGTGAGCAAAGTTTTTTCATCAGTATTGTTTATGCAAGTGTCAAGGCCCAGATCTAGAAGGATAAAGAACCTGCTTAACCACTTTGCAGTCCAGCAGCAGCATCCAGTGAAATGTGCTGCAGAAACAGCTCTGAGGTGAAGGTAGCAAAATGGTCCGAAGTGATTAACTCCCATTTCTCTGAGAATTGCCCAGCCTTTAATCAAAACTCCCCACACATGTGGCAGCCTGTCATTGCTGAAGCTGTTAGATAGTGTGTTACTGATTAACAGCATATATTGTGTTTTTGCAGAGCGTAGTCACTGAACATATTCAGTCTTAAATTAGGCTTACTGTTGCCACAGAAAGATTTGGTGACACTAAAGTACCTTCTGTTTTCATCCCACACTTGAATCTGCATGTGGAGTGGATTCAGTCTCTTTGCTGTGGCTTCGAAGAAGGAGGCATCCTTTTTGGAAGCTGGATGCAATAATTATGGCCCCACATCCCTCTTCAGGAAGTCTCACTGGTGAGAACTGTGCCGAAGCCTGCCTTTAAGACTGCATTATCTGACTCAGTTTTGGTAACATATGCAAAGTCAGGAACTTATCCTTTTCCCGATCACAAACAATTAATACATTACTTCCTTCTGGCAGAGCATTAATCAGGATAATTCAAGAGGAAGGCTGAGAATCTTGTCTCCTTACATCTCAGTGCCTGAAGAATTTATAGTAGTTAAAGGCAATGGAATGAAAATAAAACACTTTCTTACATCCTTTTCTTAACGTTGTCCTATTTGTTGAGCTGTCTGTCTACCAGCCAGCTCCCTCGGTGACAGCAGCCACCACAGCTCTGTGACGATACTTCCCATCCCATTCCTCTGGCCACCTACAGTGCCAACTGTTTGAAAATAACAACCCCAGGGGCGTAGCAGCTGAAATGAGGTATGCCCAGTAGAGGAATCTCTGGAGCTATCTTTGCAAGAATCCTTCTTTGTCTGTACCTCTCCCATACACACGGCCTCACGCAGCAGCCACCCACTGGGAAAAAAACCTGCTGTTATTTCTTGGTCTGCAGGATCTCTTCCTGTGCTCAGCTGACTTTGTATCAAATTTGGGAACACGCTTTCAGTGAGCAGAACATTGCATCTCACCGCTCTCCTGTAAGTGATGCATCACAAAATAAAATGTCCCTGATCCACTGTGTGCCCTACCATAGGGATTAGAGGGAGGATGTCAGCAGTTGCTCACGGCCTGTCAGGAATGGGCTGCATCCTTTCTCTAGCAATCCTGGGAGCAGTGCTGAGAAGACTTCAAGACACACCACACTATCCCCACCCTGTGGGTCCCTCACACTCAGGACAAACAAGCCTTCTTCAGCATCCGGGTCTGAAGTTAGGTTGTGAAGAGCTTGGGGTGTTTGCAGAGGGTAGGGATATTGATGTAGCTATAGTCACCTTGGGAGATAACTCTGAAAGGCAGAGCCCTGGGCTAAAATTCAGCCCAAACCAACCCCATAGGAGGCTGATCGGAGAGAACAGTAAGGGAACAGGCTGATCCTCCCATGTTTTGTAGGAAGTAAAACTCTGGTTTTCAGACTGATATTATAATACTGTTTGCCTGGATTAAAAACTGGGCATTTTCAGTGATATAATTGGCCCAGTCATGCTCTTCAGAATTGAGAAACTATAGTTTTGAAATAATAGCAGCTGTAAATTAGTTCTACATGTATCATGTCAAACTTATTTTTTTATTGTTGTTAATTGTAAAAGGATGGCATGAAGGAATGGTCTATGCATAGTTAATTAAAGCCTTACCAAAAGCAGGAGTTTGGTGTTTGCAGGAAACACTGATGCACATGTTTCAAGAGGCTGAAGCATTATCTGTTTATTGTGTTTGCTTTCTTCCTACTCACACTATATGTGTACAGTTCCATTCTCCCAGATTTCTATCAGTCATTTCCAGCTAATAGGAAATTCTATTTTCTTGATGTACAACTCAGTTTCTGTCTTGTTTTTTTGCTTTTCAGTAGAGATTCACAACAGAAGAAGATTAGATATGGTGTATTGGTGGAAAATCCAGGCTTGATTTGTGCATCTTGTTCATGGTTTGGGATTAGGATTTGGTGTTCATGTCCTTTTGTTTTGTTCTTACCATGTAACAAGTCTCATTTCTTAGAATCATCTGATATTTTGTTCCTTCCTCTTCAGTCAACTTGCAAAAGTCACTCTCTCTCTTGCTATTTTTTTAAATGGATTATGATTTCAGTTTTGTATGGCCTTCATTTCAATTCAAAAGTCTTACTTTAGGATCTTGGCAAAGTTTATTTCATGAAATGTAATGAATATGTGAAATGGATGTGTTGTGGCTGTTTCCAGGATTACCTTTGTATTGCTCAGTTGCTCAAAATTGCAGAATTCAGCCCAGTACTGACAATGCCTCCTATCCACAGTGGTAGGCACAAGCTTGCGTCTGTGAGATTTGGTTCAAGTGAAGGACATTTCTTCCTACCTGATTTTTCTTCCTTTTTTATCACTTCTCTTTCAAAAGAAAAATTCAGGCAAAGGAAGAGTAACAGCAAAGATCTGTGTACAGCAAGAGAATAGTTGTATCTGAAGACCTTTTACAGACTAGATCATGTGGCAGCAGATGGGAGAAGAGCAAATATCCTTCCTTCTTTCAGAGTTCTGTCAACCAACAGAGGCTTTGCATTCTTCCGGATGGGAAGATGAAGAGAAAACTCTCTTGATGTTTCTCTCTCCTGCATTACTGTCAGAGGAAGGAGGCTTAGTGGAAATGTTTGGCAGTAAGTTTGAGAATCTGACTTCTGGCCTCCTTATTTGTTGATTTCATTTGCTTCAATTTAATACAGAAGTAACATAACATGAACTGGCCTGCTTCACTCAAGCACTCCATTTATATATCTAAAATCCTTAATCTAAACCTGTTACATACTGTGAGGTTCCTTCATGTACTTTGTGGGTGTTGTTAACCCCCAGATTTACATGCAGGAACTGTGTCAGCAGGGGGTTTACCCTTCACACACAAGGATCCTTCCTGCTGTCTGATATGGTAACATAAGTATAGAGAAGCTCCAGTGAAGCTAGTCTGAATTCAAGCTGACTAAGTCTAGTGTAAATGAAGGCAGAAATCACTACTGGGTTGATGCATGGACTTAATAAACACCCATCAATTCCCATCACAAAAACTTCACATCCCCTGGCTCCATCCTGTTTTCCTTTTTCTCTAGTGAGCCTGCTGTCATGGTGAGACTTTATCACCCTACTTCACCAGTAAAATCCACATGGATACACAGTTTTTTTGGTTGTTATTTATTTCAGCTGCTGTAGGCCAAACCTACCTGTGGTAAACAGACTACAAGACTGTCGAGGCTGGTTCAGATCTGGTTCACTTTTACCTGTAAGTTTATCATATTGCTCCTTAAATGAGCAGATGTCTGCTTTTTTCTCTTTGAAGGCTGTAACCAAATAATTAAGCCGTGTGCACCAGACTTTGTGGCAAATGAGACTCAAAAAAATGATGTTATCAATACTTGATTACATATTTGACATTGGACTAAAAGACAACATCTCCCAGCTTCCATCTCCTTTGTTTGATTGGTTGGAGTATGGTGCCAGTAACACCAAGATTGTGGGTTCAATCCCTTTATGGGCCATTTGCTGAAGAGCTGGACTTGATGATCCTTGTGGGTTCCTTCCAGCTCAGAATATTCTGTGATTCTGTGATCTCTCAGCCATTCATGTCACAAGGTCAGGGAGAAGACAATGGTATGTTCAAAAAGAGGGTGAATCATCTTCTTGTACAGTGTGTTTGTTCATGTGAGCTATAATCTAACCAGGACAGAAGAAAAAGCATCACTGGCTGGTCACTTTTCCTGTTCTTGGGAGGGAGGGAGGGAGGGAGGGAGGGAGGGAGGGAGTGAGGGAGGGAGTGAGGGAGGGAGGGAGTGAGGGAGGGAGGGAGGAAAGAAGGAAGGAAGGAAGGAAGGAAGGAAGGAAGGAAGGAAGGAAGGAAGGAAGG
This sequence comes from Acanthiza pusilla, assembly GCA_036630365.1. NCBI lineage: Eukaryota > Metazoa > Chordata > Aves > Passeriformes > Acanthizidae > Acanthiza > Acanthiza pusilla. The sequence continues at coordinate 33,363,527 of JAXCHO010000034.1, forward strand.
AAGGAAGGAAGGAAGGAAGGAAGGAAGGAAGGAAGGAAGGAAGGAAGGAAGGAAGGAAGGAAGGAAGGAAGGAAGGAAGGAAGGAAGGAAGGAAGGAAGGAAGGAAGGAAGGAAGGAAGGAAGGAAGGAAGGAAGGAAGGAAGGAAGGAAGGAAGGAAGGAAGGAAGGAAGAAAGGAAGGAAGGAAGGAAGAAAGGAAGGAAGGGTTCCCAAGCACTTCCTTCTTTGCTCATTTCTTCTACCATGGAAGTGTCCCACTTCGACTGCTTTTTTAATTGTTTGATTTTGGGCATTCTATAGGAGTCGTATAAATCAAAGAAATACTGTTGAAAGTAGGTGTTTTGTCGATTCTATTTCATTGCCACCATCATCCCTTGCAGTATTTCAGAAAGGATTTCTGGGGCAGTCTTTGAAAAATGACCTGATTATGATTCCACGTAAACCACTGAAAAAATACTCACCAGCTTCAACTGAAACCCATTTCAAAATTTAAATAATGACATGCTGATTTGGAGAAAGGAAATGGAAGTAAAACTGAGAAGAAAAAGATTTTTATGCCCTCGCTTTTGTCTAGCCAAATGAATGAGTAAAAGGATTTTTTAATGTCAGGAAAAAAAACCCCAAAACATTAAAAGAACACTTTCCTTCAAGATATTTCCTTCATTTTCATGCTTTCCTTGAACTGGGATGGACAAGAAATAGCTCTTGAGCACTGTAAGTAGGTCAATCACTGTTCTCATGCCCAGACCACATTCCCCACTGTGGGAAGCAGGATACCAGCAGGGCTCGCATACATGCACTCTCTCTAGGTCGCATGGAGGCTTCTTTCTTTTCTCCCTTAAAACAGTCCCATTTCTCATTGGAGTGGGGACACACTGGGAAGCAATTACTATCATCTGCTTTTGAAATGATCAAGCATTTCCTCTTCACTTGGTTCTTCAGATTATGTTAAAAGAATCTTCAGCTTCTAAGCCAAATTCGAGTTTTGCTATATAGTTGTACGATATAGAAGACCAATGATTTTGACATTAAACTGCCCCCAGATATATATATAGTTGGTGTGTATATTAAAACTGCTTTTTGGGGGGCATACAAATCTAGGGTTATCATTTGCCATGATGCCATTTCAAAAGGAATATGAAGACAACACTTCCCACAGGTCCTAAGCACCTCACAGACTTTTTGACAGCAAATGTGAGTTGAAACATACCAGATGTCACATTTCAGAACCTGTGTTTTGACCATTAGCTATTTCATTAAAAATAGCTTCCTCTCTAAGAACAAGCACAATTATTACTTTTTTTCCTTTTCTTTTCTTTTTTAACCAGCCAAATAGTGTATCATTCGACCATTAACATTCCTTCATTCTTCACCTTTTTAAAGGACAAAATTACATGCTCAGCCCTCAAGAGACACAGGACTCAGCTCCAAGTTCATTGCTTCATAGCCAGAACTAACTTCATCTAAGTGGGGACCAAAACATTTTGACATTTGGCCAAAACATAGTGGTGTTTGAATGATCTTTTTTCACCTCATTAATCTAGAAATCATACTCATTGAAACAATTTCTGATCTCTCACAAAATCAGCAAGTTATAATATTTTCTTGCATTTTACGGGATTTCTGCATGAAATAGTACAATGTGAGCATTAACTCTTTTCTTGGCATTTAAATGGATACACTTTCACTCACTCAAGCCTTCATATTATTTGAAGGTCAGATTTAAATGGAAAAGGCAAATGTGAATCAAAAAGACTGCAGTAAGTCAGAGTCTCCTGAACCATTGTATCTTAAAAATATATATTGTTCAAAGTCTTGCCAAGACAAAATCTTCTTGGACACCTTTCCATGTGGCTGTTGGGAAGGAGCTGCTACACTGGGTTGTTTGACTATAAATTAATTACGTGACTTTAATAGTCAAATAGTCACTCAGGATAAAATGTGCTCCTAAACATTAGTGGATAATGTGTGAATCATTTCCTCTATCTGTCTTTTAATTAGGCACCTATAAATAAGCTGGCTGTTGCAAGGTGCTCTATAATCAGGTTACCCAAACACCAGCCCTTTCTTAGATTAGCATTTACAATTATGTGAGATAGCTACAGATTGTTAATTGTTACTGTTTCTTCTTCTATTATCATCATCATCATCATCATCATCATCATCACCATCATCATCATCATTTAAGGAACAGGCAATATGCCCCATTGCAATTTTGCATGCATGTCTGGGAAAAAAAGTAGATGACATAAATCGCATGCATAATCTCAGGAGACAATCATTTTAAATCTTAATTGGCTGCCTTTTAAATATCATTTAAGGTCTCGTTTTCTCTGCCTCTCTCTCTCTAGTTAAGAAGGTGTTGTGTCAAAGTCTATTACCTTGCTGGACGTCTCGCCTCTAAGTTTTTTTAAAAAAATAGAACCATCAGCAGAGGTTTGAGAGGTCGATAAAGCTTTTAGATTTGGAGATGTTTTCAGGGAGCCCATTTCCTGCGGCTAAGAGTTGTTAATGGAGCTTAAGGAATTATCTTATGACTCGGGCTGGGAGAGCCGTATATTTCTTCGCTCCTGTTCCCTTGTCGAGGCTGAATATGCTCCTGTCAAACTCGCTTAATGAAAAGTAACGCGTCGCTGATTACAGTTTTATTTGGGCCCTATGTAAAAAGCACTGTTAATTTAGCATCCCCTCCTTTGTGTGTTTGAATTTGCCATGGCTGAATGATTTAGAGTCTCTCAGTTTCAAGACGTTTCTCTATGATTTTTTTCCCCTCCTCTTTCTTTCTCAGTCTGCCTTTATATTTTTGCTTTGTACAGACATATGAGCTGCATGGCTTTCCCTTTCAGCCCTGCAGCTTCCTCTAAAGCAGCTGAACCTGATCTTTGACTTGTGCTATTGAATCAAATGGCAAAATTAATTTCTCACACTCTTTTGTTCATACTTTAAAAAAATAAATAAATCAAAACAACAAAACAGCAAGAACCCCAACCCTTTTGAAAGATCTCTGCATTTGATGGCTGATCTATGTCATAAGGTTTGTGTATTACAGCAAGAAACTGTTTTCCCTCCCCTTTAACTGACACAGTCTCCTCTCAGGATGGGCAATATTTTCCTGTGAGCACACACAGGCACAGACAGATTTACCAGATCTGAGATATGGCCAGTCCTCTGGTGTGGAGAGCTTTGCTCTTGTTATACAGCAGTCATAAACTTACTGAAACTTGTTTTATAACAACAATAACACAAAAATGAAGGGGTAAAGTGTTGATCCACTTTTCTTTTGGCTTCTGGTATTTCAGTGCACCTGTGTTTTGCCCACAGTGTTATCACCTTCATTTTAAGTCCGGAGGAGGGGAGGAAGGGGGGAGACGGGTGGGTATTGCCTCCCAAACAGCGGGATGTCCAAATTGCATCCCGGACCTAGCCAAAGCCGACTAGCAGTGACTTGTAAAATGACTTCTCTCGGCTTGTGGGCTCACCCGAGAAGAGCCAGCCCAGAGCGGCCGGCGGTGGTGGCGCCCCACAAAGTCAGGGAGCTTTTCAGGCTGAGAGAGATTTTTGGCTGCTCGGCGGACGAGACCTCTCCCTGCACACAGACACACAGAGTCCATACACACATTCGGCTGTCGCCGTGTTAGGAGAAAGAATGAAGTCCCCTTCCACTCCACAGAGCCTCTGTCGCATGGAAACCGAAGCCCACCGGGAGCCCCCGTGTCCCCTCCAGTCCCTACACATCCAGAAAGACTGGCACACACAAACGTCCCGCTTTGACATCACCATCGCAGCAGTCAGAGGGGTTTATGCCCCATCCCGCTTGACTCCACCAATGGTTTGAGGGCAACCCGAACACTCTCCTTTCCTCCCTTCCCTCTCCCTCGCCTCCTTCATCTCCGTCTCCTTAGTTTGGCTGAAAATAATTTGCTTTGTCTAAAGGGTTTCAGAGGCAAAGCTCGCCGGCCGCCCCGGCTGCATTAAAATTCCTGCCGGCCCAGCCTTTAGCTGAGATCGCGGCTCCCCGGAGACTCCACTTTCGCTATTACTGTCAAGTACCCTTGACTCTTTATTTTTGCCCTTTTATCTATTACAACTAATTCGAGTTCTTTTGCCCTTTTCAGTTTAAGACGTGGGCTTTCTGTAAAGCCTCCCCCTGCCACCGAGCTCTCCGGGTGCAGAGCCTTTAGAAATTGAGGGGTTTACTGTCAAAATGAAAATTTCACTTCAAATTATCTCGGCTGATGCACGTTTTCCAGGCCGGGGGCTCCTGTCTGAGCCTTTTGACAGCCAGATCAGCAGAGGGGTTCAGTGATCTCGATAATATCATCCAAGAGAGCGAAAGTCAATACAATGACAGGGAATATGACTGGATACAATCCAATTACGGCTGCTCGCAGAGAGGGGAAGGGCTTGATCTGATCTCCGCACCTGGATTCCTTTATTCAGTCCTTGCACTAACAGGTCTCGCTAGAAACTTCGCAGGCTGGAGTATGTTATATTTTGTCTGAGTGTTGTCTCGGTTGCGTTTATAGTTGCCTTTATATATTTTCCCCTTTATTGTATTCTTATTTATTTATTGTGGAGGGGGGTGGGCTGGCGGGGAGCCGCTGGGGTGGGATGGGCGAGAATGATGGGAGGCAAGGAAGACTCTTCTGCTTGTCCCGGTGTCAGCTCGGTCCTTCGGGTGCTCTCGGTCCTGACCCGCAGCACCGGGTGCCGAAGCTCAGGGGTTTTAGGCCGGCCCGGGTAAGCCGAGATCTGTTATTGCCTCGCAGCTTCTTTTCCAGCAGTTCTCCCTGTCTCCCGGTCCGGAGATCAGTAAAGTTTGTTCCCGTTCCGGGGAAAGAAATGAAATCTTTTAAGCGCCTGTTATCTAAGTGGTAAATTGGCTGCGAGTGCTCCTGAATCGCACGTCGAGAGCGCTCTTCCTCCCTCTCTCTTTTTGTTGGCTGCACTCTATTTAATGTCAAAACGGTAAAGCATCTGTACTGAAGTGCTGAAATATTCATGGCGGATCAGCGATTCTCCGCACCGGCAGAGGAGCTGGAAAGCTAAAACGGTTCTTTAAAAGATCAAATTTTCCATGTGAATCAATTGCTCCGCGCACGGCGGAGGCGACGCCGCGGCAGAGCCCGGCCCTTGGGGGCCGACCCCCGCCCGCCCGCAGCTCGGGAAGGAGGGGAGGGGGAAGGGGGGATGCTCCCGCCCCGCCGGGCCTCGGCGGGCAGCCGGCGCCCCCGCTGTCGGCCCGGGCGGCGGCCGGGGCCCGGCGCTGCCCCGCGGAGGCGCGGCCAGCGCGGAGCGCAGCCCAGCATCCCTCCTGCGCGCAGCGTGCCTCCCGTGGGTCCGTCCTCAGTCCCGCGGCAGCGCTGCGCTGAGCCTCTTTTCCCCTCTCCCGGCAGCCTGTTGACAGTACTTGGAATTACCGGGACCGGCTCCGAGGGGGAATTTGAAACATAAAAGTTGTTTGCTGCCCCATGCAAAACGCCACCACTTGTGTTACCTCTGAAACAGACAATTTATTGGAGTGAGCATACCTTTTAACATATTCTTTTTTTTTTTTTTTTGTCAAGATAAATTTGTGCAGTAGGTGTAAACTTAGTAGAAGTGCTGTTTGTGAATTATATGCTAACAAGGAAATCAGGAGGAAAAACTCTGGAAAAGTCTTTATAACTAATGTCGGCATGCCTTAAATTAAATCTGAATTAAAATTTCCCGTTTGTAAACTTTCGGATGTAAACTTTTAAAGTAGGTCTACACTATAGTACGTGCTTTTTGGACATGGAATTAAATAACTTTCACGACATTGATCCCTTAAAGTCGCAGCCAGGAGAAAATGTTCAGAACAGCAATGAGCAAAGTCTTTCCGTTGAACTGAGCAAACTGAACTTTAAATCCTCGTTTATGTTGTTTGTTAAAAAAAAAAAAAAGGAAGAAAAAGTTTTATATTTAAATTTAAACTCTTGCAAGTCTCTTTTCAGTGTAGCTGACTCTTCAAGCGTTAGAAAGTCCTTTGCCCCTCGGCGGGCCTGTTAGGAACAAAACATTTTGCTTCCTGATTTGGGAAACGCCAGAAACTCTTTGTTTGAGTCATGGTGGGCCAGGTTTGAGAGCTGCCCCTTGAGCACGTTGGCGCCGTTCCCCACCGCGCGTCCCAAGGCGCCCGTTTCCAGAATGGCTCCTTTGGTGGTAGCCCAGGAAACTGTTGTGTTGCTCAGGGCTTGGTTTAAAGTACTGTGCCTGAACAGGGGGTCGTGAAACACCCCGTCCACCCAGTTCCTGAGGTTGGTGACCGGCGAATCCTGGTGCCTGTCGATGACGCTGACCGGGGCGGGAGCGGCTGCGGCGGCCGAGCCCCCCGGCCGTTTCAGCATGCAGGAGGGGTACTCGGCCTGGTTGAGGGAGGTGGCAGTGTGCGCCAGGGACCAAATCCTGGGCTTCGCCTCCAGCAGCTGCTGCCCCTGCTGGAAGCACATCTTGGACTCGCAGCCGCGCTGCCGAGCGCCCAGCGGGTCGGGGCCGCACTCCTCCGCCGCCGTCTTCAGGCAGCTCCGCGCCCGCTCTGCCGCCGCCGCCTCCTCGTCCTCCTCCTCCCCGGCGGCGGCCGGCGGCGGCATCTTGGCGGGGGGCTCGGCGGCCCGCGGCGGGTGGCTGCCGCCCGGGAGCGGGAGCGGGTGCGGATGCGGGAGCGGGTGCGGGAAGGACCGCCTCAGCTCGCACTCCGAGCTCTCCGACTCGGCGGCGTCCAAGTCCTCCAGGTCGCTGAGCTCCAGCTCCTTCTCCTCCTTGCCCGTGGGTTCTGCGGGGCGGGGGCGGGGGAAGGGACAGCAAAAACAAGACACAGGGTCACTGTCGGCGCCGCGCTGCCCCGCGGCCGCCCCCACCAGCGAGGCCCGCGGCCGCCCCCACCAGCGAGGCCCGCCCCGGGGGCGAGCTGCCGGCCGAGCCCCCGCGGCCGAACCGCTAAGTGCCTGGTTTTAGCAGGGTACCCTCGGCTTTCCCGCTCTTCATCGCCTCTTCCTGCGAACCCTCCTCCTCCTCCTCCTCCTCTTCCTCATAGGGCCGCTTCTCGTCAGAGCACTTGTTCCGCGGGGGCCAGGTCATCTTGTTCTCCTTCTTGAGCCGCCGGCGGGCGTTGGCGAACCAGGTGGAGACCTGGGTGAGGGTCATCTTGGTGATGATGGCCAACATGATCTTCTCGCCCTTGGTGGGGTAGGGGTTCTTGCGATGCTCCTGCAGCCAGGCCTTCAGCGTGCTGGTCGTCTCTCGGGTGGCGTTTTTCCTCCGCGTCCCGCCGTCCATCGTCCCGTACCTGCAGGCACAGAGGAGTCCCCGGGACGTGACACCGCGCTCTCGCCTCCCCCGAACCTGCCCCACTCGGGGTCCCAGAGCCCCGGCCTCTTGCCTGCTGCACCCCCCGGGGGGCGGCTGGACCGGAGTGGGGGGGAGATGGATGAGGACAGCTCAGTTTTAAGAGGGATGAGGACAGCTCAGCTTTATGAGGGAGATCAGCCTCGAGAATTCAGGCCGAGGAAGGAACGCAAGGAAGGGTTCAGCTAGCAGCAGGACCGGGCGATGCAGCTTTCCGATCTGCATTGGTGGTGGTGGTGGAAAGAGGGAAGGAATGGTCAGCTTTTATTTGCGGTGAAGTCAATGTCAACATTTTGGGCAGCAGGGAAATCCTAGCAGCTTGCAAACTCACAAGAAATACTATTCTCCTCTCGTTTGATTAGTCCTCCCCAAACAGAATTCATCTGGGTGACCCCAGGGTGTAAGCGTTAATAGAAATATATTTCCTCTTACTCCTTTTATTAGTAATCTCCTCTACCCTTTTGTTCCTGAAATTGTAGGAACCTAACGCAGATGACACTGGGCTGCGTCTGAATATTTAATGCACATCCTCCAGGAAAGGTCACCGGCGCCCAATGGGCCTCTGAGCTGGGAACGGTGTGTAAGGGCGTTTGCGCTGGTTTAAAACTAATAAATATACACGGGATGCCCAAGCCTGACTCCGCGCAGGAAAAGATAATTACCGCCCCGGTTAAGAGGGATCGCCCCCCGCTCTACCGCCCGCCCGGGGGGCGGAGGACCCCGTGTCGGTGCGGGGAAGGGGAGGCGACATGGCTGAGGCCGGGAGATGCTGGGCGGCGAGGAGGCAGGTTGGCGGGGTTGGCGGGGCGGGGCGGGGATGGAGAGGAGGGGGTGGCGGGGTTGGAGGGCAGCGAGAGGGGCCGGCGTGGGGATGGCGCTTACCTGTCGTACTGGTACTGGCTGAGGGTGTGATCGTAGGGATAGTAGGCAGCCGCCGGGGCGATGCCCGCATGCGCAGAGCCGCTCCCGTCCTTCGCATCCAAACTGTTCTGCAAGAGACGCCGCCCGCCGCCCTCAGCCCCCGCCGCCGGGAGAGCCCGGCCCCCGCCCGGCACCGCCGCCCGGCTCCGCCGCCCCGCGCCCCGGAGCGGCGCGACCGACCTTCCCGGGGGCCCCTCGGCCGCGGCGGCCGGCCACATCAATGGGGACATTAACTCTCGCTGCTACCGTGCAGGGGAGGGAAAAAAAAAAAAAAAAAAAGAAAAAGAAAAAAAAAGAGCTGTCTGGAAAGAGCGAATAATTTTTTTGCGAGCCTGGGTCTGGGTTGCCCTAAACTGCCCACCCGGACGGGCCCTCCGCATTCGGCCGCCAGCTCGTCAGGCGCGACTTTTAATTGCGTTACCGGGAGGAGCGAGCGCCGGGCTGGAACAGCTGCTGACCGCGGGGCTGGATGCGGGGAGCGCCGTGCGGCACGGTGGGGCGCAGGAGAAGCGCCCAGGGCTGCCCCTGCCCGTGGAGGGGGTCCCGCCGAGAGGCCTTCGCCCCCGGGGGTACGGGGGGAGCGCGGGGCCGGCGGGAGGGAGCGAGCGAGCATCCCCCGGGGCAGCTTACCAAGGAGTAGAAGGCAGGAGCCTCGGTACCGTAGGTCACGTAGTTTCCATAGCCTTGGGGCCCGGCGTAGGGTCCGCCGTAGACCCCCAGGGCGGCGGCGGAGTTGAGCTCGTGTCGGGCGGTAGCGAGCAGGCGGCTCTCGTACACCGGGCAGTACACGGGGGTCTGGGCCGAGGCGGCCGCCCCCGTCTCAGCCAGCGTCCGGCTGCTGGACTCGCAGCAGGTCGTCAGGGAGTTGGTGCTCATCAGGAACTGGAGAGAAAGAGAGCGGCGCTGAGGGCGGCGGGGAGCGGGGGGAACTTCGCTAAGTGTAACCAAGTTTGGGTTCGGTTGGTTTTGGACTGTGTGGTTTTGGTGGGTTTCTGTTTGGGTTTGGTTTGTTCGGTTTTTTTTTTTCAAATCAGGTCGTAGCTTTTGGGTGTCGCCCGCCCTCCTCCCTCCCCTTCCGTATTTTACTTCAATCGTGATAGAAACGCTCTGGAGAAGCAGAGGTGCAAGTATTTTATCAGTTTTTCAAAACGACTCCACAACAACAACAGCAACCAAACGCCCCGTGACTGAGGGCGTTTAATCCTCTGTAATACATTCCTCAGGCCCTCTGCATTTAAAAGCTAACTTTTCATGGGGTGTTTTCACAATACTGGGGTTTACACCGTTTTCTCCTCTTGCAGCACAATGATTCCCATCTGCGTTTTTAAACCTTTTTTTTCGAAGTCACTCATGCATATTTATTTTGACTGCAGATTTGTAGCAGCTACGCAGGCATCTGTTATTAACCTGCTGGTATAGAATATCCCATTCTGTTTCTACGGGCCGGACCTCCGTACGTCCGTGTTTAATTGGTAAACTGTGAATTTAATCGTGAGAGAGAAAAAAAAATAAAAAAGGGAAGGGGGGGTGCGGGTGGGGGCTGGGAGACCTCTAGCTCCCCTTCTCACCTCTCTTATCTCTGTAATCCTCCCCCACGCGTCCTTATCACCCCCAAACACCCTAAATCCCGCGTGTTTCTTCCCATTTTAAAATTGGTGCGCAACACAGAACTTGAACCTCTTGGAAAGCTGCAGAGCGAGCATCTGCTTTGCCGCTACCGCATGCGGGAGAGGATCGCTGCCGCCCTCATCCCGGACGGAAGGCATTGATAAGGACCGAAATTCAATCAATTAATGTTGGTAGGCAAAAAGTCTTACCTGGGGTGCAGAGGAGTAAGGGTAGCCAAACTGAGGATAGGACATGGTACAGAGGCTCCCAGTTATCTAGAAACAAGGCGAGACGTCTGATCTGCACGCTATTGCAGCCTGGCTCTGCTCTGTTGTACCAATTGATTGGTAACCACAGGTCCCTAGATGCTTATAGGACGAAGCAGAAAACCACATTTAATTTATTTACATGAAAACTTAAACTTTTTTTTTTTTCCTTTAAAATATATTCGGCGATTTTAGCAGCTTCCCCGCTACAGCTACGACACAGAAATAGTTGCTACGTGTAGGCTCCAAGACTGACAAACGTGACAGCAAAAATACATACTTTGCACCCACGGAAAAATAAAAGGTGGGAAGAAGGAAAGTGATACAAATGCATCAGCTCACAAGCACGTTGTTTTAAAAAAGCCGAGCCTCTGACGTCACGCAAAACCTACTCAAATTAACCTGCCTGGAAGTTTAACACTCATTTTCGGGAACCTTTCCCCTGGCATGGAAAATAGACTCTCCAGCATCGCCTTCAGCCCGCCTAACAGGAGCGAAAGTTTGGGAAGCTCTCCGGTAGCGGCAACGCCTGCTTCCAGCACCTTGTATATATTTCTGCGGGCAAGGGAAGGAAATGAATGTTTTTAATCTGAAGGATCAATGTTGTATCAGCTATTTTCCCCACCCTCCTTAGTCACTGAAAGGCTAGTAAGCACTTTTAATTAGAAATTAATTAATGAGCAGCTGCTTCTTCCCACCCCACAGTAATAATTAGTCTCAATTACAAACAAGACATATGAAGGGACACACGACTGAGTCTTCATTTAAGATTTAATCAACAGTTAAAATTAGCGCTAACGCTGACAATAAAGCACATGATAAGCAATCCTGCTTTTCTTTTCGGCTTTTATTCCAGACGTGTGATCACAGGTAGGAAACCCTACAAGCGTCTTCCGGGGGATGAGGGAAAAGATGTGACTTTTCACGTTAAAACGACTTTGATCTTATCTCAAACTTCCAACGCCCCCTTCTACCCAACCCATCCCATCGCTTCCATCAGCCTTCCTACCCTCTGGGGGTCTGGGACCCCCCCCCCCCCCAGAGGCAGGGAGCAACCCCCCTCTGCTTCACGCTCGGAGGGAGCAGATACTGGGCTCTCGGGGGAAGATGCTGGCAGCCCCAGCACCTCTCCCCCGACGGCCTGTACCACCGAGGCAGGGCAAGCAGGCAGCCCCCCGGAGGATGGAGGAAGCAGAGGAGTCAGCTTCGAGGCTGAATCTGGGCTGCTGGTGCAGTCGAACGCTGCTCCGTGGTGTGCAGACTTGCTCAGAGAGATTCCTGGGTTCAGACATGTGAATAGCCCCAGGGTCACACTCTAATTAATGATGATATTCTCTTCTTCTCCCCAGCTGGAAGACTGCCTCCCAGAAACGAATCTGCCCACACTGACAGCTCGATTGAGGGTGATTGATGACTATCTGGAGACCACAGTACACATAATATAATATCTGCTGCGTAATTGCTTTAATTTACAGATGAAAATACTAGTTCTCAGATTGAGTTAGACTACAACGAGAGGCGTTTTATGGCGCTTCAGAGTGTTTGCAAATAAAAGATATCAGATACAGTACATGCAAATTATCCTGACAGCTCAGTATCTCTAGCCGGGAGAAACGTATAAAGAAAGGGAATCAAATGACATAAATAATCGGTTTGGAATTCTGTATTGATTTCTGGATGGGAAGAAAGTGCTTTTTCTTTCCTCACCTGAAATGCTAATTCCTTTTTATTTCTGACAATATTAATAACTTTGCCATTGGGTTTCTTTTACAGGAGCGCTTCTCTATTTCTCCTCCTGCATTATACCTCGGTGCTGCCAAGGTATAATGATACTTTTAGCGACTCTTTACCAGCAGCTTCCTTCTGTGCGGCGTGCTGACGGACTATCGCATTGTTTGGGAAGAAAAGACACCCAGTGTTTACACAATGGTCTGCACGCAGTGTTCCGTGCTGCTCCCTCTGCCTCCTGTGCCCATTGCGCTGGGGGATGTTTGTTTAAGCTCCGGAATAAAACTCACCGGTGCTAGGGAAGAAAATAGTTGCACTTATCTCAAGAGCGGCTTGGTGTAAAGCACTATAATTAGCTGGGAGAGCTGGAGAACTGATTGAAGAAGTCCTCCCAGTTTTCCAGGCTACAGTTTGGTAAATGTCCTGGTGCGGTTTTTTGGTGATTTTTTTCCCCCCACTGCAGATGTCAACTCCGCAGTGGCCCACAGTACACTACAGGTTTTGATATTTAGATGAGTCTATTAAACTTTAAAATACAAGGAGAAATTCAATATTTATAGTCCTTGTCTATTTATATATCACAGTTGTCTTTCACTGCGCCATGCAAATACTCTGGTGCCCATTTTCGCTCTGAACTTTCCTGTATTAATCATGATAATTATTTGTCATTTTTCTTTGCAGCCTGCCTGCTCTATTACTTTACCCCTGGTCAGCTTTGTGTCAGTTCCAATCTGTATTCCCTAGAAAGCAGTCATTAAAAAACCCCCACCAAAACAAACAAACAAAAAGAAAAAGCGACAAAAAAACTTAATAACCTTAAACACTTAAACGCTAAAAGCTGACATTGTGTCCTCCCCCACTGTTGATGTCTTATTTCACTTACAGTCTACAAATAATGGCCCTTTGTTGATAAGAAACTCAACACAATTATATTTCATCTTGAATTTTTGGTGCCAGAGCACAAACATGCATTAAGCCCCACAATGATTTAAAATAACCTTTGTGGTTCTTGCACATAAACAACGTAACACTGTTCAAATCCAAGCAAAGACGCTTAATGCTGTGGGCTATATCCTTAAGCATTTGGAAAATGCAAGTCTTTGCTGTGCAATAAAAATTGATCCTCCTCAAAGCCCCTTTCCTGTACAAAGCAGTTAACAGCTTTAGAGAAAGAAACACACACACTGCTTTCTCCAAAGTTTGAGTGAGGAAACCCATCGCGATCAATAGGAAACGCTGGAGAGTTCCTTTCTGGTCAGAACCAGGCTGCACACTCAGGTGAGCAGGTATTTCCCATCCAAAGCCCAACCAGGTCTCTCTCCCAGGGTTATGAGTTTTTCCTCTGAGAACCTGGAGCCAATGCTCATACAAGTTTTATTGTAAAAACATGGAATGAGAATGAAACACTGTGATGCTGGAACAGGCCACAGCAGGTAAAACAGAGCCTCTTCAGGACTCATGCTTTGATGGACGTCTTCAGGGACATGATCTAGAGGCAGTTAATGCAGCTACACTTACTATCTGCATTTTCATCGCCTTCTCTTTTGGAGGGGTTATTGCCACTCCTGGAAATATTTCAGCAACGGAATTTGCTTATGGGCTAAACAGACTTTAGTGAGCTATTTCAGACAAGTTTGCTTTGTTTTCATGTTACAGACTTAAAGCAGCCTTGACACCGCCTGACAAATGCTGTGCAGCTCTACATGTTGCCCATTTGGAATCTGACATGGAACCGAGGGTAGCCTACAACATTTTCAAGTAGGTTAGCTCCCATAAACTTGCCACTGACAGTAAATAAGATTGGGCTTTTCTCCTTAGCCCATTTGAGGTGTAACTGCACCTCCTGCACTCTGAATCGAGGGACAGTGCACCGATGCTGCCGACCTGCACAAACCCGTGCCATGGCTTGGGATTGGCAGAGCCATGATGACCAACAGAACAGTTGCATAAGAAGGTGCTGCTAATTAATTTACTCAGTTTACAACTACACGTAAAATCAGTTGTTCAAAGCTATCCATTTGAATGCTTTCATTTTGTAAGTCTTCAATCCTCTTGGCAAACAATCTAGATTAAAGCAGAAAGGCCTCACATGCTCATTCTGTTCTTTGTATTTATTAACTTTTCACGCTTAAGAACTAGAGCCAACAATTTCACTCTCTCTCTCTCTGACACACACACACACACATACACACACAAAACTTTTCAGCAAGAGAAGCAAATGCTGCGACCTGGGCAGCTGGTCTAGGCTACAGATGGACCCCTAAAACATGCCCACATTTACCTGCTTGGTGCAGAGCATCGCAACTATGCTTTCACAAGCAAAGCAAAGATTGTATAAGGTTTCCTTTCTCAGCTCCAGTACCCCCAGTGCTGCAGACCCACAGGCATTCAGACGCCACCACCTTTGAGCTCTCTGGCAGCCGACAGCTTCAACTTACTTCCCTGGAAAGGTAAAACTTTCCTGCTTGCAAGGTCACATTCTGTGCCTTTTAAAGTTCGCCTTAAAATCCAGAAAGTTTGACTCGGTACCTTACCTTTGTGCTCGCTGAATACCATATCCACACCCCCTTCCCAAGAAATAACACACATATGTTAAAATGCATTTACCCTCTGTCCTAGGTAAAGATTGCACAAAGCCAAATGATTCATCACAGATAGTTTCTCTTCCCTCCAGCAGCTCGTTTTCAGCTGCCTTGCTGCTAAAGCAGGCTCCGAAGGAGAAGGGGGGGGGTAAGCCCCACCGCTCCCCCCCCACCCCCCGCTCCCATACACACACACACACACACACACACACACACACACACACACACACACACACACTCGAGCATCACCACCAAAAAAAGAAATTTTTTACCTGCGATCACGCCAGGCTTCGGCTAAAACCTGGTAGCGACGGCTGTGCCATGGCAGGGCTTCTCTCCTCTGGTCTGCGCTGGCTGGCGCGGCAGGGAGCTGCGGGAAGCTAACGCAGACATGTCTCAGTGCGCGGTACCTGCGCGGCGCGGCACGGAGCCTTCGGTCCCCAGGCGCCACAGCCACTTCACTAACCCCCTCTACCAGAGTGACGCTCAAGTGAATAGTTCCACTGATCACACTCTTTCCTACTGATTAACACTTTCCAACACGACCAGGCACTCCACTTCCAACTTTTCCCGTTTTAAAACAGAAGCAGCCAGCACCGCTGGCTTCCGCGGGTTATAAACGCCGTCTGGGGCGTGGGGGACACCATAATTAATAGCAGGTTAGTAAAATTAGTGCTGCCACTCCAATTGTTGTCCTTGTTGCCAACAATAATTGCATTGATTCTGGAAGGACACGAATGTCCTCCATTTAACCTAATGATCTGCGGGTTGCACACGCTGTACGGCAGCCGTGGCGGTGATTAACTGCGCGCACCTCCAAACTATCATTTATCTCCGCGAGTCACGACTGAAAGGCGCTAAACTTACAGGCAACTCTCCCTGCCTCTCTCGCCGTCTTTGTTTCCCTCCCGCTGGAGGAGGCGGGCTGGGACGTCGGCGTAGCCCTGCGCGCAGGGGACGGGCACCTGTACCTGTCCCCCCGGCCGCCTCGGCTTTATTCATAGCCCGGGGGCAGCGCGGCGGAGCCGGGCGCCGCGGAGCTGCCGGGGACTGCCTGGGCCAGCGCCCCCCGGCCGCGGGGAGGGGGCAAGGGGGGGCGGCGCGGCAGCGCCCGGCACCGGGGACCCGCTCCCTGCAGCGCCCCCGGGGCCGGCTGCGCCGTCGCCACCCGCCCTGGGCACAGCCCCACAGGGGCTGCCCGGGCACCGGGGGCTTCCTCGGGGCGGGGGTGGGGGGCAGCCGAGCGGGGAGGGGGGCAGGCGCCGACGGCAGCCGAAAGCAGGTCGGGGCAGGAGCGCTTGCTGCCGCTTGTCCTCTCCGTCCTCCCGCGCCCGTCCCTCCGGCCGTCCCGCCCGATCTCAGCCGCAGGCTGCCACTGCCACTGCGGAGAAGTTATACGGGCCCGAGGCTGGGCGAGCCGGCAGCCAGCTCCCAGTCCGAAATGCCTCTCCCGCTGCGCAGCCTCCCGCCACCGTCCCTCAGTCCCGGGCGCCCAGGGCCGCTTGGGGCTCCGGCCCGGTGTCCGGGGCCGCGCAGCGCCCGGGATCCCCGCGGGAGCCTGTGCATGACAAGTTCCACCGCGCGCTCGGTACTTTCTTTTCTTAATTGTTTGTTCAGCAGGAAAAGGGACAAATCGGGATTGACAGAAGGGGGAGGAGGGATCAATATCATTCCTGTTTAAAGGCGTGAGCCTGGGCAGACGTCTCAATAAGGCAGAGGAGGAGAAAAAGAGAGTATTATATCCTACCTAATTAAGCGAAGACAAAGAGGTGTGGGGAGAAAGGTTCAGCAGAGGTGGGGTGGCAATGGGAATTTTTAATCCGGTGTCTTCCCACAGTAACCACCAAGGCTGAACAGTAACGTTAATAGGGAACATCTGTACATCGACAGATTTATTCTTGCCAGGGCTCTTTCATGCCTGTGTCATTTGCATGGCCCCGTGCTCGTAATGTTCGACACACGCTGCACCTTGTAGTGCAATGACAGGCTAAATCTGATGAATGCTGAAACTGGGAAATCCTCTTCTCTCTCCCCTTTCTCCCTCCTCGGATTGCCCTTGCAGCTTTCAAGGCGGGGAAACCACATGGAGAAGGAAAACGTGAGCCTTCTCCTCATCTGCACTTGTAAACAGAAAGCCAATCATGCCACGAGCCTTTGCATTTTAAAGGAGAGTAAGAAACCCACGGCGACGTGGATGCCCCGGCTGCCCGCCCAGGGCTGCCTCCTCGCCGGGGGACGAGGGCTCTGTGGCTCGGAGGGGACATCGCCCCATGGGACCCTTACGTCTCCCTGTCCCCCTCACCCCTGGGAGTGCAGGAGGCGTGTGCGGGATCCCCGTCCCGGCACTGAGGGTCTGGACTTTGCCTCCCTTCCCCCGGGGAGTCTGTCCCTCTGGCGCTGCCCCCGGTCTCCCGCCCCGGGCTGCCTCCGAGCCCGGCCGACTTCCCCGGGGCAGCGCCCTGCCTGAGCGGGGGAGACGCTGCCGCCCCCCGGGACCCCATCCAGCCCCCTGCCTGCCCGGCCGAGTCCGTGTTTTACAGAGCGGGTTGACGCCATCCGCCTCCTGGAGGTGACACCTGCCCTTCTGCCCAAACGTGCTTGGAAGGGACCGGGACCTCGCAGTGTCTTCCTCCAACCCTTTCCCTGTCCCACCACCGGGTGCTCGGCCAGAGGCCACCCCCGCTTTTCCCGACGGCAGAGTCACAGGGTGGGGAGCTCCGGTGGTGAGGCGCTGGGGGGTGCTGGATTCAGCTGTCTTCCTGCCCTGAAATACGATGTTCAAGGGCAGGAGCCATCGTTCAAAGAGTAATTTTTTATATTAACATCTACCACCAGTAACAGTACATTAATATGAGTCTTTGTAATATAACAACCTCAGGTCCACGAGATCAACATTTTTAATTATTTCAGTGATGCTTAAAGGAAGTGAGCAGACTCGAGTCTGTCTTTTCCAATTTGCTCACGTCGACCTGCACACCTTGGAAATTGCCATCCATTGCCACTCTGACCTACGTAGCAGCAAGCACGGTGGCTTTCTGTCAGAAACTGGCCTAGCCAGGCAGGAGGGCACTCAGGCTGAGTGGAGCTGGAATCCCTGTAGACATGCGTGCAGGTCAGCCATAGTGACATGATGGGCACTGAGGGAGCACTGGTCATGGATGAATCTGGGATGGTGCTTGCAACAAGAGCAAAAGCTTTCGGGAAGCACTTCCAAAAAACCATGGGCCTGAGTCCAAGGCTGGAAGGGCATTTGTAGATCTTGCTTCGTGTCATTTGTGATGCTGTTAGATTCTCTTTCTCCTTTTTAATTTTTTTAAAATGACCAATAATGCTAAAGGTTTCAACCATTTTTAATGTTTAAACTATTAAAAGGTGCTCTTTTCACTGTAGAAATGCTATTGTTCCTGTCTATCTTGGCATTCTTTGGCATTCTCTCCCATTTCTGTAGCTAGTGCAATGCCCTCTCTGCTGTGAAAAGGCCATTATTAAATGATACCAAGTGGTTAAAATCCTTAATTTTCCATGTCATTAGACAAACAGCACTGGTGATAGCATCACATATTTCCATCCAGAAAGGGAATATCGTTTAATTGTCAGTGTCAGTTCCTTGAGCACTGTGGCTATATTTTGAAGACCTACTTTCTAAGATATCAGATAGGAGAAAACAGCAGCTTGATCTCTTACTTTTTTGGCCTTTATTTTCCTGTAGAGGTTACTAAATCACACCTAGTCAAGGAATAATATACTAATGCATGTATCATAACTCATGTTCACTATGAAGGTCCTAGAAACACATTAGCTTAATCATGAAACCTCTGAGATAATTTACTTAACTGGAATAATTTCACAGGGAAGCCAATATAATTCAGAATGTAGTAAATACATGGATAGAAATCAGATTTTTACTGAAACTATTTTTGTCCTCATCTGGTTTGGGTGCCAAGTTATATGGTAGCCTCAGAGCAGCAAGGTTTATCTTAATTTGCAGGGATACATACAGGTACATTTCTTTTCCTTTTCTCACATTAAATTCATTATGTGATGTTCAAAAGACTGATGCACACTAGAAAACCTTTAGGCATTTCTGTGTAACGGCGATGGTTTATTAAAAGGATAGGTTATTACTTTGAACAATGACTTCAGTGTGTACGTTAAAATGTGAAATGTTTATCTGGTACTGACCTGTATTGGCCAGAATCTGTACAACTAGACTTTTATTCATAAATGCATGCCTAAACTATTAAACCACATTTATTTTCAGACCCTGTGTGGTCATCTGAGGGTCTTTTTGGAGTTCACAAAGGTATAGGCCGACAGCTATTTTTTCAAGAATTTTCTAAGCAAGTATTATCATAATTCCATTTATGAGCCCATGATTTTGAGAAGATACTTATTTTGCGTTAGAAAAAAAAATTGATGTGGTTAGAGAAATAGCTAAGGCTGTCTTAGCATGCTCAAAATATGTGGATGGGGGAGAGGATTATTTTTTAGTAGGAAAAGAGCATAATTTTAAAGACTTAGAAGCAGAACCAAGCCTCTTGGAAGGCCCTGAAAAGGCAGAAGATACCAACTGAGTCAGTAGCACCAAGTTCTCCTTCCTGCACTGCCTCTTTGCTCGAGCCTGCAGACTTTGGCCAGGTGAGCAATGCTGCTGAGGTGGAGCTCCAGGGAAACAATGCAGCAATAAGCTCCTTCTTCTGTGTTACACAACCGAAGAGATTTGGGCCGGGGGTGCAATCCCACCAACCTCCCTGGGAGAGAGTAGTTCTGTAAAATGCTACTCGTGAGCGATCACTTCTTGCACAAAAGGGATTACAGAGGAGAACTGTGAGTGCCTCAGAAAACAAAGATGCAATTAAAGCAGCGTTTGTAGTTTTCAGTTAGGGTTATCTTTCTATGCAGGATGAACCATCATTTTTTCCCTGCTAATTATTTTCATTAGCTGTTTTAACTCTTCCTGAGAGTTCTTAATAATTGCTTCAGAGCAGAATGTGTAAAACTGAAAATTATTTATGGCACTGATTAGAACTACAGAATACTAATATGGGTAGTCAGGAATAATTCACCATAGCAGGAAAAGCACTATTTAATTGTTTAATACAGAAGTTTAATTGTGCTTGCATACAATTATCATGTAAATATCACTGTGATCACTTTAAGAGGTTATTTCTAAGTGTGCCAAAATTCTGAAGCAATCTGAAAAGAATTAATTTTTTTTCTTACCTCCCTTCACAAGTCTCTCAAGTGTACTATATGTTTTAACTTAAACCAAAATATAGCCAAAGGCAGACAGGAGTTCCAACAGTGACCAGTGTAATACTCACTGCTTTTAATTACTGTAACAATAAATCACACAGGAATGTCCTCCAGGTACTAAATGATTTTCTAAAAACATTTGAGAATATTTTTGAAATTCAATTAATTGAAGGCACCAGATAAAAGGTACACATTCTTAATGGCTATAAAATAACCCTAAGGGATGTAACTGAGCTCCAAGCTTAACTTCAAAGTGTGACAGAAATACTTACTGTATTACTTTAAAAGTATTCAGATCAATGAATCAGTTAAAATTACTTATACATTTACCAACCTTTTCATTTTCTTTCTGAATATGATAGAAAGAATTGCTCTCATTTCCCAGGACACAAAAAGCAGTTGAGACCTGTAAAAGAAATTGTAATTAAAGCCAGCCTTCAGTCAAAATTGGTATTATGAATTTTTGGTTGACACAAGATAAAGGGGCCAGCGAAACATAAAAGTGGCTTGATAAAACATACATTTAGACATTTTATACTGAAAATTAACTGGTTTGTGGAGATATTTCAGGGTCTAGGATTAAATCTGTCCTTGTTAAATCCAGTAAGCATTTTTCTATTGAATTCAGTAGAACCAGTGTCACCCTGCAATCTGTATTGTGCACAGCCCTGTGTACCTGACTGGCTGTCAGATTATGGGCCAAATCGGTTCTCTTTTTTCCTTTTTGTTTCTGCTCCTTGGATTAATCACTCTGCCCTGAACACCCACATGGCTTTGCAAGGTGCTGAACATCTCAAGCAGTCACAGCATGCCTTCAGCTTTTGGGGGTAGTACTCTGATGTAGGATGCCAGCTAATGCTCAGCAGGATCTAAACTCCATGAGTAAATACCTTGACATTTGGCCTATAGTTCATGGGCATCAGAGGTTCTTTTAAAAAAGAAGTACTTAAACCGTAACAATTTCTTGATTTGCAAGGTGATTTTACAATGCAGCGTGACTCAACAGCAGGAAAGTGTTAAGAAATATGCAGAGGTTGAACTGTTGCTACCAGCCAATTTTTTTAGCAGAGGTGTTCTATTCTGCCTGTCTCTTCTTCCTGCTCTGTTATCGCCATCGACAGCCATGCACGTGGCCTTGAAAACAGATCATAGACCCATGGTTGTCATACCAGGGAGATAAGGGCCAACTTCTAACCTCTGCAAAATGATCGCTTGTTATAAATATGTGTAATAGTTAAACTGCACATGTGTTATTCTTTAGTGCAGAAAGTTTTGAAATAAGTTTAGAAACCAGAACTACGCACACATGTACATTCATGCACATCTGTGTCTGTGCACTTGTATGTATACACACAGAGGGAAACGATGTAGAGAAGTGTCTGTGCTGTGTGAAAGGGCTATATTCCACGAGAAGACTGAAAACACTCTACTAAAGACTAATTGCAATATTTTCCAAGGGGTACTCATTTTCAATACTCACTGATAATTTTCTTAGTAATACGTTAATGTTTTAACATGTAAACACACTAAACTGAGACAATAAAAAATGACAACAGAGCTATCTTTGTCCATTCTGCTTGTTTTCCTTGAGCATTCAAAATCATAAACATTGTAAGAATCTCTGAACATTTAATACTGAGGTTAAATCATGATCATATAATTATTTCCTATAGCTCCACACAGTAATTCTGCACCCTGCAGGTGTGAGGTGGGTGGGAGGATCACTGAGCCTTCAAAACATCCACAGCAAATTGCAGTTGCAAAAATGCAGTCACTAACAATACATGTGTTGTATAATAGTTATTTCTAAACTGTAATAAATACAATACAAGACTAAAACCACCAATAAGACTCAGGTTTCATCAAAGAACTCTAATCAGTGCAATAAAATAGTAAAAACTACTTTAATCAGGTACTGAAGGCTGTAGAAGGCAGTCTGATATGTTTATTTTGATGGGCAAATACCCATAACATTCATAACAGACTCATATCCATCAAATGATCAACTGGGAATTGCAGCCAGGTTAAAGTCAATTCTGCATAAAAAAGCCTGAGCTTTCTGTTAAATGTTTTTTCCACCAATTACTCCAAACCACTGTTAAGAAGTATTTAGGAACTTTCCTTTTCTGGAGACTTTGCAGCCAAAATATTTTTTTTTCCAGAATAGTTAGGTTGTTTATCTCAAAAGGGCTGTTTGTCTAATTAGTAACACAAGGACTGATGAGTATATATATCTCCACAAAATGTGAGAGCCAGTAGAGCATTCCTACATTTCTCCCTGTTCTCCCTCCTGTTTTGAAAACTAATAAACTAATTAATAAAATAATATTTGAACATCTTTTTTTTCTTTTTTTAACCTGTGATGAAATGGTTGAACAGGAGATATGTAGTAGAGACGAAATAAAAAACAAGTCAGAATATTGGCTTCAGATTAAAGCTGGATAAACCTGGGATAACTTGTCTAGAAAGTAGAATCATTTCATTGAAAATGCATGTCAAACAAGGTTAAATATGGTTCACAAAGGAAAAAGGTATGTTCATATATCTAATTTTTAGGTTTGCAAAACGACTGTGCAGACAGGATATGAAATGTAGTCATGTTTGTTGCATTGTGTTTTCCAGTTAACACTCCTCCTCCTCTCCCAAGCATCTGATTTCGTCGCAGGTAGAGCTCAGTCCTAAGGACACAGGCAGTGGGAGAGGAGGGACTTCTGCAGAATCCTCATTGATGTTGAAGGAAGAGCCTGCATTGGGAGGATGACTCAGTTTCCTGCCTTTGCCCATACCCAGAGGCAACCGTGGGAGGTGAAAGATAAAGAGCAGACACCTGCAGCCGCATGTGTCCCCAGGGAGCGTGCCCTGTTTGACATCTCAGGCCTTGCACATGGATCCCGTTGCACTCTGTTCCTATGCCAGCGTATCTTTTCAGCTGGAAGCAGAGTAGGACAAGGACTGCTTATCCAGGAACCAAGAAAATGTCAGTACCACGCTCAAATCCAGCATGGTCGGGGACGTAGCAGAGCCAGGAGTGACATTGGTGGAGCTGGGCTCTGCAGCTGCTTCGCATCACCTGGAGAAACCTCACCTGAGGTGACACAATGGAGACAAAGGTCAATGACAGCCCATGGCACCACAGGCATTTCCAGATGCTCCAAGCTGCAAAAGGATGAAAGGATGACTATTGCCAATTTGGCCAGGTGGC
Organism: Acanthiza pusilla; assembly: GCA_036630365.1. Taxonomy (NCBI): domain Eukaryota; kingdom Metazoa; phylum Chordata; class Aves; order Passeriformes; family Acanthizidae; genus Acanthiza; species Acanthiza pusilla. Next base: position 33,386,454 of record JAXCHO010000034.1, read on the forward strand.
CGTGCCAGCTGCTGGCTGCTCGTGGTCAGCCAAATGAAGAAGTCTGAGTGGACAAGTGTGAGAAAATCTGTCCCTCCCATTAGCAAAGTGCAGGCACCCTGGGGCTCGCCAGGCTCGAAAGCAGGAGCTCAGCTGGTCTCTTGCTTTTTCACCCATTGTCACTTCTAGCCTTAACCAACTATTAAAACCTTGAGCGGCCAAATCTGTCTTGTGGTTCCCTGTGTGACTGTTGCTGGCTTGCAATTTTTATCAGGTTTTCTTACCAAAGTCAGATAGCCACCTTACACTGATGGGTATGGCTTAGATCTCCTAACTCTCTCAGCTCCTGGGCCTCAGACGGTGCTTTCCAGGCTTGCCAAGCCTTTGTGAGGAGGACTTGCTGGAAGCATCAATCCCAGCTGACTACTCTTTCATGAAACTTAAAAGGTTTGAAACGGGAAGCACGGCAGAGTAAAACCCGAGAAGATCTGGAAAAGAAACAGCATCTATCTATCTTTACATAGATGCTGACGACTCCATAAATGTAAGTAGCACTTACGAATCTGAATTTTTTCTATTTATAATATTTTATGTGGATGACCCAGCACGGAAAAGGCAGATGGAGGAACTGCAGTCCATGCTGAAAGCAGAGAGGGACACAGGAAGACTGGGAGGGCAGCTTGTTCATCCAGTGTGTTATGATGGTCCTTGAGATATGTGTCCCTAAACAGCAATTTTTGAGCAAATTGAGAATCATGTGACTATAGTAGTTGACCTCTGTGTGGAAGAAGTAACAAAACCAAAGGCAATTTTTTCCCACCTACTTAATGAAATATATTTACTTTAAAGGATCCTAGCTTAATCTGTGCTTTAGTAATCACTGATACATGTATAAGGCTCTCTAATGCGTCATTTTTTTTTCCGTGGAATTACAAAGAGCTGTGGCTTTCTAGCTAAACAATCCCCAGCATTGCTCACCTGCAGTTTAGAGAATTTAAACTCACTCAGATCTACTCTCTGAAGGCACTTCAGAATTACCAAAAGAGACAGGCAGAGGGGATATTTATGAATTTATAAAAATACCGTAATTAAAACTGCAGTTCAGGAGCCCAATCCCAATTCCCTCCTCCTTTTATTTCTTTTTTTCATTGAGCGATATGAGTTTCCTCTTGTCTTGCCTTGATTGTGCTAAAAATCCACATGAAAATCACTGAAAAACAGGATAATGATAATTTTCTTTTCCAATTTTGAATGCCACTTTTCCTTTTTGTAGTTTTGTTATTTGCATTGAAGTGCACATGCCAAGGTAAATTTGTCAAATAGTACAATTTACAATTGAACATGTTATAGATCGAAGTCGGAAAAATAAAGTCAGTTCTAACAATACAAATAAAGAATGTTTCTTGTGTTGCACATGAATCATGCAATTAGTGAATTCCACTAAGGATAGTAATTGTTCATTACTTTAGATCTGGAAGCTATTTTGAAAAGCTCTGGAAAGCTGAATGAGAAGAATATTGTTTATCTTCAAAATCAAGTTCAAAGAACTTACCTTCAAGCAAATGACGGCATTCCCAACTAGGGATGACACTACAGAGTAAATGCTAGAGGGAACTTAAAGCAGCCTAATATAGAATCTTGGCTGAAATAAAACTTTGAAGAAGTTTCCCAGAAGATGATAAAAAAAACATTTTTGGTAAAAAATAGCAAGACAGATGAAGTCCTAGGACATTCACACCAAACACTTCTTTCTTTTTCACATGTGCACTGCAGAACCATGTCCCAGTGCAGCTGAATCCCATCAAGGTCCTGTGGAAGCCTAATATTTTTCTTTTCCTTGGAAGTAAAGGTTTATGTTAGTACTATATAGATCTGTGTAAGTGGTACAGGTTCTGTGTATGTAACCAGTTTGGTTTTGTTTCCTCTACTGGATTTAACTTCATAGAGTTTGTAAAGGATGAAATGAGTAAAATTATGTGGCTGGTCCCAAAACAATTTAAAACACATAAATAGCACTCTGGCTTTTATACCATCATTTATCAGGATTCCAGAGAAGGGGAGTTCTACAGGTAAATTAAAATGCCCAGAATATTTCCTCACACTTTCAGGATTCTAGAGAAGAGGGGCAGTTCTATCGGTAAATAAAATGCCCAATATCTTTCTTCATTATCAACCCACAAGACTCGTAAAGGCAAACCCATCATGTCTTAGGGCTCAAGCCAACTGATGAACTCAAGCTGGTTTAAGAGAGGATTTTTAGTCATCCTCTGCAGCAGATGGTACTAGTCAATGTTAGAAATAGACACTTGATGGATATACTGTAGCTCTGTTTCAGAATAGCCATTCCCATGTTTCTTCCAGATTCCGCTTTTCTTTCCCCTTTCTTGACTGCCAAGATTATTGAGGGTATTTACCCCAACACAGCACTCATGGTCTTGTTTTTAAAATTTCCATTGAAGACAGATTTATTTGGACTGCTGCTAACCAGTCTAGAGGAAATTGTCCTTCTGGCAGCAATATCTCTTTGGGAATCTGTCAGCGTTAATTCTTTCTTTAGCTGTTGAACCAAACCAGGAGTCGAAATACACATTTAGGAACCCAAGTAAGTTTTCCAGAGTTTCTGAGCAACAGCAGCTTCCAGTCTGGTCAGTCACAGATGATGCTCAGCATCTCTTTGACTAGGTCACTTTTTTGGGTAAAGCTCTTACATCTTTTATCTTTCAAGGGATGGAACTCATTTCCTTATGCCAGCATGTGCAGAAAGGGAAGCATAAGTGATGTTTAGGAAGGCAGTTTCATTTAGAGATTTAACAACTGCAAAAGTAAAGTTAGATTTGGTCTTATCTTGTAATAAGTCAGCAGATATAGACAGTAGATATAGAAACAAAAAAAACTAAAACTCCAGCAGTCTTCCTTGTTGCATGTAAAACAGAGCAAATAGTGGCAAAAGAGTCAGCTCTGAAGGAGCAGGATAGGATGAACTCAAGTCTTCTGTGAGTCTGATCGCACGTGCCGATAATGTACCTCAGTCAAAACTTTCAGATTTCAATTCCAAGGTGGAAATTCTACAGTAATTTTGGGGTTTTTTTTAGCATAACGGAAACCTTGAGAGTAGAGGTAGAACTGAACTGGTCCCTTCAGGGAAATTTTCACTTAAATCCGCCTGATTTTCAACAGTTATATCGAGCACAGAAGCACTCTGTAAGTATCTGTAGGGTCTGAACAGGAACAGAAGAAAGGTAGACTGGGGAGCTGTGTAGCAGAAGGGTTCTCTGTTCTGAAACCCAGAAATAATTGAGGAATTACATATAAGTGAAATATATATAAAGGAAAGACTCTTTTTCATCTCAGTCTTTGAACACATTGATCTAAAAGTTTTAGAATGCAACTGATTTAAATGGAATTTAAATAAATCAACCTTTTATGGAAATTCTCAGAAAATTTTAATCTTTCCTTGAAAATATAGTCTGCCCTAAACTGAAAGAAATCTGCCCTAAACTTAAAGCAAACCTGGTTGCAGCCACTAAAAAATGACATCATTGAAAATGCTTCAAAAATTAGAAATACCTACTATGTCGACCGGAAAAAAAAAATCTTTTGCACCTATAAGTGTCCAGTCGGAAATTAGATTAGGTTAATGATACACACCTAACTAGAAGACAAAAAAAAATAGAAATTGGATTCTTGTCTCTTTTAGCACTTGGTCCCTCTGGCATTAAATTCTCTAAATCTTTGTTGTTTACCCAAATCCAATGCTTTAGACAAAGATGTATTTGCACATTTCAGAGATAACAGAGAACTCCTAGAAAGGAGGTTAAGAAAATCTCTCGAATGTTTACTGCAATTTAGGGTTTTTGTTTATTTGTTTGGTTGTTTAATAAGTCCTAGCAGCATGGACTGTATCCATGCCAGTCTGGCAAATCGACCAGATAAAAGACACTTCATACTGCTTTCCCTTGAACTCATATTCTTTCATCCATGGTTTGTATAAATAAGACAGAGTCTTCCCCTCAACCACTGAGCCAGGCATTGCTATCTATAATTTGGTTATGTAGTCTGTGACCGTTGGAGTTTAATTTCTGTGGACACAGATATACAATTCTACAGATTCCAGTTTATTTATGTAGAAAAAATTATTTCCTGGGCTATCCGTTTCTTTAACTTCCTTCTTGTATACTCTGTTATGTTCCAAATCTATGTACTACATTATAGCTTGTGTGATTTTCACAATACTATTTCAGCTTTTTCTAGCTTATTAATAGCTGTATTAAACTGCTTTTGCAAAAATCAAGAATGTATTTTACTTTAAAATTGCAAGAGAAAAGTCTTTTAATAGCTTTAAACCCAATTAAATGTGAATAATTGTTCTTTGAAAATTCTCATTAGCAATACCTAATATCAAAGGCCATCTTTGTATTTTATAAAATTTCCACACTAATAATATTTGGCTCCTAAAAATCTGTTTGATGGCTATGACAGACATATGGACCTTTTTGGGCAGGAGAGCATTTAGTCCTCATACTGGATTATGGTTTATTATCTTGCCCAGAGCTGCTACCACCAAAAGCAGAAAGTTGTTTGATAAAACTTTGATAAGCTGTCCACAGAGTTTTTGGCACTAATTCTCTGTTCTTTGCATGACATAACCAGTTCCCGAACCTGCTCTGTCCATTATGATCACATTCCCCCTCGTGCAGGTAAGGAGAATTTTCTCAGTGTAGGTAGCCTTCTCTGGCAGTCGAAAGAGACCCTGCAACCAAGACTTCCTCTTCATCAGGGTCTGTAGATTCCTTACAATCTTGAAGAATCATCAGACTAACCTTCTCTTGTTTACCACCCTCTTCCTGGTCAGCAGTATTTGTCCTTTCTTTGGAAGTTGCTATTCTGAGACTTTTGCTGTCATTTGAAAAGACTGCTTTGGAAACTATTCCCCGGGCCTCCTTCATTCACTTTCTCTGGGAACAGTTCTGGAGCACTTTTATTGCATGATTGCTTCAGAATATTTTGGGCTAATTTCTTTTTTCCCCCAATGAGACTTTTAAGACATGGCTACTAAAATATGTATAAACACACACATTTTCTTTGGGCAATATGACTTTACACACAAGGAAATGTTTGGAATATTACAGAAAATTAATTTTCTAATTACATAATGGGGATATTTGCTTTCTTTATGGCTGTCTTGCTGTTTCTTGCTCTATTAGCTTAATATGAAGGATTTTATTTATTTTTATAACTGTTTTAGACTATGGGAAAGACATGGATTGTGGGGATTTTTGAGATAGGAAAGGTAAAAGAAATTTTTGAAAAAGGAGGTGCCTGCTAACAGGTGCCTTGTTGCCATTACTTCCCATGTTCTAATCTACATCCCTTTCTGCTTCCATAACTGGAGGTTCCCTGGGCCAGATAGCTAGGTTTAGACATTTTGGTTTGAAGAGGATGTTCACAAACTTGTTTTGGATAGACAGGACTACCTTGGGCTCATCTGTACTCCCTGTTTCCTGAGCATGAAACTGTAATTTAGCTACTACTTAGAATAAGCAGTGATTACTTACAGATGGACTTTGAAAATGAGGAAAAGATTATGATAGACTAAATTAGTTGTAAATAATTATTTCCATAGAAAAGTGGTTCTGTGATTCTGTGAAAAGGACTTACAGCCATCTCAGTGAGTTACTGATTTGTTTACCCTCAAGTAAAATCATCTCTCTAGAGCCAGCCAATTTTTATACTGAGGTGTAGAAGAGCTGTCCTATGTGGCAATGTGATGGATAACTTCATTATACAACTTAAGAAGCTCTTCTTTCCTTTCTTGTACCTTTTCACACTCTAGTTAATCACCTCACCCTGGTTAAACCAACTGACTACTTCAGCATTAAAAGTACGCAAAATTAACATTTTACTGCATCAGGGCCAGATAAAGGCAGTCTTTTCCATCTGGAAAACAGACAGCCTTGTTTAAGTGATTCTGGCTTCTCTGCCTGATGTGTAGTCCAGCTGATGCCATTTCCAGTCAAGGCATTGAGTCATGTGCACAACTTCCATCCCTTCTCCATCTTTTCCCATGATAAGAATATAGTGTGAGGGTGGCTGGTCTGGGCTGTCCTTGTCTTCAGCAGTGGCAGATATTGACTGCTGAGTGCATACAAACAGAAGAGGTTGGAGAGATTTACAACTTCCAGCAGTCTGTGGCTCAAGGACTTTCTGGGTCCAAGGTGATGAAGTTCTGGTAGCTGTCACTGGGTCTGATCCTGATCTGTGGGCTGACATCCTGCCCAGCCTCAGCCCATCCCCTGGGAAGTGCCCTCAAAATTCCCACGTCTCCATTGCATCTAATGGGAAATGAGTTTGATGTTTCTTGCACCTTGCTATGTAAATTTTCCTTTTTTTTTGAGACGGAGGGAGGAATTAGACCTGGGTACTGCATTCAGCTTATTCATTCACCTTAGGTTTATACACTGACATACTGAGATTTTTGGAATTTTTATTTCTTGAAATTGTTTCATAACCATGATTTTAGTTTGTAGCTTCATAAAATTGGGTGAAAATAGTTTTCATCCCCGGGGCCTAAATCATGTACAACCCTTTTAGAGAAATTGCTACAATTTTCAACAAAAAATGTGTCTCTTTGAGAGATTGTTCCCCACCACAGAACATCAGGTATTCCAGTTTTTCAGTCTTCATAAGGATAAGGAATTGTATCCATAAGACCTTATCTGCTCTTCCTTTAGATATTGAGATGGATATTCCTATTGCAAGGAAAAGACAAGGTAAAATTCACTGCTGTACTTTCTCCCTAAATTCTGGGATTCTGTTACCAAACAGTAAGAACAGTGCTGAAGCACAATTTAATAATGGTTACTAAAGGACTCTTTTTCTTGTTACTTTTCAATGGAAAAATTTTTCCTCAAAGCTTTTGTATGAACACAGTTGGAAAAAACCCAATATGAAATCACGCTTTGTCACCATCAATCATTTGCTATGCAAATTGAGATGCCTACAGGACTTCAGAGTTCAAGGCCTGCCTGCACATGGGGCTTGTACAAACAATGAAAGATTTACTATGTGAGTAATAAGTACTTTCAGGAAAAGATCGATTACAAATGAAAGTATAAAAGGATACAGATAGAGAAAGAAAAAAAGAGCAAATGTTGATCACAAAAGGGAAACAAAGGGAATAATGATCACATCTGGTAAAATAGTTTCATGAAACACATTTATTTGGAAAATACGCACCAAATTCTTTTGCCTGACACTTGTGCTCACTTTTAAAATCCTGAGCAGCTTTGAAAATTAAGTGTTTTACAAATAAATATAAAAGCCATAAGCTGAGATCAAAAGTTTGCTTCAGAGAGGTTCACAGAGGGTGCCTGTGCTAAAATATAGTACAGGGAAGAAATATAGTGATATTCTCCCAGGCTACAACCATTCTCAGATCAGGGTCTTTGATAAAGCTAGCACCTCTGTGTTTAGTGGGCCCTGATTTTCTTTTCCTTTGCATTAATTCGTGATTCCTTTTTGACTTGCTCTGCATTTCAGCAATCCTGTGGCAAGGAGTTCCAACACTTGTTTGCTCACTGATTGAAGTATTATCTTTTGCTTGTTTTGAACTTGCCACATGCTGATTTCATGCTGTGATTCTTGCCTGCTGGCATTCACTGGAAAAGTACATTCAGTATCTAGTAACAAAAGAATGGAGACTACTGTATCAAGACAAATCAGGATGGTAATATATTTCCCATTAAGACAACACAGGCCAGATTGAGGTCATGTTAAATCAAAGTCTCAAGGCTGCCACACTTCCCAAAAGACAGAAAATGCCATTCCTTTTTCCATTGCAGCAGTGCCCAGTGATCTTCCCCAAATCTGTTTCTGAAAGGATTTTCCAGCATCCTTTGAAGATACTGGCAAAATGGGGTTAAAGATAAGGTTTTTGTGCAAAAATAAAATAGGCTTTAAGTGCACGAATATAGACTGAATGTAGAAGATACTGCTCATTACCAATATGACTGAGTGGCAAACTGAGGGAGAAAATTCTCAGGCATAAAATCACCTCTTATTTTCCTGGCTGCTTATGCAACTAGTGAGGAGGCTGTATTTACTGGCATGTTCTTTCACTCTGCCCTGCTGTCATGAGGCACTTGATAATCACAGTAAGTTCTGACCAGGCTTCTGACCATGTAGAGTTTGTACGGAAAAACCCCTTACTCCTGACATTCAACTACCAAGAAGGTTGGGGACTAAGAATTTGAGATACCATTTTTAAAGAAACGGATGTGTCTATGTGCAATGAAGGACACCAAGCCATATCCAAAATTATGCTGGAAAAATAAATATGAAAAATATTCCGAGACACAGTAGGTTTTGAAAAGAGATCTGCGCTCAGATCCGTGATGGCAACATTAAATTCCCTTTTGGAAAAATAACTGTACACTGTTCTGATAATAAATTGAGCAGAATTATATGATGAGGCATGATAAGCAGCAAAAGCCAGATGAATTTAGGGCCATACCAGGGTTTAGGGGAAATTTAAACCCATACCAGGGTTTAGGGGAAAACCAAAGAAATCATATACAAGAGTACTGTTCTACTTACTACATGAGCAACTTTTCCATGGCACTGGCCACTATCTGTCAATGAAAGCTGTAAGAATAACCTTCTTTGAAGGTAATTGTCTATTCTAATTTTAGTCAGACACCTGTTGGTTAATACACTGAAGAATGATGTTTTCTATCCTAAAGGAATTTTTATTCTGTGGAGATGTCCTTAGTGTCCCTGCTGGTCTTCATCTGCTTTCAGCACAGTGCAAGTCTTCTGTAGGTTTTCTGTCATATTTGCCACATGGACCTCTTAGGATACTGTTAGATCATGTTCAATGTCTCTTTGTGCCATCTTCAGGCAACTGAATGCCCCTCTTCCGTCCTGTTCATTTTTGATCTGTTGGGTTCAACTCTATCTATCACAGTAAGTTCTTCTGCTTCCTTTCACACAAGGAAAGGATGAAATTCCTTTTCTAGGTCATTAATGTTCCTTCAATTGTATTGGCTGTTGTCTTGGTTTTTTTTGTTTTTTGCAATGAGGAGTAGAATAAGAGTTCACAAACTGCTCTTGCTTTTGTATGCATTATTTTATGGGTCTCTTACATGTTTCCTCTCCAAAGGAAAGAATTCTGATGCTTAAAACCTCTCATTTCATGAAAATCTAATATTATACTAGCATTTGCATTCTCTGGACACCTTCCAGTTCCACTTTATTATTTGTTTTAAATGAGGTGATTAGACTTAAGGACAATATCCAAAATGAAAGCATATGACCAGTTCTCAGTAGTGTGCATTAATTTGGGTGGTTTTGATGCCCACAAGATTCCAGGCTGCATAAGGTTCCTTTGGGCTGCACACTGTGCAAACACAGAGCTCTTGCTTGGAAGATCTTCCAATGAAATTTTAAAACAGATGTTAAAAAGGTGAATAAATTGCAGAAATGAGAAAGGGAATAAAATGGTTTATGAGCTGTAAATGCAAGCCCAACTAATATAATTGATGGCATTGTATAATTTTCCAGGAATTATTTTAACCCGATTTCTCAATGCATTTTAAAATCTAGTCCCCCAAATAGTTAATAATTATGTTAACGGCGATGCCAACAATGACTCAATGTCTCCTATGCCCCACTCCCAAATGATTACCATTCACTTAGAACTCATGAAGGTGTATCGTCAGCTCAAATCATATTGAATGTTTTACCTCCCACTGTACATTAACATGCCTTTGTTAACACAGAGTTTTAACTGCAGTCAGGCAGCACAGTTGTCTATCTTTTAAAGTGCCTCTGGAATTCCACACAGTTCTTTCTGGTTTTCAGTAACCTAAATTATTTTGACATCTGTGAATATGCCACCTTGGACTTCACCTTTTCCCAAATAATTAATAACACATTAATTAATAATTTCCCTGCATTTTTAAAAGAGTTCCAATATTAGCTCTATTGTTTATGTGAGGAACACAGTACAGGGAAAATCACAAAGCCAAAGTGGTAACCTGTTTCCTGGGCCATTGTCTGCAAAAATAACCATCAGCTGATATTTTTGAAGTTAGAAATTATTGCTAAACAAAATTTAAATGCAATTCTTTACTCTAGGCTTGCCTTAAGCAGGAAGAAGTTGCAGTGACTGGTTATTCTGGGCCAATGGAGGATATTAGTGCTAAAATAAAGATGATTTAAAAAAGAAAATGCTGATTGTACCTCTTCTGTTTGCAGTGAAATGTATCGGCAGGTCTCAAATGCAGGAATGTGTCTTGGAAAAACAGACAGTGTCTCAGATAGAAAAGACAATTCAGCACACAGGTGAAAAGCAGTGTCTAAAATTTCACCTAGATCTTGAAATCCATTGAGAAGAGCAGGGAGAGCATTTAATAATAAAGCTTCAATAAGTGCTTTTTTGTTCTAAGAATAAATTTAAAGATGTGGCTTCAGATGGATTTCACTGCAATATTCTGATTTAGAAATGCCAGGGTTAGCTCTGGACTAATTGTAACCATAATAGTAATAGTAGTAATAGTTATTTCAGAGGTAAGATTTACATCTCAGGAAAAGATAGCTTAAAAAAAAAGGAGTCTGGTCAAAATATCTTCTTTTACATATTCAAATAGCAGAGAATCTCTGTTTTTGAAGTAGCAGCCTTTTGATACAAAGGTGGTGCCCTAAATAACTTCATGGGTCTATTCATACTTTCTGTGGTTTTCAAAAGCAGGAAACTTACAAATTCCTATGGAAAGCATCAGAGATTAGACAATTTCTAAAAATCCACGAAGTGCCTGTTTGCATGTTCTTGTGTTGAAGTAATTGTAGTGTCATATTAATTTCTGCATTTTTGGTTCAGTTTCCAAATTATTTACAATCTTTTAAAATTCTGCCTTGGACACTTCAGGAGATTATGAGTCAGTGACTGAAGACTCTCTTTTTGCCATGACAGATAATTTCACTTTATGAGAGTAAACAAAACAGTAAAACTGGGAAAAATATCTCTGAATTAAAGATTAAAGATTAATTAATGGATTTTCTGTGGAAAGTAGATAGAAGTCACTTTTCAGGCAATCCATTCTTGTTTTTTTCATGAATGAAAATTAGTTTCTTATACACTCCACCCATTTAGAAAGCAAAGATTCAGATGGTTGTGGTACTGTTGGCACATCAGTTACTATCAGTAACTTTTATCGGTTTTAATGCCTGCATTTCATTTTCTGCCCTGGAAGAGTTCCCAGGTACAAACCACTTTATGCAGCTTTGTTGGTGGCAGCTGATATTCTTTCAGTTCTGAATTTCATGTTACTAAAAAGACCCTGGGAGAAATTTAGGGAACAGCAAAAATAATCCAGATGGAAAAAAATGGGAGACAAAACAATTTTGTGGGGACAGAGTCTAAAAGTGAGGCATACACAGCTTTGTCAAGAGGTGACTGCAGAGGAAAGGTGGTAGGAAACAGAGAGCAGTACCCTAATAGAATATAGTGGCTGAAGGTTTTTCAACTTCAGGAAATTTGTATAGTTTGAGAAGATACAATTATAAATAACAATGAAAATGAGAAAAAAAATCTGGTACATGAAGAGTTTAGTTTGTGAAGCAATTTAGTAATTAGAAGTTTAATTTAGGAGAGGATTCCTTCTAAGAAAAGCTGTGGTGCGTGTGCTGGGTGAGACTATGGGTGGGATTCAGCTCCAGACTCAGACCACGAGCAGTAGTGTGTATTGATAGTGGGGCTGCTCCCGTGTGAGTGGGAGTCTTGTCAGAATCAATGGGGCTCTGTGACTTGTTCATTTGACTGTATGTGGGCCTCCACTGTCATTTACGCTGCCATCCAAAAGATGTGACAGATCTAGCACAGGTTGTAGGGAGCCTTATGCCCCACTGCACGGGGCAGCTTTCGGCAGCTGGAACCTGCTCTGGGGCTCTGCGTGCTACCAACTGCGCTGGCAAAATCTCCTTTAATTTAGCGGAAGCTGAGCCTCCCCCACACCCATCTTATGTGCAGACACCTACTGTAAACACCTAAAGGGATGCTTCAGAGTCCAGAGCTGAACCCTGCCTTAGCTGTGTTTTTCATTTAATCTTTCTATGACAAGGTAATTTCCTTAGTTAAATCATAAAGTCATCTACAGATTATAAAATAACCTCAGCTATAAAGGATGTGGAAATTAATTCTGATGTGTAATTAAAATGTGCTGTCTTTTCTCTTACAATGATCTTAGAATAATATGAAAACACTTCAGCATTTAACTGAATGAGATTTTTTCAATTTTGAAAATTATTTACATCTTTCCGACTTCTTCTGTGAAATCTTTTGGGATAGAAAAAAATCTAAGCAAAAGTATTCCAAATCCTTTCCTATTACCATCTCTGTTTATTTTGGTAATGTCACAAGTTCCATGATTCTAAATACCTTAATTATTTAGCATTATCTGAATAATATGTAATAAAAAGAGACAAATCATCATGTTTTTTTCAGTAGTAAGTGCATCATACCTGAGTAAATGACCTGACTTTTCCATTAGAGATGACATGGTATGCTCAGAGTACTCACACTCAAAAGAAATGAAGATTTATTTTTAACAGTTTGATGAACATTTAAATACAGAAATGCTTCAGCAAATCTTTCCAATAGCTTTTCTCTTTTTGCATCTAGTTCACATTATAAATAGCACATTATTTTTAATTTTAAAATATCCTGATATTTTCGGAATCAAAATATAAGCGTGTGTCTCAGAATTAAGTACATGCAATGTTTAGGTCAAATGACTTTTCACTATCAGTAGCTTCCATGGGAAAATAAAATTTTGATAAAATTTTGAGAATAGATAGGAAGGAAAAACAACAGCAAAATGTTTGCTTATTTTCAAGTAAATTTTAGTGAAAGATGATTTGATATATTTTACCGTCTACTTGACATGCAATGAAGTCAATTAACTATTTTCTCTTAGGTCTAAATGCATTTGCCTAACTTGTGAACAGCCGCTCCATAAGAACATATTATCTGAAAAAGCTGGGTTTAATAGCTCAGCCTTAGCGGCTGGTCATAAAACCACACTTCAAAAAGATGACAGAACCAAGATAAACTATAATTCACTGTGTAAAAACAAACCAAAAAGCTCAAGCCTTAAAACAAAATGTTTTATTGTCTGAAGCTGAAAGAATTGACATGTTAATATTCTGTATTGTGCTTTGCTCCCGCTTTTATCTTCAATAAAGGATGACAGTGTTACAAAGTTCTGGAAGAGGTCGAGCACTGTCACTTTTATCAAATGTGGTATCAGCATTTTTCTTCAGTGGTTTTGGAACAATGTTCGCTGCTCTACCTTAGCTTAGGAAGTGCACTGACTGCTTGCTTTGCACCAGCCTTTTGATTCTTACATTGAAATTTGGGGTAGCACTGAGGAAATAAATTAAACACTCAGGAGAGAGGGAAATCCCTATTTTTGGTGCATAACGAAAATGGTAGTTGCCTTTGCACGTATTTTGTTATTGGTTTGCCCTCTTTGTCAGTGTATTTCCTGGTACTGAATCATTATGTAGGTTGAAATCCTTTATCACGCAGTTTCACGGAACGGTTTGTTAAGACTGGGAAACGAAGGACTAACCTAATTGTTGAATAATATGCTGATATTTTCTCATGTTTGGCTCTCGGGTGGGTAACCCTCCCTCTGAAGCTCTCCTTTAAGTTGCATTTAATATTAATCTTTTATGTAACTCGATTAACACTTAAAGGTATTAAAGACAAAAACTCTTATGTTAAATAAGAAAGTAACAAATTCTGGCTGTGTAACAGCTGTCAACAAAGCAACCTTGTGAAGGAGGAATTACCTGAACGTGTTAGCTATGTATAGCAGCTGGGGATATATGACCTGGTTTTTTTTGTAATTAGGTAGCTGACTTACTTCAGCTCATGTACAGTACATGTCAGGGTTTGTTTTGCATGCGGATCTTTGCTGTTAATTTCACATGACAACGAGATTATGCAGCTTAGTGCGCAGTAGAAAAACATAAAGAAAAGGACTTTGGTTTTTCTTTCCTGATCTGTAAGTTAGTAGATCTTGTCAGTTTAATCTGAATAAAAGACACTGTGATATATATTGCAGGAATATAAATAAGTGTTAAGTATCAGTGGATACTTTTTGAAAATTCCTTACAGAACAACCTGAAAGTCTTAGTAATTATTGAATTATTGAATAATTTGATGTAAGTAATTTAGTGTCACATTCTCTTACATTCATATATGGAGTCAGGAAAAAAAGCTCTGTTTTTGCATACTAGATTGCAAAAAATAAATTTAAAGGTACTGGATTGGTACATATGTTGTATATGGTATTGGACTGATATATTTGTAATGCTAATGCTTCTTAGAAGAGGAGACATGAGCAGAAGCAATCAGCCAAATAAACTTGTATTTTGTGCCAATGCACTAAAGAAATCTCTAATGACTCAGTTTAAAAAGAAAAATAGTAAGAGAGCTTGTTTTACAGTGATTGTACCTATTAGGGGAACATAGCAGATTCGATTGGAAATAGGATACCCAAAGCACTTGTGTATTTAAGTTTGAGGACAGGCTTGTGATATGATGACTCCCCAAAGTCTTCACTGTGGTAAGTGGGAGTTGAACAAATAACAGAATGAGTGGGATGCCAGGGGTTAAGCAGCCTTTCAACTCCAAGACAGGCAGCAAGTGAGAACAGGGGAAGCACTGATGAAGGTGGGGGCTGGGGGGAATAATGTGCACTGGTAATTTAACGCTTCCTTTGATAGAACAGTGCTCTCTTATTGATCAAAAAGTTACAGATTTATTGGAGAGACCCAGATGGACTTTTGGTGTACTATATAGTAAGAAGCCATTCAAAATTTTTTGCTTTTTAAATCGTCTGTGTTCAGTCTTAGATCTACTACTCTAAGTATTACTGAAGTCAGGATATTTCAGGTAAGTAAGAATAAAATTCAGTTTGTATTGTACCCAGAAGATCCATTAAAAATAGCAAAACAAATCTGTGCATTTTCTATAAAGAAATTAAGATTTGAAAGCAAAAAACTGGAGACAACAATTGCAGTGGGAAACAGAGTAGAAAGGGAAGCTTAGTTCCTTCAATCAATAGTCTTCGTTGTACCTTTTGTACATGCTTCAGTAGTTCTTCCATCCTTCTGTATTAAGCCACTTTGTAGGATTAGGACAGATGAGTGATTATAGCTAAAATGTAAACCCCACTGGGATTAGGTCAAAACTTTCCTAATCTCTTCCTACTTCTTCAGTGATAACATTTTGTGTGTTTTTCCTTGAAATAGCCCAATGTGGGGATCTCGGTCCTGTACGCCACAAGTGTACTGAGAGCTTTGTAGGACCCACCTCAGCATATTGCACCCAATTATGCCCATTCTATGCTTATTCTCAATGGAATTTCAATAGGATTACAGTCACTCTAACAACTCGGAAATATCTGAATTTTTGCTGAGCACTGGGCTTCAAGTCAAGAAAGCTGCAAACTCCTGTTAGAAGGACATAATTTGGTATTGGGTTAGAGTTTGTGTTTTGGGATTTTTTTTTTTTCCAGAGTCAGAGTAGCCAGAGTAATGTGAAAAGGTCTTTATGCAAATGGAAAACAATCTATACAGGAACACTTCCCAAAGGTGAGCACAAAGGGAATATATTGCAGCATGTATTTGGTAAATCATAGGAACACACTGGTCACACTCTTCTTGTGTGTGTACAGCAACATGTCTTCCTCCACAGATAATTCCACTGATTTCAAATAAGTAATTATGTTTATTAATATAATTATGTTAGCACAAGAGCTCTCTCTAGTGGAGCCAATGATGCTTTACTGGTTCTGTTGCTCAGATACTGAAAAATAAAAATGTTTAATCCTAGTGTCTCCCAAAACCAGCTAATATCAGAATGGCATTATAGCCACACAGCATATAAGGAATGCTGTGTCTATGAAATACTTAAAAAACATAACTCACAAAAGGTGCTGGAATGAAGTCTTTGCCACTCACTGACTTCATTGCCCTCAGCAGAGATTGGATTTTTTTCGAAGGTCTTAATGAGCCTGTTCAAGAAGAACATGAGATTGTTTCTGAATGTCTAATTGTGTTTGTCAGTTGTCATTTTCCACTTTTATTTTCTGGGATATGCTGACTCGAACTGGAAAAATTACAGGAAGTATTGATGCTATGTCTGTTCCATAAGGGGACTATGACACTGTGTTACATTTATATCTCTCATCCTTCTTCACAAAGAACAGACCAAGCCCCACTGCCAGGTGTGGCAGCTTTCAAGAAAACATTGCAGTAGGTAAAAGAATGGTGAGACATGAGACAAGTGGTCTGTCCAAGCACCATTTTTCCTTCAGCCATGTGGCTGGCTTTTATATCCAGAAGGATGCAGACATTGAGACAAAAATCTTAGAGATGAGTGCAATATAATAGCTCGTTTTACGTTAATCAGTCATTGGTTCTGTTGACTTCCTGGGTTCCTTTGCACTCAGTGGTAGTGGGTAAGGAAAAAGAGAAATTTAAGATACTGCTTTTGGATAAAGCAAGAATCAATTTACACAGCATGTTTTTTAAAAAATATCTATATTTTTATTTAAAAAAATGTTTTCAGCTTCTGATGTGTAGATTTAAGAGTTACAGTTATTTTTTCCCTGGATTTTGTAAAAGTCCTTATGAACTGCTCAAGAAGCAAACTGGTTCTGCTGTGGAAACTGTGTTGCTATATTGGCTTGGAAATCAGTTAGACTGAATGGTAAAAATAGCATGTTTCTCTGAGGGAACATGGTAAATGGGGAGGTGCCCCCAGGTTAAATGCAACGGTCAGAGTTGTTTTAACAAATTAATTTATGCTAGCGAGTAGTGAGATGATAACATCTGTAGCAGACAGCTATTTGGATTAGTTACTATCAGGAAGGATTATGAGAAACTAGGTAAGCTGTGAGCTGTGAGCAGTTGAGGAAAACCACAAGCTGAGGTAAACCACGGCAGGAGGAATCAGAGCACTGTTATAACCTGGCTACTCCATTGTCTTCCTTGCAGACCAGGCGGAGAGGTGTAGAGTTGCCTTAGATAAAAATCTAAGTGGGAGCAATTAAAAGAGTTCCACTAAAGCAAAAAGGAAAAGTCTAAGGAGGCCAGTGCTGAGGGCATAAAATGAGGAGGTCTGAGGGTTTTCTGTTGTCTTTGTGGTCTTCATAGTGCCACCAGAAGAACTGGCAGATATTTCATGAAGGATTTGCAGCCTGGAAACCTATTTTGAATGTAACCAACCGTGTCCTATTCTTAAAAGAGGCCCATGTTCATTTATATATTTTTTAAAAACTATTTTAGATAGCAAAATATGGATCCATCTTTCTAGGCAGTAGCCTGGTTAAAATTCACGTCGTTTCAGAGAATGGAGGAGTCAGTGGTCCAGTTCCCTTCTTTTCCCCAGAAACCAAATCTTTTCAAAGAGATGCATGCATTTCCATCTGTCATGACTTCTTCCACATCTTCCTCACCTGCCTGGCCTATGATGGGACTTGGGCTGAAGAAAAAATCTAATAACAACCAGTAATTTTTCTGAGGAGCCTCTTTGATGAAGAGTTGCTGGGGAGACCCTGAAAGTCTCAATGTCTGCAAAAAAACATTTATTTTCCTCCTTCTTCTGCCTGCCTGCTCCATGCTGTAGCTAATGATCTTTATTACTTTGGGTGTTTGCTTTTCATAATTTGTCTCTTTTAAACTCCTTCAATAGGACTCGTCATTCTTGAATATCACCAGAGGCAAAAGGGATGGTATTCATGCAAGGATCTGCACTCCTCATCTCTGGCTTCTTTTAGGGGGGAGAAATGTGCACCTCTAAGGGCTCAGATCATGTCCTTTTAAAAATGACATGTAAAGTAGGTCATGTGAATCCTGACTTAACATGCCTATTTTATGCCCAGTTTGAGTATGAATAGAAAAGTGAAAGGACAGTCTGCTGCTGCTACTGTCTTCATGATCAAGGCAGGAGTTTTCTTTCCTTTTCTATGTGATAGGACAAACCGACTCAAAGGTGTTACCAAGAATGTAATAGAAAGCATTTTGGGGAGCTGAAGAAATGTGAGAGACTGATCTGGCTTGCAGCAGCATTATTAGTGGTGAGGAGGAGAAGAGCGTGGCCTGTCTGTCCATCCTGTTCGATTCTGGCAGGGCTGGCAGGTGGAAGGTTGTAGTTTCTCTCTGAGACTGAACACAGTGATACGGCCATCATTTGAGTCTGAAACTTTAGCTGTTCAAATGGTTACTTTTACACCTTTACTTCCTCAAATAGGTGTTCCCTTCAGCTTTAATTTTGCATGTTGGCATTTGAAGAAAAGTAAGCTTTCTTCATGCCTGCCTTCTTTTATTCCTTTTCCTATTCCATTTGTGCAATACAGAACCAGGAACCCTGACAGATAAATTTCAGTTTCTGGATTGAACAGTTAGTGTCTCAAGTGTTTTATTCATGGGCACAGTATGCAAAAAGTGAGTAGTTTTTTCTATTGTGGAAAAGTAATGTTATGTTCAGAACTGCCAGAGTTACTTGAATTTGACTTAGCTGTGTTTTCAGGTGAACCTAGAAATAAATGGAAAGTTGAAAAAAGCAGCTACATGTTAAATACATAGTATACCTGTAGTTTTAATTCTTTTAGGTCAAAAAATATTCAAATGCATTCACAGTATTTTTGATTGAAAGAATTTGTAATTGGATTTCCAAACATGCTGCTTTCATCTTGGGCAGTACAATATGCACTTTGATAATAACATGGCAATGTCATTAGAAAGAAGTCCATTTACTAGTTTAGGCATAAAATGAGATACAGAAGAAGACAATAAAATGCTTTCTAACATAATGCACCTTATTTTTTATTGTATTCAATAGAAGCATGATGAATAAGTAATCTTATAAGTGCATCAGAAGTACACCTTAGTTGATCTCTTAGAGGTGTTGAGATTTCACTGCTATTGAGATTATTCATAATAACACTTTAATTTCTAATAAGTACACAGAACTTTATAATGGATCAAAATATGTGCCCACAAGGTGCTTAGATCATCGTGCTGGAAGACGTAGACTTCCACACTTTAGAAGTAATCCAAGAAAGAAAATTAAATGAGGATGAAAAGTAATATCTTCAAAATTACTTCTTTTTTAAATATAAAGCCCATAAATTATAATTTCCTTATTTCCACTTATTCACACACTTTTAGTTGTCGTGGAGCTATATATCTATAAGCAGTTCTGGGCATAAGCTCCATTTCCCCTATATTTAATGGTATCTCATGCAAATTAGATTTGCAGCAAACTAATCTGGTCCAGGTAGTAAACGTCACTGCTTGAATTATTTTATTCATCCATTCCTTTTTTTTTTCTATAGCATTTATGAAATTACCACTGCTAGTGGGATTCTCCCCTCCCTCCCCCCATGAAATCAGAAAAAATTAAATCCGAGGAAGCTAAATAAGGTTTATAATTTTTTTCCTAGCCTTTTTTTTTATTCTTTTCTCAGAGAAAGATCTTTATTTGCTTTCAAGACATCCACAATTTAAAATTTAATATCAGAACATTATCAATACAATATTTTCCTGGTAATAACAGCGCTTATTATATTTATAGGAAATTCTTGAAACTGGGTGATTTTGCAGCCTCGAAGACAACAGCAAAGACAGTACAATAGTTCTTTGTCAGAAGGTCTGTGTCTCTGGGTTTGGACTTCCAGCATTTCATACATGGCAGGTCTGCCTGCTCATTAATAAAGACATTCTCAGAGTACAATGATATTTTTTTTGAATTTTGTTGCTCATGGGGAGAAAATGAAGCTTTTGAATTGGTCCTTGTTTATTTTTAAAAATATATTTGAATTATATACTTTATTGGAAAAGGGATTGCAAAATGAAATCTGGTAATTCTAGTTTTTGCAAATGTGCCTTGGTACTAATGTTTTCCATGTTAATAATATGGTTTCTCTAAAACTGGTGAAACTGAAAATGGTTGGGAACTCATTTTGCACATTTAGCTTTCATATTCTGAAACTGACTTGATGTTAAAAATTGCATCTACTGAATCACAGATCTTTATGAAAGCCATGCTTCCTCTTGAAAAGATTTAATTTGAAACCTTAATGAATCAGTCAGGAGTTTCTTGTACTGTCTCTTGCCAAATATAGTCTCTGACAGTCCTTTTCTCAAGTAAAAGGCTGGCTATGAATTCAGTTTTAGGATACAAAAAACAAACCGTGATGTATTGCAAGAATTTACAGTGGAAAATGTCAGCTACTATAATGACTGATTAATACTAATTTATTGCTCCTACAGAAAGTATATCATAGTTGGATTTCAATGCCCTCATGCTAGTTGTTGCTATAGTGAGTTGAGTCTTCTGTAAACAATAGCCAATGTTCTCAAAATAGAGTCCTTTCAAAGAAAACAAGGATACTAGAGATTCTGAGATAATTTTGTTCACAAAAATTGATTTATTTAAAAACATAAGGAGTAATTTCAGTGTTTTTAGATAATCTCTGTTCTCCATGTTAAAAGTGTTTTCATATAGAAAATTTCCAAAATTGAGTAAAAAAAAATTATCCAGGTTGTTAAAAGTTAGGCAGCATCGTAGAATAATAATTTTAGGATTTAGAAAATCCTCTGAAAATTACACATTTAACTTATATAATAACTATAATATTATCCTTCTTTCTTGTTTTGTGAGTGAAGATAAAAAACAATTTCTAACAAATCTGGTCCAATTGTGCATGTATTTCACTATTTCTCTTGCAAAAAGCTTCCTGCATTTTAGCTGGTCTGCCCCTATATTAATGTTAAATTTACGTGACAAGAGATTTTGCAGATCAGATATTATGTAAGACTCATGTAAAATGCAGAAAAAAAAAATCTGTAAGTGAAAAAACCTTGTTTGGTTATATTTTCCCCTGTATGTTAAAAAAAATCTTAGTTTGTGATAGGAACAGATTGACCCTTGTTGCGCTGCTTCCTCTTCCCACGGTGCGCAAGAATAAATCCAATAGTGACTTGTTTTGCTCAGTTCCTTTGATTACCTGGGAGGGGGGACATTTTCTCTCCCCTCAGCAGATTCTATGGCAGATAACCTTACATATAGAAATAGTCCATGCTTTTATTTTCAGCTATCGCCCATGATTTGCTACACCAAATAAATTTTGTTCTTAAAACTGTCTTAGTTTCTTAGATAGACAAAGTATAAATGATGATGTGCTGTGATACATACTGTGATTTGTAACTAACAAAGTTAAATACTGTCTTCAAAATGTAAGAAACAAAAAACCAAACCACACCTTTGTCAGGTCCTCCAAACCCACATGCAAGTGACCTGAAAAAGTGAGCAGAGAAATTAAGTGCCTCCAGCAATGTTGGCTTTTTATAAATTCTAGAAAACTAGGAAAAGTTCCAGGAAAAGGAGTGCACTTCATGTTACTCTGAGATGCCAAGAGGGCGTGTACAAGTGCTGGGAAATGGTAGGGTAGGTTTCACGCAGTGGCAAATTATGAGAACACCTTGTGGTCATAGCAGTTCATAAATAACCAAAAAGTTCAGGATAAAATTAATACTGGCCAGCATGGTTTCATGCAAAATTGTTCTTTGTTAATCAAACTTGTTTTTATTCTTTGATGATGAGAAATATGGCTGATACGCTAAGCAAATGAATGTGATGCACTTAGGCATTTAAAAGGCATTTGACTTTGTACAACATGCTGCTCTGATTTTAAAAACTCCTATCATGATACCATGTCAATAAAACATGTGTTCAATAGATTAAGATCTGTCTGGCTGACAGGTAACACAGGAAGTTGTCAATGGAAAGCTGTCTCGGAGTGTAGGTGTTTCTCATGGTCTTCTGCAGACGCCGTGCCCAGCACAGTGCAACACACATCTCAGTGTTCATAAAGCTCATGTAAGATCACTGCTGAAAGATTAAGTGAGTGGTAAATAACCACGAGGACAACTGTCTTGTGCAGAGACTCTGCCACTTGTCCAACACTTAATCTTGATTTATTTTTCTCCCTAGGGTTTGAACTGGTTTGAACTGTGGTCTGTGACATACATTCTTATTCCCAAGATATCTGAGTAGCACAGTGATGAGTTGTGGCCTCAAAATCTACGAATTTATAGTGGTGGCACCTCTGTGCTAAAAGCCACAATGGAATAAGGTTAAGGGGTTGGTGGGAAGATTTGGTGAATTTTAATCAGTAGTTTAGGGAGATCTGGCAGATCACCCGTGGAGATGCCTGGAAGAAGTTTCCAAGTGCATCATGAAGTTTACCTCTGAGATGAAGGAGGCAGATCTGTTGCCCTTGCTGGGACATTGCAGTTCTTCATAAACATAGGGAGAGAATATAAATTCTGATGCGGGACATCAATTACCGATCGTAAGTCCTTGGATAATACCTCATGTTGGTAGTATTTACTTTTCAGCATTCAAGAATGCTGCTGAGTAAATAACATTCAATGTAGAGCATCAGACTTTGTTGCTATTGCTGGTCTTAATCATAGCTTTTTATTTCCTGGGGCTGTGTGTGTTTAATGCTGGGGGAGCATGGGAGTCTTTTGGGTTCTGCTCCAATAATTTAGTCATAATTATGTAGAACAGTGTGCTGATGGTACTCCTTCTGTATCAGCTACATGCAATGGAAGTTGTTTTTGAAAGTAAGTTTACTAGCTTTTGTCAGTATTACGCTGGCAAGTATAAGCTCTGCGATTCATTTATTTAGAGATAGATGGATCTAGATGGTTATTTTAAATGAGGGTCTTACTGAATCAAAATAAAAGAACATAAGACAGAGTGTCATTTCCTAGAAGGAGGAAGGGCACGCCCCTTAGAGTTTTAAGATAGCCAAAACTGATCTTGCAAACAGGTGTACAGTGAAATTCAACCCTTAGATATTTTGGAAACTCAATGCTGGTTTGTTTCAAAATAACCTTTGGAAAAAAGAAAGAAAATGAAAGAATCAACTGCTTTTGAGAAGCCATTGAGAAAATATAATGTTCCATTTCTAGTGAGACAGAGTTTTTCTTTGGTTACATAGAACAAGAAAGATTATTTTTGTTGCTGTGTTATTTATTTCTTCTGAAACCATTCCCCTGCCTAAAAGGGAGGCCAGTATTTTTTCTCTGCTGATACACTTTCTCTATTGCATTTTAAGTGAAGGCAAAGGGCTTAGAAGTCTGAGACAGATATTCTTTTACCCTAATAAATTACCCTTTATCAATATTTCAGATTTATATTTATTTTCTTACTCTATTTTTCTCTTGCACTGACAGTTATAACACTCCATCATGCTCTTCCCTTGAAGCAAAACTGATGAAGGCTGTGAGATGTTCAGCACATACAAGTGTTTCTTACTGAGTTTAGCAAAATGTAAGATTAAAAGAACATTTAAAAGGATGAGTATATTTTGAGAAGTCATAAAAGAGAGACTATTGAGCATATCTTTGTTCAAAATAAAAATTTCAATTGATTCTCAGTAGCCAGCCATTTGTTCTTCACTTTCTAACATACTGAAGCAAGCTTAAATGGATATATTTTCAGAAAGGCAGTGTGTAAAATTAGACATTACACAAATAATTTGGAATTTTCCTTTCATCAGGAACAAATGTTTATCATTATAATGCTCTGTGTCTATGTGCAGGCAATCTGATGAGATTTTTTCAGCATTTCTTTGGATGTCTGGTATCCAGCAACATTTTTGCCGATGCTTTCCTGGTATTTGTCTTTTAACAACAACATAAAGGATGTAATTAATGACAGTGAATGCTTTGGAATATTTCCAGGGCCTTGTTCCATACATGGACTGTATATTTCATCAGAAGTCCCTGGTATCTGTAAAGAGGCTGTACCTATTTATGGCTGACGTATTTTTTTTAGGAAACTACAGAATTTCTTGAAGAATTTTTTTTTTTTGCATGTTTTTGGACCTATTGTTCATGAAAAAAATAAGATTGAGAAAAGTCCCAGAAACAGAAGAGTAATCACATCTAATTTCTATCAGTCATACATGGTTTGCAAATGACATTGAAAAGAATTGTGTTGCAATAACAAAGTCAACAATAAACACTGACAATAATTTCTGTCAGTTGTCTCCTATTGTGGCTTTTCAATCTGTACGTTATTACTTATATTTTTCGTTCAAAAGCATCATGCAAAAGATGACAGAACTCCAATTTCCTTTCAGTCTATCCATTTTCCATCACACTTATGCTCCTGGGAAATATTTTAATATATTCCTCTCACAGCATTAAAAGATCAACAATCACTTGTTGCTCAGGTGCTGGTTCTCTGGATCTGTTTTTGCTTGGTGATATTTCCACCAAAAATTGTGTAACTAAAATGTTGTATTCATATGCCAAATCTGAGCTTCCCTCTTCATGTCAGCACTGGTTGCAGTTCATGTACTCGGTACTCGTTCTACAAAGGTACGAAAAAATCCTTCAGTGCAAAATAGACAGGACATAAGCAGACAAGGAAATAAGACTCAGAAAACTATTTGTAATTTTTATTTGAGGCATCTGTGCTGAGGGATATGAACATTTTTTTTGATTCCAGGTTCAATCTAACTAAAGGATTTCTGTCCAATGAAGCTCTGGGCTGGGACACCCTGCACCAAGTTCCTGCTTTCAGAAGGAGCACTGATGTATAGACTTGAGCATTAGGAGATACCATCAAACAGGGCCTGTGGGATGCTGCAGTTTGTCTCTGGAGTCAATCCAACATCCTGGCAGCAAAGAAAGGAGCAGGTCCCTTTTCCAGCCTGGGAGCCCTGCTGTCCTCCTTATGTCAGTTGAATTCAGGTAATGGCCATGAAAGAAAACCAATCCAGGAAAACAAGCTAATGGCTGGGATTTGACTTTTTTTTTTTTTTTTAAACCAGGTAGATAAGTCAGACTTGTTTGTGTGTAGCCATAGAGATTGTGACACTGAACTGGATGAAGGAAACAATTATTTTATGAGTGAGAGATGAAAACTTCATTATTTTTACTGTATAGTGTCTAGAAGCAGCATTTATTTCATAAAATTCAGGTCATGCCAGAGCAGTTTGTGCCACGGTGCCTTTGCAGTGTGTTCTTTGCAGGTCGCATTTGGACATGGTGGGAATCAGAAAGTCCTTCCTCTGTCCCAGGGTCTGGCTGCAGACCTTGCCCTTTGTGGGCTCTGTGGGCAAGTCACATTCTTCCCCCTCTCCTTCTGTCAATGCCTAGATGCCTCAACTCCTAGGAAGGAAAACCAGCTTGCAAGCTGACACAGCTCCTTGGTGTTTCAGCCAGATCCACAATAGGGAGGAAGACCAAATGCATGGTCCACAGCATGCACTGACCTTGGAGTTAGGGGTGGAGAGATGAGTAAGGGCATTCAAATGTACAAAAGGCTTCTGACAAGACAAAGGGAACACTGATTCGAAAAAAAAAAAATTCTATTTGTGGTGGGTGATTCAAGGAGTAAGGGGTTTAAAATTCAGGAAGGAATATATAGGGTAGATGTTAAAATCTTTCCATGTGGTAAAGACAGAAGAATAAATTGGTTGTATGTAAAGACCTCCAGTGAAGAAGGTGCCAAAGCCTAGACAATACTTCTAAGGAATAACATAAGTGTAGTAGATTTTCTTTAGGGAATGAGACTGGGCAAGATGACCTCCTGAGATACTTCCAGACCTTTGCCTCTCTAAACTTCATTTGAACTGACCTGGAGATCACAGGCAGAATGCTTTAAAGAAAGGCCATGACCCAGGTTGTCTGGGGGCCACATGCCCCCTTATTTCCTAAAGCAGTTCTGGGCTCATCTCTGCAAGATTCTCTGTTGTCTGGGCACTGACTGCCTGAGGCCAGCCCATTTTCTGCAGGAATACCTGGCATCAGCCATATTGTGATTGAGTCCTCAGACCTCTGATTTTGCCCATGCAAGAGGCAAAAGCAATTATTTATGGTTCTAGTACTAGACTCTAATGTCCAGTGAGGATTTAGATTTACAGAATATTACTTATAGATGGGTGCAAATATTGCATCCATAAAGCACCCCCAAAGCACTTTCATTAGCAAGTTTAGACTGGAGTGATTCAGCAGAAATGTAAATTAAAATGATCAGTTTTGTATATGTGATGCAGGATGGGTCAAAGCATATGTTTATATCCTAGGAAATAAAACGTGAAAGAAAACAAAGATTACAGCAAGCCTGTAAGAAACACAAAGAATTTGTAGCTGCAATATTGTTTGTCTTGTGAAGGAAACCATGGTGTGTATTTCTTAGTAATGTCAGCTGATGGAGCTGAGACCATAAAATGTTCCTTGCCACTAGCAGAACATTTCTATTGCCAGTTATTGATCGTATTACTAGTTATTGTGAAAAACATTTATTATAAATTGCATTCCCTTTCCTTTTTTCTTTTCACTTATGTGAAAGGATGCCATGCAGTGAGCAGAGGAAGATACTGCCACAGAAATTCTCTGGAGAAACAGAGGGGCACATTTCCTCTCCACAGCCTATGTTTAGAATGCCAAATAACAGGCAGGCAGGCTCGGCAAGTGTCTTGCTTTTTCAAGAATCCTTGTTTGTGTATGATGGCTGCCCAGTTCCCACTGATGGCCTGCAAGTCTCAGGCTGGCTAAAATAGTGTGCTATTCAATAAGAATATCTCACTATTACAGGTTACGAACATATACAGGGGCACACAGAATTTCAAACGCTTCTGAACAGTGTTCAAAACCACTGGTTACACTTGAGTGAGTAAGGTAGGCAAAATAGTTTGGCATTTAAGCTATGATTAAATGCACACATATCAAAATCAAATCACAAATGGCAAAATACCACGAGGTAGATCAGCTAGCTCTGGATAAACTCTCTGCTGTTATGGCTGCCACAGATCAAAATGTTCCAGACAAAAGAAGTCCCCGTTGTGTTTCTGATGTAATTTAAATTTAAATTGTAGCCCTCAGTTCCACAGCATTTGATTTCTACCTTTTACCTCCTGATCAGGATAACTGATTATTGTTTTTCTTTCAGAGCTGTAAGAATAGCAATAAAATGCCACCTCTCCCCCTCATTTTTTTGAGGAGCATCTGGCTCCCCAGCTTCCCCACTGTAAGGCCTATCCCTTCCACCCAGCTCCCTGCCTATTGCTTTCTAAGCACAATAATGTAAGAATATTAATAATTCATGTTCTTGTCTTGCTTTCATTTTCCTCCTCCCAGGCTCAGCCACAGCTAAGGCTCAGGCCCTAAACAAAACAGAGGATATCGCTGCACACCTGCTGCCTTGATGTGCTCCTTGGCTTCTCCTCACAACATGCTCTCTGGAAGGGCCAGCAGAGCCCTTCACTGTACAGCCATGTGCCACATGGAGCTGCTTTGCCTTAGCTCTGTCCCCTGACCCTTCTGCTAGGTCACCACCCCGGGGTGACAGGGATGCCCCTCTTGGCACAGGGACTGACTGGTCCTCCTTCGTCCTCAGCCACTGTTCTCCTCCCTGGTCCAGCATGGATTTACAAATCTGATTGCTGCTCCCCAGGACTTTCGACTACCAGAGTTCTTTTGATGCAGTTTATTAAGTTTCTTTTCCCACATGAACTCAGAGGTTTTCTCTTTGATTCTCACCACCCATCCACCCAGTTGCCCTGTCCCTGATTGCTCCCTCCCACAGCTACCCGTTCCCCTTCGTGCCCCATCATCAGTGGAGTTAGGCATCTCCTTTGCCACCCCCTGGCTTTCTCTGCCTTTTGGACCCCTTAAAATCATCTCTCTTATCACAGAGATGTCCAGCTGAAGTTGCCTTCTTACTAGAAACCTATTTGCCAACAATTAATTCTTGCTGCTCCCTTTTCCATTGAGTTTTCTCACAGAGGCTCATTGCTGCAGCCTTGTCCTTCAGCAGTCTTCTGCCTTTGCAAAAAAGGTAAAATGTGACATTAATGTTTATGTTTTATTTAGATCAGAACATCTTAAACCCTGGCTTACAGTACTGACTACATGCTTCCAGGACTGAATATCAAAACATACTTTCAGTCTGAATCGCTTTTATTGTTTTTCTTTTCCTCAAAAAGTATCAAGAGCAGATATTGCTGTTTA
Source organism: Acanthiza pusilla (assembly GCA_036630365.1). NCBI lineage: Eukaryota > Metazoa > Chordata > Aves > Passeriformes > Acanthizidae > Acanthiza > Acanthiza pusilla. The sequence goes on from JAXCHO010000034.1 coordinate 33,414,549, forward strand.
TCATACAACAATTTAAGTTGATTTTAGAAATAATCCAAAAGCATTTTCCAAGCTGTTCCTTTCACGTGCTGAGTTCTTCTGAGAAGGAAATTATTTCCATCCACTTTCTAACTGCTTAATGATTTGTATGAAATGCAGGTTTATTAGTTATAATCATTCCACATTTCTCAAAGAGAGATAAAAGTATTTTGAATGAAAATGCTTCTGAATAAGTTATCTGAAAGACTGATTACCACTACTGGCTCTTATTACACAAAGATGAATATGTCACTTTATTTGTCAATATCTCATGAGTTTAAAATTAGCCTTTCACTGACTGGCTTTGTAGCTGAGCAGCAAAAATTTCTTCATAAGAAGTGAAAATAATTTGATTTTGTTTTAGTAACAAAAGCAGATTTTTTTATCAAGTTGCTTTCATGGTTCTCATGCCTTTGAACAATAAAAGAAAAGCATAGGTATAGAAAGTAAAGTTATCTAGAAGCAGAGGATTCAGGTCAATGATAGGTCAGGAAGAGGAAGCTTAGTCAAAATCAAATGCACCTAAAATAATTATGCTTTACAGTATTATATTGTGTTTCATATAAAATATTTTAAGTGAGTCAGAGAGGAGGATGCTAAAGGATACACTGACTGGAGAACTGTGCAAGTAATTAGCGATCTTGGATCCTGAAGGCCTTAGATGTGATGGCTTTCCCCTGTGCCAGGAATATTGTTCTGAAAATAAATGTTAGCCAAAATCTCTCTGCTTAGCTAAAATTTTTATTAATATCTCTACTGTCTTCCAAGTAGCCTACAGACAGATTCAGCATTATTATTATTTTTTTTAATTGCCTCTTCCCTCCAAGATGAGCAGATAAGAGAGGTCAAAATACACTGCTTCATGTTTGGGGCACGAGCAGAAGCACATAAAGTTTCAGGTATCACATTTATTCTGTGTGCAACCAACACCACCTTTTATCCCAGAGCTCTTCCTGCTGCTTGGTTCTCCCTTTTCCAGCCTCTCACTGACCACCGCCACGTTGCACTTGACCCAGTGCTTTTCAGGGATGAGATAGTGACTCTGCAGTCGTCCAAGATTACTGATAATCTCTTCCAGCCACTCATTTAACCCTGATAATACCTCAAATGTCCAATTTATGTGTTACTTTAAAGACATCTGCTCCTACTCAACAGATTTAAACTCTGAGTGGGTTAATCTCCCTCCACTTACCCCCACGGTGTGACTGCTGCTCTGCTCCACTGTCACCCTGCAGTTCAGCTGCTCTGGGGGGCACCTTTCTCCCTCTGTTTGCTTCCAGCTGTGCAAGGCTCAGGGTTCTTCCACAGACAGGGGAAAGCAGAACTGCAGAACCTACAGCGAGGTTCACTCTGAATGTTTAATTTTGCTCATCCTCTTTCAAAACCAGAAGCAGAAATTGTAAGGAGAACAAGAAGGGAGAACATTACTACCCTATCCATTGTTCACATGGCCTTTCTCAGGCAGGTATTGTTAGGAATGTGATTCTGGAATAAATGATTCTTTGGTCCAAGTGCAGGTTTTTTGCCTTAGAGAAGATACCATGACTCAGTTTTCTTCTTTACCCTGAGACAGGGATACTTGAACTACGTTGACAGAACACAGAATGGCGCATTTTCTCCCTTCTCCGGAGTTTTTCCCACTACCTGTGTGGCAGTAAATTAAATTGTTAAAGAACTCACAAGGCATTTTGACGGTACTTTCTTAAGCCTTCATCTTAGAGCAACACTCTAAGTGCAGACTAACCTACAGCTGCAGTTCTGCTTTGTCTAATGCTCGGCAGTCTTAAAATCAGGCACTCGGTGAGCACAGAGACGATTCACGCTTGTGGCATTTCCTGGTTAACCAGTGCTGTGCCTTGAATCCCCACAGCTAGGTCTGCACAGCTTTTCACCTCCAGTAGCTTTTTACTTCTGTGCTCCTGGGATTTCAAATTATTCTCCGCTGCTGTGGAAATGTGTGCAAAGTCAGGTAATGGTCAATGGATTTTATCATTTTTGTAGTACAATGTTACATAGCCTTTAAAAATGAGACTTGTAAAAAAAAAGATCAGTAAGTTTTAACCTTTTTACAGTTATTGGGATTAATCACTTTTATTTAGTATTACAGCTGTTCTTGGGATGATTACACAACCACAGAAAGTTGCAAGGGAAATCAGAATCTGGTCCCTCAGGTTTTCCTGTCCTGATGTCCTGCCATAGCAATGTAATTTCCTATCTTTTATGGTCAATCAAATTGCCTTTTAAGCTGATCTCCTTTTTTCCCTGATTGTGGAAACAAAAAAGATGATGTTCACAGAATCCTGCTTTTATCAGTTTCCAAAATATAAACTTCCTCATTCTAAATGCATACCAAACACCCCTTCTGTTAGACACAGAGCAGGGCTGTAAGCTAAGTCATATCTGAGGGGAAAATGGCAAGTTTTTTACCCAGTGATGTATTTGCTTAAGCCCTCTTTCCATTAGGGCACCTGGATCTATAACTTCATGTTATAAAATAAGTGTTATTCATTTATGAGTGAACATACTGTACTGTTCCTTCTTGTGGGACTTACCACTGCTAGTAGGGGACTCTTTTCTTTTACTGGAAGCAGTCAGGAAAATCTCAGCAGGCCTTTGTACAATTATCGCGGCCCCAGGTTTCCATCTAGTGCACTTCCAGCTTTGCTGTTCCTAGCCAGTGGGAATTTAGCAAACTACTTGGAAGGAGATCTGGTCACTGAGGCATCAAAATCTACCTTCTTCTCGCACACCAGAAGGTACGGCTGCAGCCTGAAAGCTGCACTGTGCCTTTTCACACAGAGATCTCATCAGGGAGAGAGTCCCAGGGTTGGGACACAGTATCCAAAAATAAACACCTTTCAGTGCTTTCATTATGGGGGCTTGTAGTCTTTCCTCCTTTTGTCTTGGCTTTGGAAATTGGAGGAGATATCTTGCCTGTTTGGCCATGTAGAGGAGAAAGTGATAATTTCAAGGGATGTCCTAAGTTTATTAACTTTCCCTGTCTGCCATGAGCAAAGGCAGGAAGCAAGCTCTCAAAACATCTCTTACAAGCAGATCAAACCTATAGATGTCTATGTCAGAAATATTTGAAATCATGATTAAATAAAGCTGCCTGAGCCAGGCACATTTTAAAAAATAAGCACTGTATTACTTCAACTTGTTGTAAATAGTAATTTACTTCAGTTATTTCCTTTAATTACAGCGCTCCATCTTTACACAGTGTTGTATTTAGGAACAAAGGGACCAGTGTCACTGTAAGGTGTATGCTATAATAGAGACATTTATATTAGGCTTCAGGAGAAGCCTATAGTGTATCCAGCAATTCTGTGGCTCTTGTGACCACCGACCCTTCCCTGGTTTTGTTAATGTGTTTTTTCCTTTTATATATGTGCTCATTAGGCTCCTTCTGGTTCTGCTATGAAGTTCTCCCAACACTTCAGCTATTACCCTGCACTGTTATTACTTTTCTGACAGATAATATCAGGATAAGCCAGAATTAAAATGGACTCTCCTCTATTATATAAAATGTACAGATTTTAAGGGAAACAATGCAAACCCAAACTTTTCACCTAACAAGAGTTATAAATGAGCAAATTGCTCCAAATGTTTTTACAAAGGAACAGGAAACTAAGTTATCTAGCAAACCTATTTATACACAGTAGGTAACCCTGGGTTGCAGGCAGGACTAATAAACAAAGAATGACAACCTATTTCTTTTAATGACAAGCTGACATATTTATTTTTATTATTTCACGAAAGTATTCACCAGACTCATCTTTCACACTAAAGCCCCATTCTCCTTTCCTGCAGGCAGAGCATGTTGCCTTACTGCACTCAGGTTGAGTGAAAACATAAAAACTAAACCCAGCACTTTTGGAATGAAAAAGATATTTGACAGCCTGTGGTTTACTGCACCAGAATATAAAATGTAAGGTAGTTCTTGTCTGAATAAAGTTTTATATGCTCATTTTTGTAAAGTTAAATTACAGCTACTGAAAGTGATTTTTATATGCTTAAGTTGAATTTCTACTTCTCCATGAACTGGAACACCATTTTCTATAAAATATAGGAAATTCCTCTACTTAAATAAGATGCTTTAAAACTTCTAGGACACTAAATCACACAGTTTAGAAATGAAAGAGGCCCTTACAACATATGAAAACTGCAATAATGAACTTCAAATATAAACTAAGTTACCATAAAATGGGCTTACTTTTCCATGCTTAGTGTGACATTTTCCAATAATAGCATTTTCTATAACAAAAGTGACAATTCACTTTGCTCAAAGAAATAATCACCTTAGTTTTGCTAAATTTAATTTTTTGGGATTTTTTTTGTTGTTTTTTTTTTTTTTTTGGTTCTTTTTTTGTTTTTTTTGTTTAACAGGAACATGGATATATAAAATAATTTACATTTTATTGCACTGGAATTTAAAGTAGCCACAGATCAAGATGCACTTTCCAATTGTGAACATGTAAAGATTGTGTATGGAAATCTCTCACTGGAAATGAATGAATATCTCTTTTGCATGCCAGTTAATGGAAGGTCTATTAATTAAGTCTTTCAAATGAAATTGCATTAAGCCATGGAAGTGTCTTGACTACAAAGATTTTTCTTCTTACCGTCCATTTTTATTTATATTTTGCATAGATGTTGAACACATGTTCTGAAAATGTGGGAACCTAAAAATGCAATGGTAAAAGAAAATAGAATGTTAGTATAATGTGATGTAAGTGGTGGTTTTGTATGTTCATGTATATACATTTTCTTTCTGCTCTTTATAACAGCTGTTTGGTCATGGGAAATATGTTACTAAGAAAGGAAGTTTTATTCTTATTCAAATAATTATATTGTAATAACTGGAGTACAAAATAAGGACTTCTCACCTTGTAAGGTTGTCATTAGTTGAATAAAAAAATTCTATCCTGTATAAAAAAACCAAGCCCAACCAAACTGACACAATTACAGTGGAAAGAAATAGGAAAAACATTTTTAAATGCTCCAAAATCCATGTTTTAATTTCATTGTACAACATAACCTATAACCCATTCAGTAAATATATATTTTGGTTTCATGTAAATGGTGCTTGCTTTAAAGATACAGCCAAGTCACTAAACATTTTAGATTTCTGGGGATTTTATAATTTTAACATTGTGTATAAACACTTCTGAGAGTGGATAATAACTCTGTTAACACGAAAGGAAAGGCAACCTACCCATTTAAAAATTATGTCACCAGCACCCCCTTTATTAAATGCTTGAAAACATATTATGTCCATATTACCTGCTTGAAACTGTGCTGGGTTTGAATGTGAGCTGATATAAAGATACTGTCACATTCTCTTGTGGGAATTCAAACTTTGCAGAAAATACAGCCTTCCCCCCCCATGCTTTCACTAAAAAAACCATCCCACTATTTTAGGTGTCCTCGATCCTGCCAGTTCCCTGAACATTGTTTTATGATACCTGCATTTATGGAAAAAAAAATCAACCCAAAATGCCAACATAGTTTTTACATTACCATGGATATACTCGAAAAGTGCCATTATTGAGTTAGCAACCTATTCCTGTTCATTCATGAATGAATAATGTTAGAATTAACATGAACTATAGTGCATTATTTATTATTTCTCTGGATTTGATGCTTAGCAGAGGTGTTAAAAGTCTGATGCCTTTTAAATGTAATTCATTTCCTTTCGTTATGTATTTTGCTGGCTAAGAGAGTCCCTTCAATTTTCTTTTGTTATTGCTGTTTTAGGGCAATACTTAAAAGTAGAGAAATATTAAAATTATTTCAAGTTATTAGTTAAATAAATAGAGCAATTAGTTAGAAGCATGCGATTATTTAGTGTCAGTAAATAGATCCTGAAGTAAACTTGAAATCTAGGCATTTGGCGAATATCTGCATGTCTATCATGAGAAGGAAAACAAAATTATGCTCTTATGGTCTTTTACTGTGATTTTTATTTCTCAAAGTTCAGGAACTAGCAAGAAAGTATCCAGGCTGGAAGTCTGACACCATCAAAGTAATGGGAAATTAATTCACAGCATAACTGTGTGGTGATTGTTTGTTCTTGTTTAAACAAGATTCTTATTTATGCTGTTAAAGACTCAAGATTAATATTTTATGATTCATAATACATGGTGTTGAAGGTTGGTGAACTAGGCAGTGAAACAGTAATTTCCTAAGAAGCATTTTCAGCAGAAGCAAAACTGTACAAATGCTGTGCAAAAGAGGTTGCTCCCGTGGATCTGAACAGGAGATGGATCCATAAAGAAATTAAGAATACTAGTTACAAGCTGGGAAAACACCCTGTCTGACTGCAAAAATCTAGCTATTGTGTATCAAGAGTAAATTGAACAGAAAAAGATTCTTACAAGGCACTGTGAGAATGCTTTCTCACCTGTGGGTATATCTGATTATCAGACTTATAGTTATGAGGGTTTTGGCAAGACTTGAAAATTCCTGCCATGACTTCTGTCTACTCAAAACAAGCTGCTGGCTAGTGCTCTTGGCAAGCTTAGCATTTGCTGCAAGGCTTCTGAAAAAAAGTGTTTCGGTCCTTAATCACTTAAAGAGAACAATTGCTTCCCCAAGGCTTCTGTCTGCAATTTGAGTTGATGCGTCTCTCCTGTAGAGATGCCATGTGACACATCCCGCAACAACCTTAATTTGAATTTGCAAACCATATTTTCAAGGGTTTTCAAAATACCTCTGAATTTCCCTAAGCATCTCTGTAACTACCCAAATTGTACCTTTCCAGAGCCCAGAGTCCAAAGCACAGCCTGGAATATGGGTCATAATGCCTAAAAGAGAACTGAAAGCAACCAGACCTGCAGTGGGCAAGAAGATCTGGGCAGAGCTAGAAGGAACTTCCCACTTTGAATATTTATGAGATGCTCGATGATTGGACAGAACAACATTGGGTACCACCGCATCCACCCTAGTTTTTCTCAGATGCTGAGTTACCAGGTACTTGGGCTCACATCAGGTTTTGTATCATTATTAGCAGGCACTATAAACATAAAGAGAAGTTGTAAAATCCAGCCATTTGTGCCCATGCAAAGGCTGTTCTGGTCAACCTGACTGCTTGGCCAGCTCAGCTGGACGTGGTAGCTGGCTACTCTTGCAAGCACACTGTAATATCGATCTCCCTGCAGTGGGTCTTGCACTGCCCCAAACGATTGTTTGGGAATCTCAGCTGGAATTCCTCAGCTCCAAATCTGTGTTTCAGGCTCTGAACCACTTCTTCCTTCTGCCATCATGTCGTTATGAGAAGGCAGTGCATAAATTAACAGTTATTAAACGCACTGATGAATCCAAAGCAAGACTAATCTGAGCCTCTCTTCTGTAGAAGGAGGCACAAGAAGGAAAAGCACATTTCATAGTCATTAAATGCCTGCTAACTTCAGACATGTGAGCTGAGCAGGAAGGATTAGGAAGGCAAAGAATGCCAACAGCCGCAACTTATGTCTGGACAGTTTCATCCCCTTTTTTATAAGGGACAAAGACTTAAATCCACAGTAGCTTTATTTAACTCTTGTTTATTCTAGTGGTAATTATGAATGTAAGTAGGGAGCAGACAATGAAATGCATATCTTCAGGAAACTTGGTCTGTGTGGTTTGAGTAGGATTGTGTTGCAACTTGTTCCCCTAAGGCTTCAAATACCTCTCACCCAAAACTGTAAGGTAAAGTATGAAACTATAATGAACAAATAAAGAAATTTAAACTGCCTAATTAATTAAAATCCTGGAAAATTAGTATTAAAATTTCATTCCTTGAAATAATAAGATTGTTTACAGGTTCCTTCTACTCCTTATTAAAACCATAAACTGCTTTAATAGAAAAGAAATTTTGGAATTGAACTTTATAAACAACATTTTAATTGAGTTGTTGTACTGAAATGATTGTACACAACTGGGAAAAAACCTTTTTCTTTTAATCCATGTAATTATTTTTGCTTGTGTGTATAATTTATTTTTCTGAAATTCTGGAAATGAAAATTGTTTAGATAGGACCAGAAACTCCACCCAGACATTCCCAGCAATACAAAGCATGCCCTGATTAAAAAAAAAAAAACAACAACAAACAAACAAACAAAAAAACCAAAACAAAACAAACTCTTAGTCAACACCCATTAACAAAACAACTAACCAAACCAGAGGCTAAGCAGTAGAGTACTCCAGTCAGCATCCTAAAGCATATTTGTGTGTCCTGCATCTTGTCATGATTGATGTGTTGCACTCATGTGGCATTTGGAAAGCATTGTTTTGCTGGTACTTAGCATGATGACAAATTAACGAACGGAATAAATGGATTACAAAGCAGTTACATAGTCATTTATGCCTTTTTCCTATCCAGTCTGGACTACTACACAGTGATCTGAGGCTAGTTACAAAAAGATATACAAGCTTTACAAGGTGCAGCATGCAGCAGGGTGATTAATGCAGAAAGATTAATGAACATAATTTGGAATCAGTAGGTTTTGTCTTATGCTAGTTGCTCATTTTGTTATTAATGGGCGTAGAAATCACGACCCTTATTTCATAAATCCTCAAAGGACTGGCACTGGGCTGCCACAGATATCATCCTTGAATCATCTTTGAACCAGCCTTTGATAAACAGAAGATGATCATCCAGGACCAAACATCTGAGACACAAGGTAAATTAACCTGGGTAAAGGTCCATTCTATCATGGCAGTGGTGCTTCTGGGTATTCCATACCCTACTGGCCTGGCACTGTGGATCTCAGTGGGCTAATGCTGGAGTGGCCTCAGGTTTGAAATAACTTGAAAAGGGTTGTTTCCCAAGATTTCTATGGTGGGGAAATGACAGGACTATTTTTTCACGTGTGCCGTCCCTGGAGAGAGATGATTGCTAAGTAGTGATGCTGCATTTGTAGACAGTGACCGAAAGTGCTTGTTTCTTGAAGAGACCTCATGGGATCCTGATGTTTCTGCTGGGCTACAGAGGCTTCTGCAGCATGATGACGTCCCTCACTTCACGCCAGTGCCATCAGGGCACAGTGCTAAGCTGCTGCAGCTGCCATTACACCATACTCCTGCTGGCTCTTTCTTATTCTGTAACAAATTTCTTAAACCTTGGTTTGTCCACTCCTCACCACAGACAGCAGAGATCATGATCCCAAACATATTCCATGAATGCTTCCCTTTGTTCTGTTCTGGACGAGTAAACAGAACAAAAATTTGTAGCAGAAGTGTTTTGGGTTAATTATTTTTTAATGTTAAGTCTGATTATTTAGATGATGCATGGTAATTTTTGACGTGTAGTAAAAGTGTACTGCAAGGTATAGAAAACATTTGGTCTTACACATGCAACCTAGCAAGTTAACACGTGTCAGTTGAGCTGTGCTAACTGCCCAATTTTGTGTTCTTTGCCTGTGGCAGCTCTATAATGGTTCAATTTAGCTGGGCCTCAGAGAAAGCACCTGCAGAGATTTGGTGTACCACAGACAGTCTCACCCCTTACAGGCATGCAAAGCTGTGAGTTTCTCAATTTGCCCACTACTGTTTTCTGCATGCTTGTACTACCTTGGGTTACAACACATGTAGTGTGGGGGATATACTGAAAGCCAGAGGCTCTCCCCAGATGTGAAGCACTGAACACCTGTAGGATGAGCTCCTTCTGGTACTGCTCACACTCTGGGAAAACATAATTGCCTCCGCTTGCCTTTATGACTGCTGGAGGACACATTCCCAGTCGTGGATAAGATGCACATTTGTGGTTGCTGAGGTGATGGGGTGCAGAACAAAGAGCTGGGGTGTTGTGGGGTTGCCCTCTTTTCAGCTAGGGTGGAATTAATTTCTTCTCAGTAGCTGTTACAGCGCTGTGTTTTGGATTTGGAATGAGAATGGTGTTGCTAATAAACTGATTTTTTTTGTTTTTTGCTAAATCATGTTAATCCTAAGTCAAGGACCTATTTTCCTTGTCTCATGCTCTGTCAGTGAGGAGGCACGTTAAATACAACAAACCCACATGAAACAGGGAGGGAGCACAGCTGGGACAGTGACTGGAACTCACCAAAGGGATATTCCACACCATATAATGTCATGCCCCTATATAAACTGGGGGAGTTACCTGGAAGGGTGGCCGATCCAGGTTCGGGAAGGGGAGTGTGGCATTGGTCAGCAGGTGATGAGCAATTGCATTGTGAATCACTTGTTTTTTAAAAAAAAAAAAAACAAACAAAAACCTTCAAACCCCACCCCAAACAACAGCAACAACAACAACAATTCCACTTTATTTTAAATTATTAAACGGTCCTTAGCATACAAGTTTTACTTCTATTCTCCTCATTACAGGAGGGTGGGGAGGAAGAGGGGAAGGTCGAATGAGAAGCTGCATGGTGCTTCATGTTCAACTGGGCTTAAAAACACGACAAGGATGATAGGTGAGAGCCACAGGGGAATGAACAGGGCTCTGCACATTTGCAACCCATTCTAGGAATGCTAACAAGAGCTGTTTCTGAAGACGTTTTGCCACAGAAATGCACCACACCCCATCTGGGGTGCAAAAGGGGGGAAACAGAGGAGAGAATGAAGTAACAGACGAGGGAGTGACAGCAATTAAAGAGTTGCAACAGACACTGGTGCCTAAGGGTGCATGGGTGGCACGAACAGATCTGAGGAAGGAGAGTTAAAGGACGTGTGGTAAGCTGTATCTAAAAGCTGTGATTTTAAGCTTAAACTAGCAGCTAGAAATTTATTATGTTGGATGAAACTCAATGACCAATCTACTCCAAGGCACTTGTATGCATTAAAATTCAACAAGAAAAAGAAGCACAGTGTTGAGTGATAAAATAATACTAACAGTAAGAGCCTGGTACTTCTCAATCACACTACATGTAAAATCTGTGCCTGAAAGCAAGCTCTGGCAGTCACAAAACAGAAAATAATAAAGGAAATTGGTGAGACCTTCTTTTCTTGTTACAAGAAAATATTTGGTAGAAAATACCAAATAGACATTAACAAATAGATCCAGTTAAAGAAGTAATTATGAAAATTTGGTTCAAACATAAAACTAGTATTTAAGGATGGTGGAGATTTGATAATTGGATCATCACAGCAAAGGTTATACACTTCAGAATTGGCTCTTATTATGAGACAAGGCTCCTTCAGAAAGCAGAACTCATCAATCCTCGAAAATAAAGTGAGAATACTTTTAAACTAACTGATGCATGATCGATGTGAGAATTGTATAAATTAATGCGTTCTTCCAAAAATTCACTTTTTCAGTGACAGACGTAGGAATTACATTTTCAAATACACCATTATTTGGAAATGGAAGTGGTAAATGAATTTACAGATTAAATTTAATTTTTGAATGTGAAACTTAATAAAATATCTGATCTGAAGAGTTAAGGAGCATTCAGAAGAATATCACCCCTCTCCATCAGCAGAACATTTATGACGTTGTTTCTTGCAAAGTTGTTTTCTGCATGTCAGATTTCATCTGGCAAGGTGGATATTCTGCAGGAGTTAAAGATGGTGTGTGAGGAGAAAAAGAGCAGAACTCTACTTGGTGTCTGTAGGGATGAGCAGGTAGCTGCTGCTATCCCCACTCTTCTTGTGAGCCATAGGCTGGCATGGCCACACTCCCTATGCAATGCACAGCTCTGGATACACGCTGAGATGATCGAGTTATCCTGTACTGAAATAATGCATATGGATTTATGATATTCCTTGGACAGCACTGATCAGGGATCTCTCATGTGGGTCCAGACCTGGGGGCGGTGTATCCTTGCAAACAGAAGTGACAGCATTTAGCTCAGGTGCAGGACTACACCGAGGCTGTGTTGCTGTCAGTGCACAGCTGCACCTTGTTCATAGTCCCTGTTGAGCTTAGCTACATCCCCAGCAGCCCTTGGGGCTCAGCACAGCCACTTCACTTGATTAGCTCAATTAAGCAAGGGCAAAGAAAGCAAAGAAACATTGCATTCAGTTGGAAGTGTAAGAAAAAGAATAAAGGCTGTGACATCTTCAAGAGCTTAGCCCTGTAGGTCTCAGGACAGTCTTGTTTGCAGAAGGTGATGGACTTAGGAGAAGAAGGGCTTTTGGATGACTCCTGTGTTTTTGAAGCATTTGAAAAATTACCTTGACCGTGCTGGAGTAATTAATTGGACTTGGCATTTCTTTGTGTACTTAACTACAGATTTATGCATGGTAAAGCTCGCCACTGTCCAAATGTACCTGTAGGGCCTCAGTTAAAACCTTTGAAGTAACTATCAGTCTGAAGTGAATCATGCCCTTAACCAAATATTTCTGAGAAGCCCACTGTGCATATGGAGTAATATCTTCTTGCTAAGCTGACATTTTAAAATTAAATATTTTTTTGGCTTCAGGCCTTAAAGGAAATAGGGCAACTTCCTTTTCACATATTATTTTTTAATGATGCAAAAAATATGTTTTAGCTTCTTTTTATTTTAAAGTGACTGTGTGTTTTTCCCAGACTTTTGTAAAGAACCAAGCTATAGACCAAAAAATAGCTTGAACCCATTGACAGAAGAGAAAGCATCAGAAATTATTGGCCTGAAAATTTTGGAATGATTCAAGTTTGCGAAGCAGGGAAAAAATGAAAACTCTTTTGCAACCACAAGAACTGTTTTGCACTGTGTGCCAGTCTGTGGGTGTTTGTGTGTGTCAGAGCTCGTCAGGTAGTTATTGGGATTACATTTTCCATCTGTGCTTATGAATCACTCAGAAACTGATCCAGATTTCTCCTATAGCTTTGTTATTTGTAAGCATAAATTGAATAATCTGGGTGATTAACTTTCAGACTACAGAATGTCTGTAAATTTATTGCTGCAGTGTGCCACCACTGGCTGTTCACATAAAGTACTTGAATAACAATTTTACAATGCAAGCTTTCAACTTCCTTTTTGGAGAACTAAAACTTTTAAGAGCAATGAATACCCACTTAAATCAGGATATAACCACAGTTAAAGGATCTGATTTTCAATGTCTGTTGTGAGTCTTCATCTAATAGGAAGAAATTGTTGCATACCTTCTGTAATGTAATCAAACATTTGCTCATTTGAGTTGTGCTACTCAGCGAAAAGAATTTAAGGAACCACTCACCAGCAGTTTAGCAGGGACACTTGTTTTTATACATTTCAGTTAATGACTTGAGTAATCTTGTGTGTGAAGTCATAATCTCGGAAAAAAAACAAGACTTATATGCATGTGTGCTTTTTGTTACTATCCTGTTATAACCAATTATTGATAATCCAACAATACTGTGAAGCAAATGGCAGTATTAAAATATTTGGGGGATAGATACCAAAGAACCTCTGGAGGAGGTTAGTCCTTGCATGCCCAGCCTTTATGCATTGTTAACACCTGGGTGATGCCTGAGGCATGCCAGCCAATAATTATATACCTTCATATTTCTTTCCTGACAGTCTGTCATCATTAGTTCTAACTGGGAGTTAAAAAGATATTCTTCATGCCGCCCCTTTTCCCCTGTACCAAATTCTACAATATCTTCCACGAAATCATAGCTATTCCACCAGCAGGTTACATAATGGGGTTCATTACAAGCATTTTGCATACAAAAGAAATATAACGCTGTGCTGGATGTTCTGAACTACTTAAGTGACAGCTGCAGAACTGCCTGTTTGAGCAAACACATTGCAGAAAGTCATTTGCAATTAAAATATTTTTAATTAAGTTCCTAATGACCGTTCTTTGATCTTGCTTTAAATCAGGACCATCATGGTTTGCACCTCAGAGAAAGGAGATGGCATAGGATTTGCATGTGACTCACGCACGGTCACTCCAGTTCCCACACATCAGTAACTCACCAAAGTAGAGGTGGAACAAGAGCAGTTCAGCTCTTTACATGAATTTGTAGGGTTGAAGGACAGCAAGAGTCAGTAGGTCATCTGGTCTGATCTCTTGTGTAATATGAGCATCTACCTCTGTAATGAGGTTAATAACTTGCTATTAATTAGTGCTTATGTTACATCTGACTTATGTAGCTCTTACAGAAAAGGTTTCAATCTTTATGTGAAGGAATAAAGATACGGGGAAATGACATGTCCATTGGTTTTTGCTCCAGGGATTAATCACTCTTCCAGTTAACAACTAGAGTATATTCCCTTCTAAATTTCCTTAGCTTTCATCTGCTGGGTTTTCTCTTTTGGTTTGGTTTTTCTTTCTTTTCTTCTTTTGTTTGTTTGTTTCTCTTGTTTTGTTAAGCCTTTCCTGATTTATTAAAATTCCTTTTATAGTCACTGGGATTATTTTTGCCATGTAGATATTTTATATGTTGCAAGCAGACCATCTCTCACTGTTGTTTTTTAAAAGCTGAGCAGATTCCTTATTCTGTCTATGCAGGACTTTTTCTTTGAGCTCTCAAATAATCGATGTGCACCTTCAACATCTTTCTTGCAATAAGAGCACTAAAGCTGGAGGAAGCATTCCAGTATTAGTCTCACCAAGGCCATAAGGTGCAGCTGAAATCACCTTGACTTTGTTCCATTTATTAACCTTTGTGTATCTGCAGATCATAGAGGCCTCTTTTGCTGAGTCACCATAATGGAAACTTATTTTCACACATCTGTTTACCTGGATGCAATTTCTTAGCATACTGTTATGGTCAACATTTTTTTTTCCCCCTTACATGTATGAATTTCATACAATCATAAAATTGTTTGGTGTGGAAGAACTTTTAAAGGTCATCTAGTCCAACCTGCCTGCAGCAAGCAGGGACATCTTTAACTAGATCAGGTTGCTCAGAGCCTCACTGAACCTGTCCTTGAATGTTTCCAGGGATGGGACACCTCTCCGAGCAACCAGTTCCAGTGTTGTTCCGCCATCACTGTGAAAAAAGTCTTCTTTATATATAATCTAAATGGAAGTTCTTTTGAAAACCATTACCCATTTTGTTTTGCAACAGGCCCTGCTCAACATTTTGTCCTTAGCTTTCCCGTAGGCCCCCATTAGGTGCTGGAAGGTGCTCTAAGGTCTCCCGGGAGCCTTCTCCAGAATGAACAGCCCCAGGTCTCTCTCAGCCTGTCTTCACAGCAGAGGTGCTCCAGCCCTCTGATCATCTTCATGACCTCCTCAGGACATGCTCTAAACATCCCTGGCTTTCCTGTGCTGAGGACTCCACACCTGGAGCCAGTGAAGGTGGGGCACAGTAGCAGGGAAGGATCACCTCCCTTGCCTGCTGGCCATGCTTCCTTTGATGCAGCCCAGGATGTGGTTGGCTTCCTGGGCTGCAAATACACACTGTAGGCTTGTGACCAGATTTTCATCCACCAGTACTCCCAAGATCTCTGCAGGGCTGCTCTCAGTTCTTGATCCCTGAGCTTGTATTGGTAGCAGGTGACTGACTAACTGGTTTAGAATTTGGCAGGATATCTGGCATGTCCTTGTCTCAGTTTCATTTGCTACTCAGCTGGATCAGTGACAGCTACAGATTTGGGTAAAATGTTGACTAGTATTAGGCTAAATATGGACCCCACTAGAAATATCTTCTGCTGTAGGTGATTCCCAAATTTTTGAAACTAGTTTGTGATTCGTTATCCTATAATAATCAAGTAATTTTTTTGACAAGATTTACTTTCCAATATGCTTTGGTGACTGGTGGTAGTATTAATATATCCTTTAATACTTCAGGATGTAAATCCTACATGACTTTTGCATTAATCTATCCTGGATTAATACCAGGATCACTGGTCTTTAGTTATGCAGGTCATCTGCTTGCCCTTCTATTGAGAGCTTTTACAAAATTAACGCTCTCTAGGCATCTGAAGTCTTTCTGCTATTGCAAGCTGTACTGGAGATTAGAATCAGCCAGCAGGGTCTTTCAGCTAATTCTTGTGGAATTCTTGGCTGAAATTTTTTTGAATCTGTCTTTAAGATATTTATCTCTTGTGGATATTGTTCAACATCCTTCTGAATTACAGACTGCAAAATGCTGCAATACCCTGCAGTCTCATGCATCATCCTTTTTATTGTCCCAGCAGCAGCATTTCTTGGTGACAAGGCTTTTGCTCTGGTCTAGGTATAAGAGCTGGCAATTGTAGCAAATACTGCTCATTTCTTTCCATCATGATTCATAAATCTGTGGGAACAGTCTGTTCCTTTACTTGCGGATATAATTGTCATCGAGTTCAGCAGAACCTGGCAAATGCAATAAATATGTTTCAGGGCAAAATAACATCCTCTGGTTGATAAACTGGCCAAATGAAGGAGGAGATCTCTCATTCTCTACAAACCTTACCCTGTTCTGAGGGGACTTGCAGCTATAGTCTGAACACAATAGCCAAATCCTAGACATGTAGTTTGTGAATGACTATGTTTTGGACATCACGTGATGGGTGTATTATGCTGGAGCCACTATTATCAGTGTCTTTCAGAATGCTAGTCATGCACTACTTCGTTTTTATACTAATCTAACACAGGCAAATGCACTTCTTGAAATTAGAATTCTACATGATTTCAGTTGAAAAAGAACAGATAGTCTCAGTAGTTATTTATTGCTGAACATGGTCCACAGAATATTTAGGAGTGAACAAAGTAGCACAAATCTATAGCAAAGTATTTTCTAGTAGTGTTTGTGATGGTTTTGTAATTTTCTTTGTGAGACTTGAAGCATGCAGGTTTGTAAAATGTCAGGTTTTTCAGAAATATTTGTGCCTGACTACAATATAAATTCTTGAAATATACTGATAGTAGTTAAATTGGTCTATGTTGAACAAATTAATCAACTGAAATGAAAAGAACTTACATAATTTAGTTACTATTTTGAACGCATCATAAGTTCAAGGCATAAAAAGTGTATCTTAGGTAGAAATACGCTTTTCAAGCCTAGGAAAATATATGAGGAAACTCTATTCAATTAAATGAAAACTACAGAGTAAATACTATAGGAAAAGATACTTTTCAAAGAAAGGGTATGCTTTTTGTCTCTGATTTAAACAGCATTGACTCATTGAGATTATGAAAAATATTGCAGAAAAGCATCCTGTAACAGCAGAGAGACAGATACCTACTGGTAATCACAAATGTGCACAAATACAAACAAATGTATTTCCACTGGTGAAAAGTAACAAACAATAGCAACCCTAAACATAACTTCAGTGCTCTGGATGGAAAATGTTTTGTCCAACACCTGCTGAAATTGGCAGGACAACTTTATACCAAACATCCCCTGTTCTGACATGTTTCATGAAAAAACACAGGAAAGGTGTATGTATCCTCTTCATGGCAACAGTCACAAAGGACAAAAGGCTTAACTTGCAGATTGAAAAACCTCAGAAATGCAGAATCAAATGACATTTTATCACCCATTACACACTGCACTGAGCAGCCTGTATTAGAAATAGCATGTACTAGCAAATATTGGATTGTTATTTTTTTCTTGGTAGAATTCAGGAAGTTTTTCTGCAATTACTTTTTGCAGAAAGGCAATAAATAAACTAAAATAACCCTTAATACGGTACCTCTGGTATAAAAAAAGAAAGAAAAGTAAAATAAGAGTAAGCATGAATCTAAATAACAGCAAATATAAATAAGAAAATTACAAACTACTATATGCCCTTCATGCTGCTTGTCCAGCGGGGACACAGGGCAGAGTGTTCTCCAGGTGCGCAGAGGTGTGATGGAGAGACATCTGGGAGATTTCTGAAGCTGTGGTGGCCACCAAGACAATGCATCAAGTCCCACAATGCTCTAATAAAGAGCCACTGAAGCCAGGGATCAGACTGATAATCCTGGTGGAGATATGCTGAACCTTGGGCACATGGAGTCAAAGAACAGAACTGAAGTTGCTAAAAATCCTCCTTGTGGGTGTAAATTTTCCTGAAAATATTAGAGTTGAGGTGGTTTTTTTTGAAGAGAGAACAAAAAAAGCACTGGCATTGATGCACCATAATGTTTCAGTAAGAGCTGTTACTATGAGACTATGAGCATGTATTCTTCCACGTTAAAAGTTTGCATTTTAATATACATTTATGGAAGTATGAAGGACTACTGACTCCAGGTTGATTCTTCAGCTCTGTGTGACCCACGCAGTTCAATCAACGTTGTGGAAGAAAATCTACTAAGAAAATCATGTAAGATACATATGTAAAATTTGCAGGTGATACTGAGTCTTGTGGCTTGGTAAAATAGGGTAAAATCAATAACTTGGTTAACTTTGGAGCAACCTAATAATGTGGCACATTTTAATACAAGCAGAAACTAACTAGAACCTCAGATATGACTATGTTTGCCCAAGGCTGTGTCCTCCCCATGAACAGGGCTTTCTTATGTGCTTGTAACTAGTCACTCACAAAGCGGGCTTAGGCAAGAAGTGGGATCCTGTATCTTTCTCCAGTTTACTCTCGAGTTTGTTCAGCATTTTCAGGTCTGATGCATGTTGTAATTTGGGGGTCTGATGCAAATAACATCAAATAAATTTCGCTGGTTTTATGCAGGTGGGTAGATGAATAAAAGTAAGTGCTGTGACAGTCTAAATGAGCAACAGCCATCCTTTTTTTCTGTAATCTATGTAAACTTATAATAAAAAGGATAAATTGCATAGTTTACCAGACTTGAGTATATCACTCCCCATCACCTTTTTCCACCACAAGCTGTGCTATAGCGCAAGCCATACAGATTGTCACAGACATGTCAAACATGCTGATGTCCAAATTTTGTTTCTTCAGAAGTGTATAAGGTGCAAAATAACATCCATGTTTAACTGCAGGCAAACCATTCACAGTGAATAAACACAGAATTACACATGCCCAACCTTGAACTGGCCAGAGTGTGGGAAAGCTCTCCCTTTTCTCAATGAGTCATCCCGGGACACTAAATGTCTCCTTGGCTCTAAAGATAGATTTTATCAGAGAACAAATTTGCTTAACTAGAATAACACAATTTTTCATATAGGGAGATCACAGATCTGTCAGGTAATCCATATCAACCAAGTTTAGAACACAAATATCAGAATTCCTTTCTTTCTGCCTGTTGTACCCTAAAAGGGCAAGGTGTCCCCCTCACTCACCTTTCAGACCAGGAAGAGTCAATGGCCCCTAGTTTGATCAAACCCCTTGCTTAGGAAAGTATTTTTCTTTCCATAATGCCAGAGGGAGTTCAGCTTTCTTCTGAACACAGGCTGCCTCCTTGTGCCAAAACCTTTCTCCTTCTGCAGACTTCCATGTCATGCTCCCCCTCACGTCCTGGAAGCATTTCACGTTTCCTGGGTCCAGGAAGGGTGCAGTTCTCCTCCCTCCAGAGGGTCCCCAGAGTACAGAAAGCAAGAAAAATTATTTTTTTTCCTTTTGACAGCCCTCTTGCACTTTTTAACAGAACACAGTTAATGGTACTCACAGAATAAACTGACCATAAACTTGCTAAATCCGTTAACCATCAGTCTCAATCAGGCTGAACACTTAACAAAATGATTCCTGGGATAAGTCAGCATTTAGCACTATTTGTTGCAACAGCAAAGAGAGCCTGATCTTATATTACGCATATTATATATACAACATATTTAATAAACTTTAGTTCCACTTGGCAGGACAAGCTGCATCCTGTCTCTTTCAGAAGAAACTACCTTCTAAAGAGACTACAGTTGCAAATTTTTCAGACACTAAACCAAAAAAGAAGGTGAAAATTGAAAGTGCTGAGCCAAATAAATCAAATTTAAAAAATGAGAAAACAAGTGTAAGAGAGTATAAAAATAAGCAAACAAATAAAAAGATGCTGTATTATGTAGAAACAGGAAAATATTGTGGCCACAGTTCTTACTGTCTGAGAGAGCTGGGGACGTCCATTCTGGAGAAGAAAATGTTCCAAGAAGAGCTTAGAGCACCTTCCAGTACCTAAAGGGGGCCTACATGAAGGCTGGAGAGGGACTTTTCAAAATGGGCATGTAAGGATGGAACAAGCGGCAAATGCACTTAAGCTGAAGGAGGGCAGGTTTAGATTAGGTATTAGGAAGAAATTCTTTACTGTGAGGGTGGTGAGACACTGGAACAGATTGCACAGAGAAGCTGTGGCTGCCCCATCACTGGCGTTGTTGATGTGGCTCTGAGTAACCTGGTCGAGCGAAAAGTGTCCCTGCCCATGGCAGGGACATTGGAATTAGACGATCTTTTAGGTCTCTTCCAACCCAAACCATTCTATGATTCTATGAATTCTTTTCCACATTGCATAAAGCATTTTATAAAAGCATATCCTGCTTGTAATTCAAGATTATTGTGCTCCATTTCTATTTTGAACTTCTGTGACTTATAATCTCCTACAAGGTCCTTTTGATATGTGAAATAGTTGCTACTTCTTTTCAGGACAGCAAAGATTTTAACATTCACAGATTTATCAACACTTTTCTGAATTTCATAATATTGGCAGTTCTTCTGCTCACATTTACAGCTGATATTAGAGTGGAATAGATTTTTACCTTCTCAATGGCCATATAAGATGTGAACTTTGAATGCACTAATTAAATATTAAACATATTTTTACTTTTAATTTGCACAAACACTACATTGAGTTTTAAGAATAATAGTGTTAAGATATGAAAAATATTATTTATTCATTTTAATTTTGGTGTATTTCTGAGCTGTGAAGAAAAAATAGAAATCTTATCTGTGACATGAACTTAATAAGCTATTTCTCAGCACAGCACTTAAACGAGGTGACAAAAAGAAAAAAGAAATCAAAATTATCTGACTGTTCATAAAATATGGATTTAATACATTAGCTATTAAATATTCTTTTAGCATTGATAGAATGGCTTGAATAATAAATACTTCTTGTTGTAAATAATGTATTCTAGTTCTCAAACCTCTGAGACTCTTATACCCTCAAATTTAATTTGATCAGGTCCAAAAACTCTCAGCTGGAATTTCTCTTCTAACTATTGGAAGGCTGATGTGTTTACTGGGATAACTGGGAGTGAGCGTGGATGCTCTGGATAAATAAAGAGAAGACCCATCTGCCTGGGCTCTGTCTGGCTCAGTGCTGTTTGGTTTGCATCCCCACCCTCCCTGTTCCTGCAGGGAATGGAAACGCCAGAGCCTTCCCACAACTGCTGCTAGCCTTGGGGGAAGGTGTTACAGCTCCCTGAGGGTTATTCCTCTCCCTGAATACAACCAGATGTTGCTAGAGTGCAACTAAATTCTAGAAGGGGCCCTAACATTGCCCATACATAATGGGCAGCCACAGAGGTGTCCTTGTTCACCTGTGTAGAAAGTCCCTCGGCAAGCTAGAAGACCTCACCAGTGTGAAATGGGGTATTTCTCCATATAAGGTAGCATTTTATTTTTTCCTATCAGATGTCCTGACTCAAGTGTCACTGGATGTTTTGTTGTGGTGTGACAATTCTGACATGCTCCATAGGCGAAGGAGGGGAACGTCAGCCAGAGGTACCAGACTCTGACAGGAAGCAAACTGGTGGAAGACTGGATCAAACTGGTGCCAGACTGGATGGAGTGCGTGGATGCTGCCACTCCTTGTCATGGGAAATGGCAGGGCAGTCTGGGCAGCTGTCTGCTCTAGTCACCCCAAAGCCAGGAGCTCCTTCCTGTCCATCTGCCCATGGCACTGGAGAGCCATCTGGGGCTACGTGTAGCAAGGCTGTACTCAGTCTTTGGAGGACAGCAATTTGCCAAAACATCCTGCCTGCAAAACATCTTGCCTGCTAAACCAACCTGTACAGTCACTGGAGGAGCAGTGGTGGGTAGGATGGGTATTATATTTACATAGAAAGGTTAAAAAATACGTTTTGGGTTCCCTAAATATTGTTGGGGAGTACAAAGCCTTTAGCAGTAATAAAGATTACTTATGGCAAAGGAGTGCAGTCTGGAAAGGAGTGCAGTCTGGAAGAGGGAACATTAACAGACAAGAATATGATTAGTTTTTACTGAGGGTCACCACCAATTCAATGCAAAGCAAAATCTCAGAAACTTTCAGCTCTTTTCATGAGGTTGACCTTGCTTACAACCTGCACATTAAAAACAGAGACTAAATAATGCCTGTGTCCTGACCTTCACAGTCGTTTTGGTGGATGTTGCAGATATTATGAGGCATTGACCATAGGAAATATCTAGCAAATGCATTTGAACTTTTTAAACAGGAGTCATGACTAAACACTTAGCATTAACTTACCTTTGTTATTTTATATAGGTCTTTATTGTTAAAAAAAAAAAACCAAACAAAAAAAAGGAAAACATTTTATTTTTGGAGATACTTTGTGAGCCTGAAGGCATATTTTGTGACTACCACACTCTTTTCCATTAGTGTTTCAGATAGTGAGGTCTACTCAGAAACAGCAAACAGGCTTCATTAAGAAATGAAAAAGATATTAAAAAACAGTGTTCTTGGAAATACCCTTCAAAATCCAAGAAAATCTCCTTATCACTCTGAAATATTGTTCTCCTTTTTGACACATGGCATATTAGTGAGGAAAATTTTTAACTAGTATCTCATGAATCTTGTTAACTGTTTTTCTTCTCAGTAATATGAAATGGCATACGTACAGCATCTGTAAACACTCAAGAATCTCAAGTAAGTAGAAGATTACCCCAGCAATGCTTCATCTTTCAGTATTTTTTCAGGGTGATGGCGATGTTTGAAGGGCAGGAAAGAGGACTATCTATTATATCAACTCATGGCTACATTCAGTGTAATAATAACAATAATAATATTTCTGCTTTAACTATAAAGACTTTAGCTACAGTCTTGTATAAATTGCATTATTGTGGGAAAAATAAGCAAAGATGGGATCAATGAGGCAAATTTGGGATTAGGAAAATAATACTGTGCTTCAAGGAGCATTAAAATATGTTTAGATTAATCATGGATTAACATTGTAAAAACTGAAAACCCATTGTTGCTAATCTCTTTGAACAAGACTGAGCTATTCTAAGCCAACACTGAACAAAGTTTTCATTTGTGGAATGAGGCAGGAGTTTTCAACTTTTCTTTTGCTAAAATCCAGATTAAAAAAACCCCACAGTTGATATATTTGTTTCAGCAAAGATTTCCTCAAGGCTTGGGTACAGTTTCATGTCGAGAGAAGGAAAAGAGAGAAAATATCAGCTATGGAATAATCCAAGTGAAAAACCCGGAAAGTGGACAGGAAAAAAAAAAAAAAACGGTTTTATCCTGGGATAAAATATGGCAGATGGTGCAATGCCACCCATTTAAATTGAAGCTGTATCTGCAACCCAAATAACAATCATTCCAATTAAATGCAGCAGAAATAGTAGTGCAGCTGATTTACAAACTGTTTTTCGAATGAAATCTACTTGCAAGACTTTTATGAATTAGAAAAAACTTGCATATTTTGAAGAGTCTGGTTTCATTGTTAAACTAAATTACTTCAAAGATCAGACCAAAGTGAATTCTATAATTCTTGAAGCACTCAGTTTTTAAATCCAACTGATTTATTTACATAGACAATCCACTAAATTGAAAAGGAGAAAGATAAGAATGTAAAGATATTTTTGCTCTCTGCCCTTTTGCTAGTGACTCTGGCCAGTAACCAGCAGAGATCCTCTGCACCTGCAAACTCTTTCAGGTTCCTACTCTATTGAAAAGACTTATTCAAAGCTGCTAATGTCCCACATTTAGTTTTCATGTAAAAAAATTAGAGTTGGAAGTGAAATAACCATGAAGATATGCATTGCTGTGGGAAAGGACTGGCAAGCACAAATACAGGTGTTAGGAAAGTGGTTTGACAAGCCTGGAGGGTGGAAAGGAGAGGAAAAAGGTGAAATAATAATATTTTTGCAATAACATACAGTTAAAAAATGTATATTCAAAACAGTGTATTTTTAATTTTTTTTTTTGTTTCTTTCTTTGCTTGATTTTTAGTATCTCCCTTACTTTCTTGCCTCATTGTACAAGGACTCCTCTTTTAAAGAAGTTGTCCCATGCTGTCCAAAATATGCACATGCACACACAGAGAAATAGGTATACTGGAAAAGTTATTTTACTTAAAATTGAGCTACAGAAACTTGTGTGAATAGTAATTAGAGCTGTCTCCGACACACTGTGCAGTGGTCATCTAATTTGTGGGCATTGAAATCATACAGCCACTTGCTCCACAAGAGCAGTGTCCCTGGGCTGTGGTACAGCAGTTTGCTCCAGTGCCACTTATTTCTTTGCCTGGAAGCATTGGAGATAAAAGACTAACCTTAAGACGATAGTGCAAGTCAATAGTAAGGTCCTGAATGAAGTGGCAGACGCGGCGCTTACAGTCCCTGCTGGACAGCAGTCAATATCAGACATCACACTTAAACTGTCACAATTTGACCTGACAATCCTTTTTCAGAAGGACCAGAAATAGAGCTAGCCAAGTTACCTTGCATTTCTGAAGAAGGTCACGGGCAGGTCGCTGGCAGATGGAAGTGTGTATTAAAGATGTCTGGTATGAGTATGAGCATGAACATTTGTAGCCTGCATAAACATAAATGTTAAGATGCATAAGGAATTGTTACTGTCTAGCTGGAACAGGAAAGTTAAAAGATCTTTATAAGGAACAAAGAGAGATGATTGCTCTGTTCATGTGAAAAAAGAAATTACTGGAAGAAAAAAAAAGAGAGACTTATATAGTCAGCAATATATGTTCTAAAAATGCAATTTCCGGATTAATAACAAAGACACTGTTCTAGTTCACTAGTTCCTTTAGGACGTGCGCTTTTGACCCACGCAACATATTGTGCCCCATGGCTCTTAGCTGAACTGTGTCTTAACTGCACCTATTTTTTTAAAAATGTGTGATGTCTATTAAAACTAGCTGGTGCTTGTACCAGGACCCCAGTGGAAATGAAAGAGATGTCTCGGTGGACTGTCCATTGGTTAAATATTAAAGGATCAAACTTTCATATTTAAGTGTGTATGTAGTATATTATATAAAACAAATTCCCATCTGAATATTTTAAGTTTTCTCTTTAATCTCGGGAAAGCCAGTGTTTCCACCCCCTTACTCTAATTAACCAGATAAAACAGTATTTCAAGGATATATCGCCTATAAAAAGAGTCAGGTTTTTCTGTGATTATATATATCTTTGCTCCAAGGCACTTATTAATTTGCTTAAAAGTCCATGCATCATTTCACAGATTGTTTTAGCACTTGTCATCTTATCAGTCCACGTCTGAGTAAGGCACACTTGAAAAAAAATGAAGTGAAAGATTAAGTATTCCAGCATGCTCTACATTATAAATATAACTGTCTTCCTTTTACAAATGAATTTCCATAAAAATGAAGCAACAGAGAAGGGTGAGAGGTGATGGAGCACAGTGAAAGATGGTGGGCCTGACAAATGCAGCTGGGGAAGGAATCCGAGGCAGCAGCAGGTTAGATACAGCTGGAAATCCTTTATCCCCCTGCAGCTGCAATACTACTTGGCTCCACTATTTCGTGTCTCACACCAGGGAGCAGGAGAAGCAAGTGCTCTGCAAGAGCAGGGGAGAAGGCTGAGAGCTGATGCCCTGCCCTACCCCACCCCAGCAAGGAGATTAGAGCCACCTGATGAGGGTAACCCACAGTCCCCATCACAACGATGTGTCCACACTCAAGGCAAGAGTGTCCTGCCCTTGAATTATTACAGTAGACTGGGAACAGAAAACAGGATCTCCAGGTGAGTGAAAGTGAGACCCAGGCCCTCTTCAGCAACCCTATACACAAGCACACCCCACTGAAGTGCTTAAAATCTCTGCCAAGCTAGCACTGGACAGGATGGGTGTTTAAATTCTGTAGTTGGCTGGCCAGCGGCCACACACCATGCAGCCTAAATGCTGAGGTCAGCCTGAGAGTTACCAGTGGCTGAGATCCCTACCTCAGCCCAAAATTGGGTTTTAGATTAGATCTAAGCCAAATCTCCAAGTCAAGGGCTTGAGTGTCACCTTCCTACCTGTCAAGTGAGGTCTCTAATCATGGGCTGTCTGCACTCTTGCAATCTACATTTCCTAATTTATAGACAGTGGGAGGGCCTCAACAGGAGGCCTGGTTGGTCTGTAATGAACAGTGCAACTCTGTGGACAGATATGTAACAACTGAGTAAACTGGCTCTACAATCAACATACCTGCATCAGACCACCCAGGTGAATTGGCCCTGGTCAGGCAGTTTGACTAGATGATCATTGTAGGTCCCTTCAAACTGACAATATTCTATTCTATTCTATTCTATTCTATTCTATTCTATTCTATTCTATTCTATTCTATTCTGTTCTGTTCTGTTCTGTTCTGTTCTGTTCTGTTCTGTTCTATTCTGTTCTATTCTAGTCTAGTCTAGTCTAGTCTAGTCCATTCCATTCCATTCCATTCCTTCCCATCCTGTTCCATTCTACCTTTACTTACTGTTTGCTTAGGAGTCAGATTGGGCATGTCAACCTTACATATGTACAGCCATCAACCAGCCCTTGCACACCAAAATAACCAGAATGTAGGTGGAGGTGAATGGTATTTAAGTCACTTTGAGCCACTGCAGAGGCAGGTGACTATGTCTAGTCCCACTTTCCAGCTCTTCAGACACAGCTGATTTAAGCAGGTCCTTGCTCTGCTGATTTCTGGTTTTATTTTTTTTAGTAAGGAAAAATCGCTCTCACTATTCATCGCCTGGGAAGTTGTATTTAGGTTGAGAAATCCATGAGGTCACAGGGGGAATAAAAGTTAGCTTTGCAACATTTAAGTACCTTTGAGGATCTGGGCCCAAAGGCTTAATCCTACAGCATCAAATTCAATAGGAGCTTCCTGAAGTCAGAATGGGAAATTGAGGTAAGAATGCGAATATGTTCTTTTATCATTTCCTTCTTAGAGTTTCTATTGATAAAAAGCCTTGGAGTAGCAATTCTTCTTTGATGCTTCTGCTGTAAAATCAGAGTTCAAAGGGGCTGGTTTGGATCTGTACAATAGTCTGACATTTTATCCCTTTTCTTCAGCTGCAGAATCACATAAGCAAATTAAGCAATAGAATGAATTAAAAAGAAATGCTATGAAAATGTTATTAATTTTACTGTCTGCTTGGCTTACTAGAGCAACTTAGCTGAGGAATCAGAATTTGCCAGTTTGAGGGGAGAAGTAGAGTATGTGGTTATACTACACAGGTAGAGGTATGGAGAGGCAGAAAAGGCAAACTGGAAAAAGGATGCAGAAAGGAAGAAATGCAGCTCAATTTAGTTAAGAAGGACTTTGACCTGAAAAAGTCAGGATGAATCTTTGTGATTTTTCCTAACATACATGAAGTATCTACATATTATCTAATATGATGCTACTTTTGCTTACAATTAAATGAAGCAAATTCAAGCTATTATTTTGGTGTACTACCTTTTCTCTGTACCTCTGTGAATGGCCAAATGGTTCAGCAGAAGGTTCAGAAAGTTTTGTTACAGAAAATTATGAAATAATCTGCTGTTAGGAAAGTTTCATCCTGGTCTGGCTCTGGTAGATCGGGTAATAGCCACTGAAGTCTTGAACTGAGATCTGTATAATGTAACAGCATGTTCACACTCTATGTATAAATCACTGTCTTGCTCTAAGCTCTCGGTGTCAATGTCATCTCATTCCAAGGAAAACACTGTGCAAAACATTTTCTGCACAAGAAAATACTTTTATCGGGTTTAAAAATTGTTGCCTCTCAGGTTTATGGCAGTTCTGTTTACTCTTATATCAGGTTAACAGCAATTTTGCCCACTTAACTGCAATTGAATTACTCTGCAAAGGGAGGGATCAGAGAGTGGTTGCACTGAAACTCATTGTTGATTAAATTTGTCTGCAAGCAGCTGCATCCGAAAGACATTTTGATTAAACTTTTCTTCAGGCTTTCCTACTCTATGTAAAAAAACCCAACAAAACAAAACAAAAAAAATAAAATAAAATAAATATATATATATATATATGTATTTGTTTGAGAGGAATATTTTTTTCCATGTGTCTGGACAGGAGAAATACTGAATTCCAGATCTGAAAAAAATTGATTTGCCTCTGAAGGAGCTGATAGATGGGAGAGAAAAATGGAGCTGGATATGAAATAGAAGAAAAACCCCAGATGGAGAAGAGAAGTAATGGAGAAAGTAAGGTGCATTAAGATGAAGAAGGGTAAAGCAGTCAGGACTGAGAATATTCTCACTGTGTTGAATGGAAGGAAGAGCTTCCTTCCACTGGGGGCAGAAGCAGATATCCCAAAGTACTGGTAAAGAACATTGTTAATAGGGAAACATCTAAAATTTCTTTACAGTAGGACACATTTCCTAGCACTGACACAGAATTGTTCATTCTCCTGCTTAGCTGTGGGTCAGGTGCCCCGATAATGTGAGTGAGAAGGTGGAGAGCCATTACACTGAAAAACACAGAAATACACAGGCTTGATACGCTTGAGTTTTGCTTGACTCATAGCCAAGGTTCTGCATCGTTTTTCTAGTGGAACAAGTTTCAACAGAAGTGATTTTATTAAGGACTTGATACACAGCAAGTGTAGAGCAATTCTTCCTGTGAAAATGCTTAAAGCTCTATATGCTTGGGAGATTGTGGCTAAAGTTTTGTGGCAAAAAAATGCCCTGAACTTTGCATAAAAGCTTGTTGTGTTTTTTTTTTTTTTTTTTTTTTTTAGCAATGACCACATTCTTAGAGAAGGAACACTTTTGCAGAAAACTGGATATGGTCATCCTTGTGTACTTCAGTCCAAACTATACAGTAGTGTATATTGCAAATATTAATAGCAGGTTTAGGACTATCCTTTTAGAAATATTTTGTGGAGAATACTTGCATTGTTATGAGAGCCTTTGAATGACTGTACTGTTCAGAGGCAGCCCCTCAAGATTTTTTTAAAGGTCTGGTTATGTTCCAATGAGATCAGAATTATCAAAATGTGGAATTACTGTTTTTGTACATGGTACCCTTAAAAAATAAAAGGAACTTATCAAAGGGTACAATTAATCTCTTCTAAGCGTATTTTTTTTTATAATTAGCTGTCTCAGATATTTCCAAATCCTGCAAGGACACAAGATCAGTCCTTTGAAATTTTGGGGCATATTGCTTTTGGAAAGACAGATAGCAATCAGACTTTTAAGTATAAGCCATGCTGCTTGTGAAACTATGAGCTTAAAAGCTCCCTCCCTTGATCAAATAAAATATTGGTAATGTATTATGAATATTCAGTTTTAATGTTGCCTTTCTAGACTTGTATAAGTTTTCCACAAAGAAGAACTTGGGATTTTAATGAGGTCTCCCAACTTCTCAACAACATGAAAAGTATCACTAGCAGATTAATAGCTGGAATGCAACTGGAAGTTCCCTCTGCCCGTCAGTAATTTAACTGGGATTTTTACTAATCTTTAGCAGTTTAAAACTACTATGCAGCCAATAGTATACAGCCAGAATTAGTAAAACCTATGAAGAAATTCCACACTGTGTGATACACATAATAAGCTTACACAGATTTGGCTTAGAATAAGTTGTTAATTGACAGCATATGACTGCCTAAAATCACACAGATGCTTTGCAAACCATTCAGACAAGCAGTTCTAAATTAATACACATCTAATTCATTATTTATGTAACAAATTATCTCCTTTCACAGTTAACAATAAGGAAAAACATTTCCAAATGGGTCATCACTGTAGCTGGCCGTAGACTTATGTGGGATGCGATTTTCAAGGGCTGGAGAGAGTTGGCAACTGCTTAGGAAAAAAATGAGTTCATATTGGGGCTGGTCCTCATCTCACATCTCAAAAGGAAAGGAGCATAAATAAATAAATATTTTTCCAACTGCTTAGCTATATTTATTTTCCACTACCTCCCTGCCTACAGCAACACGGATGTCCCTTGAGCTCTTGAACCTGTTTATTTCCCATCCGCTACCTGTCCAATTGAAGCAGCACTAATTATCCCAGAAGGCTTTGCTCCTGTCAGTTAAGGCAGAAAAAGCACTCAAAGCCTTCTAGAGATGCACCAGGGCCATTGCAGGCAACAGGTTGTGGTGCTCCTGGTGAAACACATTTAAAACCTGGAGCCACATCCTGGAGCTGGGCAGGAGCAGGGGTAGAACATAAGGGGCAGCAGCATCTGAGAAACTCATTATTACAGACACACGCACTTCCGACCTAATCAAAGTTAGATTTATTTCTCTTCCGTGTGTAATTTGTATTGCTTCGCTCCTGGTGTTGTTGAAAGGAGGTACCCTCCATAATAGGTATTAATCTGCCAAGATTGTTTTCTGCGGGTCCCCTGCTTTTCATTAGGAAATTTTTCATAGCTCATAGGTTTTCCTGTTCTCTACAGACTCTTCCAGATTTGCAGTTTCGGAGGAGAACCTTCCAATTCAAAAGGTAGAATTCAGATAGATGGTCTTACTGTGCAATGAAAAATGGACACCTTGGGGTCTGCTGCAAGTCACACACCTCATGAGCACTCTGAGTACTAAGACAGGTAATTTTATAGGACTAGACATAAAAAGACTTTAAAGAACAAATAGTAAGATGTTAATAAAATTGTAAAAAAGTTCTTCCCATTTAATAATTTGTGGAAATTGTGGAAAATGCATTTTTATTATTACATTTACTGTCTCGGTGTCCACACAGCACCTGTACAAACCATAGCATGATGTTCAGGCAGATGTGGATGATGTGCCAGAACTCACCCTACCCATGAGCAAAGACATTAAGAAAGAACAAATCTTTCCATCTTCCCTACTTCCCTTCAAGCACAGGGACAGGGCAGACACAACGGGGGTATTAAAGCACTCCTAGTATAGCAGTGTCATATTTTTACATCCTCTGGGCTCTGAAAAAAAGGGGAAGAGAAGATGCTCCTATTGGGGCAGCAACTCGCGGCCTTTGCTCTCAATCTGACAACAGCCAAATATGGGATGAAGTGTGTGACAAACGAGAGGCACAAAAGTATTCATGCAGGAAACTTGCAACGTTCTGGGATTCACTCCCTTCATATAAATAATTCATTCTGTAGCTGGAGACTCTGTTTATGACATGTGTAAGATTGGCAGTAAAATATAAGAGGGACCATGTGATTGTGGAGCTAGTTGAAAAATGAGAATTCAAGTTCAGGGAAAAAAAAAGGAAGTGGGAGATTTTGAAATTTGTGTTCATTCCATATTGAAAAAGAACAAGACACTTTGAAACATTTTTTTTCCTTGAAGTAAAACATAAAAAAAGAGCTATTCTCAGAATAGCAATACTGGAGGCACTCATGTGAAATGAAATACTTGCTCCGCAGTGAAATTCCTTCTGTCTGATACAGACAGGAACTTGCACCTGTGGCTTCCACGTCCCAGTTCAACAGTCACTTGGGGAATAGTTTCTGCTTGTCTCTCTCATTTGGATCAAAAATTTAATCCCGAGTCCAAGGGAAAAATGTTGCAATTAAAACACTTCTGGAAAAAGATTTCGGTTTGATGAATCTGGTATTTTGAAATGAAAAAGGTAGAATAATTTTTGATACTGTATGTGCAGCTCCACATGCAACATTTTTTCTCAGCCCCCTCTTTAGCACAAAGAAATTATTAACACTTCATAAGAACTGCTCCTAGGACAAAATTAATAATTAAGATTTTTTTCTTAGCTCCCGTTATTGTTAGTTTTTATAATAGCATTGTTATTTTCCTTCCTCTTCTGGATGTTTTTAAAAAATGCTGTTTCTCAAAATGAAGGTTCCTACTAAATCTGGACTACAGACTAATGCTGAGAACAAGTCTTGCTTTAAATTCTTTTATTAAAGATGACTAGCTGTTGGAAGGACATATGGTGTCTTCAATGGAATATTATGAATTCCTTACTCTACTATGTATAGCTCTTCTCATCCAGCTTTTTGGCATTGCCCTCTATGTGATCCTGTCGTTCAATATTAATTTACCAATCTACAGAAAGCTGTGCTATGTCCTTTCAAAAACACCTCAGCAATGGTGCTGAAGACTGTAGATGTATATGAGGAAATATTTAATGAATAATATTTGAGATGCTGTAATTCTCAGCTGTCCATTACAGGCACCCTCTTTGTCCTCTATGAAGTACAAAAGAGGGAAATATGGCCATAGCTCAGCTGCCCCATTTACATTCTTAGTCTTGATCCTGCCCTCAGCAGGATGCAGAGGCAGCAGTGGCGTGAACCTTTGGCCGTATTCTGACTCCACTCCCGCAGCAGAGGGCTGGACAGAAGAGGAAGGTACCTGAAGGGGCAGACAAAGGTGTGCTAAGCAAGAAGTGCGTTGAATGGATCAGGAGCTGAAGCAATGAGTTCAGATTCCCAAATGAAGGAAAAGTTATCCTGCAAGATAAATGCATTTTTACTGAGGGATGTCAGAGTCTTTGTGTAACAAAATAATGGGAAAATACACCTCCTTGCTGAGTGCTAAATATCTGACTGATGCATCAGCTTGTCCCTGTCCTGCATGATCGTCTTGACCCAGTTTTCCAAAGCTTGATAATGTGTATGTGTGCTTAGATACAGCCTTTTGTTACACAGAGAGGTGTATGATGATCCACATAGAAATCTGTAAGGCTGTGTGCTCTTACCTCAATAAATCTGTAGATTGGTTCAGTTAGCTGAAACATGAAGATCTCTCTGTCATGTGAAATAATGGTTGGTTAATGAGGATTTGGACAGCAAAAATGTGAGAGCTTAACAGGAAAATAGGCCTTAAAACTTGAACAAATTTGCACCATTAGTATGGAGTTCAGTGACAAAGTATGCTTGTCTCCAAGGCAAAGATATTTTGCATATATAATTATCTTAATATTGGGAAATACAGATGTGATTATAAAGGTAAAGCTTTTCACTCTCTTGTTGAGAAAAGAGTGAGAAACTTCAGCCTGAAATAATGCCTGCAATACTAGGACAGATGATAAAACACTCGTCTTGCTTGACAAGCACTGAAACTCCGCTGAGAATGAGAAATTAGAAAAACATTTTCCTTAAGCCCAGAACCAAGATTCTCAAGATGGCACACAAACTTATATCGTAGAGCTGAGGCTCCCAGCACCCACATTTATCTTTGAAACCACAGACGTTTGGTTAATTGGAGACAGCTCCATACGTGAGACACACAATATCGTCTCCCACTGCTAGGCAGTGAGCAGTGCCAGCCAAGCAGATCCTCTTCAGTGTGAGAGAAAAGCAGCTCTGTTGTCCAGGATCCTGACAGAGCATGAAATATCTTTTAGGAAGACAGACTGTGAGTTAGGGAACTTAAGATGGAAAAAGGCCAACCAAATTTCTGAAGTTCAGCCTTTGTGAAGCAAGGAATTGGCGACAAGAAGCAAGCAGTCTGCAGAGATGATCCATCTCAATGTTCACAGAAACGAATCTTTGCATTAGCAGAGATGAGAGATAAACAGAGGTTAGAGATAAGCTCAGGGATCTGCACTGAACCCAAACTGCTAAGCACTGTAATGGCAATAAATATAAAGCACTGCAAATGCGTGTAGGGGGCTGCCTGATTTATTCAAGGCAAAAAAAAAATGTTTGCTGTTTATGTTAAGAATGAATTTTCCCTATGAATAGTACAGACCAACTCTGACAAATTGTGCCACATCATTTCACTGGTACTGTTACAGTCAGTTCTATGAGTAGTCATTCATATTATTATATGAATTATAACATATCTCTATATTACCAGTGTTATCTGTGTTTTGTGAAGAGTTATTGCCTACAGGCAATAAAAATCTTAGGAATTTTTGGGTAAAATAGTTTAAAACTAATTCAACGAAATCAAACCAGGCTTTGGCAAAATAGCCTGTTGAAATGCTTTTGTGAGGATGAAGGCAAAGCCTCATTAAACAGATGCCTGACTTCTGAGCCAATGATGACCCCCTCGAGAGTGGATAACACACCACTTCCAGACAATACTTTCAAACCCTTCAGAGGGAAGGCAGAGAGCTTCAGAGTCTGCTGTGAATTACGGTGTCAGCCCGAGCAGTAAAGGTGCTGCCACAGCATTTGGGACATATCCAAGGACTTTGAGGTTGGAGGGTGATCCCTGTGTTTGCAGGGAACTTCCAAGGCTCACCCAGCCTTGGAGACTGCCTGAGAAGCTGCCCTCAGGTTCTAGGTAAGCACGAAGAGTTGCCACGAGTTAGGATGGCTCTGCATATTGTTCAAGAAATAAGAAAAAGAAATGTTTTAATTTTCCTTTAAGGAAAAGACAATCTCCTCTCTCCCCTACCACAATGTATTTTTCATTTGAGCCCTGAACTATAATGCATTGTCAGTCTTGTATAAAGTGCCTGGGATGGGGGAGATCTTTCTCATGAAGTGCAATCCTGAGTTTTGATTGCTTTTACTCTAAGAGACTCTTCAGTGACAGTACTCTGCTTATCTTTAAGCAGATAGCAAGAGTGCCAAATGCAAGGAAAAGGAAGCCAGTGGGGACTGAAGCTGCCTCTACCAAGCACCTGTTGTCCTCTGAGAGAAGACTGCTCCAGACATTCCAAGAGCCACTATGGAAGTGCTCATGTCAAAAGGTGTGAAGGAAGCCCATGGACCTATTAAGTTGAGCTACAAGTTTGAAAATTTCTTGTTGGAAGTCCTGTCAATCTTTGAGCCACCTCCACATTAGTACTTGATTACAAACATTTTGGAATGAAAAAAAACCCAGTCAGGTATTGTGCTCTTTCAAAGCAGGCCCAGCTGTTAAGAGCAGCTCATGGTACAAAGCTTCAGAAAAGGGGTAAGAAAGAAATGTAGAAATTACCCAGATGCAGAGCTGTCAGCCTGTGCTTGCTAACAAAAGGCTTGGCAACTATGGCAGTCAAAAACACAATCAAAAAAGAAGCTACTGAGAGTGCTCTGGGAAGTGAAAAAGTGCCATCACCTCGCCACTGGGTACAGGTTGGATGTGCTGTTTATCTTAAGTCATTTAAAGGTATCATGAAGAATCTGAGAGATAACCCAAGACAATCCAGGACTGTGGCACTGCAGAAGCTGGGTGGAAATTCGCTAAAAATTCACTGAAAAATACTAGTCACTTTTGCCTGAAACATGTCTATTTTGACAAACATTTGCTTCCCATTGCCTTTATCAAGGGCATTAGTACTAGAACACCTGGTGGTCGCATTTCTTTTTTATACAACTGCCTCACGTTCCTGAGCAGATCAGTGTGATTGCCTCATACAGCCAGGTATTTCTGCTTCTCACTTCTTTCTAAATAGCCAGGTCCTAGCAGAAATGCTTTGCCTCAGTTATTAAGTGACTCACTGTGACTCTCCACTATTGAATTCCATCTGATTGTATTAAAATATGTCGTACAGAAACTCATGATTCTTCACTTTATTGACAGTTCTTCCCCATATTTTGTCATCAGTACATCTAATTATCTCACTCCTGCTTCTTGTGACAAGACAATGAATGAAAATGCTGAATAAATAGAAAAGTATCCTAGAACCAATCCATAAGAAAGTCTTACTCTAATCCTCACTTTAGTCACATACATCCTCCTTCTGTACCACTCATTGACGTCTTTCTTTTACCTACTACTTTTCTCCATTTATAGCTTTTCTGGTCATCATTCTCTTTTTCCACTAAAGTAACAATTTCCCATGTTGAGCTGTGCACACCATTTTATAGCAACTTGAGTAACTGTGGTGTATTTAATTCCCATTCTCTTTTTTAAAGAATCATGTCTCTAAAGACTATGTGCTTGTGTGGTACAGTCTACATGTGCTAAATCCATATTGCACTCTATCTTCTTACCTGTTTATCTCCATTTTATTAATTGTTAATTATTTCAAACTCAGTGCTGATGTCTAGTGTATATTGACATAATGTATGACAAGACAGACTTGTCTGAGCACTTTTTTCCCCTTTTCTCCTCAAACATAGCCATTGCATACAGTTTAATTCAATCAGATGGTATTTTGCCAAACCCACTGTGACCCTGTAAATACTACTGTGAATATCAATTTTCTCAGAATATTGTGATGGAGATTATCAAGTTAATTTTTTTTATTCTCCAGTCTTGTGCCCATTTAAATCTTACTGTTTTTCTTCCACTTAAAATGAATTAATTTTTATTTCCATGGACCCCACTCTCATTCACCATCCTGCTATATTGGTAATCTTAATAATTTTTTAGAAATTAATGTTGACTATAAATTTAGTTTGAGGACCATATCTCAGCTATCTTTAATCTCCTTCCCATTGTTACTCCATTCCTGTTCACCTACTTCTTATTGTCTCTTGGGGTTTTTTCTAACTTTTTTTTTTTTAATTCATAAAGAATTTTGTTTTATATATTTTCTTTGCAAAAATTTATCACAGCATATTTTTTCAGTGATTTTATCATTTTATCCTGAGAGTTCTGACCTCTAAAAGACATCTTTTTCTTGGGCATTTATTTTCTATTCTTAAGATATATTTTTGGGGATCATTGTTCAATATTCAGACATGAAAGTCTTCCTTGGGTGTAAGATTTTAGCAGTTCTATAGGGCACAAATTCCATGTGAATTTGTCAAACCTACTTCCCATCCCTTGACGCCAGTAAGCAAGCCAAGTGTCTCATAAAACATCACAATTTTCAGCATCACAATTGGCAGTTATTGACAGTCTCAGTGGAGAGGACAATGACTAGATTGGCAACAAAAATGAATTAATTTGTCATTCTGAGTGGATCTCCTGTAACAAGGCTAAAGGAATTTGGCAGCTCATAATTGGAAATCTTGTTTTTTTCTGGCACTACTCTCTGTACAGTGAACGATGCAAAGGTTTTAGAGTTATCACTTTGGTACTCATTGGTAATTAATCAGATAAAAATACTAGCCAAGAAATATCAATGCAGCTAATGAGAAATAAAAACCAAAATGGGAAGCATGCTCCAACTTGGAGTTTGCTGTCTCTTAAATGATTCTTTCAGCTGCAATTTGGAGACAGCTCTGCAATAGGAACAAGATTTTTAAAATCAGCCCTAGACTTGAGCATAATGTTTGTGAGCAAATTTTACAGATCAGATGGAGGTCTTGCCAGATGCACAGATTTCAGTGCTTTATGAACAACTGCTGTGTTTAGAAATGTGGCAACAGGTTTTTTTGACAGTGTCAATTAGATCTTCTATCCATTGGATCTTGCTGAGAAAATTGTTATCTAACAAGTACTGCCTATAAAGGAGTGCCCATACATGCTGCATGGGCAATTCCCTTTGGAGATGTTTAGGAAAGATTGTAACCATTTTCTTTTACAGCCTGTTTACTTGCAGATTATTTTCTCAAACTTGCAGCACTGCTGAGCTACATACACATTTGTTCTGTAATTTCTACCGAAGCCATTGTCAGCTGATGTGAGATTTCTGTTAGGCTCTAATGGCAAATAGAATAACTCATGATTTTATACCCTGTAGGACTCCACTTTTCTCTCACATTGTCTTATTGGAAAAAAAATAGTGTCCTTTACAGTTTTGAGTGGAAAGACTGGGGACAGTTGTCCTTTAAATGAATCCCTCCTTTCCATACCTGTGTTTTCTTCTGCTTCTGGAGAGTGATTTTCTCTTCTGTCCCTTGGTACTGAGTATCTTTGTAGAGAATCCCTCTACCTCTTTCTTGTTGTTTCCCTACTTCCCCTTTGCCATTTTCTGGTAGTGAAACTCTCTCTGATCATCCATGCAGTTCCAGGCTATGCCCAGGTTTTCCTGTATTTCAGTCTCCCACACTTCTTAGCGTTTAGTCTTGCTCTCTATCTCCCATGATGGTTTCTCAACTTTGTTTCTTGTTTCACTGTAGGTGCCTTTGTATTTTTACCTCCCAGACCGAAGTGTGATGCCTGTAGGAGTCACAAAAGAATGAAGATTGGGCTTTTCAGTGTCTGCTTACACACCACCTGATGACCTGCCTCCTTAAGCTAGAACTAATACATGCACAGCAAAGAAGAAGGATAAACAAAGACAGACTTGATAAAATTTCATGGTTTCTTTGGAACCCTTCATGACTCCAGAATGAACACAGTTGCAATTGAGGAGTGGTTATACTGTTCAACAATAAGTGATCTAGAAAAGATCACACTTTGGTGACAGTTTGTTGCTCATAATTTACATAATTAATTATGTAATTCTGTAAAAGAGGTGCAGAAGTATCTCACAGTACTGAATTACTAGACAAAGGCAGATG
Source organism: Acanthiza pusilla (assembly GCA_036630365.1). NCBI lineage: Eukaryota > Metazoa > Chordata > Aves > Passeriformes > Acanthizidae > Acanthiza > Acanthiza pusilla. The sequence continues at coordinate 33,452,635 of JAXCHO010000034.1, forward strand.
CTAATTACCATAGATGTATGTAAAATAATGTACATGGGATAAAAATCCTAACTTTGCATGTATCATGAGCTAATCATCACCACCCAGAAACAAGGTCTTGGGGTTTTGAGCTCTGTGAAAACATGGAAGTAACACAGTCATTCAGTATCAGACAAAAAAAGAAAAAAAAATAAAGGAAAAAAAAAGAGAGAGAGAAGAAGAAATTGAATGTTAGGGATTTTAAGGAAAGCAATATAAAACAGAACAGAAGACTAACATTACTCTGCCACCACCTGATGGTGATGAATCCCTGAGGCATGTAGAGCTCGAACACACTGTGTACTTCTAGTTGCTCCATCTCAAAAATAAAATGATAGAGTGGCAAGAGGCTCAAACAAGGGCAACAAGGACAATGGAAAATCTGGGATGGTTTCTGAGCCACACAGGAACCACAGGGCAGACTGGAGAGATGGCTGAGGGGGTACTGAGGAGAACTGCCTGTCCTCTGTTTTCCTTCTCTACAAAACCTAAGAGGGAAAACCAGCAACTGGTAAATGCAAAGCAGACAAGAGGTTGTAGTTTTCCTAACACTAAATTAAAGTGTGGAATTCCCTAATACAGAACATTGTGAATGCTAAAAGTTCACATAGTTTGAATGGTGTTTGGAAGAGTAGTTTTATGGAAGAGACTGTTAAATCCCACTTTGCTTGTCCTGTACTTGCATTCTTGGCGAGCAATACTGGATTAAACTGAACATGGGTCTGCTCTGATGTGTCTGTTTCATCTAAATTATTATCGTAATTTTGGCATAAACGTTATTTTTTTCTCAAGGAAACACAGGGCTGTGATGGTTATTTTTTGCTGCAAAACATGCTCATGTTTAGAAAAAAGTTTAAGTAATCAGCCAATAACAGCAATGAGAAATGTTCTCAACACTGAAATCCAACTTGTTTGGTACATTAGATTGTTTCTAGAAGATGCTGGTGCAAACCTCTCCTTCAGACTGGGCAACCTGATAGCAGGTTTGTGGCCCAGAGGAAAATCAGTGAAAGAGCTGCTTCCAGCTCCCCACACCAGCAGCCATGTGAGACTGGGAATGAGTGAAAGTTGATGCTGATGCTCTTCTCTTTTCAGTCTCTCTAGCATACCTACCTGCTATATTCTTTGGGTCTTAGCAGTGACCCCTGTCAGTCAATTCCCATGCTAACAGCAATGATAGACATCTTTGTTCTAGGCTATGTCCAAAACACTAAAAAGTGTGAGAGTTGCCTAGCAATGTTAGAAGGACACTAGATTTTCTAAAGGATTCATCTCCCAAACAGAAGTTGTACATTATTTGCTCATACAGGTTCTTATACAATTATTTTCTGAATGAGTATGTGAGATTTCATTCACATATGAAGCAAACGTATAAAACCATATTGCCTTGAATTATATTTCTGTCTTCATCCAAATAAATTAAAGAAAAATGAAGCAACTAATTTGTAATAAATAAAATAGTAAATTAGATTGTGACTGAATATCATAAGAAACTGCTTTTTTCCCTTAATGAGACCATCTGAAAGCCTGAAGTGTCTGTTAGCACCTCTTCTAACAAGGAAAACTGACAGAAAGTTCTCTGTGAGGAGTCTCTGTTTTATAAGGTGATTTATTTCAGGACATTAGAACACCACTAGGTTGACCCTTCAATGACACATGGCCCATTTGTTCTCTCATCCTCTATTTAGAGGAGAAATGAATATGTGGGTGTTTCTGAAAATCAAAATACAGAGCAACTCACCAGACAGAACTCAACTAGTAAGTAAGATGGACGACTTTGTAGGCTTAGAGCTATTTCTACATACCAGGTTAGGTTCAAGTTGGGTCTGCAAAAAACAAAACAAAAAAGGGGATTTTCAATATATTTTGCAGGTCTGTTGCAGTTTCCAAGAAGAGACTGGTTTCACACATGATACAAGTGATATTTAATTCTTTATTCTGGCACTTTCTGTCCAATTACATGTGCCTTTTAAATTAAAAATTTAGATCCTTGCCCTACAATAAATAAAAACTACACATGGTTGGCCTCTTTGACATCACTGACTTAATTTGTTTGTGAAATGCTGCTCACTCACCCTCCCAATTCCCTCTCACCTTTCCTCAGGACCTTCCCAATTTCCAACCATCAATGTTCATGATATCTACCATGTTTCTTTCCATTAGTATCACTTTTTATGCATTGCCAGTTCATGACGCTATAAAAATGCAGCTAAAATGAAGAGTCAAAAAAGAGGAAGTAAAAGTGAGCCATTTCAGGCCTTTGTCTTTGGCTGCCTTTCTCATTTGTGAGATATCTCAGGCTGAAATAATAACTGGCATGAAGAGAAAGGCAGACTGTGCTGTTTCTAAAGCTCTCTGTTCCATGAATGACTTACTTAGCTTCCTAATAATGTTTCACCGCTCTCTTGATTCCTTAACATGTTTATAAGGAATATTTGCATCCTAAATATCCCATGGTGGGACACAAAATTATGTTTTGGAGCCATGTGAGCATAGCTTCCATTGTCTGGCCCCTTACTGCCCGTTCTCAGTAGAACTACTTCTTGTTCAATTTCATGCTTTATTTAGGTTGAAGTAGCTCCTCTTTCTTTGGATATTTCTGAGCTTGGTTCTGAGAAGCAATTACTTCAGATGTCACAAAATTTCTTTCCTTAAACTGTGCCCCAATGTTATATTTTACCAGCTAATATGAGGATAATTTAAATAATTTGATATGAGAAAGGAGGTACAACTTATTGTCAGGAGGTAACACCTGGCATTAATTCTGTTTCCAAGAGTCATTCACATTCACTGACTGAGAGACTGTGACTGTGAAATGACTGCAGAAGCAAAGGAGAAAGCAGAGCAGTAGTTGCTATTTTTTTTCTTTTTGTAATTCATATCTCTTCGCTCTTTAAGCAATTCCTTCCAGTTTCTTCAAGTGTGAGCAACAGCAAAAGTGGGGAGCAGGGTGGAAGGTACTGCTCTCTTGCTTGTTGCTTTCCACCTTCATGGGCTGAACCGGAAGGCAAGGTAGAAGACTGTAGGATTAAGATATGTTATAATGAACAGTGCCCTTCTCTCCATCTAACAGGATTACCTAAAAAGAATTTTCTTTCTTCTTCCCTGAGATAAAATTCCTCCTTAAGATCCACCAGAGATGGGGGTGGGGATGAAGAGCACCCAGCCAAAACGATTCTTAATGGATCAACTGCAGGATATAAGCAGTAGTTGTATAAATACATAAGATAAAATAAAGCAATGTGTAAGAAGACAGCAAGTGTTAGCTCTCCTTTTAGCTGAAAGAATGTGTGCTTATTCTTGGATTTTTCTGGAAGATGTTCAAAGAGTTTCTCTGTTTTTAGAAATACACACATGTTGCTTCCCATTATCCAGGAATGTTTCTTTTCTCGGGCCAATTTCTTCTGTGCATGAGAAGAATATAAAAAGATCCTTCAGGTAAGGTGTTTAAAGTAATGAAAGAATAGAACTTGAAACAATTTTTACAATTGTTTCATATATTTTTCTACTGTTTTAATCTACTTAAGGACTAGTTTTAAAAGACACTTAAAACATTTGCTTAAGACATATTGAAAAAGATACATCATAATGTAAAATGTTGTTCTGGGATATTTCAAGATGAACAAGTACAAAAGTGTTCCTGTAATACATTTACTTGTCTTTTTTTTTCACATAAAGAAGTGACTTGCAAAAGCATATTTTCAGTGTAATTACATGTAATGCTTCTCCAGTATTTTTTTCCTGAAGGTAGATAAAACTAATCCAACCTTATTTGACTGGCTTTTCTTTATATAATTCAGTCGATGGCTTTGTGTTTGCCTTTCCCTCTCCACACTTCTCTTCCTCTTCCTCTTTACTTTTCTTTTCCTTTTATTTTGGTGCCTTTCCACTCAATTTGCTCCACTTTCTCCTCCATTCTCTACTTTTGCCTCTTTCTCACATGAGTATCTAACCCAGAAAGACCAAAATTTTGCTTCCTACATGCATCCATTCTTTATTTCTTTTTACTGCATTTGCCGTGACAAACCAACTTCCTCTTCCAAAAGACATGCTATATTCCTTAGCAGAAAGTACTACTTAACTGCTGTTGAGAATTCTCCATGTGCGTATTTAAGTTGCTTAGTCGAGAAGTTCTCAATACATACAGAATCTGTTATTGTATATTTTGTAGCTTATTTTTACTTTGCATTTTCTGCATTCAGTACTCACACATACCTATTGTTTGCTTGATCTTTGCAACTATTTCTAAAAGACCAATGAAGCCTTCATAATTTATATCTACTTTCTGCTCTCTTGTCTTCTCCTTAACACTTTCTTCTTAGTATTTTCTCCATCTCTCCTGATAGACCTGTTTTTCTTTGTCTCCCAACCTTCCTTGTTCACATTCCTGGCTTTTGAATCAGATAGTGGGTGATTCATTTGACCTACTTGATATGTGTATAGCAAGGCAAGACAAATTGTACCACAGAATTGCCTGTTTCCTTTTATTGCCATTACCTACAAAGGGTTAGTGGATGACTTGTTCAGACACAAATATCTACAAAGTTAGAGGAAGGCCAAATAAATCCACAAAGCAGAGAAAACTCAGTGTGTCAGATTCCCATTTCAATCTGGGCTGACTGTTGAGGTACTTAAAGAATGAATCCATTCTACCAAGTCTAGGGCTGGACTGGTTCGCAGGCAGCAAACAGGGTGAACTGGGTAGGAGGCAATGCCAGGCCCTTGCAAAGAAAGACAAATGCCTCACTGAGATGATAAAACATGGAAATGCCATGCCAAGATACACAAGTAAACCTTCTGTTCTATCAACACGCTCCAAGTAATAGCAAGAGCAAAATATCCAGCCTGGGCTACTTGGAAATATCAGCCATGAGGAGAAGTTGAACAACCTGGGAGTAATTTATCCTGAAGAAGAAACATCTGAACGGGGATATGACATTAGCCTTCAAATACATAAAAGATTGATGAAAAGAGGAGAGGCACAATCTGTTCCCCCTGTCCAAGGTGCACAGGAGAAGATACAAAGAGCATCAGTGGCAATAAGAAACATGATTTACAAGCATTTTTTCTATATTACTGTAAGTGTCATCGGAATAAAAAATATCTTACTCGGTGCATGAACGTATGTATATATTTTAAAAGCCTTTCACGTGAAAGCCAGCTGGTAAATGCTAAGCTGTAAAACTGTGGCTCAGGTTTCAACTGCCTAGGGAACAAGAAGAGCACTGTTTCTCTGATTCATAAAAGGGGTGTGTGCTTGTCACCATCTCTCTTATCCTTTTGTCTGTACAGAAACTGGACACAGCTTGGGGCTATCAGTGGAGAAAACAAGCCTTTAAATTGTAAGCTTCAGGTAGTTAAGTATCAGTATTTGGCTTTTTTAGAGGATGGATTAGCACCTCATTATTGTTTTAGGCCTTTATATAATGTCATGGGCATCTCAGGTATGAGTTTTTATATCCAATCAGTGTTTGAACACCTTCTCATCCGTTTGTGGCCTCCACGTCACAGAGGCATAAAGGGCCCACAGAAATATGAGGGGGATGGATACTAGAGAAGTGAAAGTTTGAAATGAGAAATGAACTTTTTCCCTTCTACCACCTTCACCAAGGTACAGACAGAACTAGCGGGGGAGACATACTGAGGTGGATCAAAAGTGACAGAAAGACAGCTGTGCATATCTGGCACACATTTGCTGGAATAAAGCAGCATCTGTATACAATAACCCTTGCAAAATTTGGTTTTGGGAAGGATTCACTTTTCCAAGTTTTGTTGTTTATTTCTCAGTGGTGGTTCTAACAAGCACTGGCTGGCAAATCAATGTATTTCTGAAGTTGGCAGATGTCTTTAAAGCATATTTTTATCCTGGAGAGAACTGGACTAGGTCTTTATTTCATAAATATTATAGTCATTTTTTCTGCATCCTCCTCTGCCTAATTCAGTGAAGCAGAAGTAAACAAGGCTGACAATGTGGCACAACTCACCTTGAAATAAAGAAATGGACATTTACTGACCACAGTAAGAAAGGTACTTGTTCTTTAAAATAATGAACATAAAGGGTCGTATTCTCTGATAATGTCAATGGACATAGCCCTGGCGACTTGTATTATCTAATTGTCTGGCTGATATTCCCAGCATAGGATGGAAGGACTATATTTTCAATGCACTTTTCCAAAGACTGAAAAGTGAAATTAAAACTGTAGAATCAAAAGTAGTATTTTTTATGTAAGTACTCCCTTTGTTATTTATTCACCATTGTTATTCATTCCTCTCAGCATATTTTTAACATGAGATGGGACTATATGTGCAAATTTTAGGGAACCTCTAATTGTGACAAGAGTTAATTTTTATGAAGAATAGTGAAAGATATCAGCTATCCTTTGATTCCTTAAAAAACTGTCTGACATATATAAACTTGTGCTCAGAATATACATGAAAATAAATATATACACATGCATATTTTTTTCAGAACTTATGATCCTTTCTCAGCATTTCCTCCTGTAGTACTATATTATTCATAGATGCAATCTTGCAACATTCCTACTATCACCTTGACATCAAAGGGAACTGACTATAGTTATCAACTTACATTTAAGGTGTAACACTATAATTCCTGTGTATTATATTTTTGCTAAAAGGACATTTTTCAACTTAAACTGTTTGCTGCCCTGTCGCCACCAAAATTTTTAGTTTCTTCATAAGAATAGGGACACTAATACGCATCAGAAAAAAGAAAATAAATTATTAATGGGTACTAAGAAGTAACAGAAGTTACATAAAACGTCAAATCAAGATTTCCCTTTAGCTGAAAATTAAGGTTTTTATGAAAACCTTTTTTAAAATTTACTCCTATGAAATCATAATGGTTTATCTGTCTGTTGGCATAGGGAACCAAACTTCTTTCTACCAAATTGATTATAATGCTATATGTGGTAGAACAAGAGATTATAATTAAATTTCCCGCAGCTTGGGATGTTTCTGAATGCTGTATTAAGACATTTGTACATGCTGTGCTGCATGGATGCTGAAGAATCATTAGGAAAGTCTGAGAAATCTGTTTATTAAAAAGATGATGATGATGTTAAAGAGTCCATAAGGAACTGAACAGCACACTCAGGGGGAATAAGGACCCAGGTTATTCTTTTTTAATATAAAAATGGAACACCTACTGATGAAATACCTGCAAGAAACTTTCACCATTTCATCACATGGCCTTACTGACTGCTGGAAAATGTGGTGTGATAATGGATTTTTTCTTTGTTCCTATTTTTTTTTTCAAATGTGACTGCCACAGTCATTTATACAAATGTTATTATTGCTCCTGTAGTAAGTTCTGCCTTGGTCTAGAAAAATGCACCCTAAAATAATATTACATAGAGGGATACAAGTACTCAAATTCTGTGAGAGTTATGATTCGATAAAAAAGTTGCTTTTTCAAATATACATTTTTAAGCTCAGAAATCTTAAGTGGAAAATGTAACACAAGATGAGAATTCATGCAATCAGGGAAAATGCTTTGCAGCATACTATTCAAATATCTGTAATGAGGGCTGATCACAAGACAAAGGAGAACAGACTTGTAGACAATGTTAATTTCACACAGATGACTTTGATGTAAGTTGTAAAAGGTTGAACAATTACATAGGAGAAATATTTTGTGCTGAACAATTTTGGCTGAGAGAACAAAATGATCACAGTCCCATGGAGCCCTCCCACCTTCACCTGGTTCATGAATGCCAGTGAAGCTAGGAATTCTTTGGGTAAAAAGATTACCAATGGGACAGTGACTAAAAATTCCAGATTTACTTATTTATCTGTTTTTTTTTCTAATATCATGTAATATATTACATATTTATTATGTTTTATATTACATTTCCATGTAAACAACACAGCAAACTTTGAAGAGAATAACACTCTTGTAGGTGTCTGTTCTGTTGTCAAAATACGTGTTCAACAGCTTTCAGCAGCATGTTAACAACTCGTCTGACATCGAAACCATGTTTGCTCTCGTGTTGAACCTTTGTCTTGAATCCCCACTTTTAACGAAGTGCAGGGCAAGAGGATTTAAGAGTGGCTGGTTGCAGAGGTCAGTAGGTGGGAGAAACAACAGTCCTATAACTCACCTTCAGTCAATTTAACTGCAAGACAAACTCGGGATGATGAGAACTGTGCCAACCACGTATGTGTGCTGACATGCTGCAGAGTGTGTTTCATGATTCATCAGCCACACCATGATTGATTGGCCCAGCATCCTGGCAGAGCCCAGAAATTTTTTACTTGTCTCCAAATGTGTTCCATGATTCTTCAGGCAATTTCTGATTGATTGGCATGTGGGCTGAACCTAGATTTATTTTTTCCCCATGCACTGAAATATTTGTTTGATGATTCATCGCACATACCTATTGACTGGCACATTGGCAGAGTCCAAAGATTCTTTACAACATAAAATACTGTTTTATGATTTGTCAGGTAAATTGAGTGTTTCCTGCTGACACTTGTAGATAAATTCTGCTAGCATGAACTGGAGAGAAGAATACAACCTTAGCTTACAGGTACTTAGGGTAGTGATAGAAGATATGGTCACAATTTTTAGCAAGAGAGAACAGCTTCTTTTGCCTGAATGTATAGTCGGTCATTGCACTTTTTAAACAGCTGGAAAAGACATCACCTTGAAGAGACCATGTTGCAAAATGCAAAGTGAGGGCATTACTTTTACACATTAAATCTTGTTAGTATCAGTCTGGAAACTATGCTGAATACAACAGCCGAGCATGACTAAAGCAAATAAAGCCCTTATCTATGCCTGTAAAGAGAGCAGATTTTAACGAAACTTTAAATTGAGCCATTTGCCTTGCATCACCAAATCACACCACCAGTCTCTAACTGGTTTTTAACCATACACACATTACTTGAAAGTCAAAGGAGAGATTTTAAAAGCTGGCAACAACTTTTGCGCTAGCAGTTCAAAATGGGAGAGACAAATCAGAGTCTCTTCTGAATACTTGTAGACAATTATTCTTAGGTCATCCTTCCCTGCCCTCCCCCCTGATGAATAACATTTATCCAGGGTGACAGATCCTCAATTTGTAATTCAAAAAATGATTTATTTAGCATTACATGTCATTGTGTAAGAATTGACTCCGTGACAAAAGTTTCTGGGAAGTTGATCTTTTCTTTTGTCCAGGAAGATGGATGCACTTTCTAACGTCGGGTTTCCTCCCACAGTTATTGAAACACAGAGACCATCACCTAAAATGTATCCCTTATGAACCAGGAAAATTATATCCCATACGTTTCTGCATGGTGTGTGCATATTTCTTCAAACTCTGCCCTCACAAGTATATTTCCACATCTACAGAAAATATTCTACAGCCTGCTTGGAGTCATTGCAGAACCTTTTTTTCCTGGTAAAATGAAGCCTGAATTGTAGTCGTAATTCTTGCTATTCAAAGAAAAAAATATTAGTCTTATATGTTTTCAACTCCTCTGCCACTATAATTAGCCTATTTTTTATGTCTACTTTAGCAGCAAGGAAGGGTATAGATTGAACAATGTATCACACAGATCAGTTAACAAAATTGGTGCTCCTGGGGTAACTAAAGGAGTAAATGATAAGGAAGAAGAAAAAAAATGAAAAGAAAGAAGAGAAAAACATAGGCCTTTTCCAGTGCAGAGGAATGGAAAAAAGGAAGTTGAGTCCCTTCTGAGTGGACTGTAAAATAAAGACATTAAAACCAAAATTACGTTATGCACTGAGAAATCATAGCACAGCAATAAAAATCATGAGAGAATTGAAAAGGATGTATTCTGATGGAAGTTACAACCTGGGTAGTGTTAAGCTCTTTGCCAGGAAGAAGAGGCTATGGACAACATTTTCTAACTAAGATGGCTTGCTAGATTAGTTCATGTGGTTCTCCTAGTTGAAGGAGAACCATTAACCTTCCTTCTTTTCTCTCCTCCTCCTGTGCAGGATTTCCTTCTCTGGGCTTGCCTCCAGGGACGTCTGTTACTGGAAAGGGCTACCTCATTCTGCAGTTCAAATTGCAGAGATCAGCCAGTGAGTGAAGGTCTCCTTTCCTCCCTCCCTCGCTCTTGGCCTCCCTCCCTCCCACTGAATGTTTGCATTTGCATTCCTTGTGACTTTATGCAGCTGAGGCATCATATGTGTCATGACTTCTGCAGGTCTCTGACATTATTGTAGGGTGCCACTTTTAGTACTTTTATAGTTCCTCCTTCAATTAAGAAAGGATTGGTATCAATTCCAAGCCAAATGTTTTTTTTCTAACCTTGTCTGCATAAAAGAAGTCTACTCAGGTTTGTTAAGAAAGGGGATCAGAAAAATCACTGTTTCCTCCTTAATTGATGTACTTGGATTTTGGCTTACAATGATTAAACTTTTACTGACTCCTTCACTCTAAGAAAGGCTCCTCAAATCTTAAATTCCACTGCACAAGAGATTTCATCAACTTATTTGCAATTGGTTTTAAAAGTACTAACTAAATGGGAACTGCAAGTGCTTCTTTTAAATACTTTTCTCTTGTAGGAAAGATCTTAAATGGTATACGACTGCTTTCCTTGCTTCTTGGCTTATTTGAATATGTAGAAATAAATTGACAAGAAATAATTAATATAATTCACATGAGAAAGATGTTGATAGGAATGAAAGCAGCCAGTTGTGCATTTTCTAAATAACTGGGCTTCAGTTTATTACAAGCCATCATATTTTTTTTTTTTACCACATTAGGAACTAAAGCCTGAGATGCTATTTATGAGGCTGCAGAAAATGAACAAAACCCCAGCTATTGTGTTGGGGCCCCAGGACGTGCTCATGTTGCCTACAGACTAGTCTAAAAAGACAATGTGTAATATGTAATGTGCGCTGATTTGCATCTTGTGAAGCCACTTGTGCACTTGCCAAGAGCAAAGTACTGGTGTGTAAACACTTTAATTTTACTTGGTGTGTTTTTCTGTCATCTTGTAAATTTTGTGGGCATTTATGACTATTCAAACAGTGGAAAATTGTTCTCATAAAACCAGAGAACATTTTGAAGCCGGATTATCACAAAATCCAAAGTCAATAAAATTGGGGTCAATTGAAACAGTTTAAAGATACTGTTTGCTAACAGAAAACTCTGCCAAATATATCACTAAAGCTTTCTCTGATTCAGACTGACATATGTCAGCACTGAAATACTGTATTGTACACACTATTTCCTGATACAGTTTATTAACTTGGTAATCTAATTTTGTAGTCTTTTGCCTGAAATGGGTTAAAAAGCAGAAACAATTTAGAAAGCATGTATATTATCATTAAACAGTACTTAATATCTTTCTAAACTTCTGCATTTTAACATAAAAACAGAATACACAGTGGAAACATACATGTCAAAAAAATGGTTGTATTTGTATGCAAAACCAAAACCAATGACAACCCCCAATTTTATGCATTACTCATCCTGTATACCTTCTGCACAAAAATGGGAAAATAATATAAGAAAATGTAAATGGAGGTGAATTAAAGCAATTTTTGGGTTTTACTCATTTTCGGTATTGCCATGGAAGAATGTTTCTTGGTTTTAGTGTACTTTCCCATCAGCTGAAGAGATGGCTGTAACCCACCATTCATGAGAAGCAGTGATGAGCCTGTCACTGTAAGACAGTGTGATCATGGAGACCTCCCACATCCAGTTTTGCAGTGATATTTGGGAAGAAGAACGAGCGGCCACTCATTCTCCAGGCATTTCTCTAGCTGTTTCTACACCTCTTGATCTCAAAGAACAGTAAGGTGTCTGTGGTGTGATTACATGCAGATAAGGAATAACAAGTAAGACAGCTGATAACCCACAGGCCATTAATTTTCTCTTTTAGTGAAATCCAGATAAAATCATCGGTTAATTTTCAGATTTTTATAGCAATGTGGTTTTAGTTGAAGCTCATTTATCCGTGGTCATTCTAAAAAATATTACTATATAATAATAAACCTGGCCACTGCAATGTGAAATAAAATCATCTTATTCTTATATGATAAAATGTGTCCTGACATTATGACTTGACAGCTATTGAAGAAGGGTCAGACAAAATTATTTTTTGAGAGAGTCTCAGCTGTATAACACTTGGCATGCTTTGTGTTATATGACTGCCCATGATTGATAGTCTGAGCAGTAGTGCTGGTACTCGTTTGTGGATACACAGGCGTGAGGAAAGCACAGGCCTGGAGTACTCCTTCCTTTCCTGAGCCATGGACACCATCAGGTGCATTTGTGGCTTTGTGTACCAGGAACCAGCCATTTCTGCCTCCCGGGCCGTCAGACTGGAGTTCCTCTGCTAATAACACGCCCAAATAATTACTGCACTATCACAGGAAGCCTGACTCCAGCCCTGCATCAGGCCGCTTCTTCATTGAATGTAGTGTGTAATTTATAGGTTAGGTTTTTATGAGGAAAAAAACAGCTCTGTCTGCCTGCCCAGAGAGAAAATGTTTCAAAACAGCAAACGAAATAGTATTTTCGTAAGGGCACCCCGTGACACTAAGGACAACACTTCCCAGGCCGAACACACAGCAGTGTGCTTCCAGCTACATGTAATTAGTGGCAAAATCCAACAGGTGGCACAAAAGTATTTGAATTTTATATTGATTTAAATCATATGCCGTTAAATTACCAAATAAAGTACGGGGGCATTTTTGTTTAAAAATAAAAAAAGGGGAGGGGGGGAGGAAAAAAGGGAGAAGCGTTATCCCGAAGCGGCGAACGACACCCGCCCGTGCCGGGCACCGGGGCGAGGCCCGCGGCTCGCTGCCTCTCGGGCAGCCCCAGGCAGCCGGGACCCCGGAGCCCCGGGGAGCTGACACGGTGCTCCCCTCGCCCCCTCTGCCCAGCGGCGGCGGCGGCTCGGCCGGCGGGACGAGGCGGGGGCCGGACCCGGGGGATGCCCCTCCACCCCTCCACCCCTCACCCCCTCAAGCCCGCGGCCCCGGCCCCGGTGGCGGGAAGGATGGAAGCGGGGCGGGCGCCCTCCGCTGGCCGCCGCGGGGCCCGAGCGGGGCCGGGAGCGGGGCCGGGAGCGGGGCCGGAGCGGGGCCGGGAGCGGGGCCGGAGCGGGGCCGGGAGCGGGGCCGGAGCGGGGCCGGGAGCGGGGCCGGAGCGGGCCCGGAGCGGGGCCGGGAGCGGGGCCGGGAGCGGGGCCGGGAGCGGGGCCGGGAGCGGGGCCGGAGCGGGGCCGGGAGCGGGGCCGGAGCGGGGCCGGGAGCGGGGCCGGAGCGGGGCCGGAGCGGGCCCGGAGTGGGGCCGGAGCAGGGCCCGCCGGCACCGCGTCCCTCTGCTCCGCCCGGGTAAGCGGAGAGGGGATGGAGAGAGGGAGGGAGCGAGGGAAGCACCCGCTAAGCCTCTGTCCCTTTGCCCGCCGTAAATAAATCCACGAGTAAAGAACTTGGGCCTTCAATGTCGCCCGCTAGGCAGCTCTAATAGTGGCTTTGAACCACTGAGAAGGTGACTGAGATTTTTAAAAAAATGGGTTTGTGCTGGAGGTTTGTGTGGAGAAGGAGGAGAAATGAGGGTTCTCAGACACCTGTGGAAAGGAGTGTTATAAAGGCACGAGGTGCCTGGAATAGTGACACCCAGGAGTTGCAAGTACAGCTCAGTCTTTCAGCTTGAAGTGTAGTAAACACCTCTAAAGGGGCTTAAAATAAGAAAGGGTAACTTCTTGCACAGGGAAGTAGTGATAGGACAAGGAGGAGGATTTTAAGCTAAGAGAGGAGATATTTAGATTACATATTAGGTGGAAATTCTTTACTATGAAGGTGGTGAGACACTGAAACAAGTTTCCCAGAGCCGCTGTGGATGCCCCATCCCTGGAAGTGTTCAAGGCCAGGTTGGATGAGGCTTTGAGCAGCTTGCCTAGTGAATGGTGACCTTGCCCGTGGCAGGAGGGTTGGAACAAGATCATCTGTAATGCCTCTTGCAGGCCAAACCATTCTATGATTCTGTGTTTTCATACTATGAGCATCGATTGTGTGAATATTAAAATGTTGGTCTGGGCCTTATGAACAGATTCACAACTGTGTGACATAAGTTACGTGATTGCTGTCTTTATTTGTTACTAAATTATTGTAGTGGGTCGGGTGGAGCTTTACTGACTTTGTAAAATACTGACTTTTTGTTTTGTTTCCAAATGTGAACATAGGAGACATACAAATGGCTTAAATTCTTATGCAATGGTACACCTAAACATGAGACTTAAGTGCAAATGAAAGACATATTTAAGAAGCTGGTGAAGATGCTTGGTTTGCTGAATTGACAGAGAGTGAGGCAAAGAAAGAGAGGTGAAAGGTGAATTGGGCAATTGCCGTAAGTCTAAAAGGCAGTGCTAGTTTTGCTGAAACATTTGCAGCAAAAGTCTGTAAGAGACTTGAGCCTGGGATAAAGTGTATTAATTTGTGCCATTTTACTTTACATCTTTATTCCTAATTAAACAAGTTGAGAGCCTTGTGACTTATAATAGAGTCAACTTACAGATAGATAAATGTCCGATAGCTTCTTAGTGAAAAGATCCTGTGGAGGCGCTTGAAACAGGATCCAGTTTCTAAGGTGCAAACTGATGGTCTCTATTCCCATGGGACCAAGCTGGAGCAATCGTGGTAGCAAATGGGCAATGTATTGCCAATAACCAGAGGGGAGTTTCAGTTTGAACTCAGAGAGCAATCAAATCACACCGCTATGCATATGAAGGAGGGAAAAAACCCAAACTCAGTTACTTGGTCTTTTTGTGTGAAACAAAAAAAAGAAAACAATGACCTGGACACAAAAACCGTATCTGTAAATTTGGGTAGAGGTGACATTCACAAGTGTCAGATACGAAAAGTCATTCAGTTGTTGGAGAAATGGAAGGATATAAAATAGAAGCAGCAAATAAAATTGCAAGGGTGAACCTAAAATTTTATTTCTGGTCTAGACAGCTGGAGAGCAATAACACAGGTTTGGCTGTAAAGTGCACTGGCACGGTGACTTTGGGCAAGGGAAAACTTGTAGTAGGTGTGGTAAAAATAAAATCCAAGGAGTAAACATGTAGGAAGTAAATAGAAACTGCAAAATACCAGGGCTTTGAGAGCTTCAATAGGCTGTAACTGCTCTAACCAGCGTCCCATGGGGCCTCTGTCCACAGCCCTGTCCATGGACTCAGAAGCTCCACTTCAGCTCCAGCTCAGGACTTCTGGTGTGCCCTTTACTCCTGGAGAAACCTCAGACCTGTGTTGTAGGTAGCTTGTTTTCTGTATGGATGCCTTCAGATATTCTTTATTGCCTATCTTCTGTCTTGACTTTGTTGTCTGGGTTGACTTTGGACCTGTGTTGTAACCTAATTTCCAGTTCTTTGTCTTGTTCTTGGCTGGAGAGCCTGTATGGTTTCTGGGCCTGGCTCATCATTTTGCCATCTCAGGGACTGTTCCCAGTGAGTAATATGATCTGTGTCCTGGGTTCAGATGTGGGACACTGCTGTGGTCAGCGAGGGCACTGTCTGCACTGGGTCATCCTCGCCTTGGGACTTCGACTACCTCAGGGAGCAGCTGGCCCTTGCTGCTGCCTGACACAGTGTAAATGTTTCTAACTCATTGAAATCACTTGGGTGGTTGTTGATAACATGCATTTAACCAAGACTGAGCTAAGTGAGCCTGGGTATTTGACCCATGAAATTTGACAAAGAAAGCTGGAAAGCAAAAATACAAGGGATGAAGTAATAGTTAGTTTGGATTCCTATATGATAAATAACTTCTTAATAAGTGTCAGGGAAAACATCCTGAAGTTTCATCTATTTGAGTTCCTCATGCAGGTGTGGGCTAGATGAGGCAAATTGCAAGAAAGCAGTATGCTTTCAAAGTTGTTTTTTTCAGTGAATGTTTCCTGGCTCCGGGGATAGAAACCATAATGGCAGCTAGACATAATGAGTGGGAGCTCAGTGAAGAGGAGGGATTTGTTGAATCTTGTCTTGAAACTTTCTTAATGGGATGAAATTAGCAGAATTCCTTGAAATAGAAGCAACTCCCTGACAGTTTTGCTAAATAACATTCAAAATCAGCAAATACTCAAAAAAGGGGAGGGTTGCTGCATAGCATGAAGCCATGGATCTGTTAGAAATGGGACTAGGAAAAAAGCATAAAAGGGAATGAAAAGCTCTTGTTCTAGAACATTGCTAATACTTTTTAAAAGGGGGGAAAAAAAGCCAAGATAGATGTCATGGGTGGGGTTAGCATAAGCTGTTTTCTGAAGAACACTGAACCACTCAGTAATCCTCTGACCAAGTAACCCCATCAGAGAAGAGAGAGTTGATGGAGGTTATTGAAAATCGATCAAGAAACATGCATGTTCACTGTCCCTGACTCCTCATTGTAGTTTGCTTCTTCAGCATGAGCTGAAACAGGTAGGGTAATAAAGCATACAGTGTGGCATACTTGTCTCTGTATTTGTAGTACAGTGTGATGACTGTTGCGTAGAAGTAACTTCCAGAACTGAAACATCACTAATAATCTGTGATAAGTGTATGGCCAAAAAACTGAAATTAAGCCCACATAAACTGGAGCTTCTTCAAAAAGAAGTTGTGTTCTTTTGGCCTGTGGTCAAGGAAGAGGGAATTCCTCCTAGTGATGACAACATATACTATATAGGGATTACTAGTACTGTAAGTATTCCCAGATGTGTACAGTTTTACAGTTTTTAAAAATAGCTGCTTTTGTGCAAGGAGAAGGAAATCCATTTGAATGTGACTTGACACTGACATGGTTAAAACCATCTGTGTCGGCCTCCTTGGGTTTCAAAACGGATTCTTGCATGCATGAGCTTGGATGGTCTTGAAACAAACAAAAAAGCTAACAAGATCAATGGCTCATACAGAAAATCTGAGCTCTATAAAAATAGAAGTAAATGCACCACTGAGTGTTGGGTAAGTCTAAGGAGTATAAGGAATCTCTGTGACTAAGTCACTGTCTGCATTTGGCTCCTTGAAGTCAGCAATCCTCAGACCCCTGGCCAGCTGGAAAATCTGCCGAGTGATAATGTCATGGTGTCTGACATGGATGTCAGATGGAGATATGGATGGCACTGCTGAAGTGTGAGCCACTATAGACAGTGGGGAAAAGCTAATTGCTGGGTTTTTAAAAAAAATTTGGATAGAAAGTGCTGCTTTGCAGTAAGTGTACACATAAATTCTTTGAAAGTCTGCATGGTTGCAGGTTGTGTAGGCACAAATGGGATATGATCACTTTAGCAGCTGATGAGCATGGCTGTGGCAACACAGAACCCAACTCAAATTATAAAATTCAAGTCAAGTTATCCGTGAACCTAAATTAAAGTGTAAGGACCCAAGAGAAGCCAAGATATGTAATACTAGAGTACCTGAGATGGCTGTCTGAAAACGAACAGGTTTGACGATGAGTGGTGGTTAAGTTTTTCATTATAATTTACGTAAAAGCTAAAAAAAAAAAAAAAAAAAATCTGAGAAAAGAGATAGCAGAAGAGATATGTTTGCATGGTTAGAGACTTCTTGATCAAATCAAAAATCTTGGATCTTTCTATAGTTTAAATAATTAAGAACTAGGAACAATTAGTGATTGATTAGTATGCTTATTGGTGCAACTGAAAGGAGGTTTCCAAGGTTATGTCATGATTTGAAATCACCAGACTTCTATCTGCCTCCTACATAGAGATATCAGTAGCTCATATGAATTGTGATTGATTAACGACTTTCTCTGTGCAAATGTGATCTGAAATGTGTTATGTGTTTTTTATCAGGCTGTTTATTTCTTGAGCCTAATGTGTGTGAATCACTTCAGAGATGTTGCAATTTGTTCTGAGGACCAGTTATAGTCCTTAGAAAATATAGTGCATAATCCTGTCAGTGCTACTTTAAGCAGACACTGTATAATCAATTGACATTCTCATAGCCAAAGTAGTCTGTCTACAGGATCATTCATTCAAAACTAATAATTTAATATAGAACCAAAATGGCCATTGTCAAAAATGCCACACTGGGTTCTTTTAAGTTGGAAACCTCCACTGGAACCATTTTCTAATTCCTGTTTAATGGTTGTATGATTCCAGTTTGTTTAGAAAGGTGTGAAAAGAACATCAGGCACATAACTTGGAGAGTGAGAAACAGAGGTGAATTTTAGGGAAGTAGACCAGTAAACTCAAACACCTGGAAGATACAGTTTATCAG
Organism: Acanthiza pusilla; assembly: GCA_036630365.1. Lineage (NCBI taxonomy): Eukaryota > Metazoa > Chordata > Aves > Passeriformes > Acanthizidae > Acanthiza > Acanthiza pusilla. The sequence goes on from JAXCHO010000034.1 coordinate 33,470,857, forward strand.
GAAACTTGTCTGAGAGATAAGAGAGCCAAAGGGATGCAGATATTTCTTGAATACATGAGTAGTAAGGACATACATAATTTTGCCTTCTGCATAAAAATAACAAATACAGTAAGAGAGCAGCTTTTTAAAATTGTTCTTCATTTACATCAGTTGAAAGAAGGACACAAAAAGGAAGACAAAAGATGAGGTTACTCTCAGAAGCACAGCAAAACTAGGAAGATAATGGCACAAAATAGAAACAAATTGAAGAGGTAGCAGGAAATAATCATCTGTGTGCTCTAGCATTAAAAGTCAAAGAAATTGTCATCAGTGGAGGGGCAAATTTGTTTACTTTGGGCAAATAACACCTGAGAGGTGGATGACATTAATGTGTTTTTTTTAATCAGTCTTTACTAAAATGACAATCTGCAAGAAGTAGCTAATTCAGTGTGGTCCAGTGAGAAAGAAATGAGAATCTCAGCCTTAAGTGAGGCACCTACAGTTTAAAGACAGTTAAGATAAGATAGATATTGCTGAAGTGGCTGAGCCTGGGGTACCTCCAGAATTATCTGCTGTAATCAACTGCCTTTGCAGCCGGACCTGGGATGGGGTGGTTGCTCATGACATTGTAGTGTGTGAACTCTATGTTGGCAACTGAAATGAAAATTGTGTTGGAATTTGAAGTCATTTTATCTTCTCCTGTTCTGTCACGGGGGAGTGACATTGCTTCCTGTCCTACAAAGTTATTCCAGTTTTCCAGCTGTAATTAAATTCTGTGCAACTTGCTCTCCTGCATCTAAAGATATACAGCTGCCACACTAAAGGACTTTAGAGGGAGTTTGCTTATAGTAGTTGCTAGTTTAAAGAGAGTTACCGAATTATAGGTTTTACTTGGACTGTTTGTATAATTTACATCCTTGACAGATGGGAAAATACCAGTGTCTGTGAATTCTTTCCTGTACTAGGTTTAGAGCAAGTAATAGAATAATTCCAATTCTAGTCTGAAACTGGCGATCTGTTTAGTTAAAAACACATCAAAAGTAGTTGCTTTGGTTTTCTAGGCAGTGTTGTGCTCTATTGTTACAACCTGCCCTTGAAGGCAAGTGTAACTGCAGTTCTTGTTCGTACATCCCTTGGTGTGGATTAGATACTGAATGACCAGTGTTTGTTTATCTATCTATCTATCTATCTATCTATCTATCTATCTATCTATCTATCTAATGTAGGGTTTATTTTAGAACAGTTTGCTTGCAATGGAAAGAAGGTATGTAGCTGTTTTGTTTATTACTATCTATAGAATTTAACAATATAAAAGTATAAAGATATCACTTAAGAAAATATATGAGGAAAAGAAAGAAAGAGGAAGGATAAGAGTAGATAGTGGAAAGATATCACCACCCATGGATCCAGCAATGAGATTTGATTGTTGCAATTTACGTGTCTGTTGGTCAAAGTGATGGTGGTAGTCTTGATTCATTGAGGGCAGGGGAAGCTCCCACCACATAAATTCAGTGAGTTAATATAGGCTCAGTTCAGATGGGAATACCTGAGTATTCCCTGCCCTAGGGGTGAGTTCAGCACTGTCTGTTACAACACTGTGGATCATGCACACTCCCTTAGGTGGAAGGCCCCAGAAATGAGTCTGCAGACACTTTGGGGGTCTTTGATGGTCTATGACACCCTCCAAGACATGACAGCTGCTTCTCACATCAGTGTAGTTGAGCCAATTAAGCCCCATCAGAAGGGATGAATACCTTCAGGCCTATGTGTGAATAGGAGAGGGAGTTGTCACACCTGAGCCAGTTGTGCAAGGGAGGACATTGGCAAGAAAAAAAGCATTATCCCACCTAGCAGGAATTGCTTCTTATCACCCTTTTGGTCAACCCTTATCTGGCTCAAAACCTGGCTTGTTGCTTAACAAAGTTTGGTTTGGCTGGGTCATCCTCTGGTGGTGGGTGTGCACCCTCTCTGTCTTACCCAGATCAGAGATTTTCCCACACACCCAAAAACCTTCTCCCCTCTGGTTAGGGGGTGCAAGTCTGGTCTCAGCAAAGCATCCTGCTTCTTTTGTAAATGGTTGATTGTTTGAGTCATTAACATTTCAGTCTCTCACATCTACGGAAAGTAAACTAGATAAAGTTTTATTTTTATGATTTAAAAAATCAACACCTCAGAGCTGTTTTTTCATAGCAGAATCATACTTTTTTTGAGGTTTAAAAGCTCTGGGTAAGACTTTTGTCCTCTGCTAAATTTTGAGGTGTTTGGGTAACATTGTGAAAAATGTGTGTGTGTGTGTGTGTGTGTGTATGATGTAAAGACCTCTGTGCAGAGATGCTGGGTAGGTATATAGCATCTATATGTATTTTGTATATGTACATATATACCTTTTCATGCAATGAAGATACATTTCTGTAATAGAATCTTACTGATAAGGAGAACATAATTCCATAGATACCCATGTAGGGCAAATATTGAGATACTGTAGAAATACAGCAGTTACCTGCTGCTACACAAGTGTTATTTTGCAATGTAAGTATCTGTATGTGTGTGCTCATGCATATTTGTCTGCATGTCTCAATCCTGGTGCCTATGGATTGAGCACCTGGAGCATGTTCTGTTTTTCAGCATCCATAAGTGCACATACCAGTCAGAGGGTCTCACGGAGATGATTCTGTCACTTACAGAAAAGTGGGGAATGTGCTTCATGTGGGTCCAGCACATTCTGCCACAGTCTGCAGTTACTGAATATCTCCTTGTGCTTTGAGAGAAGTGCTAACACTGCTTTTTTGTCTTTGGCAGTACAAAACAACTTAGTGTGTGATAAGAATCTTTTTTTGATTGCATGAACTAAAGATTAAATAGCTATTAATATAGTAATTACTGAGACAGGAATCTAATGGTGTGGTTGTGGAAAGTGTCACAGAGTATCTTAGAGTGAGAAGTGTCTATAATCACTCTTAGATGACTGAAGTACATGCTGCTAATACTAGATGTGGTTTTGTCCCTTAGACCCCGGCCTTCTCTTGCATACGATTCTGTCCCATCCCTTCTGCTGGCAAAAGTTTTCATGTAGCAATACTGTGAGCTGAATCTGTAGCGACCTGAGGGGAAAGTAACCTGAGAGGAAAAATGATGAGATCAGACCCTGATCTGACTCACTCTGCAGCTGTGTTAACACCTGGGCAAGATGGTCTGTAGGAAAGCATGGCAGAGGACACGGCAGGTGTGCAGAGCTTCCCACTGGGCAGCAGGCCACCTTTAGTTTTTGGATCCTGGGCTGAAGCGACCGCTCTTAAGTGAGATCAGAAAATGTATTTATTTTTTGTTTTTCTAACCAATGACACAGATATAAAAGTGGCTCTGAAAACTGACTGCAGAAATGGTTGTTCTCTCTTTCAGGATAAAATATAACTCAAATAAATATTTATCACTGCCTGATATGATTATTTTGTCTGTTTTTGTCTTCTTGGCAGAACCAAGATCTAAAATGAAAAATCATTCTAAGCAATTTGTAATATATCCATCATACATAAAAATCAAATGTGACATTCTTTCACTGCTATTTATTCCATGTGTTGAAATTTAAAGCTCCCTGTGGACTATGTTGTAAGAGAAATACTGGTTAATGAAGCATTTAATAAATATTTGGTGTATTTACTAAGCAGATTTTGTGAGAATTCAGAGTTCTGTTACAGGAAAAGAATGAGGAGCTATGGAGTACTAGGACTTGTTTAGCAGAGATCAGTAAAAAATTAAAGAGCACAGTTCCAGGGAATAGAAGATAGAAGCATCTTTTGCCCTCAGAGTTTGTTCCGTTCTATGCTTTTGTTATATGATAAGCATCACTCTTTGCTTAATCAAAAATCCCTGTTGATTCCATTGAGAATGTAGCCAAAAGAAATAGTGAAATACCATTTTTTTGGGACTCCACCATTGTATTGCATATTGTAAAAATTATTAAGATATGTTAAGAAAATGAAGTGTTTGTAAAATTCTGCTCAAGTATACATTAATTTATATACATATGTATTTGTATACTTCTATAGGAAGCAGTTAGCATAGCTTTACAGGCAGCCGTAAGTGTCTGCAACTTCTGTTCATATAATTTTGAACGTGATTAAAATAAGAACCAGTGCATAAGTTTTGTGGGATCATTTTTCCAAATAATGAAAAATGATGGTATTTGACAACATGATATTGATGGTATTTGCAGAGCATTTATTCAGGTATTTTTTGCCTGTAGCTTCAATTGCTTCACTGTGTAATAGGTGTACTTTACAAAGGAAGGAGTATTATACTGTTTTATTGTAATAAAAATGCTATTTGTGCAATAAGGCATGAACGCTGAGCTCATTACATAGGTTGTCTATATAAGTGGTTGAAATTTTGTTTACAGGCTAGTTTATGCCCCAAATTAAGAGCTTCATTGTAAACCAGAATTCTGCATTAAGATGACCACTTCCTGAGTCTTAAACATATATTCCCAGGCTTGCACGGGAGTGACTGGTCTGGTTGCAGTTCTGCAGGAAAATAGAAATAGCTTATTTTTTCTTAGAAATACTCAAAATTGCATAAATTGATGTACAGATACACTGAAGAGGTACTTAGAGATCCATTTAATCTGAAATTAGGACCCTGCTGTGGCTCAACCTGTTCACTGACTGCACTGCAGAGTATGCCGATGTCAGTATTACAGCATGGACATATAGGTGCCATTTGGATTAAAAATATCATGATTAATTTAAATGTGGCTAATTTGTGTGACGTCATACCAGTTCCAGGATGTACCTGAAAGATTGAAACCCAGATGTCCTGAGCTTAGAAATTTCCTAAGAATAGATCTGTCTGCCGTGGCCTGATGCAAAGGAATGAATATTTTCCTGTCTCCCTTATCATTCCATGGAAGCCTTTTTCTTCACCAAGGGAACTTTTGTACTCACTCCTGCTGCTTAAGCCTCTGGTTTGTTGTGCCTTGAGTGTATGGTCAGATGCCACCAGTGGTGATGCCTATCAGCACTGTTGGACCACTAGTGGAATGAAGTGTTTAGAGGATGTAGCTTCCTGAAAATCTTGAAGATTTCCTCAGTTTGTCCTGTCATTAGGTTTGGGCATATTCTTGTTGATAGCTTCAGACCTTTTGTAATTTATGTATTGTGTTTGTTGGCAGAGGTGTGCTACTTTTATAGATGTGCATGAAGATCACTGCTAAGTGAGTGCAGATTGTAGTCAGTTTTTCAGCAGCATGACTTAGGTTTGAAGCATGCATGGGTCAAAGCATGAGTGACAGGTGATTCTGGAAGCTGCTGAATTCTCAAGATCCTGAGGATTTTCACATAGGAAATTTCCTGTTTCTGTGTGGTGATGGAAGGCCACAGTTAGTGTGGGCTGCCATGTTGCATTTCTTCTTGAGTTTAGGGAATGGCAAAAAAGTTGCCAGAACTGTCTCGCAAAGGCAAGGATCTGAGAAACTGCCTTAAAATCAAGTTCAGCCTCTTGAGTATTTTTCCAACCTTTTCCTGTGTGTTGTCAACAGTACTGTCCTCTGATGATGAGAAAAAGGGAGAGGTTACAGTCTCCTCCTTATCATATTTGCTGGTATCACTGGGAAGAGGTTTTACTCTTTCCCAGTTAAGAGACACAGTGCTTTGAATTTTTGGTACTTTTACCTAATTTATGATAATTTCTGTTATATATTCCTCTTGCTATCCATGCCAATGTTTATATCCATCATCAAAGTTTGTTTGAAAACAGATGCAAAATACTAATTCTGTTCTTGGCCCCCTTTTTTTTTTTTTTTTTTTTTTTTTTTTTGTTTTTTTTTTTTTGTTTTTTTTTTTTGTTTTCAAACTCACCAAATCATGATATGCCTTTTTTTTCCTTTTCTTTTTTCTTTCTTTCTTTCCTTTTTTTTTTTTTTTTAATTTTTTGGCCCTGCTTTGCTGTACTGTACCAGGAATAAAGTAATAAAGTTGGGAAGTTCCAGTCAATTTCCATGATGTTGTTGAGGTTAAATGACCGTCATAATCCTTGCTGCATTTTTCAGCTCTTCACTTGTAGCTAGTAGCCTATTTTGTAAAATTTCTTAATTTAATCAAGATGTCTGGAATTCAGTTTCCTTGGTATCCTACTGTCTTTTAAGATACTTGAGTGTCTGAATTCCTTAGTTCATTTGGGTTCCCTCAAAAGTCCTTTAGGTTTTCTGAAGTTAATGATAACTGAGTTATGAAATTATTTTCGCCCTTTAATTTTTACTCAGCTTTCAATATTAAACTATTTAAGTCTTCATTACATGGCGAAATAAAATTTAAATAGTGTCAATTTTTGTTAGCTCTGGCTATTTGTTTGTTGCTTGTAACATCCAATAGTGAGTTGCCTCCACCCCATCATTGCCTCCTACTTAGTGTAGTAAGTTCTAGTCTTTGTTGGGAAGTTTGTCTCCTGTCACAATAGCTAATATTATTTTGCTTTCCAGTAATATTGCAATGATCATTATCCAAATTTATGTCTGACCATGGATCTCATAAAAAGTGTTTCCTTCATAATGCCTTATAGCTTAGTGTGTATCCCTAGCTGTCATCTTTAGAATTATCTTTCCTGAATGATATCTATCATTCTGTATCTGTACTCTAGTTCTGAATTTTGCATTGTCAAACTTACATTTTTTCCTTAACATGTATTTTTACATCCTGTAAATGGAATTCAAGATCTTCTGCTGTGTTGACAAAGCTTCTGAGAATTGTTTACACATCAGAGTTGTTTCTTACTCCATTGTTATATAGAGCAGACTCAGGCATGTCATCTTCTTTTACCTGATTGCTGTTCATGGTCTTAATTCTTTCTATTTATCATATGTTCTCCTGTTAGCACAGGATTTTTTAATCCATGTCTGGGTTCTCATTTACCCTATATTTTTTTCCTTCCACTAGTGTTTGGAGATCTACAATTTCTTAATTTAAAGCTGTTCTTATCAGTTGTGTCAGCTTTGATCCTAGGTAGCTAGTCCCTTGAACGTTCAAGTCAAATTTATCTCTTGAAAAATTACTTCCTTCAATAAATGCACCTCAACAGTCAAACAGTTCAGATGCTTCTTATACCACTCATAATTTAACTATTGGTTAGTCTATTCTCTTATTAGACATTTTAGTCCTCTGGTGGCTTCATGCCCCTGAAGTTCACACAAATATCTATTTGTTTGCAAGTATTCCCTGAAACAGTCCTTGCTGGTTTTTTTTTTCCAGTGGTTGCATGTAACAGACATGATGCCATTTTGTTTTTTTGATCCCTTTTCTGTGAGCAGACTGTCAGTAAGTAGTGAGGAGGCTGTAGTCACACAGACCTACTCTCGTGGTTTTAAGCCCAGCGGGAGATTAAAACAGGACTACTTGCCTCTCCATGTATTGCTATGAATCTCTAGCCTTTTCTTATGAGTGTCATTTTTAATTCCATCTGGAACTCTGAATGTCCCTTCTGTTTTCTTTCAGTGTTTTTATGTACTGACTTGATTCTCCTTCAGTTGCCAATACCTCATATTCTTCTTGTCTTACTTCAGAGCTAGCATATATTTTCTTCCTTCATGCTACCCTTACTTTTTCACCTTTTTCCCTCTGGGGCATAAAACCTCCTTTTCTGTTTTGTTTCATATTCACGAGTTACTGCATTTTTTTGAGCTCTCCTTGTCTTTTTCTTCTATGGACAGATATCCACAGCTAAAAATGTTTTTCACCTATTGTTGTGGTTCACAACTGAAGGTTTCATATAGATGCTCTTCTCTTCCCGTTTCTTCCAAAAGGCATGTGTTGTCTCTAACATCATCAGTTGAATTCTGAGCCCTTATGAGTTCATTGTGTGTGCATTTTCCAGGCATCCACTGAATGATGATAAAGATCCCATTGTTTCATTACCTTGTATCCTTATCCTACTACCCTTTAGGGATAACCATCATCCTTTAATAATGTCTAATCATCTTTTCCTAACCATTCCTTTTGGAATTGTGACCAGAGGATTTGGTTGCTCATCTGAAATGCACTCTTTTTTTTTTTTTTTTTAATTTAATATTTATTTATTGAACTACTTGGGTATGTTGAATTGACCCCAAATTATTTTCTGTTCTCAAGGATGATGTAATCATTGTCCTGTAGGTTATTACTTGTGCCTCAAAACTTCTCTTTTGGTAAAGATACTACACACTAATGCACTGTGTATGCTATTGTACTATTAAATGAGGCAGGGACAAGTTGTACCTTTCTTGCTCTGCAAGATTTTTTGTTTAATACATATATGACTGTGTGGTCATTTCTTTCAAAACTCAAAACATATTGACAGCTCAGAGCAAATGCATATTGCTGGTGTGTGTTGTAGAGGGAATTCTTCAAATACCAAAAGAAGGATGCTGTGGGTAAAGAGCATGAGTGAAAAAAAAAAAATATTACGGGAAGAATTGAAAGCATAGACATGAGTAGCTAATCATTGTTCTGTGTGTGTTCAAAAAGTAAGTGTTCTGGAGACCTATAAGTCCAAGAAGTGAATAACATATGAAAGAAGACACAATATAGATGAAAAATTAAACTTTCTTTTTTATTTTTAAAAAATGTACATGTAGGAAGAACTGGGTGAGATTTTTCAAATGGTAAGGCTTTTAGATGGGGAAAAATGTTGGAGGATCTTTCTCACATCTGTTTATTGATGGATCTTTCTGAAATCTAGTTATTGATGGATGAGGTCTCTGAGCAAATGGACAAAAAGGAAAAGAATAACTCTTCAGACAGAGATGACATTCACTCAGGGGGTCTAAAGAAATTTGGAGATGAAACAGCTGAAACATTACTACATGTCAATAAATTCAGTGTTAGTTAAGCTAGAGCAAACTTTTTTGAAGAGTATACATATTAGATGGACAAGTAGAAAATGTATGTTAGGATAAGTGTTCATCTTCTGTTTAAAAAAACCAAGAAAGTCAGGTTTGTCAGTGTTTTCTGGATTTAATAAATGTATTTCCCAAAGCAGTTTATCAAAATTTCTTGTCAAAATCTTCTCTAAGAACTAAGAGACCATGGGATAACAGGGAAGGTTCTCATATGATTAGTAGTGGATTATAAACTAGGGTAGAAGAGGGTGTGGGCAAAACATCATTTTCACAGTGGAAGGAATTTGCCAATGAAATCGACTATTCTGTGCTGCAGTGTGTTCTTTAGCATATTCCTAAATGATCAGAAGAAGAAAGAATACTGAGGCAACAGTTTGCTGATAATACCATCTACTGATGATAAAGAGCTGCACAGCAATCCAAGAATGCTATGATAAAACAGCTGATTAAATTTAATGTAGATTAATAGATAATGATGCCCTTGGGAGTGGGGGAGGGGGTGCGACGAAGAAAGAATGGTCCTAATTTGACATATTCTTGTATGGGTTGTGAGCTGACTATTACAACCCTAAATCTCATTCTGAGTGGTAATAGATAGTGTTATGGAAACAGGACAGTAGTGCTGAGTGGCAGTCAAAAATCATAGAATATTACGAATTACTGTGAAAGGAACAGAGAACAAATCAAAACCTCATTATGCCATTTTGCAAATTCATCATGTACAATCATTGTGAATATAGTATGGAATGCTAGTTTCTCAAATTAAAAAGAATATTATCAAATGAGAAAAAGCAGTTGAAAAGAAAAGGAGATGGGGATGATTGTAAGAATGAAGTATCTGAGTTTCATTTTTGAACAGAGAATACAAGAAAATAAATAAATATGAACTTGTTTGCACATGATGTGGCTGAAGAGCCATTTTCCCTCTCTTTTTTTTTTTTTTTTTAAGATTATCTCCCTGTTTTGTGATGAATTTGTAAGCAATATATGAAAGCAAAATATCAAAAAAGAGGCTACTGTGTAGTTCAGGACTAACACTTGACAAAAGTGACTTTTTCCTATGAAGGAAGCAGGTTTAGGCATATATATGTGCAGTTCAGATATTGTCCTCTGACCCTGCCATACATGATGGAGGATCCAAAATGCTAAGTCCTTGCAGAGGATCATCTGCAAGGATGAAAGAAGGTTGATGTCCCCAAAAAGAACATGGAGATGATCATCACGTGACACATTCTGGAAGACAGAAAGAAGTGGACACAGTTTGAGAAGAGACTCACAGTTTGAGAAGAATTGTGGTGGAATTGTATCACTTTGCAAGAGCTTACAAGACCTCAAAACACATGCAAGTATTAGAACAGCACTGCTAAATTTAAATAATTCCTGATAAAGAATATGGATAATAATACAATATTAATCTGATATCAAATGGGATTTTTTTTCCTTTTTTTTCTTTTTAGTTGAATTGAGCCTTGGCTCATAAGCCGCAATGAGGCCAAGGACAAGCATTGAAACAGAAGATAGAGGTAACCAAAGGAAGATGGATACACTTCAGGGCACAGGCTTCTGAACATAATATTCTAAAGGAATGTGGTAAATACCTTTCTGTGTGGAGAAAAGCAATGTGAAAATACGAACAGTGTGACAATACATAAAGGGCTCAGCATAAAAAGGTCTTAGTTATAGTGAAATAATGGCAAACCGTTTTCAACAGGAGAGGATAATTTCAGGAAGAATAAGAAAATTTGAAGAAATATTTGAGGGCTTCATCCTGGAAAGAGAAAGGAAGTTTTAGCATGCACAGATAGCTAAATTCCTTCAATTCTTTCATGATATGTGTCCTGCAGCAGAGAATGACATGCCTGTTGCACTACAGAGCCTAGGGGAAATAATCCATAGAGTGGATGCAGTTGCTTTTCTCTGTAATGGTGGAAAAAAAACCACACATGATAAAATGTTTTCTGAATTCATATGTCCTTAATAACTATTATGTAAAGAGAATTATTTTCAGTACTGCAGTTAGAGCAGTAGATCTGGTAGGTAATGCTTGAGCCCAGTTTTTTGTTGTGTTTTGTTTTGTTTTGAACATTTTTCTTGATGCAATGATAGATGTCTGGTAAGTGTCGTGGGAGAAAGAGGTGCTGTACAAACATCTGTATGTTTTCAGCAATCTGTTTGGAAAACATTTTTTCTTAAGAGTGCTGCATTAGTTATCATTGGCATCCAATGCATTTCTCAATCAGGAATTAGATACATAGAATTAGACAGAAGTTAGTCCTGGAGTGAACACTAAGGCATGTATACTGAACCTTTTGATTTAGGACAAAACTTTAGAGACATTTTGCGATGGAGATGAAGCTTTCAAAAGAGGCAGAGCCCTAAGCTGAAGTGAATGAAGGAAACTTACACACTGTCATGTCTAACATTTTTCCTTGGAAGGGTCAATCATGCTTCAAAAAGATTTCGGGTAAACAGTGCTATTCATGATACTAGGGCTTGGACTGTAAGAATACATGTATAAATAATGCCTAAGAAATGAATTAAAACTACAGGCAAAAATTAAAGCTGGAAAATGCATCTGGGGAGCACAGGGGGAAAAAATATCCCATGCAGTAAAGTGAAAAGAGTTCCCAGCCTTGGCTGCCCATCTGTTCTTTCACTCCTCTGAGAAAGCCCTCCCTGAACATGCTGTCACTAAAAAGGTCACCATAAAATCAAATCCATTTGGACTAGCCCTTGTTTAATTTAATAATAGCTCCTATTGGGAGATTAGGCTGTTAAATTCAACAAAGTGTGGATACACTATTTCACCACAGGGTTGTGAAGATAGTAAAGGTCCTCCTAGAGTTGAAGAGGAGCACAGGGTCTAATCAACAGTGTATTTCAGCCACAGATGGACAAAGCACATCTTGGTTTGCTGTCTGCTACCACTTTTTTGTTTAGCTCAGAGAACTGAAAATATGTATGTCTGCAGAGTTAGGATGTTATATTCCAACTGCAGGTGTATATTGGCAGGGCAGAATGCAAAGCTCAGCATTTTGGTGTTCAGGAGAGACCCATAATTTATAAAAACAACACTGCTATGATGTTACAGAGCTGAATGATTCAGCTAGTATTGGAGAAACAGATATAGTTTTAAACACTGTGTTGGCAAAGACACCATTTCTTATATATCAGCATGTACTGCAGAGAAGTAGATATTTTCTGCTCTGCATTCAGCAGGAGATGAATTAGTGGTCACTCAACCAGCCATTTTGCTCAAGAAAAATGTTAGAAAATAGATATAGTGGTTAGGTTGTCATTGGGGTAGGAAGGGACCTGCTGCTTAGAAACAAGTCTCTACAACTATTTTAGGGTATCGTTATCTGAAAAGGAGATGGAGCAGTGACTTACCATTGTGTGATAGTATCACAGGAAGTCTCAAAGGGTTAGGTAGTGGGTTATTTAGTATTTTATTGGGGAAGTAAAGTACCTCCAACTGCCTTTGCAGAGGTTTTTGAAAATGGTTGTTGGGTGGTGTAGAAACTCATGCAAGTTATAGCCAATCAGTTAGATCTCATACGTTAATAAATAAAACATGCTTTTGCCAGTCTGCTTGGCTCTGAAATTACAAACCTGAAGATACAGAATGCTTTTCTCTCATTTTCCCAATGAATATTCCAGACTGGAATAACTTAAACAGGAAAAAATGTAGATCATTCCAGCAGAATTATCAAGGGCTTTGTGTTTCAGACATTCTGCATGGTGCAGTTATTGAGTTCAGATCTCCTCAGGTGGCGAGCGGTTATTGTAGCCTTGTGCATGTAATGAGTTGGATGTCATGAATGCAGGGTTTTTGTAGAGGAAATCTCCCATCTCCTAGGTTTTGTGCCTAACTCTAGCACTCCAATCCATTGCTTTGCCTGCTTTAGCAACACCTGTGGTAAAAATAAAATGTTTTTTGCAGAGAAAATGAAATATTTTAGTTTGTTCTAAAATGGAAGTAGCTTTGCTTTCCCATATTGTTTAGGAGAAAACAAACATGTTCTTATCTGCTACTGTCAAGATGACTTTCTTGTTTTGCTTGGTCAGGTTTAATGTTCATTCTCCAAGCAGAAATCCATTGTTCTCTCAGCACTGCTCTTTCTCTCTTAGTGATCATCTGCTCCCCACTAATTTGCAGAATGAAGGGCTGAGCCTTAATACGTGACCTGAGCCTTTACAGGCCAGAGGGAAAGGAGCTGTGGCCATCTGCATGCTGCTGAACTCAGTGCAGTGTAAACCAGTGTCCACCTCTGTACTGTCGCTTTCTTGTAGTGGGGACAGGGTAGAGGGTAAAAGGAATAGCATGGTACTTGCACTGAAATATAATTAAACCACCTAAATTGGAATAAGAAATATGTAAATTGAAATAAGTGTATTGATGAGACTTTTGATACTGGTTAATAGCATTAATGTTATGTCTTTGTTAAAATTGGATGATTCTGATTGGAAACATCATGAGTCTATAAATAGTCTGCAGATAGTAAAGATGTAAAACTTACATTAGGAAATTGTGACTGAGCAATCAGGGAGAACAGAATAAAGACAGGAAATGTTTTATACCACAGTAGATGGCTGGTCAGTGTTCCGTTTCTGTCAGAGGATGTGCCTTACAGTGTGGCTACTGAAACACGGGGATACTGGTTACCTACATTTTTTCCCCCCATATTTAACCCCTGTCAAACAGGTGACTTCATAATGAACTTAAGTTTTGACAAGAATAAATTACATTTTAATTAAATGTGACTGTTTTGATACTTCCAGAATGAATTGATCGTGTCTTAGAAAGGACCCTTAGATCATTAAGTTCCAGACGGCAATGTAGCGCAACCCCTAGATCATTACATGCATACAGCTTAACAACTCATAATCCATCATACTCTTTCAGAAGTGTGGGTAACCTAAATTTCAAACCTGGAAGAGATGATTCGATATTCAATCTCAGTTTTAAAAAGTGATAACTTAATTCTATTTGAATTTGTTTAGTGTTAGTGATCAGTTATGGGTTCTGCTGTTTACTAAATAGCCTTCTAAACTGCTTATTTTAAGGAATATAGTAATTCAGTCAAAATCACAACTTACTCTTCTTTTGGTAAACTAAGCCAATGCAATTCTTGAATTTATTTAATGTGAGGCTTTGTTCAGTCTAAATTGCTTTTGCACTTCCTCTGTCCATATACGATTATATATTATTTCTGAGAGTAGAATTACAGTATCTTCACTGTAGTTCTCATCAAGGACACAGAGAGGTAAAGTGTATCTTGGTATTCTCACATACTGCTATTCTGTTTACACACACAGTAGCTTTTTTTGTGGCAGAACTGGGCTGGAAGTTTTTTTTCAGCAGTTTGACAATTATTTAGGAGTCATAAGGGATGAAATCACTGTTTTATTGAATAGAGTCCTTGAGTAAAGTTCAAGCAAGTATTCCTTGCTTCTGTATCTATTTGACTATATTAACGTATGTGCTGTAAAAATGGGCTTAAACGTACTAAATTAATTTCCAGATCACTGTGCACAGTTGCCCTCTCTACCTTACTTAATATTCTGCAGGCTTTGATGGATTTATAAATCTGATAATGAATCAATTTTTACTTAATTCCAGACCATTTACAAAATATTGAAAGGCATCAAGCTTTATAACACACAAAATCATTACCACTTGATGACTGTTAGTGACTATTTACATCACTGAATAATTACTATTTAAGTTCCATAAGTTATTCAGATCTTTATTGAATAATGGAATTTTGAGTCGTGGAACAAAGTGCTAGATTCTTTTTCCCCTTTGAAAAAAAATTATTTCAGAGGCTACTTTTCCACTGCTGTCATCTGTCTTGTGTGGTCAGTGAAACACATTTTCAAAGACCTTAAACCAACTGTTGAAGTTCCTAGCTTTTATTTCTGAGATATTTGTGATACATGATTTGCAACCTTTTCTGGAATCAGAGTATCACTGAGTTTGGAAGGGCCTCAGGAGATGGCGTAGTGCACCTGTCATGCACAAAGAATGGTCAGCTAAAGCAAATTGGTCAGGACTGTGCCTAGCCAAGTTTTCAGTATTTCCGAGGATGGAAACTCCACAACACCTCTGGGCAGCCTGTTCCAGTGTTAGAATAATACATTTTTTTTCTGATGTTAAATTTCTTCTATTACAGTTTGTGCCACTTGCCTCTTGCCCTGCCATTGAGTCTAACTCCATCATCTTTATTTCCACCTTTTCGTACACATTGATAAGATTACTGTGAGCCTTCTCTGTCATATGCTGAACAGTTCTAGCTTTCTCAAGGACTTTTTTTAAAAAATGTGATATGCTCCAGTCTTCATGCTCTTTCATTAGACTCATTCTAGGGATTCCTGAAGGAAGTATTATTAACAAAGTTTGAAGTGAAGTACCTTGGCCTTTACCCACGTCCATTGGGTTCCCTGCCCCATTCAGTGTCAGTCCTGTTTTTTCACCTATGGTTCCTTTTGCTGTTGGTAGGCCTCTGGAAGCCCTTTTATTGCCTTTCATGTCCCTCACGAGATTTGACTTCAGGTGGGCTTTGGCTTTCCTAACCACATCCTTGGGTATTCAGTACCTATATATTTCTCCTGTCTGACCTGACCCTGCATCCCTCTCTTGCATGGTTCCTTTTTATGTTTAGTCAGGACCTCCTTGTTTAACTACATGCGTCTCCTGAAATTTTTGCTTGACTTCCTACAGGTGGATATGGACCATTCTTGAACCTGGAGGATATGGTGTGGTCCTTAAAGAACAACCATGCTGAGAGCATTTGTACATTTGACTGCAAACAGCAGAGACTTGGAACTGCAAATACTGGAGGAATAGAACTGTTTTAAAGTTAGGGTTGTAATTTCTGGGTTAAGTGGAAATACTACAGAATTATTTTTTCCTCTCATTTCTGTCTACACATGGAAATACAGGTATGTGGAAAAACACAAATGAACGAATTTGGAGAAGGAGATGCAAATTTATCTGTGAAGTTTTGGCTTTGAACGAAGAGCATGAAAGTGTAGGGTAGCTGGAAATTTAAATGGACTGTAGAAAATAATCTTTGATCTTACTGAGTTTCTCTAGGTATGATATAATTCCTGACAGGCCTCCAGGTCAATGAATATGCCTTCAACTCAAGCAAATGCAGCTTTCTAAGATAAAAGATAACTTCCATGTTGTATAGCAACACAGCTGATGCTTCTGATTGCCATTGTCCCCATCAAGCAATCATTTCCTGTTTTGCAGATCTCTATAGGACAGCATGCAAAACCACATTTCACTTTGCATTAATGGGAAAGATAACACATTTTACATGTTGTTGCACTTTCAGAGATAGCAAGGGAAGAATAACCTCTAACATTTTGCCTTCTTATGATGGTCCTCAGTGCTCAGCTGCTGAAGTTTGGGGAGGGAGATTTTCTATAATTTCTGTTTTTTAAAATTAGACTGCACTATACTTTGACATCAGTTCTGTGGAAACAGATTAGAAGTCTCAAATATTCCAGTCCTGCAATAGGGCGAGGAAAAAAAAGAACACTTGTTGGAGGAAAAAAAAATATACATTTTTAATGTTAAGATTTCAATTTTAATAAATAAATGAATTCAGTAAAATTGAAAAGGCTCATGTAAGTGTATTATATTTAGATACTGTATATAGCTAAAAACTGTATATAGCTCAGTGCAAATGTTAGGAGTTTAGAGAAAGTTGCATGAGAAAGTTCAATTTTGATGTGCTGTTTTAGCTCAGGCTCCCTCTCTGGCTGAAGGTTTATGTTTGCTCAAGATATTTCCTATTTCTCTTTCCCATTTAATTCCATTCTTGTAAGTGCATTGGCTTTATAATAGAGGTGGCTAGAAGACAGCCAATTCTATCATTATTCAAATATGAAAGTTCCATAAGGAGAGCAGGATATGCCAGTAAGAGGAGGTAATGGTCTGTTTTGTTTTATCTGATTGTTTTAGCACCTTGCAATTTCCTCAGCCATCACACTAGCCAAAAAAAAGTGTGAGTCTGAAAGTCAAAAAGATGGGGAGGTAATTTGATGCTGTTAGTCTTAGATATTTTGGCAACAGACTGTGAAAATGTGCAAGAATGTTTGCAAGTGGTTTGAATGAGTATGTGGAAAGATGTGGATTTGAGGTATCTTTTTAAAAATAAAATAAAACACTCTTAACATGAAAAGAGCTTTTTATTTTTTCCTGGTGTGAAAATTATTAGCAGCTACAGGCAGTCCCCATCTGGGAATTTGGAACCTACTGTCTGGTCTTTCAATCAGATTAGTTGGTGATACTAAAAGGAACGACTGATACTTGGAAGAATTGTGTGTAGCTTATGACAACAAAAGGCTCAACTGGCAACATGTGGCTAACAGCTCACAGGCATCTGGTATAAGCCATTTTCCTGAGGAATTAATTTTTGTCGAATATATATCCCAAATCTTTCCTTCTTTAAGGAAAGGCACTTGCTAGAAATCAGATAAAGAAGACATAAATACTGTATCAAACTTTCAGCATTAACTTGACAGGAAAGGAAATGCAGTAGATTTGGCCTTTTTAAATTTCTGTTTGTGATCTCTTAAGAAGAACTGATGATCTGTTGGTTCTGGGCTTTTCGAGGGGGAGGCAGAGATGAGAAGGATTAGATTTTTTTCCTGCTCTATTTTTATCCTTAAAAGTATTAGGTATATTGTGGCATGATTAACTGATTTGATCCAGTGGCTTCCTGTTGCTCCCGGCCAAAGAAAAACCTTTAAGTATGCCAAAAAAAAAAAAAAAAAAAAAAAAAAAAAAAAAAAAAAAAATCATCCTCGTGGACAATTTTCCATTGGTGGTGGATTTCTCAAGTGGTTCAGAGCTGACAAAGTATTTTCAGTCTTCTTTCCAGCTGGGGCTTGAAATAAAAGAGACAGAACGCAGGTGCAGGCATTGGCTATTACAGCTCATGAAGAAGGCTGAACATTGTAATGCATTGAAGGGGCAGAGAATTTCACTTCTCTTCTTTGTTTTGCTAGTGCTTTCCCTAGAAGGATATAGGGAAGTGATATGAGAAGCTGGGAATTTTTCCAATCTGTAACTGAAGGGATGAGAAAGCATTTTCTTCTATGTACCTGTAGTAGACTGGTTTTGACTAAGCAATTGTTTTAAATTTGTATGTAGCTCAAAAATTGGTGCTTCGGTTTCAGGTATAAAAACAACTTCTTTGACACATTGTTTGGACCTTGAAATCATCATATGGCATTGTAAGAAATAATACAATTTTTTACATATTTTACCTATAATATTTATTCAATACATACATGGGAAATAGGTTTTAGACAGTCTGGATACTATATTAGAACTTATCCACATGTCCCCTTTTGGCTGCAGTTGTTCTGGCCCAAGAAATCCTCCCCCAACAGTCTGTCACTGTCATTTGCTCGAGTTCGACATCTTCTGTGATCTGCAGGCTGAGCTGTGTGTGCCTGCTCATTGACTTATTCTTTAATTAAAATTTCAGAGACTATGCTAAATAGTAATCTTGAGATTGAGCTTTTTCGCTAGTGAGTGCATTTGACTTGTACAGTCACTCACAGGCATGCTTTATGTGGCAGATCAGAGAAGGCAGTGGTCTTTGAGTATGTCTGTACAGTCAGCTGTATTCTGGGTCTATCTATGCCTGAGTTTCTAGTAGCCAGCTTGCATCTCAACCGATGGAGATGTGCCACTGTGCTCTTGTCTGGCATAGTTTATCTTCTGTCCAGAAGCATGTGATAGCACAAATACGGTGCCACAGTCGCCCAGCTTTCCTGGGGCTTTCCTGCGATTGTTCTTTCAGCAAGTGACTTCAGGGAAGAAGTATGGGTCACCCAGGAGTTACATGTGCTGTTTCCATCTGGAGTGTGCCCTGGTGTTTTCTCTATGCCATTGCTGAGGTTTCTAAAGTATTCTGCTCAAACATACAGAAGATAGAAAATGTCAATTAAAATTGTATGATCTGTCTTTTAATTCTATAGCCTTATGTTCAGAAAATATTTGATAAAGGGCAAGAAAATACCAGGAGGGATATGCATGTATAATCTGCTGCTCTAAATGGTCATCTTAAGGAGCCAGAAGACAAAACCTATAAAAATAAGCCTCTGAAAGTCATTTGATATGCCCTCTGAACTGCAGATCCACTGCCTTTTTTTCAGGAGAGTGCCATCCTTAGGAAGGCATCAGTGGTGTGGAAAACACTGAGCCTTGCACAGCTACAGCAACTCTTCAGACATCTCTGAAGAGTCCCCACAGATGAAGGATCCCCACATCATGAAGGATGTAGCTGGCTTGAATTCTGTGCTGCTGAAGAGAGCCATCCCTCTCCATGCCTTCTGCATTCCTTTGTCTCCTGCTTGATTTAGACAAGGACACCACTGTTTGCAGGCAGTTACACAAGCAGGGAACACACACAGACAAGGGAATGATCTCCTTCACTGGAGACATGGACTCACCGTGGTGGAAACTGCCAAGAGCATGGATGTGAGGTATGAGTGGTCTGCTCAGTGGTAGGTTTAAAGCTCTGCACTAGCAGAGAGCTGCTCTGGGGACTTGAAGGTGTTTCTGTCTTTGTCTCCAGAGACTCTGCAAGCTGTGAGGTAATGTTTATAGTAGCAAATGGACCGAAAGCAATATTGAAGTAAAACCCCAAAACATGTAATTGCCAGGGTCAGGGAACACAAAAGCCTCTTTTGCTGCTTCCTGGCTAGTGATACTGTGGTCTCTCCAGGTGTTGCAGGCATATGTGTGTAGCTGCTTCAGAATGCAGCTGAGATACTGGTATCTCATAACCACTTTTACAGACATTTAATATTTTTCACTTTGAAGCTGCATTTCTTGATACTTCTTTGGGATTTGCTAGCTCAAAGTTCACAGACCATTCCCCTGGTTTGTTACCATGATGGTAGCAAAATTTCAGCTCAGCTCCCTGCAGATGTTTATCAAGTCTGCAGTCTCTACTATTCCAAAGGCTGCAATAATTTGCCATTTGACATGGTTATTTTTGTTTGTTTGTTTGTTTTTATTATTTTTGTAATCAATTTTATTAGTCAACTCAGAAGGCTGCTTGACATCTTAAGAGACTGGGATTTTACACTATGTCAGCAAGGGGATATTTTGTTTTTATGTGGTATTTTGGGGTTTATGAAGGTGCAAGAATACTACTGAAGAACCATCTTAGAGGATTGCAATGTGACATGGTTCATAATCATATCGTCTGAGTCTCTTGTGTATCTCTGTTTGTTTCTCAAGGGATCAGGTCAGTTTATTCCACAAAGGAATTTAGGAATAAATTATGTTGTATATGTTGAAGTTGGCCATGGAATTAGGACATTTCCCAATGGCAAACCAGGGAGTGAACCATATTGACAGACTTTGTTAAGCTTACCTGTGAACTTGTGTCTGATTAAATGACAAGGGCAGCAGTTCCCCTGCTGCCCGTAATGTAAATGGAAATAAAGTGAAGAAGAAACTCTCCCCTTTGACAATCAATTAGGGATGCTGATTAACTCCATCTTGTACAAAAGCTGAGAACTATAAAACAGTGACATGATGATGAGTTATGAAAGTGATAGATTCTCCCATGTTTATATGCAAAAATGTTTCTTGGGCAATATGAAAATAAACTCCATCACAGGTCCACATTATAATGCATAATTTTTATGGGTTATAATACGTTTTTAGTTTCGTGGAGTTGATCTTTAATTACTGTCTTCTACAGAAAACAATTACATTGGAGATGTCAAGCAGCATTCTTTCTAAATACTGTAATTTTATGGAAGCCTTTATAAAATGCTTTTGAGAACAATTGTGACTTAATAACTTAATGGGAAAGGTGAATACCTTTAGCAGAGATAAGTAACTTTGGCAGTGATGTATAAATGTACACTTGCAATTAGGCTGATCAGTCTGTTATTAATGAGCATATAAGTAAGCAAACAACTTTTGTGGCTTTGTTTAATGTGGCCATAGAGAGCAAAAGTAGCTAAAACTAATTTTCCACTTTGTCTGAGTAGAAAGTAATTGGTATGAAATTGCGGTGCTTATGGTAATCCTGCCCCAATGATATTTGTGCTTTTACCTTCATGAATATTGATCTTTTTTTTTTCACATGAATAAACAAAGGAAACAAGATGAAAAATGTTACCACCTAACCCATTCAGTTTGTTTATCTACTAAAAAGTGCTTTCCACCTTCTTAGAAGAACTTTGTATGCAGGGATAACACAAATCAGTTACCCATAATCTTTCAGTGTCTCTTTTCCTGTCTTTGGGGTGGTTTTTAAAATTTTTTTCTTTAGTGACCTGCTGTGCTTAATCTGAGCTTTTATGTGCCAGGGTTATTATATGTGTGTGTGTGTGAACAGTGCCTGAGAGTGTGAGCCAAGAGTTTATGGCTAGGGCAGTGGACAGTGGCTGCAAAAACAAATATATTTTTTGTCCTAAAGGAAAAAAATAAGTCTCCCTGTATGTGGCATTGGTGAGGCCATATCTCGAAAACTGTTCAGGTTTGAGCCCCTCACTTAAAAAAGGATATTGAGGGGCTGGAGCACGTCCAGAGAACAGCAACAAGGCTCATACAGGCTCTGGAAAACAAGCCTTATGAGGAGCAGATGAGGGAGCTGGAGTTGTTTAGCCTGGAGAAGAGGAGGCTTGGGGGAAACTTACCACTCTCTACAACCACCTGAAAGGAGGCTGTAGTGAGGTGGGGCTGGTCTCTTCTACCATGACTGCAGTGAGAGGACCAGAGAAAACAGCCTTAAACTGAGACAGGGGAGATTCGGATTAGATATTAGAAAAAAAACTTTCACTGTTAGAGTGGTCAGGCATTGCAATAGCTTTCCCAGGGAGGAGGTGGAGTCACCTGCCCTAGGGGTGTTTAAGAGGCATCTGGATCAGGTGATGTGGTTTAGGGTTCCAGTGGTAGTGCTGGGTGACAGATGGGATGATCTTGAAAGTCTCTTTCAGCTTTGATGATTCTATGATTCTCTGTCACGAAGTTTGAAATATTTTTTATTGTATGACGTTTGTGTACCCAAAAGCTCCTCATCATCAGAGGTGTAACTGCAAGGATGTTCACTGTCCAGGGATGATAAGCACATCATCACTAATCTCAGCCTTGTCTGTGTTGTGCAATGTGATACATGTACCTGTCTCACTAACTCTTCTCTTGTGTGTGTGTGTGTGTGTGTGTGTGTGTGTGTGTGATGTGTTATGTGCATGGGTGAATGAGCTATTTCTCTTTCACTGTGCATTTATCTCAGCAAAATAGTACAGGCTCCAAGGGTCACTTGCCTTTCCTACACAATACACTAAAAGTGATGCAAGCAATTGCTGCATTATTTACTGTCAGCTAAAATTTTTAAGAACCAGCCTTAGGATGAAGAAAGTACATATGAACTATAATGTACTTTAAGTGAGATAAAATTTCAGCTACAACTTATTAAAATTCTTATTTTTTAAATAGTTCCTGGCCTGAAAGCATAAGACAACAATGAAGTGCTGGAGTCTTATTGGCCAAAGCATAGGCAAATAACTAGACACAAGTCATGTCAACAGAACATTAATATGGCCTTAGTACTGAGAAATACAGAATGGAAAGAGCTCATGGTGATATAAATAGAGGTAGGAACAGGCTACAGGTCATGTATTTTTTAAAAGAAAAAAAAAAGCCATGCCTTTGGAAGACTAAGCCTTCAATACAAATGCTTTGCACACTCACCAACAGCCTATGGAAGACCTGGTAGCAATAACATCAACTAGGAGAAGCAGGAAGGGTGTGTTCAACAACTGGAGGGAAATAAAAGCTTGATAACTGAATGTATTTTTTTATTTTCATATATGTTGGAAAAAACCAAAACCCAACAGTTGAATGAAAGATTGCCTTCCTGTCTTTCCTTCATTCAGCTCATTAGATAAAATAATGACTCATTCCTTGTGTTTTGAGCAGATTTGCACTTGAAGTTTTACACCTCTATGGTAGAAAAGAGTCTGCTTGAAAAGTAGATGAGAAAGTCATTCAGTGCTACTCTAAATCTCCAACAAATAATAAAAAAAAAAAATTGGAATCTGTCAAGTACAGTGATTTTGTCTATGGTTCAGTCTTACACAGTTCATAAAAATAGAGAAAGCTGTAACTTAACTTTTTCAAAATTTAAGTGGTTCATAGAAAAAAATTAATTTTTAGTATTATCATTTAAAAATGCAGTGATAAGAAGAAATACTCCTGAAGAAAAATGTCACTATTTAATAATATGCCACATCTGGACTTTAATGAAATATTAATGCTAAGTTATGATAGGAAGAGTACCTCTTTTTCATCTTTCTTTTATCTAAATTGTTTAATATTTAATACTTTATAATAGAGAGATAGAGTAGACCAAAGTAGAGTTTGATGCTGTTTTATTATGTATGATTTTATTACCAGATAAGAGTATTTAAAAATGTTTAGAATATTATAGGATCAGATACAGAATACTTAAAGCTATGTAATGCATTCTGTTACAGATGCAGAAATCCATGATGTTCCTTGCCAAAGGAGACTGTAGATATAGATTCAAAATCTGTAGAAATATCTACATCTATGGTCCTTATGGGCCTCTTCCAATTTGAAATATTCTTTCTTTGTATTTCATTGTTGCCAAGTAAGGTTGGGGCTTTTTTTTTTTTTGGAAGAAGTGTTGCATTGAGTGACATGTCAAAGTGTAGCATAAAGAATGCTAAACTAAGCCTTATCAACAAAATGTCTAAAACATGAGGAAGTGTGTGGTTGGCAGTTGCATAGAGACACCTTTACGTATGGACTGATCTTACTAACCCTAATGTCAACTGAAAAGAGTAACCAAATACTGAGGCAAAAATTTGTTCATATAGCTGGTGCTATATAATTTCATTTAATGATATAACCTGTGGGACTTTGCTGATTTTATTCTTCATTGCAAAACAAAACCAGGTAACTGCTAACCAAGGACTGTGCTAAAATGTCCCAGGATGCACAGAGGGGTTACATAGACATTATCTTCCATGTGAAATGGAGATTTAGAGATTTCAAAAAATATTGAGAGAGAACACACCTTGGAAAAGAACTTGGAAATGTGTTGGGTGGCCACAGGTGCCCATCAGGGAAACAGAAAGGTTCTTCTGAGTTAGATCACTAAGTGGAATACTTGGCAGTTGCTGTTCCAGCATATTTTAAGTAATCTGACATAATGTAATGTATTAGTATTTTGACACAGTATCTTTGCTCCTGTAAATCTATGAACTTTTAATTTCTTGGTGTAGGAATCAGAAGTAACCTTGCAAAGCCAAATTGTAGTCAAGTGAAAACAAATTTATGACAAACCAATGACCTCACTGTCTCCTTTGAAAAGGTGGAGGGTATGTTACATTTTGGGCACTGCAAATCTTTGATAAAAGCAGGTATTTCTTTTACTTGGTTCACATCTGCCTTTCCACACTGTTTGTGTGGTTTAACTGATAAATCACACACACCAATGTTTTATTGTCTTCCTGTATTTCTCTATGTATCTAATGTGTTTTCTGCTGCTGAGTCATAGATTGTGTCTTTTTGGGAACAATGGCCAACTTCTTGTTCTTTAGTCACTGTTAAAAGCACATCAGCACTACCTGACATGAGTTGAGAGTGATTTGGGCTCAAAAACCCAGCTATTCCCACTTTCAGTGAATCTGTGGAGTTCAGATATTTGTGCTGTCCTTGTAGGAAAGTCATATCTCTAAAGTAGAGAGTCATTGTGAAAACCAGAAAGATAAAAAAGCACAATTCAGTTAACACTGTAAAAGTGATTTTTGCGTTACCAAACCCAGATGTTGCAAAGCTGCAACTGAATTGGGGAAAGCATCTTTGTATTACTTACATCAATTAAATTACTTGATAAATCCACTTTCATACATGGATTCTAATAACTCCATTGGCAGATTGTTTCAGGTTACTGTTTACTTGAAGGTACCTATTCATTAAGCACATAATGAAGCCCAGCTATTACCTGTGCACTTCATTAAAGGATGGATTTAAAACACCAAAATGTATTTTTGGTAAATGCATAAATGCCTAGTGAGATTTTTCTGAAGTGTTAAAACAGTGTGCTTGTAGCAACTTGAGTCATCTGGATGACCTTACTGTAGAACCGGAGGTGAATAGGTAATTGAGAGCAGAGTTAGAGAAACTCAGGACTCTAAGCTTAATAGTATTTTAAGAGAAAATTTTACTTATGTAGTCAGAAGGACAGCTAACAAATCCACCGTCTTTCAGGGATTAGCATTAAATGGTGTGAATGAGCCTGGAATTTTTGTTGTGATCAAAAGAAAATGACAACGTTTTTAGATAAAAGGAGGAAGAAGCTTTGAGGTTTTTCCTAAGTTGATATTTCTGCCCTTATTTTAAACATTTGGTCTCAGCAGTCTAAGATCTTACTCTCTGGCTAAGTGTGCTCTGAGCATGCCTCATCAGCTCCTGCATTTCCCTTGAGTTTAGCAGCAAGAGAAAACCCCCCACCCTTATGCTGACATTAAGTTTGCTATGCCTGATGAGTAATGAAGAGAATTCTCAGAAGAAGAAAGAGTTCTGGTCTATTCCCAGCATGGGGAAGTTTGAATTCAGAGATGAGACTGATACTGATTTTAATAGTAAAAAATACTCACCTAAATGTATTACAATGTTGCTAATAAAAATATTTCTAAATGGGTGGTGGGTTTGTTTCAGTACAGTTTTTTTGTTGTTGTTGTTGTTTGTTTTTTTTTTGTCCAGTGTTTCATAGTCAGGAATTACCATTTGAATAGTCTTGATTTAACATGCCTACCAAAACAGGAACCAGAAATCCTTAAGAAAAAGCAGCCTGACTATGATGCTAAAATTTGAGACCTCAGAACTTCAGTGTTAAGGAATTAGACAATGGAAGAAAGTAGAATCATTGCTTCCTTGCAGCAGATTGCAGTGTTGGGTCATTCAGTAATCAATAATGAAATGGGTAGCACCCTCAATTGCACATATTTCACTCTTAGTGTAAGCTCTGTTGTCCTTCTTGGGGATTAATAGTTTTATGGAGTGACTCCTTCAGCAGTCAAGTGCTTTTTCACATGAACCTTTCTTCTGCTGCCTTCTGGGAGTTTAATGTGCTGGCTGATGTAAGACTTCAGGATCTGGGCACAGAAAAAGAATGTTCCACTAAAGACTGAAATCCTTAAGTTACTGTGTGTCTTTCATACAGAGTTTTCCTGGTGTAGATATGCAAGATTAATAACTTTCTGGTGATTGACCATTTCCAAGACTGTATGGTAGTTCTACTAGAATAAATCCTACTTGAAACAATAACAGACTAAAACAGGAGGCAAAACTCTGAAAAATTAAATATTTATCTTTTAATGAAAATGAACATATACATGTAAAACGCTGAAAGGCTGTGACTGAAAGAAAGACTAGCACTCTCTACTGTGTACACTTTCACCTCCTTGGTTCTGTACCTCCAATTAATTCTGGGCTGGAATACTGAAAAAAGAATGCGATTTTTTGACATTCCTATTATATGTGACATAATTTTTAGCTATAAACTGTGTCATACTGGAACACTACAGCATTTTCACAGCATTGTTTTCAACTACTCAGTTCAGTGCTATGCTGACAAAATGGCTAATGTGATCCTTAGGCATGAGCACAGAGGATCAATAAGTAGGTGATTTTTACCTCTTTAAACCAAGTCAGTGAGACAGATATTGCGAAGCTAAATATGATTCTGTTCCCCACAGTCTGGCTGTGGTCATATTTTAAAAGTGGGGCCAGTGCGTAAATGAGCTGCAAAAATGATATAAAGGCTTTTGGAAGGCAGACTTAGAAAACTCCAGCTGTTCAGCTGAGAGAAGGAAAAACAAAAGGTTGCAGTAACTTGATTGCTGCATGTAAGTATTTCTGAGGTGAAAAAAATGCTGGCTGTTGAAGAGATCTTCATTCTGGCTGGAAAGCACAATGAGAGTGACTCCCTGGGAGCTGCTTCCACACAGTGAGAGGGGACAAGCACTGAAATGTTCTATGGGTTGGACAGGGGCTTTTTCACTTCACACATCTTGACAAGTCCTAGGGTAAAAATCTCTGCAATTGTTGGGCAAACATTACTTTAGCCTAGATAAAGCTTTTCAGTCTAGCATAGGATAGCTGAAAGATACATAATGAATGTTAAAATAAGTCAGGCTGAGTGGTTAAGAGATCCCTTCAGGGCTTAAACCCTGATTGTTTCTTTAAGGACATTTAAATTTCAGCCTTAACTCCTCAAAAGGCAGTCACAGATCCTAGTGCTGTTTTTGCCTTTACCTTTTATCAGTAGTTTAAGAAGTGGAGACTATTGCCTTTAGATCCAGGATACGGTATTTCTATATGTTTTTTGCAGGGATGTTTTCCTAAAGTACCCCTCTGAGATCAGCATTCCTATCATTTGCTCATTGGACTGTGAAAGGAAGGTCATGTAATTTAGGAAACTTTCTTTATATTACTGTTTACTGTTCTTACAACATAGAATCTTTTTCAGAGAGAAGGACATGCTTTTTAGCAGACTCTGCTGAGATGTCTTTCTCTTAAAATAATTCCATATATACTGCTGTTCTTTTGCTCCTTCATTTTTATGAAGAAATGAAATGAAAAAAACTGGAGCATGTTTTTTATTGGTTAGGCTGTCATATCTTATGATTAAGAGGTTTAGAATAATGGAAAGCAATTGTCTTAGAAATTGGAAAATTTTTGCCAAGATTCTGGAATGAATAGTTGGGAGTGAAAGAGAAGCCCTGCTCAGAGAGAGAGAGAGAGAGGCTTATTTTGTAAAGCTTGTGAGCTTTAAGGAAGTCTAACATAATGAATTTTTTTTAAAAGAACGTACCTGCAGAGAAAAATGTCCAGAACAGTGCTATCAGGAACATCTGACAGTGGCAAGATCATTCTTTCACGCAACTGTTGAACCCTCTGGAGGAATAAGAAATTTTATCTGTGTAGGGCAAAATGACTGAACCTGGAACCTAAAATTATGAGCCTCTCGCAAAGGGGTCACCTCTAAAAGCTGAGCAGATGCTGTGCACTACAGACATGTCAGAAGTCATAGAAGTCTCTCATGGACTTTCAGCAGTAGCTATTGCATCTTACAGCTGTGGAGAGCAAAAGGAAAATGTGAAATAACTGGATAATTGTTTTGTATTAACAAACAATGTTGTCTTTGTCAATCACTGCTGCAAGTAGATGACAGTGATAGAGTCTTTTACCTATCAGTGTGCCTTCTGTGCCCGTACAGTTGACTTTCTCCAGTCCCTAACTCCTGACCTTTCACCTCAGCCCATGGTTAGTGCAGATGATGGATGAGCCTTGTTAGACCCATAAGATGTGCTGGAGCAAAGGAAAAATGCCAGCAGGCACGTTGTGTTCATGTTAGTTACTCTTTTCATAAGAGTAACTTGTCTCTAAAACAGACAAATAGCTGCACAGGCTGAGCAAGATAAGTTTGTCATGAATGTTTTGGTTGTTGCCATTCAATACTGATGTTATATCAGCAGACAGGGAAAAATGAGCCAGGCAGGAGACTCTAAAGGAGAAAAGTACTGGTTGAGTTGGAACAGGCACTCAGTTTTACTTCATTATCCCAGCCAAAACCAGGACATTCAGGAAGAGAATAAAGATGTAGTCCCTGGTGAAGTGCAGTGTATAGCTGCCCATGTTGTAAGTGACACACTTGAAAGGGAAAAATAAAGGATTAAATTATGAAATCAGTAGTGTGTGGGTTTTTTTATTCTAAGAAGTATGTTTTCATGAAATGTTTTTTTAGGTCTAGATGTTTTCATAAAAATGCAAAGATAAGTATAAGGAATCCAGTGTTAGAGCCCTTAGTGGAATTTTCCCAAGACTCCGTAGGCTTAAACTGTGTGCTTGAATTCAGACGCCCAGGTAGTAAATAGCCCATGCAATATTCAAATAATCAACTTTTTTATGTTTGACAGATGAACAAGAACAAACCAGTGTATATTGGAAAAAGTGTGTTTTCAGCAAGACTTGTTATTTCCTGTTTGTATCATTTATCACATGTAGGTGTTTATTTGAAAGTCTTGCTCTCTTAATCCAGTGGCTTGTATTTCTCCTGTCCATAGTGCATTTAACACTATCACCCTTTTTCCTAAAGGTTCTAGGGACTATCACACCATTCAAGTTGCTGAAGGATGGCTGCCTTAATAGCCCTCACTTTGACACGATTTTACTTGGCTCAAAAATGAAAACAAACAGGAAAGACACAGATTCTGCTTCTGAAATTTTGTTTATCACTGAACTGCTTTTTCATGAAGAGATCATGGAAAGGCAGTTTTTATTCTATGAGTCTGTGCCAAGCAAACAAAATTAGCTGTAAGCCTTCTCAAATACTGGCATTTTAATCAGCCCATGTTTCAAATTGTGTGCTGTGTCCCCATCATGAAGAGGTTCTAATTCAGTGGTGAGACCTGGAACTGCCAATGTTGTGAGAAGGATTCACAGCACAGGCAGCTGCTTCACTGTGCTGAAAAGTTTGGCTATGATGCACATCACTTTTCTTTAGTAATTGGACTTGTCCCTATGAGAGGGGAACCTCAGGCGCAAGTGTTCTGCTGTGAGGCTCATGGCATGGATGTGTTTGAAACTTGGGAAGCTTGCAAAAGGGAAACTACTGCCAGAAAAAGAGGTTCATTACAGCTTCTATTTTAATAGATTTTATGACTATTTAGAAATGCAGTACCAAATAACTGGGGATAAAATAAATTTAACATATTTCTGTGCATTACATTTCTTGTTTTGGCATAACCATTTCAGAGACTGAAAAGATGGGAAAAGTTAAAAATACAATAATAATAATAATCCTATTACAGAAAAGAATGTACATAGAAAATTCAAGAGTATTTGAGAGATCGTAAGCGTGTTGGCAGCTGGTGAAGAGTAGGTGCTGAAAATGAAGACTGCTGCTTACCTTTCCAGTGATGCCTAGAACTGGTCCACTGCTTCTGCTATAGTTTCTTCCCTAAACAAGACTCTTGTGACCATCCTGCAAAGACGAAACAGAGTTCATTTTCTTCTTTTTTAGCACTGCCTCTCATTGAATGGAAATAAAAGCATGGTAATAAAAACAAGGCCAAGCAAATGAAAACAACGTGTCTAATTTAAAGAATATCACTGGCTGCTAAAGCATAAAGTTTTTACAGCTCCCTGATTTGTGGTTCAGTATTAGTTTGTACCTGGCACACATCCCATGGCATGTAGCCATGGGTATGCCTGGTCCCCTACTGGCAGTAGCATAAAAGGTGCTGAAGTCTTGTGAATTGGGGAAATGACATCAGTTTATCTCCAGGTGGTCAAAAGTGCAACCCACATCAATGTAACAACCCCTTGCAGCCCCAGGGTTGCAAAGGGTTAGAAATATTGAGTAAAGGAGCCACGAAAATAACTTTTGTGCCAAGAAATACGAGTTATAATGAGAGTTTTAAGGAATTCAGTCTATTCCTTTTTCTAAAAAGGAGATTTGTATTTGCAGTGATAATAATGTCCAAATACCTTTGCGGTGAGAAAAGCTTGCCTCTGTAATTTAAGAGAGAAAAGATTAATGGCAGGAAGTTAAAGGCATCCAAATTTAAATAAGAAATTAGTAGTAATTTGTAACAGTGAGGACATGGAAATACGAGCACAGATTACCAGTGGAAGTGATGACTTCTATACCTTGTAAAGTCTTCAAATCAATGTTAAATGTCTTTCTAAAATAATTGTTTTTGCAAAAAAGGTTTTGAGAATACAAATAAGAAGAATTGCATGAAATTTAGGGACTTCTGTTCCACAAGATATAGTATTTGAAGTAGTAGTCCTTCTGACCTTATTTTCTCTGAACTTATTAAAGATAAGTATTAGATAGCAGATGAATCACTGCTCTGAGCTGCTATTTCTATTCTTACACTCAGCATTTCATGTAACTACTACTTTCTTATGATCCTCAGTGAAAGAACCAAAGTTTATTATGTTTTCTAGTATATTTATTTTAATACATATTATAATTTTAATACTTCATTTCATAAGTGGAATAGAACTTAAATGTCTTCTCTCTCCGATAGAGTCTTGTCTGCTTGACCTCCCCTGACCAATCCCCTTTTTTTCCAGGAGTTTAACATGGCCATTTCAGAAAGAAAGCTCCTCTAAGTCACTGAAGGGAAGCAAGATAATTTGTTATCACCTGGGGAGGTGGTGACCAGTGAGTCACCTCCCTTAGGTGAGGAGTGAAGCATCTTTTGTTCACTGGGCCAGAGGCACTTTCCCTGTGCAGTGGACTCCCTTTCTGCCTGAGTCTACTCAGATGTCTTAATGTAAAATCAGTGTGGGGCAAGCAGTAGCTGCTAAATACAGATCATATAAATATTTCCTTTAAATTTTCTAAGTATGATAAAATACATTCATCTTCCTGATAAACATCGATATGCACACATTCTACCATTTTGTTGCTAGTGTGGATGTTTTTCTCTTAATATTAGTGTGTTTGATTCTGTGGGTTTTGACATCTCTATTCTTTTGTCTGACAAATCTGTGCACTGACTTGTAAAAAAAAATCAATATTGTTTTCCCTGGCACTTTCTCTGCAGTTGAGTTGATTTATTATCACAGTTTCCTTTCCCCTCTTTTATCAGTGTATTTCTATTGCTTTAGGGTTGAGTACCTGATAACATCACAGGGTAGAAGACACACAGAGAGTTTCCGTGACCTTATCCCCTGTGTGATCTTGTCCAGTGTGACGGTGAGCCATGGCTATAAAGTGAACAATGATATTATCCAAGCTGTGTGACCAGATTTATGTTTGATTACATTGGAAATAGAGATGAGCTAGAACCAATGAACAAAATGTAAATTTAAACTGTTCTTGTCCAGTACCTCAGTGGCTAAAGGGAGAGTAGACAGCCACTGAGCAAAACTTAATTTGTCTGCATGTTAACATGTTGTGGTATGTGCTGGTAGAGCCATACAGCCCCTAGTCCTTGCAAGATTTAAACCAACCATAGTGGAGAGCTGGTTGTTGCTCCCTAAAATATTCAGTCTTATTAGTGCTGTTTCTGTTAACCACTTATATCAAGGTAGCGTTGAAGAGCCTCATTAAAAGTTCAGAGCTACTTTGCCCTAGACACTGCATGGACATGTAAGAAAAGCCAAAATTCACAGTCAGTGTTTCAGACCACATGCAACTGAAGGCTGCAACAGGTATGGTGCTGTGAGCACATTGCCAAGTGTGAGTGTGGTCATGCCAACAGGACCCTGTTCTCACAGGGTGCTGGGGAAGATGAGTTAACCAAATTTGTTAAACCTGAGCCTAATGTGGCTACAGTGTATTAAAGCTTTATTCTTGGAAGAGGGTATTCTGCCTGTTTGTTTCTTTCTGTCTCTCCTAACCACCTCAGAAATCTCAGACCACTCCTGGCCTTGCCACTGGGGACTGCCATTATCTGTAAGGCATTGTGAGAGAAATGTGCTTGAAGATAGGCTGCAAAGCAGGATTTTGTGAAGGGTTTTTTCTCATTGGCACAGACCAGAAATTCAGTTTGGCAGAGAGGGTGTGTGGGTGTGGGGGTGTGTGTGTGTGTGGGTGTGTTTCCCTGTTTGGGGCTGAAGGGATTGGGAAACTGAGGGGCAAAAATGACGGGAAAGTAAATTCATACATCTGGCAGTTAGAGCAGGGCAGTGTAGTGAAGTCTAATAAGAAAGGCACATTAATGCATTAACTCAGTGAAAGTATGTGAGTGTGATGATACAGTTGGAGAAATGAGGGGGGATGGAAGTTCTAGAAGTTGTTAGCCAATGTGATTTGGACGTCAGCCTTCCATCACAGGAAATGATACATGTAAAAAGTCTGAAAAAAGTAGGTTTGGAAACCATGCCATTGCACTATTTCCCCTTCTTTTATCCTTCCTTCTTTCCTGCAGGGACTCAGGAAGACTTAGCAAGATAGTGTAGCTGGCAATAGAAGGAGAAAGAATACATGGTGCTGCAGAATTACAGCATCACCATTGCTGCTGTTCTAATGCAGTATGTTTCTTAATGATGTCAGAAGCCTAAGCTGCCTTCAGCTCTGGCTGAAAAAAATAAGTTGTATTTGGCTTTTCTTTCTTTCCTCCTTTCCCCTCCATTTCTTCCAGTAGTGTGTCAGAAGAAGAAAAGGAAGAAGAAGACGGAACTTAGTAGGTTTGGTATTTTCTCCTGTTCTTGAGAGAGAGAAAAATCTGCTGCCCCAACTTCTGCTCTTTCATCATCTGTGGATCTGCAGGAACTGCAGTTTGTTCAGTGTTGGAGCAGGAGCAGATCTAGAGGCGAGAGGACAAGTGCCTCAGAGCTTTGTAGTTTCAAAACAAAGCTGTGACTCTGCAGTGGGTTTGGATTAATTTACTTGCAAGATGTGTCTACCAGGACTTAGTATACTTTGGTGATACTTCTCAGAAAAAACAGCTTATCCAGTTGGACACACATCCATGTCACAGTTATCTAGAAGGAATCACACTGAGTGCCATAGTATATAATTTTGGCAAAATATTTCATGAACCTTTTTCCTTTATCAATTAGTGTGGGTTTTTTTAAAGAGGCATGAAGTTCTTAACATGTTTTGCTTTCCATAGATCCATACTCACCAACAGGAATTTTATTACCCTACTTAAATTCTTTTTGAAAAATTGCCATCCACTGACAGATGCATTTTTCTATTTTATATTGACTCTTTAAAGATATTGTCAGAACTTAGCTCTTTGTTGTTTTTTGTATTTTTTTCCTTCCACCCTTTGGAGCTTCCCCAGCAAGTTAACACACATAGCATGTAGTTTTAGCAGTTATTTTTTAGCATGTGTTTTAAGTATGCTTTCATGGAGAAATATGCCTTTAAATTGTCCTTAGCTCTGGTATAATAATAGATTGAGTTGTTTTGCTTCCTTTCCCTTATCAATTTTCTACAATTCCTACACTCTGGTCTATATTTATCATCAGCTTCCAGTTTCTTTAATCAGCAAGCAATGCTTTCATAGCTGCTGTCATACCTGTTAGGATAGTTTTAATTGGTAAAGGCATCTTTCTTAATTGCTTCAGGCAGAAGCTATTCAGACTTGTACTGAAATGCTTTTCCACAGTTCCCAGGTATCATTCAATTTTTCTACTTAAATTATTTTCCCAGTGGATTTGGTCATGTGTTAGTATAATTTCTGAGCTCTTTTGGTGGTGTAAGAGTTTGAAGCACAATGATATTAGGAGGTAGACAATGGTGGAGCTACTTATTCTATGACTTTTTGTTCTCCAACTTCATTGATAGTTCCCTGGCTATTCATGTATATTAGCAGTGTTCTTAAAATTATGGATTTCTGAAGTGAATAATGTTTATGTCTGGCATAGTGGTGTGAAGTAAAAGGCCATGTGTTTTTGTTACCACAGCAGTACAACATTGTTTTTTTTACACAAAAAGACGAAATTTTAAAATAACATCCAATAGCATTCCTGAGTTTCGTGTTGCTCAGGAAGCCATCCGAATTTTCGGACAGCAGAAGTTTAAAGCCACATAATTTTCCTCTCAGTGGAGAATTCAAATTCAAGGATATACATACATACATACATACATACATACATACATACATACATACATACATATATATGTGTATATGTATGTACGTATATATATATGTATGTGTATGTGTATATATACACACACACATACATACATATACATATCTATATATGTTTTTTTTGTTTTAATCATGGTTAGTACAGACCAGTTCTAAGATGAGAACAGGTACCTTTTTTTTAACTATCCGATGTTATGGTTGAGCTCCTCTCTTTCAAGCACTGTCAGGACAGACTCTGTTCCTGTCATTGAATCATGCTTTAATTTAGTACATAAAAAACCCTTGCTGATGAGAATTATCCATATTGGTACAGTTATCTGAAAAAAGATATTGGTTGAGTTATTTGCAAAGATGTTACTCTGCCTGATTCTGCATGTTTGTGTGTATGAGTTAATGTTATTAAGATCATCTGAACACTGACTTTGCCATCTTAAATACCCATATTTTAGTTTTTTCACAAGTAGATGTAATATTTTTAGTTTAATTTGATAAAAACCAAAATAAACCTAGACACATGGCTGAATTTGTGAGTATAAATGACAGCTGCAAAACCATAAGAATGTGTGACAATTTTAATGGTTTTTTTCTGAAAACAAACCCAGCTTTTGACTGTGCAATTGAAATCTGTGGGTATCATTTACCTTTTATTGTTACAACCTCCTTCTCCTACAAGAATGAAAATAAATATCTTCCTCTTTTATAGTCTACAAAAGATAAATTCTTGTCTGCTCTTGCTGGTGATATAATTTTTCAAATAGCCATAGTGATTGAAGTCTTGAGTGTATGAATAGAAAATTGAAATTGTTTAGTTGAAAGAGAGTCTCATGAAATTTGCAAGCATGCAGCAAGAGCAGACTACGGAGATAAAAATAAGATCACTTTTGGTTATAATAAATGGTAAAGCTAATAATGAGAAAAAAACCAAAAGAAACTACCCCAAATCTGCAAGGCTTTCGCAAGCAGACTGTTGTGAATTTTGAAAACATCATTAAAAATATGATAGTTTTATAACAATTCTGGAGTTTCTTAAAAAAATCTGCTCTAACTACTGACCTATAATAAATCTGCCAGATTGCTTCTGTCACATTTGAAACTTATACTGTAGGATCTTTTACAAGATCTCTTTGTTCTCACTGTTTTTTTCCCATACACACAAATACAATAATACTTTCAAATAAAAATACGAAGATTTTAATTACTACTGTCAGTCTGCAGGTGAAGAGCTCTTTTTTTGTCTTTTTAAATTGGACTTAATGATCTTAAAGGTTTTTTCCCAAACGAAATGATCCTATGTTTCTATGAAATACTTCCAGTGTCTTCTAGATAGTGATTTTCTGTCCCATTTGTGAAGATAAGGTCATCATTATGGCTTTACTTTTAGATTGGCTTTGTATGCATTTTGTGGCAATGGTTTCTCAATTTTCTAAGTATAGCTGGAAGCTGAGATAATTTACCATCCATTGAAAGAGCGATATTAGGTAAAAGGTTTTTACTTTAGGTAAGTTTATCTGAGTTCAGTTTTTTCAAATTTAAAACAGCAGTATATTTGTTACAAAAATGCTTTTAATTTTAAGCAAATACTGATGTCCTGGGCTGCTCCCCAGAGCCATACCTTTCAGGTGATTTGGCAGAGAAGCTGTAAAATGAGTAGTGCTGTTGCATTAGGATCCATGGGTGCCTGTTTGTCGTGTGTCTATTCTCTCTCAAATAGGATTTGTGTCTACAATGAGTGTGCCTGAGGTCAGAGCAACACTCAGGGAATAAAGCAGGCCCAGAAGCTTCCTTGGAGAACTGAACTTTCAGTATTTACCTGATGTGAGTAATGTAGCTTGTACTGAGACTAATTGTACTGAGTGTTCATTAGTTGATAATACCACGAGAATATTATCTGCTACCAGTTTAGCAATAAATTTATTTAAACCATTAATTCCCAGAGATGAGTGATTATGTTATCATCTTAGTTTTCATTTAGAAATTTGAGAATGTTTTCAGTCTTCCTAGTGCTGTGAAGAAGTTTAGAAAAGTCCTAGAGCAGCAAACCAAAAAGTCAAATAAAAAGACGTTAGTATTTTCTTATTTTCTCTATCCTTATGTTTTGGGGGTTTTGTTTGTTTTGTTTTGTTTTGCTTCTTTGGTTGTGTTTTTTAACATTCTGATGATGATTTTGGGGTCCCAGCAATAATTTCTTGTTTAGTGTTTGATGTTAGCCTCGCTAACACTCAGACACTCAGCAAATGTTAAGCTCCTGTGAGTACCGACCACAACTCCTGGATATCACCCCCACTCTTTGCAATGTATTGAAACATAATATCTAACAACTGTTTTTTGCTGATTACTCATCTGTGTTTTTAACATAAAATTCCAGATTAGATGCTTATTAATATTGCACCTATGCTTTAGCAAAAATGATAAGCTATGAATGAGCTATAAGCCACATAACTCTTCTATATCTGATATCAGGTATTGCTGCCTTTATTGCTAGTTCTTGAGTAGTCTTGGTGACACAGAGAGATGCAATGAACAGGGAACTCTTTACAGCCGTACTGAAAAGCAGAGGCAAGCCAGAACATATTTTCCTAGCTTGATTTTATTTTTTGGTGTTTGACTTTTGTGCTGAACATTGAGAACCAAGGTTAAAGGTACAAGATTAAAGGGTTATTAATGTGAATTGTTACTGGGAAAAAACACTTTGAAATATGACTCTTTGGAATAACTAACAGTATTGCTTTTTGTTCTTTAATTACAAGATTAATTTCTCGAGTTTCTGTCTGTTTGATTGACAACCCTGTTTTTTTAAAGGTAGCTCCTGCAATAGGGCTTTTCTCCAGCATCCCATCCTAAAGGTTTCCACACATGGTGGCATAAGTGAAAGGGAGGATGATCTAGGTTAGATATTTGTATGTCCCCAAAGTGTGAATGCAAGCTTAGGTGTGATTACAGGTCTCTTGTGGTGTCTGTGTTTTCTTTTGCTATTGGTGTCATGAGCTCCTTTGCAAGAGGAGCCCATGCAGACAGTAACAGACATGATAGCTGAAGTAAAGGACAGTGGTGATGTAGGAGAAATTGATTTTAAACCTTCTGAGACATCCTGCAAGGCTAAAGCATAAAGCTTGACTTAATAAAAATTAGCTTAAGTGCTCTTTACTGTAATACCATGAAGTTTGAATGCTGTGCCTATGTGTGCTTTACCATCTGTGCTTTGGTCAGTGGGAGAGAACCCTTTAAAACTTCATGTGGCAAAGAGAGGGTCCTGAGGAAGGGGGATGTTTGGCCTGTGAATCGAGATAAGAGAAAAGTCTGTCTGAGACATTTTTGAAGGCTGGAAAAAACTGCATTGCCTGGATAAAAAGCTGGGGTTTTTTTCATTTTGCAAGCAGAGACTAAACCTCTCAAGTTGTTGCTAATTAACATCTTACATAGAAACTGTCTGAATCCTGTTTAGATCAGCCAGGACTGAAAGTGAATGCATCTAATAAGGGCTTAGTAGCTACACCTTTAAATGAGTTTGGTGAGTCTCTGCTCTTACACCCTTGACATTGATTATGATGCATCTCTCCCTAGGGCTATTCACAATGCCTAACACAAGGGACTATGATTTTTCAGGATCCTCTGCCAGGGACTCTTGTGTGGATTGCAGACTGCAGGTTTCTAAAAGATGGCAAAACTCAGTATCACAGGGATGTTGAAGCAAAGGAATTCTTAGAAAGTCTGATTATAGTGAATAGTGGAATAGTTGAATGTTTACATTAAAAATACATTTCTCATAATCTTGTGACTTTTGGCTTCTGAACTTTTTCTTCTGGAAATGAAGATACTTAATTTTCTGTAGTTCTCCATATACTTTATATTCCATAATTTTCCATATCTTTCTTGTTTCAAAAGTGGTGGTGAAAGAAATGAAAAATGTTGCCTGTTTATTTATGTCATCTATTGAACCATGGTGGTTTGTGTCATTCCTGAAATTTTGTGATGAAACTGTGATAGAATGCAACATGAAGTGGCTGACATAAAATAGGATGTCCCTTCTGTTAATTAAATTTGTATTAGTAAATAGGTTAACACAGGCTTAGATATTTTTTGAGAGAAGACCACAAATATCATATGATTTATTTTCCATTTCTTTTGTGATTCAGAGATGCAATCTGAATGTGGGCTGTTGAGACTATCTATGCTATCTCTGGAAAAAAGCGCCTATAGCCAGAGTGGGGTATTCTATACCTAAATGAATTTAGAAACAATAATGCATTTTATATTCTACAGAAGTAAGGGTTCTTGAATGACTTGGATAGGAACAAGAAACCAGAGATGTAATTAACTGTACTTTACGGACTCATTAGAAAATGAAGAAGAAAACCCCCATGATTCATTAAAAAAAAAAAAAGAAAAAAATATTTAAAGGTTGCTGGATGATTTAAAGCAAGATTAACAAATCACTACAATGCAATTTATGGCTTTAGATAATGGGAGGTCAAACATGTATTACCAGCTGACTTAAATTTGATTTGACTGAAAGATAAAACTCCGCTACATGAACTGTATTAACTGAAAGCCTCTGCTTTACATTTCTCACTGATGGCACCCTGGGGAGGCAACTTTCTTGGCATTTCACATCCAATTTAAGCACATCATTGATGAAAAGATGGCTAAACTGGTGCGTCATTTTGTAATAAAATATCTCACAAATTGTTTATCTGATCAATGGAGAATGCAGTCTCAAGCTGTTCAGAGCTAATGTGCTCATTGCGCTAAAATAGTAAGTTATTGACTGTCAGAGGGACCTGGGAATTTCTAAACTCAGTTCAGATTTCCTGAATGTGAGCAACATATTGCATCAGAATAATAGGTTGTAAGAGATTAACTCTGCCAGCTGAATTCTCACTGAAACCAAATAGATGTGAGCAGAGGGCACTAAGCACTTAGTGGGAAATGTTCAGCTTCTCATATGATCAGGCTGCAGAGGGCAGAAAGGGGTCTTATTCTTACCTTACTTGCGCATATTTTACATCACTGCAATTCCACTGACTATTTGACAATTTGTCCTACAGCATTAG
The DNA here is from genome assembly GCA_036630365.1 of Acanthiza pusilla. Classification (NCBI taxonomy): domain Eukaryota; kingdom Metazoa; phylum Chordata; class Aves; order Passeriformes; family Acanthizidae; genus Acanthiza; species Acanthiza pusilla. The sequence goes on from JAXCHO010000034.1 coordinate 33,510,403, forward strand.
AGGGGAAAGTTATGCCATATGTGTTATATATGAAATGTTATTTTCAGAGCTGTAGTGAGATATTTTGGTGCCTGGGGTAGGATGGGACCACTCCTTCCAGATGGGAACTGTCTGGGGCCTCCTCAGGGCCAGAGTCACATGGAGAATCCCTGGGGAAATGCCTTCTCTTCAGACATGGGCTGAGCTAACTCTAAGGGGAGCTGGGTGGATGTGGTGTAGAGGGAACAGGAGACCATCCTATGAAGGAACAAGGTAGGGAGATAGGGTAGATATTCCTTTTCCCCTTTTTAGTTTGGCAGCTATTTTTGTAGGAGCTGATGCCCACTTTGCATCCTAAGGATAGGGAATCAGCTCCCTGGTTGTTGCCATGTTCAGCTGGACTCAGTCCTGGTCTCACAGGAATGCAGAGTTGTATTACTTATGCACCCTTCTCACTAGCTTTCCATTTGTCGTGCTTTGCTGTTTCTTTTTTCACTATCATTTTTCCCCAAAAGGAAGGAGATAGGAATGATTAAGAATGGTTTTCTAAAGAAGCAAACCCCCAGAAGCTCTGTGTTTAGCGAGCAAGGCTCCTGTCTCTACAAGACTGGCCTCATTCACTGTAGATATGGAAGAGAATGAATTGTGTGATGTAAGTTCATTATTTATTTATTTTCCTAGAAATGTTCAGTCCACCATAGAAAGAACTCACAGACAGAAGAAAACATAAAAACAGAGTGGACAGTGGATATTTTTAGTGGAAGGAAAGTACTCTTTTCCCAAGGTTGAGGGAGTTAAATGCTGCTTTCTTTGCCGCCCATGGACTTAGAACCCTGCAAATCTGGGCTTACATATTCCTTCCGCATAGGAATTGATAAAATAGTGGAAAAGAGGTGTAAAGTGCTTGTAATAGGAAATCACCTTCACTGGTGGGATGTAGGATATTCCAAGGTGAGTGCTCTCTGGTCCCTTGTTGAAGCTGTTCTGCTGTGCACAATAGATTTCAGCATTGTTATGCCTACAGGTGAATGCAGCACTGCAGGCTGCTGACTTATGTGTTTATCTGAGAGTAAGAAGCAATAGGTTCCATGCCCTTCTCCTCCATTAGCTGCTATAATTAAGTAATAAAAATGACTGTGGTTATTTTATTCGATCAAAAATACTAGGTTCCATTCCATACTATAATTTCATTTTGTTTGACAGAAACTGCTAGTTTTTTTAATGGAATACAACTCATGCTTCCATGAGAAGAGAGGCTGCTGTTATGCTTAAAGCAGGTATCAGTGACATAGAAAACTCAATTTGATCCCACCAGTGTGTATAACACCTGCAGTGTTATAGAGGCCAGATGGCCAAAATGCAGTCCTGTTTTCTTTTCTGACTTTTGCAAGTTAAATAGTCCTAGGCTTGCTCAGTCCTTGAATAAGAGTTCTAGGAAATCACAGAAAGCAGAGGAACAAACTAAAGAATATTGCCTTGTCACTTACATCAAAGACACTGAACAAGTAGATAGATTAAATTTTGACACCCTATTATGGCTTGTGGAAAGCTGGTGAGGAGAAAGGTGTTGCCTAAGTACTGACTCTAATTCTAAGCACGTGTTCCAAATAATTTTTTGGGGGAGAATTTGTCACTAATTTTATCCTCTTCCCCACCCCCTCCCCACCCTCCATGAAGGTGTTTGTCTTCAGGAAAACATGGGTTTTCAAAACTCCAAATGACTTCTGACTGTGCCCAAACACTGATGGTTTCTTTGAAATCACACTTGTCGAGGCTAGTATGGAAACAAGAAATGTTAGAAAATGTTTTTGAGGAACTTGCTTGTTTCTGGCTTTAAGCCAGAAACATCTGGCTTAAAAAAATGTGTGTTAAGTGAATGCCTGTTTCTCAAGATAAGAAACAATAGTAGTTTGGGTATACCTCTTTCTTGATCTCAAAGATTGTTAGTGCGATGACTCTATTAGCATTTACTGTCAGCAGAGAAATGATAGGGATGACAAAAAGGCAATGGGCAAAACAGAACATGGACAATGAAGGAAAATACTCCTTATGAGCAAGTGCTTTGCTAGTTCTGTGGTGTTTTCATCGTCCTTGAAGTAATAATCCCCTATTGTTTCAAAAAATGTACAGATTTGTAGATAACGGCAAAAGCAGAAACTTGAGTTTACCAGTTTTTAGTTAAAAATACTTTCTTTGTGTCCTGGTGTGTTCCTGACATTTGCTAATTTTGATTTTGTGCAAATGAGGATAGAGCTCTTTATGCATTACACAAAATTATTCTAGTCTCGTATTAATCTTGTGATATGAGCTGTTCATGTGAAGTCATTCCTAAGAACTCTTGAGGATTCATTACCAGAATTACAGGCTTTATTTAAAATATTATTTTTACATGCACAACCAAGAATACCGATTTTCTACCTAAGTGATAGTAAATGATTAATTAATATTACTGATACATTAAAATTGTATCTTTTCTAATCAGAGCAAGGAACGTGTCCTTAAGAAATAAAATACTCTTACGTTTTACTAGATTATAGACAGCACATTCTTAAAAATACCTGGATCCAGAGCAGTACTTTCCTCACTGAGCAACCAGGTAGTTTTGTTGGTCTGACAGACGACTCTTCAGTCTTTTCCTCACCCAGTGATTAAAGCAAAGCCTAAAGCACACAAATGGGTAGATCAGGGGACTGATGATTGTGTCACTCTCATTATTACAAGACATGGTAGTTCCCAAACGCTCCTGCCAGAACTCCAATTCTTTTTGGTGAAAATGCATTTGGGACCATGAGTCTCTCAGTTATCAGATCTAAGCTAACCCTTATCTGAGTCCTCTCTTGTTCGAGTTAGGATGCTTTTCCTGTCCATTAGCAAAGTAATTAATGGGCAGGTGTAGAACTAGCAGGTGCGACAACAGTGACTCTTGAACTACAACTCTGTCCTTCCCAAATATATCTAACTACTTTTTCTTGTTATGAGGCATAAGTGATAACACAAATATTCAATCTCATCACCAAAGAAAGCCATGAAAATGATCAAACATCTGGAGAAAAAGCCTTATGAGAAAAAAACTGAAGGAGAGAGGTATTTTCACTCCGGAGAAGGACAGTCTCACAGGGGAGGTCATCACTGTCATCCTGTACTTAAAGGGTGGCTACAAAGAGCATTGGGGGTTTCTCTTCACAAGGAGCAATGTGGAGACAACAAAGGGCAACAGGAACAAATTGTTCCAGGATGGGTTTCATCATGACATGAGAAAGAAAATTTTCAGAGTGAGAACAATCAATCACTGAAACAACTTTCCTGAGGGTGTGAGAGTCCCCATCACTGAAGGTAGTCCAGACACAACTGGGCAGGTTACTAGCAAATCTTCTGTAGGTTCCCTTTTCCATAAAAGGTTGAGTGAGGTGACCTTTCAAAGGCCTTCCAGCCTGGGCTGTCATATGATTTTGTCTCACCCGGTCAGAGTTTTTTGCTATGTTTGCTTTTGAGAGACATCTGCTACTGTTCATGCCTTCACAGTTTGATGCCTTCCTAAGCCCATTCAATAAACACGCCTTTTCAGTAAATTTTCTTAGAGCTATCAACATCCCGGTCTGGCTCAGCTCATGCAATTCTATGTGCTTCATTAAAGAACCCTTCGACCCACATTAACTAGAAAGAAAACTGGTTTTGGCTACATATTTTCTTCAGAATTTATTTCTAATCAGATGAGAAAGAATGTGTGTATGGTAGATACCAGTTTTATGATAATGATACCAGTGTTGGATCTGATCTTCAATTATCGCTTACCATGATTACATTGTTTATTTCTTTTTTTCCCTAGCAAATGTCTGTTCTGAGTTGCAGACATATTTAATTTGTGAAATGCTTCATATCTTAGTTCATGTACATTAGATTGAGTATGAGTTTTTAACAGAGAAAAACAGTTCTTTCCAAAATATCTCAGCATGTATGCTATTCTCATGAAAGTTAGTGGAAGCGTTGGCCCTTGTAATAACACTAACTAACTGGCACTGAATATCTATTATTTGTTTCTTCATGGACAATCAAGTTGTATTGAAAACTTGTAAATAAAAAAATAGCTAATTTAGTCAGTAAGACTAGACTGAACCGACTTCAGATTGAGATAACTGTAGACCTTTGTGATATGATAAACTATTAAAGGTGCACTGTTATCTCATTACAACACATATTTTACTAAAGAATAGCATGCTCTGAAGTCTGTATTTATACTGCAATACAGTCCTGCCTCAGGCCTGTTTTGAGGTGTAAGGTGAAAGGACAAGTAGCTTTACTTGAAAAGTAGATGCCTTTTACTGTAGCTGCACATACAACACACAGCCGTATTCAGTGGTTTATTGCCTGTGTTAATTGTGAGCAGTAAGGCTGGAGAAAGTGTGTTCTAATGAATGGCTTCCCCTGCTGTTCAAATATTTTCAGAAAGCAGGCAGAAACTCCAAAGAAAGAAATTCCAATTCCATTTGAGGACTCAAAATATATTGTTCTGAAGTTGTTGCTGTAGTAGTGGCGGTACGGGACAGTTAGAGAAACAGCTTAAATGTGGCTACATTTCTAGTGAAAAGAGAGCTTAGCAAATACAACTCCTCAGTTTATTTCATCTCCACTAAGGATAAAGATGTGGCAAAGAAAGAGTCTCTCCTACGAATAACCTGTTTACTACAGTGGCCTGATTGTTCTTTGCTTCTAGTGTAGTGTAAATCTGGAGTGGCCCTGTGAAATTATTGGAGTGGTGTCAGTATAATCGAGTGCTGTGGCAGAGCATCAGATCTGCATCACAAAACTCTCTCTCCATTGAAATCAAGGAGAATTAGAGATTCCTCTTGGTGCTGGAGGGATTTCAGCTGCAGCTATGTTACTAGAAATTACAGTGGACTGCAGTGATATATAGAGGTAAATTTCAAAGTCAGTGACCAAGGATTCAAGGCAAAAGAGACCTTCTGTGCTCCATCAAGCAGAAAAAGAAAACAGAATTATTTCCAAACTTTAAATGGGGTAAAGTAGGGGAATAATCATAATAATAATAATTAAAGAAAGTGTGACTAATAGTGGTTCAGAGAAGTGAAATCTGGTAGAAAGGGAATGGAAAACTAAAGACAATTTGTTATGATTTCTATGCTTGTATTACACTGACATGGAGTGTCACAAAAGATGTTGCAAGAAGTAATTTGGTGTCCTAAGGAACTTCAGAACAACATTAAGAAGGTCTGGTTAAGGGCCTGGCAAATTAATTAGTGAGGGCAGTTGCATGGGAGAAATCATAATATTAATTTTGCAATTGGTCAGCTGTGTGTAGTTCTTGGCTTCTCTGACCGCAGAGCACTTACAGCAGTATGGTAAAAAAAGGATGGTTTAACAGAATATTTATCTATCTAATAAGTAATAATTTGATAGGGTAATTTCTGCTTTGCATTTCCAATAGCTGTCTTGCCCTTACCTCTAAGGATGGTATTCTATCTCCATTTTCTATAAGGATGGTAATTTAATTTTTGAGCCAGATCCATATTGCCCTTAGTCTTTGTGTCAATCTCATTGTAATCTGACTTTATATTTCTTTTATGTGGCTGAAAAGTTTTTTCCAATTTTTTTCATTATTGTTGCAGGATCTTGCTCATTTTGCAATAATTTTATTTCTATGGAAACTCCTTTTCACCACTGAGATACATTTACCAATTCTCTTTTCCCCGTTCCTTAAAGGCTTTCCATACTGGACAAATAAGGAACACCAAAGAGCAATGAAATCATCAAGAGTGAGGTTCAGAAGGATCCCTCAGAAGGATCCTGGGAGGGATGAGAATGTCAGAGAACAGCATGACAAGCCGTAAAAATCACAGATAAGTTTCTTCTGACATTCTTCCAGTATTAGAAATAGGCTGTCATGAAGAGAAGAGGAAACCAACAGAGAGTGACTGGAAAAATTATTTATTTGAACTGGAGAAAAAGGGAATATGTCACACTTACTTCCCCTTTCAGTGTTTTTCAAAGCAAAATTCCAATCAAGGTATATTAAGTTCAAATTCTGAAATTTAAGCTTATTATCACAGAATAAGCTTAAGATTGGAAGGTTGGAAGGGACCACAGTGGGTCATCTGGTCCAGCCTCCCTATTCAAGCAGGGTCATCCCAGAGCAAATGGCACAGGATACTGTCCGGATGGTTCTTGAATATCTCCAGAGACTCCACAATCTCTCTGGGCAATCTGCTCCAGTTCAGTCACCAGCACAGTAAAGTTCTTGCTCATATTCAGATGGAACTTCCTGTGCATCAGTTTCTGCCCATTGCATTTTGTCCTATTGCTGGACACCACCAAGAATAACCTGGATCCATTCTCTTCCCACTCATCCTTTAGATACTTCTACGTTGATGAGGTCCTCTCAGTCTGCTCTTTTTGAGGCTGTGAACAGGCTCAGCTCCCTCAGCCTTTCCCTGCTCCTGTCCCCTAACCATATTTGTTGCCCTTCAGATGGACACAGCAGAGGGCAGGATCACCTCCCTTGACCTGATGGCATTGCTCTTCCTAATGCCCCCCAGGATACCATTCTTGTGCCCCAGGGTACGCTGCTGGCTCATGGACAGGTTGTTGTTCACCAGAACCTGCAGCCCCTTCTCTGCAGAGCTGCTTTCTAGCAGTCAGCCCCCTGTCTGCTAGACCCCTGCATGGGGTTTGTATGACAGGAAAAGAAACAAATTGCCAAATTCAAAACTTTCTAATTAACAAAAAATTGTTCTCCCTAAGATCTTTGGCTTTGTACATTGCCTGTATTTTGAATTTTTCCCGCATTTTCAATGCCTCCTGTCACTGGTTCCAGACACTATGCCTCTACTTTCTTCTAGCTGGAAGGGGAGAATGGAAGATAAAGAGGGTTGGAAAGGTGGTGATGGCAAGGTTTCTTTAACTCACTGGTTTTCTCTTACAGAATATTTTCTGTAACTGTACCAAATAGCAGGAATCTAAGTTTTAAGACAGATGTCTGGAGAAAAGAAAATAGAAATGAGAAAATTGAAATGATTGGTTTTTGTCAATCCTTGAGAAAAATGTAGTAATTGAAAAAAAAAAAAAGCCAGAGACACTGAACAGTGCTCATACTTGATGGCCTTATTTTTGTGGAAGAGTCTCTTATATTGACTTAATGATATCTGCTGGAATTGAAACAACAGTGTCTACACAAGGGACCTACCCCATCTAATTGCATCAATTGAAAGTGATTCAATTTTTTTTGGCAGACACAAGCATAGGGAGATGGAAAAAATACATGCCTATTTTTTTATCGTGAAATAAAGGAGAGGAAGCAAAGCAAACAACTTATGGCCCTGAAATGCCATATTTTTATATCTAGGAAACCATGACCAAAAGATGCTAATTTGTTTCAACTCACTCACTGTGAGGGCTCCCTTTGATCCTCCTGCCTTTCTTAGAGTGTGATATTCTCACATTTTAATGCAGTATCATTTGACATTGAGATGTAGGGAAAATTGTCCAGTAAACAGCTTTCTTGCACTGATTTGGAGCTCGTGGGAAAGATTATAGCATGAGCTGGTGCCTGCCACAAGAGAAATGGATTATTACTCTGGGAACACTTACATCAAGAAGGGCTCTTTTACAGCTGAAAGAGGCAACCTTTTACAAAGAGCTGTGTTCTGTGAACTCCTTGTCAGCTTGCTGAAAGTGCTAACTCACAGCATACAGGTCACTCCTTCCCAGAAACATGGGAAAAAAGCTTTAGCATGCTATTTGTGACTTCTTCTCCTTGAGTGTAAAGATGTTTTCTACAAAATGACACCCCATCAAAGAAAAAAAAGGAAAAATCAGATTTAATGAGACAGATGGTTTAGGGAGGAAGGAGAGAACGGGTGTTTTAAAAGACATCAATGCTACGCTCATAGCAGCATAAGCTTTTAACAAACCAGCCTGCATGATTTGGATAAAATGGGAGTGGTGGTATTTTCCAGACAAAATCCAGTTCTTATAAAATTCAGAGCTGTGTTACGAGGTGTCCCTGAATTTCCTCACCCCTGAAATCCTGCTTTCCTTCCTATCAGTTTCAGTGTTATGATAAAATTAAAAGCCTCACAAGGGAACATTTTAAATTTTGTTTCTGAAAGACTTTTTTTTTTTTTTTTTTTTTTTTTTTGTCAAAGAGAACTATAGAATAAATTATTACAAGGACATTAAAAGGATTTCATTTCCTTGAGCATACATATGCATTCTGCTGCAGCATGTCCTCTCCCTCCCAGTGTAGCCATTGATCCACAGCTTTTATAATGAACTCTAATAACAACTCTATTACTGTGAGGCTCCCGATTGGCTCAGGCACCCACAAAATTAGCTACAAAGAAGCCAGCTTGTCAATATTAATTCCGCCACAGAGATTACTTGTTATGGTAGAACAAAGGTGTTTTGGCTCGAGCTGAACAACTTAACTCCTTGTCTCATAAAATTTAAGCTGCTATTGATCTCCTTCTTCTATTGTGCTGGAGGATTAAAAAAAAAAACCAGGGGTGCGCGCGCGCAGACACGCAGACAGACACCAGCGTGCTGAATCACTCCGATGCATTCTCCTAAACCACCAGCCGCCCCCTTTCTTCCTTCCCTTCTTCCCTTCCCCTTCCATCCCCTCCCTGTCTGCTAAGAATCATTCAGTAACATGAAGCAAATTAAATCAATGAATTCATCCTAGCAGATGGGTGCTTTAACAGTCAGTTAGCCTTTAGATAATTGAGGCGTTGACTCCGGAATCATAAAATGGATGGCTCGTTTGTACATTTTACTGAAATAGATCACCGAGGTTAAATAAATGAAATCCCATTTGTCAGGCAGTAATAAATGGCCTCCCCTTCTGCAAACAGCTCTGTTTGGCCTAATAAATACAGGGATGTTACAGTGCTCCTCCCTTGATAGGGTTATGGCTTAATGAAATGGTCTTTCCTCTGCTTGTTTTTGCCTCCTCCTGCACCGTGTGATAAGTAGCGAACCAACGAAGCTTGTAATTACAATCTTACAGAGAACCCAGCCAATCTGTATATAAATCTCACCATCCAATTACAAGATGTAATAATTTTGCAGTCAAGCTGGTAATGAGGTCTAATACTCATGCATGTGATAATCCCCCCTGGATGCTGACTCTATCAGATGTTAGCTTTGTAATTATACTGGCAGAAAATCATTATTTCATGTTCAGCAGAAAAATGAGGTTGGTGGGAAGTTAATTTTCTCTATGCTCTGTGAAGCATAGACAAAATTTTAATGATTTAATCATTATGGTTATCCCTTTTGCAATTGACCCGCGTTACTTCTGTAGAAACATTGGCACATTTAAAAGTCCCTGTTACCCGATAAAGCTTGCCAGGTATGCAGCTTTTAATGTAAGAATAACCGTATACAATTAAACTATTAACCTGCTTGATAGGGGAAAAATCCATAGTTTTTATGTTTTCATTATTTACGCACAGGATCCAAAGGAATGTTTATGTCCAGTCTGCACTGCGATAAAAAAGACTCTTAAATAAAGAAAAAAGAAAAATGCTATAATTAGGATGTAAGCTCTCAGAACAAAACAGCAGGTTCACAGTGGTATTTTAGCACCTCAGTAATCTTTTGTTCCTTTCCAGTGTAGGAGACATTCATGAGACCTTATACATCTACACAAAGAGCTTATTATGCATAATCAGCATTTTCACAAGAACTAGTTTAAAGGAATCACTTGTGATACATATTTTTAATTTTTCTTTTCTGCTCTCAGTAGTTTCTTGTTATTTCTGTTTGTCCAGCCTGCCAGGATGCAGCATAAGACAGCAGTCACAACATTGAGATGGGAGAGTGAGAAAAAAATCCCCAGCAGTGCAAAATCAAAACTATAGGGAAGTAGCTAGGCAGGCCAAAATAGCCAAGCATATTGCAAATTGCAGCTAAGATATTTAAGGATAAATTACTTAAAAAAATTCAAGTTAATGAAAATGTTATCAAATTCTTTTGTGGTAGGATTTCAACTAAAGATGGGAAGATCTATATCCAAATAGTACTTTAACACTCCCAATGTCACTTAGATTTGTATGCTTAATTCTTCTATTTCTAACTTTTGATTCTGTGCCCATTATGGTCCTTTATTGACTAACTTCACATATATACGTATGCATATATATATATGTATGTATGTACATGTGTATTTAAATATTTATGTGTATTCATGCTCTATTTCTCTAAAACAGATATTGTAAAAGGTTAACTGAATTTTATCTTCTGGAAGTATTTTATATTTTCTTCAGAATGAGCAGCAGGATTAGGACCTGTGCAGTACTTCAGCTGATGCCTTTAGGCTTGATCTGGTACATATGAAGGCTGACCACAGCAGAACCCAATTAATATATGGAGCATGTAAAAGATAACCTCATATTTGATTCCTGTTAGACTTAGACTCTGCTGTTGTCTCAAGACAAAAGCAGTTATGGATACTGTCCAGGGAATGATCTGCTGGGAGGCACTTCTTCTGAGCCCTTGGGATGCATCTGATTCCACCTCACTTCAGATTTGTCCTTCCAGACCTGGGAAGGACATCTAGAATCCCTTTACAGCCACTAAGCACATCATAGGTGTCCTTCTCTCACCCAACTGAGGCATCTGCCTTTTGAGAAGGTAATCTGTAGCCCAGAAATGCCTTTCCATCCATTGGCTATAAAAATAACAAAGGTATAGCTTAGATGTTGATAACTACTTTATAGGCCTCAAAGATTAGTTGAAATAAATTCTACCCTTACCTCCTTTGTGGATCAAACCCAAAGTAGCTCTGGAGAAGGCCTGGGGTCTATTATGTATTATGTATTAAATTCCTAATCTAGTGATATAAAAAAGGCAACTTGACAGACACGAATCCTGATCTAATTATGGTTCTCAGCCTCAAAAAAGGATTACTTTTTAATGAGTCCTGTAACTCAAAGCACATATATATTTAGACAATTTATCAAACGTCTTAAGAAGAAAATCCTGACATTAGTTATGGCGGTTCTACTGGTGCTCCATATGTTTTATTCCAGCAGAAGAAGCAGGATGGTGATGAGGAATGCCAATGGCCTAAAATTAATTAGGTTATTAAGAAGCAGCGAAGACTAAGATACTTGAAGAGGGACGTAATACAGTAGCCAAATGGACAATCCTTTGCTGACAAATCTATTATGTCTAACAAGTGTTGGATGAAGTAATTTGAAATATTTAATGCCTTACTAGATACAAAATATATTGTTCTGAGCTGGTAGAAAGTTGAGGGTATTAATATAGTCAGTTGAGTCCAAAATAATAAAAAATGCAAAGAAACTCAGAATAATATGGAAAATAAAATATGAAACACCATTTATGGCAAAGACACTTCTTTTTCTAGAATAATGTATTCCTTATATCCGTGTCAGTCAGGGTTGCCATCTTTTACAAATTTTATCATGAGTTTGCCATGTTTGTTGGGGAGGGTTTGGTTTAGATGTGTTTTTGAAGCCACAGCTTTGGGTAACATTTCTACATTTCCTTAAAAAAAAAAAAAAAAAAAGAGAATTGTTGAAATTTGTTCCATAAACTTTAGCTTGGTGTCCCTGGGAAAGTGCATAAAGCATAAAATGGAGTGTGCAAAATTGATACAATTTGCTCCTCTGTCTGAAATTTATTTTTACTCTTGCATACATACTTCTGCAAAACACTGTAAGATGTGGAGATGAACCTGGTTTTCTAAACTCACGTAATGAAAAAATCTTAACTCTTTATTTAGCCAACTAGACATTTTTCTCACTGAGGCTCAACTACGATTGAAAACCAAATGAGTTTTACTGCTGGCTAGAGCATAACTGGACAAGGTTGTATTTCTGTACCATAAATTAGGGTAAAGACTGCAGGCAGAGGCTGGGAACTCTGGTTAAGACATTGGATTTAAATCCAACAGAATATATCAGGTGTTTTGTAAGTATGGCAGTCTGGATCGGTGGATGTTAATTACACTTCCCTCATTTTCCACACAAAGTACTGAAAACATGAGCTTGCCTTAACAAGAATAAGTAAGTCTTTGCTACTCAGTAAGTTGTAAGAAGTAAAAAAAGGTAACTTAGCTTCTCACCCAACTTCAACAAAATGTTTCAGTCTCAATCTTTCTGAAAATAACAGAGGAGGTGTGCAGGTAATGGCCGTGTCTAAAAAGATGCACATTTGTCCTTTTGATAGAGCCTGCAGTAATGGCTGTTCTCTGGTTCAACCATTGGATCTGTTGAAGCTTTCTGATGCTTCTTCAGATGCATCATGGCATAGAGGGATGTGCCTGGGAGAATCCCAATTCCTCAGGTTGCACACGCCTGTAGGTAAGTAAATTTGGGAGCTAGTTCATTAATCTAGAAGTACTTCATTGAGAGAGAGTAAACCTAGACAAACAATGGGCCATAACTGAGTCCTAGGATGTAAATAAATAATCAGGTAGAGTGGTTTTCCCCTTCTTAGTTACTCTTAGCACAGTTTCTGCCTGCATTCCCTAACACTGACTCATATTTCCCCTATTTGACAGTTCTGGCATTTGCCTTGAGCTCCGTAATCCCTAGAATGTCAGCTATTTGGGATACTTGAGCCAAAGAACTTCTCTTACTTCCAGTCATGTTAATTTCCTATTTCAATATGGAATTTACATTCAAAATTGTGGAGGGCAAGTCAGTAAGACTGCTCAACCACCTTGCAGCAGGAGCAGTGTCTGTGGCTTCTCTGGGGACTTTGTCTTGAACATCCACCTTGGCTGTGTTTTAGGACTGTCCTGTTCTGGGACCTAACTTCAGCCAAGCCACGGAGGTGGAACTTTGCCATACAAAATTCTGGAAACTCTCTGTGAAGCAGCCTTTGATTTTTGTATGGGTTTACAGGAGATCAGCATAATTCCATTTGAGCATAGTTAGGATTATGTATTCCACTGAACAAATCCAATCCTTAAAAGAATTTCCGGGTTCAGACATGACTTCATCAGGCAATTTTCGACAGCTGAACTCATTGAAAATGAAAATAAAATGTCTAGTGTCCTTTTGTGATTTGAAATGTCAGCAAAGCTCATATGAAGGGGTTAATTTATTAAAAGGCAATGGTTCTTAGTAGTTGCTAGGTAACATTGACCTTTTCCCAAAGGCTGTACTGCTCCAAGGAGGGTGTTTGGTAGAGGTAATGATTCTGTGTGGGTGATGAATTGGTGGTAACCTATCCTGCAGGGAAGTTGAGAGGATGTAGTTTTGGAACAAACTGTCATCTTCCACCTGTCCTCTTCCATTCATATTTCTCTCTCTTTAGAAAATGAACCAAATTAAACAGACAAAACCCAACCAACCAACCAACCAATAGAGGAAAACCACAGTTCCTTTAATGTGCCTGTGAAACAAGGCGAGAACTCCCTGTCCTCCCCTGCAGACTGGGCACTAGAAATGTGACTACTTTGTGCCTGTGACTAGAAAAAGTCCCAGAGTAAGAGTTATGAAGTCTTTTCTTCTGAGTCTTTAAAAAAAGAAAAAGAAATGTGCCCATTTTCAAGGTGTTTATTAAAATGTCTTTTCTTTAGAATAAGAAGTTAATAAATGAATTTGTAAGTAAGGTTTATTTTTGTCTCAGATTATATGTGAACATTTTATCTTCTGTATTAGGATCACTGCTTAGAGTTATTTCTTTACTGCTTCTGTGTTTTGTTCTATTTCTTAAGAGGCAAGGGAAGAAGAATGATTGAAAATCCACATGCATGCCCAAATGATTTGTAAGTTGATGAGACCAACCTAATGACAAGAGTGTATTTAGTTCTGTGACTAAAAAAATTACAATTAGTGGGTTTTTAAAAAAAAAAATAAACATTTTTTATGTAGAAATAGGTGCATAGACTGCATCCTTATGGGCCAGGGTAACTTACATGACAACTTGTTAAATCGATTTTATGCTTCTTTTAGATCTGCTATTCAATTTTTTAAAGTGCAGATACCATGGCAACCCCCTCTCTCATATGGAACGTATGCTGCTTTAGAGATAAAGAGCAAGTACATGCAAAGATGGAACAGGATGACATGTAAACTTTTTTTTTAATATTCACACTTTGGATGAAAAAATATGCTACACAGACACATTTTCTCTCAGCTGCAGTAGATTTTGTGGAAGAATCACGTTTTGTACAATGCAATTAATCAGTTTTTAGATCTTTTAGTAAATAATATAGAAGGAAATGGCACCCTACGCTTTTCTGATGTGTATGTTCGTGTGTGTGTCTATGCATATATCTAGCCACAGAATTATTCATATATCTAATTTTTGTTTTAGTGTACAATAATGCCTTAAAGACTAACACTAACATCTTTATCTTTATTGATTTTCTTACCATTCCTTGATGGTAAGAATATGATACAGTTTTTTTAGTTTTGTTTTAATTTTTTGAAGGAGCTGAATAGCTGCTACAACTAATTATTTTTTAAAAGGAAAAACAAAACACAGCTGAGGTATCAATTTTGAGAAAAGGCAGGAAGACCCATGTGTACTTGGCTATCTCAGTAGTAATTTACATTGTCTGGGTCAGAATTTTCAAAAGCATGATAGTATATTGGATTTCTCAATTAGCTTTCTAAATAATTGACTTCAGGGAAGTCTGCTGGAGCACAGCATTTTTGAAAATCTGATCTCTTACTCGAGTTGCTTTAGCAAGAACTGGACTTAGGTTGTGAGATATTGTTTATATCCAAAACTAGACAATTGATCAGGGAAACTGCCATTTCTTATCATCAACACCCTGTTTCTTCCTGTATTCCATACCTTGGTTGGAGACAGAATATACTTGAAATTTCAGCATCTTTCTGCTCTTTTTATTTAGTATTCAAGCCTGCTTTTGTGATTAAAGACAGATCTGAAGTATTATTAATGTTTCTACCAATACAAGCTGAGCACTCATTTCAGGTTCCAGAATGAGTTAAAGAAGGGAAAAAAAAATTTTTTTCAGGATTTAAAAGAGCACTATTTAATGTGAAACCCGTGTTGTTCTGAACCTCAGTTTTGCCATTCCCACCCATAAAGCCCAACAAATTACTCTCTTATGTGATCTTGTTGTTGATCATACAGATGACTTCCACATGCTTTGGGCAGTGGAGGAAGGAAGGGTGTAGGATCTATCTTTCAGTTTAAACATCATTAGTGCTGGGATTTGATATGAAATTATTTAAATCAAGCAAACAGCCATGCATCATCTGTCTCAAGTTTTGCTGCATTTTTGGCACATGCACTACTGTTTGGCTGTCTGTTTTCTGGTCACCCTTTTCACTTCTTGGCATTAAGTTTTGCCAGCTTACATTTCTTTTTGCAAGTTTTAATAGGTTTGAAAGTTTAGTTTGATTTTGATAAGCTTGCACAAGTCCCAGACTGGTTTATCAAATGTGCTTGTGGCTGCAAATCTCACAAGGAAAGACTCTCATAAAAGACTGACTACAAATAATAAAAGGAAATTACTACAAACAATAAATGGAAGCTATAGGCTTTTATTTTTCTTCACACCTTTCTGCTGGCAGTGTCTGAACCTACTCCCATTAAAATAGGGAATCCCATTGATAGTATTATGCTGTTTGCCAGACCTCCAGACATCAGAGGAATTCACAGTGGAAACTCCAAAAATCTTGAAAATTGCTATTAAAAAATTAATTCTGCATCTTTGAATTATAAATAAATCTCTGTTCATGTTTAGGGGGATTGGATGCTAGAGCTCATGTTCACAATGGTTTTCCTTTGTTGAAATCAATTTGCCTGTACCAACCATTTATGCTTTAACAAGAAAGTAATGTGATGGTGAGAAAAAGCATGGCATATTGGGATGTTCCTCTGAGTGCTATTCCCTGAGGCAGCTGCTGGAGAGTATTGAAGGGAGGCTAAATCAACATTGCCTACTTTTTTTTTTTTTTTTTTTTTTTTTTCCAGAGACCAAATGTGTAACCTCTGTTATGCAAATTATATTTAACCAGTTCTGGGGACTGAATATGGATCGGTGCTTTGGTGAGTCTGGGTCTCTCTACGTTGTCACAGAACAGTTTGCCTCTACGTTACAAGGCCAACTGTGATACACATTTGTATATAAATAAAGCAGTGAGTTTGTTTTAAAATTATTAGTGACAAATCTGGCTTAATTTCTTCTTTATTTCAGTTTTGTTTTTATGAAATAAGTACTTTTGTAGTGAGTAGCAGTGTTGAAAACCAAGATAACTATAAAGAGTATTACCCAACTCGATCTAATCAATGCAAATTAAAGGGTGAACTTCAGTCAGAATACATTCATTAGAATACACTCCAAACAAACACATTTATTTATGTAGATACTGCATCTTGTACCTTCCCAGCTCCGAGTTCATCACTGACTAGAAATATCAATAAGTACATTTTACAAATGCTTTCAAATAATGATACCTTCAGGACAATAAATGATTTACAAAAAAAATGAAGGTCTCCAAGGTATTTTTGTTAGATATCAGCAATTATTATGAAGTGAATTTTGTAATTCGGTTATTAGGAGTGCTAAATAGACTAGAAATGGTATGGGAAATGTATTTTTTATTTATACAGTGTAGCAAATACTCAGGAAATAACAGTAAATTAAGATATATATAGAGATTGTAGATGTATTTTTATTTTACTCCTAAAAATATTTTTTTTCCAGCTTAAATTTTCACTTGTGGAAAATAGTCTTGTTACAGTTATTGCCTATATTAAAAATGGGATTATAAAAAGTTCCCAAAATTAAAATTTTCACTAATGTCTTTAATAGCCATTTCCATGGCAATATTTTATTAATTGTAGTTGTTAATAAAGTAGTTTTTTATTTGTATTTTAAAAAATCAATCCCTTAAATACTCTCTCAAATTACATCTTTGTTTCCTTCTCGTACAGATAGCAAATTAAATAAGCTCCCAGCTTCAGATTTTAGGCAAACAATTAAAAACATAGGTTTAAAGCGAAAAACAGTTCTGGAAGCTGCCTGATGGGCTTGGCTTGTTTTCATCTTGGCACGACTACTAAACCTTGTATGACTGTATTTTATTTTAAGGAAAGACCCAGAAGTAAAAACCCCAAAACCAAATGAGAAACAGAAATACCACTACCACCCCTACCACCACGAAAAATGTTATTGAAGAAGTATTGTGTGAAAGTGTACACATCGTATACATAATATAGTGCAATTTTCACTTTATTCGACTGAGGCCTTTTTTTTTTTTGGAGAAGGGAGAGGATGCTGAGAGGGTGCAGGAGCATATGTGAGGGGCAACTACAAAAAATAAAGAAACAGCACGTAGCGTAAAAGACAGACTTTGTCTTAAAATAATTACCAAAGAAAGAAACTTTCGAAACAACTTGGGAAATGGAAGGTTGTTTTAACTATTTTTAAATGTAAAAAGCTTTAACTGAAAACAGAACATGTTAATAATAATAATTTAATTATCCAACACACTGTATTTTTATAGCAGTAACCACCCCCCCTGCAATTTAAAATATTTCTTCTTTCAAGATTTGCATTATTTTTAAATAAAAACTTGAGCATGTCTAGGACCTAAGCATGAAAAACCTTCCAAAAATTGTAGATGTTCCCATTAACTGTTATTTAAATGTTGTCAATCAAAACTGTTTGCATCTGGTACTGATGCCATGTGAAATTTATTTGTTTAAACTTAAAATCACACATGGAAAGTTTTGCAGATGGTGTCTTTTCTCATCTGTTTTTTCCAATTTTCCCCCTAAACTCCAGTTCTTACTCTCTCGACCCCCCAATTTGATTCCTCCTTCTTCTAAAAAAAATAGATCTAATCAGTAGCATGTTAAACAAGAGGGGATCTTTTATGTATTCTGTGTTAGGACAAGGAAAGCATCGCTGTAGATCACTAGAATAAACAACTCAGGCTGATTCAATTACAATGCCTGGGCCAGGCTTTTATCTGCTGGTGACATCATTTCAATCAAAATGTAAAATAATACAATCCAATAGATGCAAGAGGGAGAGATAGGACACAGACTGCTGCACTTAGTCATTTAATAAAAAAAAGTGGAAGAAAGCTCTTTCTGACAGGCTGCTAGGACTTCCATTTCCAAAACTCTATTACCTTGTATAATAGTATTCAAAAGAATTGAATGCAGGAAATTGTCTATTACTTTTTATTAGTAGAAGCTGTTATGTAGGATACAGCCTACTGCACTGTTTTTTCTTTGTTCCTTTAATTAACAAGAGCATGAAATCCTTCTATTGGCAAGCACTTGTTCCAAAGCTTCTGTTGCCTTCTTTTTTTACTGAAAAGGTAGGTTTTTGTTATTTTCTATTCTCTGAATGTCTTCTTTTTTTTTTTAATACTAAGAAAGTAATTTTTTTCAAGTCACTGTAATCTAAAGTCTATCAGTTACCTTAATGGGCTCAGGAGAGGGTAGAATGCAGATATATTTCCATAGTCACAGAACATTTTTATAAGAAAGTTTCACATTTGAGGAGAGAGGGTGTTTCAGATTGCAACCATGTGTAGGCTAGTGCCAGTCTTCTGACCATTTCACTTGCCAGCTGAAATTCGCTATTGCTGCTTAATTCATTATGACAGAAAAAGAGATTAATTGGTACATACTGATTTGATAGATGCACGGTGCAAAGGAGCATATTCTTTTTTCAGACCATATCCTCAGTCCTTTAAGATTGTCTGTGACAGATTAGGATAGAGCTTTGTAAATATCATCAATCTGGCCATCCTACATAATTCTCTCAAATTTTACTGGGAGTAAAACTAGTAGTTCTGATTCCAGTGAGGTGTAGTTTCACTAACTTCTACATTCATATCTATAATATACCAGAAAGCAGATGAGAGGGGTAGAACTCTCACGTGTTGGAGAGAACATATTTCATTGATTTTAGTGATTAAGTATGTAATTCAGGTTCCCTGCAATTACATTCATAAAGGTCTGAACTAACTTTATTTAATAGTAACTTCTATAGCTAAATTGTGACATTGGGTAATGAACAGGATTTTGCCAAGGGCAAACAATGACTATTACAGCTGTCACTGAAACACTCTTCCTACCATTCTTACCGTTTTAAGGTGCATTATGAAGAAGTAAGTTGAGTCAAATGGCTAACTGCAGGTGTTGTACAAGAAGATGTAACTCCTTGAATGAATTTTATCAACATTTGCTTTACTAATGCAATTATTTCCTATTGCTTTGTATTTACCAGTAGCAAATAGACCTGAAGAGAGCTGAGGTCTTCTGTGGTCTTGAAAGATGTTGACTTTATGTCTTCTCTTGCTAAGAAAGAGATTTCTTCCATTCTGGGTAACATTATTATTCCAAGCATGTGGTAACTTTTTTCTGATGATTTATGAAAAAAATACATATGAGGAGGAAGTAGTAGACTACTGCGTTGGGAACAAACTAACAACAGCTATAATCATTGAATAATTTTGATCCTCCCTTTCACAACCATCAGGTGTTTTATAATTTTTCATATTTGTACTTGATGTGCTGTGTTTTTTTTACAGTGTCTGCAATGCTTACCAGCATTCTCTTGCTGCTGCAGGGGGCTTAAACCATAGCAGGCTGCCATCGTGGTCACGATCAGATGACCCATGTTGAACACACAGCACCTGAATGAACACAGACCTAAGGCCCTAGAAAGGATAGTTTAAAACATATAAACCAGTTATCCTAACTCCTCATCTACCTAGGCAGTAAAGAGATAAGAGCTCAAAGAGTGAAGGATGCTTAAATCTGGATGTTGGCCTACATGGGACAATGGCACATAGAGTATTACTGCTCCTGTAGTTTGGGTGCCTTAGCTGCGGCTCCAGAAGCTGAAGCTGAATGTTGAGTTACTCAGCTCATCTTTTATTTTCTGACTCTCTCCTTCTCAGGTAAGATGAAGGGTGAACTGGTCCTGAGCCTAATCTATATTCTGAGGCTAAAGGGTCTTTCCTGGAATAGTGAGAGCTATGTATTTCAACTCCAGCAGGCTGCAGGAATATCTACTACTTTGGTCCCTTAGCTTTTAGCTGAGTGAGTTTTCTGGTACTCAGTTTCTGGAAGAGAAAGCTATTTTACCATGTCTGTGACTGAGCACTGGGCTAGACTGAATTCATCATTGTCCAAGTGCCTTGAGGAAAGGTCTATATGTGCATGGTGGAACAGTTACATGTGTCTTAAACCATCTCCCATCCCAGGTTAAGATGTGTGTTAATATAGAGAAAGGTAATGCCTGACTATCTCAGTGCTCAGTCCATCCAAAATGGAGATATGAGTTTACTGTAGGCACCCCTGGACATCGTACTGGAGAGCAGACATTTGTCAAAGATTCTTTGAGTCTTCATCTCAGTTCAGGTGGAACTCACATGATCTGCATCTTACAGCACAGTTTTAACCTAAAAATTGCATGTATGTCAAATTCCCTGAGTTGGAGCTGGACCTTTTCCGATAACGTATCTGCCATGTTCAACCACAAATTGCTTTTCTAAACTTATGTAGGCATGAAAACTCCCTCTACCCTGACCAAAGTCCTCACTTAAACATATATAGTTGAGACCCTTGAAAGTCATCTTTCTTCATAGGAAATAAGTCAGGAAGATAACAAATGACAAAATTTAACAAATGAAATCCAGAACTACCTGACTGTAAACTGTTTTTGTGTGAGCTGGGGTTACAGTCCCCCTCTGGGTGAAAGTAGAACGTCTCATGTGCCTTTAGAGTTGAGCCATGAAGACTTTTTGGAAACTTGTCTTTAGTGGATATCCATGAATGTTAAGTTTAAAATAGAAAAATTACTTTCCTAGAATAAAAAAAAAACAAAACCCTAATACATTAGGAACATGAATTAAAAAAAAAAAAAAAAAGAAAAAAAAAGAAAAAAAAGCAGTACTTGTTGGTCCTGATTCTCCAGACAGTCTAGCAGAACCAAGGAATACAAAGGTTACATTTTCTGCTGGGTGCTCCTCTCAGTTCTCCTGCTGTGTTACTATGCTTTCCAGTTTGCACATCTCTGCTCAACTCTTATGAATTTTAGTCCCATTTTCCAGCCCCACCTGATCTACCCCTTCCTCCCTGGAGTCAGCTCTTGATTTACTGCTTTTAGCCTGATGTTTTTGTTCTCCTGCAATTTCTTGACTCCCCAAGCTCTGTTCCATTTTAATTACAGGGATATTCTCTCCTGAAATCTGAAGGTTATGGAGTCGTGTCCTAGCTGATGATTGTTTCAAGGTCTACCCAGAAATTACATATATCTTTTTTCTTTTTTTGTTTGATAGGCATTACTTTTACATGTCTAGCTGTCAGTATGTTTTGAAAATATGTGAAGTAATTAATAAAACTTAAAAAATGAAACATGTTGTACAAAAATTTACTTTTATCTAAGAAAATTTAGTTTGCATTCTAGCTCTTAATAGGTCTAAATAATTCTGTAGTTATAATTAAATGCATCTGATGAAACAAACTATACAGAAAATTGGATAATTAATTATCTTTGTATCTTTGTACCCTGTTTTATGCTTTTTCCATTATACCAAAATAATGTTCCAGCTAATAGTATAGTAAAACAATTAATAAATAATTAAAAGAAAAGAAAAAGAAAGTACATTTTGTCAAAATAACAAACCCCTGGCTGTTACTAAAGGCAAGCTGAGCATCATATCTACTCACCTTATTGCTTGTTTAGATGTCTTGGTGTTCCTGTATTTTTCAGTACAGAATGATAGACAGTCTTTTGGGTGTAATACTATCTACAAAACGTATCAGCCTTTTCTCAACATTTTACTTTTGGAAATAGTTTTGCACAGTGTTAATCTTATATAAGCAGGGAGCAGGAAAGAACATGATTTGGGCATTTTTTTACAGCTTTCACACGGTGCATTTAGTCTTCCTGTAAATTAAGGATATCCTGTAAATTAGGATAGTTTATACTATGCTATGATTTGGAGGTTATAAGGCTCTAATTGTTCGCCCCTCATTTCACCATTATGTTAACCTACGTCATTTTTTGTTGCACATGCAGGTTTGGTGAGGAGGCTGTCTGGTCAAAAAGATTTATCAGAGAAAACTTATACAGAAATGTACAATTTTTGTGATGTGCTGCTATCTTGTGACATGCTGTTAGTGCTGTACAAAGTGCACCTGTACCTCCAGGTACAGGCCTGCTGTTTAATGGGTGTACTGCAATTGATAAGGTTTACATAGAACTTTGTGCTGTCCAAGCATGAGTGGACCTAAAGAAAGACTTAAATTAATTTTAGCCTGTGGATCAAAATCTGTGACTGTAAACTGTGGCTCATCTGCTGAATTTTGGCTCCCAGGCATCTTGGCTTCTTTTACTCATTCAGAATTGTCCCAGGCCTGATCAATTAGAGCAGTTTAGACCATCTGGAAACAAGAAAAAATATTTTCTATCAAATTCTGAATCCTTTAAAAATCTGACTCCAGGAAGTGTTTGGAGATGGTACTGGATAGTGACTGCTGGGATGGAACTCTTCTGAAAATGCAGGGAAAGCTAATAACTCTATTGGCTTTTGGCTGGAGAAGTTCAGTTAGCAAAGCAGTTTCTGAATGTGCTCAGGTCATCAGGAGGTGGGATTGGAAGCCCTTCACTGCTGATGGGGCTATCTCCAGAAACAGGCAAAGCAAGCAGCTGTCCAGAGCAGCAATGCGAGTTTAACTGAGTTGGCTGCTGGTGCTGCTGCTATGGAAAGGGTGAGTGTGTGTGGGGCAGCCTCTGCTTCTGGACAGGGTCCACACCCACTCAGGGCTGCCATGTCTCACATCAGTGCACACAGGACAGGATCTGTGAGCTCTCCATTGTCCTACTCAGTCTGGTGCCACTCCTCCTCCTTGCATTTTCCTCACCCACTCTCATGGTAGTGTTCAGAAGGTAAAATTAAATTTTGCTGGCATTACTGAAAAGTCTGAGCTAGCTCTGGCTGCCTGAAACCCTTCAAATCTCCTACAATGCTGGCTGCAGAGGGGCTGAGCTGGAATCACTTTTCTCCCTTCCTATTAAAACAGCACTGCTGTGTGTAGAGCAGTTTGAGAGAGAGAAATTTTACAGCCTAGTGGTTACAGTATTCACCTGGGAGGGGAAGATGGGAGATCCATTTGTTGTGTAAAGGTCTGTTTATTAAGTGGCCAAAGGAAACAAGAAAAACAGAGAAGGAAAGAGGAGATAAAATAAAAGATAGAGTAACAAACAGCAAAAGAGGTAATAGTGAGAGGAGAATTTGATTCAGCAAGTTCTATTGAAATGGTTAGTTTTCAATAATTTGCTATGAAAAGGCAGCTTTAAAGAGATTTTGACGGTGAATGCAGTCTCTTCCTGTTTCCCACCATCATCATAAATTTCTTATAAAGACAACTGGTCTTAAATATGCATTCTTCCTTTTCTAAGCTGTTCCAGATGGGAAATGGCATAGTTTAGAGAGGAGCTGGATCAATAATCTTCCTAAACTGAAGATATCTAGGCAGAGAGCCACATTTTGTAAGGTTTCCTCTGAGTCATTGAAGCTGCCCAGTATCAGAATGTGGTCTTAGGTTCAGGGCTTTAGTGGGAAGTTCAGCTAAAACACCAGTGTGTCTGGGTTGTTGCTGTCATGGGGTAAAAGCATTGTGGCAGCAGGGGATGTGTCTGTTGTTATTGTCTTTGCATTTGAAATGTACCTATCCATATTTTAAAATATCTTGATTATGACATGATTAATTTCCACTATGTTGAGATTATTTAAATTATTTTAAGCAGCATCCAGGCAAATAATTAAAGAAACTTAAATCAATTGCAACATGTGTAACATCTATATTAGATGACTTTGACTTGGTAAGACTAATGCCAGAATGATCAATAATGGCATGACTAAAGGACATTTATCCTACCGTTCCACATATGGAGAGATCTGCAAGCACCACAAAATAAACTGCTTGCCACTTTATCTGCTGGTGCTGTTAAGGGGGACTGAAACTCTGCATGAAACTGGATCTGTCCCTTGGCAGTGATCCCAGCTAAGTAGGCATGTCATTTATCAATGTGCCAATAACATAATTTCTGTGATATTTTTTCCTCCATGAATTTTGCATTGATAAAAGACTTCTTCAGCCAATAATCTTGCTTTTTATATCATACAATGAAACTGCCTCTGCTTTATTCTCCACTTCTTTCCTTGTACAGCTGGGAATACTAGAACAGATCAATGAAGAATTAACCATTTGCTTGACTTAGTTAAACTACTAAGTATATATTACCTACACTGTAAGCAAAATCTGATTTCTGTTTTGCAGGGACTGTTTTATGATTAGGAGAAGAAAGTCCTCTTCCAGCTCTAACGCCTGGTGCACAGCCGGACTCAAGCTTCTTTAAACATAAATGTGAGATCTTTGTTTCGACTTCGACCAGCATATGGGCCTGAGTTTACAAAATTAATTTAAGCCAGTTTAGATTCCATATTATTTGGTACTCTATTGATAATTATAATCAGGTATAAATAGGAGCTTTCTGGGACTTCATTTAGACCTACAGGTTTGGGGTTTTTTTCCACATCGTTTTCCTCAGTGAAGGTGGTAAAAGCATGCTGCTTTTTCTCATTCCACTTCTTTGCTGAAGCTGCTTAAGAAAATGAGATACAACAAATCCATTTAGGATTATGTTGAAAAAGCATCTCTGCTTTTAATATTAACCAGATTTTCACTGCTAAGTTTTGCTGGCAAATCTCTGAAAGTTTCAGCTTGCAACTTATCCGGATCATTTAAATCTACAACACTGGCTTTGCAGTCTTGCAAGAACATCTGTTTTGATTTCCAAAGCTATCTTTTTTAGGCCTAGAACACTCTTCTTTAGTGTTTTAGGAGATCTTTTCAGAGTTTTAAAGAGCCTTAGTTTTAACTCCAAAACATAATGAAAATCAGGAGAAAGTACCTCAGTGTAGTTTCTTGTGTTGGTAATTTGACTGAATATATTCAGCGTAAATGGACAAAGAAAGAGCTGGATGTCCATGTCACACTTTCTTTTCTATGACTTTAGTGAAACCTGGCAATACAATACCATTGAGTGCTACATCTCCTATTGAGGCATAGTTTATAAATGTGTATATTTTTATGTTTATTAATTAATGGCTATTAATGTGTCTAGTAACATGCTCTTGCTTTTCTTTGATGGTAAATGCAAGTATTTGGTGGGGTAAGTATTGGTCTAAATCTAAATTTTTTAAAATAATTTTATAATTTTCAAAATTAAATGCCTGAAAAATGCTCATGTATTGTAACTAGACAGTGACTGTCATGAGAGAAAGGACCAGTTACACATCTGTTCCTTAAATTAATTTAGCATTCTAAACACAAGAATTAGTAATGGTATTGTGTACACCTGCAAATAGAAACCAAAACAGATCATGATTTTGATAACTCTGGTTATCACTAAAACTTGGGACAAGTTCTCCAACTGGAAAAATAGCTTACTAGCTGCTAACTTGTGTTCTCAAAAGCTTCACAGCTTACCAGAAAAATGTTGATTACTTGGCATTCAATATCAGCTCCAAAATAACTATTCCTTAAATATGCTCTTTTATAATTCAGATAATTTATATACATTAATTTCTTACCTCATATACGAATAGATGTCATCACTTTACTGCCTAAAATCTTTATCCTCTGACAGACGTCTCATATACAGTAACACAAATACCATACTTAATAGTAATGTATCCCAACCCTCTATCAAATTGTTTACCAACATAAAGCTGTCATTTTTTGTATACATATTCCAACCTAAAAAATAATGATGCCTTTATTCTGTAGTTTATACCAGCTTGATGTGTAGTGTCCTAAATCTCAAAGGCATTTCTGGGTAAAAAGCAAGTTATTATATGCATTGTTTCACTTGTACATTTATTAACAGAACTTCTAGTTAAATTATAATTGAATTTGTCTTGTTATACCAGCACTGTAACCTACTTTGAATATATTATGATTTTTTTTTTTGGTGCAACTCATGAAAAATAACTGCTGTATTTAATTTCATCTTAATGTTTTTCTACTTTTTTTCTGGGTAGGTTAATTTTTAAACAAAAATGCTATTTTGAAAACAAAAAGTTTAATCAATTTTTTGCTCGTCAAAGTATGGAAGAAACACCTTTTTTGTCACACTCGGAAGTTAATATGTTAAAAATGTTGGCATGAAACAAAATTACATTTAAAAAATCTCCTTTCTCCCTTTTCTAAAAATATTTACCAATTTTTCCTAGAGCTTGTGAAGAGCTTTGTTCCTGGGAGTTTTTTCTATGGAAAAATATATGTATATATGTTTTGATATTTTCCAAGTTCTAATTCCAAGAGTCCACAGGAAATACAAATTATTTTTAGTTAGTATTAGATACTACAAATGGTACTGGGAGTTAATGATTGTATAAATTAATATGAGAGACATTTACCTTTCTTTAACATAAAGCATCCATGTAGCAATTTGATAATTTTCAAATATAAACTGGAATTATCTACTGACATATTTGAAGGTGTAGTCATTATTTGTGACAACATGTGTTTGTTATTTCCTACTCATAGTGCTCATAGTGTCTTCATTTGAGTCATAAGAAATCATTGTCCAATTTCCACCTTCTAGTCAGGGAAAAGCCCGAACAGGTTAATAAAATGCAAGTAAAGAATGCTATTTTTTTTTTAGTTGAATACACAAAATTTTCAGAACGTGCATGAAAACTTGTTGAACTCATGAACAATTACAAAAAATGTCTTATCTCTAAATTGCGTGAATTCTGCATTTTAATTATTCCACTAATTTCTACACAGCCCCTGTGCTGGTTTACCAGCTTATACTAGTTCTGTGTGTTTTGTAATGCACCTTATGAGTCCTTGTTAATATGAGGTGGAAAAGAACGTGTTAAAAATTATTTATGTAGATCACTGACCACTCCATAATTCTGTCTATTTCCATGAGCTTTTAATTGTGCTCTGCTGCTTGTGTATTTAAATGTCCCCCACTATGTCTCTTTTATTGAGGTTAGTGTTTATTTGTATGACTAACTGCAAGGGTGGATGGGTAAAATGAAAAAGAAAGGTGGGATCGTGTTTTCCTCTTCTGTCTCTCTCTTTCTCTCTCTCACTCTCCCCCTCTTTTCTAAACAAGCTAAGAGTTTTTATAATTCATCACCTGGCTGACAGATGAGTTCTGCTGGAGAATATTAGAAAATGTCTCAAATCTCATATATATGCTAATGGTATGCTGAGACTGGTTGGTGGTATGCTGGAGTTTTTAATCTGTCTCGACCAGTGTGGAAAGTGGAGGAGACAAGTCATTGCACTCGACAATTTATGATCAAACAACTGAATTGTAAAGGAAGAAGGACATGCAGAAAAGGAGAGTAATTTTCTGATTTAACAGCGTTGTTACTACAAATAAAGAAATCTTGATTTTGACTGCACTCGACATTAAATGAGTTTCCTGTGCCCTGCTCTGAATTTTTCATTTTCAGATTTGTATAAAGCACCCTGCTTAGATACAAGTGACAGATAAGGAGACGATTGCATATGGAAATCAAATGTGTATAATAAAGCCATCTTCTGTTTATTAAATAAACACATGTAGATGACTTCCGTGGAGAATGCACTGATAATTCTTCATTGTGTTCTAGTTTTTTTGCAAGTCACAAAGAATCTTATTTAACAACCACGAATGACTAGATGCAAGCTTTTCTGTTTATTACCTTATAACAAACCAGGCAGTCTAATATATGGCATTTATAAACATTTTATTTTGATTCTTTAGTCCATGTTTTAGCTGTAACAGTACAATACATTAGTGTTCATGCTATTAGAGTTCTGGAAGCTGCATGAATGCATTAGTATTTTCTGAATATTATGTTTCATGATAGAAATTGTAAAGATTATCAAGATAATATGTACATTAGTGTAAAATGAAATTCCAGGAGAAAGGAAGTATAGCATACAGCACTTCGGTCTCTCGATTCAAAAAATAAGAAATTGTAGAACCAAAATTAAGAAATGCCATGGGGTCTAAAGTCAACATGACAATAATTTCTGATTCAGTGATTTAAGTGTCTAAGTTTCAGATGTAAAAACACTTGAAGTTTATCAAGGGTTGTGCTTCCAGTTCTATTTCTCACTCACTCTTGGTTCTTTTGCAGATATGGCCTTACTATAAATTATTATAATCTACTCCAGTATTGGGTGACACCATGAATACTGGTGGGTTTTTTCCAGAAAGCATTTTTCTGTTGCAACCGAAATGCTTCTAGGCATTTTAAACAAAATACACTTTCTTCACCTTCTACCTCTGCAGAGTTAAGTTCAAATTTAGATTTTGGTTCACGTTTTCATTTTGACAATAAAAAGAGAGGAAGGGGGAATCAGTAATGTCTAGACCCAAATGAATTATTTAGTGAAAATTACTGGCTGTGTCAGAGGACATCTGTAGTTGGTAGCTAACCCTGCCTGGACTGAGAGGTTTTAAGTCCACCCCTGGTATTGATCAATATCTGCAGCATCATTAGGAAGGTTTTAGACTCTCAGTGTTTTGTTCTCAAATTATGTGCAGCATCACCCCATCCATTTGTTTGTGCTTGAACTCTATTTTGATGTTTTAGTTTTGAAAAAGAAGAAACTCCACTGAACTAACACCCCAGAGGCAAAGCATGCCCACCTTCTGCCAGGTATTTACTACTGGATGAGAAAGGAGTTATGAAATTCTGGTTCAGACTTCCCAAGCACCAGGCAGCCTCTCTGCCTGGGGTAACTGTAATGTGAGCTTTGGCATAAATGCATCAGAAAATCCACATGAATTTCTTACTATGATTGGAAGTGATTGCTGTGCATGGAAGTGCACAACCAGTTCAAACAAGACTAGATAAGCTGTGTTGCAAAGCCATATGGCTTAGTTTAAACAGCACAAAGAGGAAGTCTTTGATCATGGCCTTTGATCAGAGTTAACCCTAAATGAAGTGGTGGGCTAATGTAGGTAAGAAGGTGTCAGAATCAAAGCAACTAGAGGCTGGTATGAGTCTAGTAAAAGAATTTTGGAGAGGACACTGGTATGCAGATGGTTTGTTCAATTTTAAACCTTAGGTAAGGAAGAAAAAAATGTAGCAACTTGGGCACCAGTGGAGAAGACCAAAATATGGCAGAAACGATGAAGATGACTGGATGCAGAAACTGTAAGTGTATGTTCTCCTTCAGTGAGTTTCTGACAGAATTTACATATGCATGAAGGGTCATCTCATAATGTTCAGGGGAAAAAAAGTGCGAGAGAGTGAAATGCAGCTAGAAATGAGGGTAGAATACAGAAATGCGTTTGAGTATGACAGATAAGATGAAAGGAAAGAGCATGAACATAACTGTAGTTGCAGATGGGTTGATTGGCAGATCCCCAGATGAAAAGGAGACCTCTAGAAATATATTAAAATGAAGACAAGGCAGAGGAAAATACCAGAATGTGAAGGAAATCTGTGGAAGGAGTTTGCTCTGTAGAAAGAGTTTGTTCTGTGAGAGGAGTGATGAGGTGCAATCTCTAAAGTCAGAATATTGAGCAACAAGAAAGAAGAGATTGAATAAATGGTAACAGCAGGGGCTAGTGGCTGAAGAAGAAGAGAAGACAACAGATAAGCAGAAAGGAAAAAGGAAGAAAGAAGGCCAAAGTTTCACAGGAACCTAAGGCTGCTCTGAAAGATGACTTTTTGGATAAGAAATATTAAGAGACTGGCCATCAAAGTGGATGGAAATAGAAAACAGTCTTGTGTGATGTCTGTCCAAGCATAATGCAGTGAGGGGCTGGCAGAGTGTGAAAATCATTCTAAACAGGCTGGGGAAGAATCCTTTCACTGTCGGTTCACCATTTGACTGTAAGAATAAGAAACTAGCTTGAGCAGCTCAAAGATGTGCTAGGTGGGAGAAGGTTCAAAGGGCTTTGCTGGAATTCTTCAATTTTCTAGACCTAGAGGGGAAATCTTTGGGAAGTATCATCAGACTGGTGAAAGCACCAATGCAGAGTTTGAGATATTTGCCTGGTTTAGTACCTGGCAAAGCAGCCTTCTTGGCTTTTTGCTAACCTTACTGATAAGAAAATGGACAGTAGAGAGGAAGTAAATGCTATGAGGATAATAGCAAAGTGGATAGTTAAAAATAGGGGTGCTTAATTTGGATAGTGAGATTTAACTGGAAACTGCCTCAATAATTCATAGGAACTGCACAACAAAGTGGAGGAAGTAAAACAGAGAGTCAGATGTGAAAAAAACGTTATAAGAAAACCAAAATGGAATAGCTGTTATCAGTAGAAAAGAGAGATGGAAGGAGCTTAACTATTCAGGAACTGGTCTGGTATGCTTTGTCACGTAATGGCCTCGAAAGAAGTAAGAGGAGGGAGTGTGATTGAGTTGCAATCTGAATGGAAATTTTTTTAAGGAAGACAATAAAGTACTTTTTGCCGTGAGCATGCTGGAAATCAGAAACTGAACTCCAGTTTCTCACAATAATAAAAATCTCTCTTTCCTCTGCAGCGGATGTGGTCTTTCTAAGATTTTTTTTTACCTCACCCGTACGGCATGAAGTGCAAATGTTGCTAATAATGATAATACTCAAATGCAAAGTAGACTTCAGTAAGCAGTCATTGAGCTAGCAAAGGGGAATGTTTCTTTAACTTTGCTTTTAGACAAAAGAGTGTCTAAAGGTGGTACATTATCTCCCTTTTTCCTTCATCCTCACTGCCTCTATTTATTCTCATTATTCAGCTTGCTGTTGGCACAGCTCAGGACCTAGGACACAGGCAACACCACAGCACCAGCAGCATTCTTTTTATCCTGGTTATAGAGGAGGCAGTACTTTAAAAAGGCAATTAAGTAGCATTTTAGGAGTCAGGAAGGCTTGATCCACACCCTTTTGTGGAAAATTTACTTGACCAAGCAGGTATACAATAATATTTTATCAATAATATGGTTCTCAGCCTGAGACTTGCGAGTTGGATTTTTGAATCTGTTTGACAATTGTACAAACACGTTTGGCACAAGGTGAAGCGGAAAATAGGTACTTCTAAGAGTCTCATCCAACAATATTTTAGAAAATCTCTTATATCCTTAATTTTCATGTTGTCCCAATGTAATTGTTTAAAAAATCTATTAGTGATAAAGAAAGCAAAATAGATGCAGAAATCCCAAAACAACCAATACACACTTTGAACATAAAAATGTGAATTAATAGGCAATGCTTTTCTCCCCCATGTTCACACAAGAGCTGTCTACACCACTGTGCTTGACTGGCCTTTTATTCCATAAAGGCACTACCATGAATAAATAAAACTGAAAGTGTGAAACAGCTTAGAGTTGGAATGTGCCCTTACTAGTGCATAGCAAAACTTTATTGAACCTCGATGCCTATGAACAATGCCTCAATTCAATAGTGCCAGCAGATGGCACTCTTTATATTAAGTAGCTTTCATGGGAAAATTTAATTTGTTTCTTTTTTTTCTTTGTTTATTAAGTATTGGGAGGTACTATCCCATGTAATGCTTCTTCCTGAAATGATAAATTGATCAATGCAAAACTTCAAATAACTGTATTTCTTACGCTGTGTATAAACGGAAATTTTCTAATACATGCCTTTCTCAGTACCTTGGGAAAATTAGGAGATGAAATTCAATATGACTGGAGACTTAGCACTCCTGAGTGTTGGAAAATTAAGGCATAAGAACAGGTTTCTGGGAATGTTTTGCAACTGCTCTGTGTTTCTAGTGGTTAGGCACTTCCAGGCTGGATGGTTGGACAGTTAATTCTGGATGTTTGCAGTCTGGCGTTGGATGCCTTTTTCACTTTCAACAGAGAAGATACCAGGGGAGCTAAAGGCACAGTATCCTGGGTACACTAGAATAGGGAAGATTGGGAAGGAAGGATAAGGACTTCAAATAACGCCAGTCTGATCCTTCAGGAGAAACTCAGAACTAGGGAAAGAGGACTCTTTGTGAAGCCAGCATGTGGTGGTGGCAAGGAGGTGCCTCAGCCCCGTGTGAGCTGAGAAAGCATTGCCTGGGCAGGGAAAGCATCAGAAAAAGAGCAGCACTCCACCAGCAAGGAGGTGCTTTTCCTCAGGATCCTCCAAGATCCCTGTGGAGCTGCCGCCTCCAGCGCTGGGAGCGGCGCCCACGGGCCCTTGACACTAGCGAATGTTTACAAAGGGATTTGAACAGCCAAGGCAGTGTAGATTCAATCTGTGAACAGAAATATAAAATCCAGAGTTTGGTAAGTGAAGAGGAAGAAGAAAAGCCGTTTCCTGTAACTGGTAAATACTTCTGTAGCTAATAATGTGCTAGGTTACTGATGGACACAAGCCACATAGCCCCTAGGGGAAAATAGAAAGCCTTCAATTTTTCCAGCTACAGCAGATACTTCAGCTAAAGTGGAGCCTCTTTTTCAGAGAAAGTCAGTGGAAATAGCTTCTGCTGAGCTGGAAAGACACTCTTGATCACTTGCTGTGCTTAGATAATCAAGGACACAGTGGAAATACCACATAGCATGTGACCAGCTTTGATTTATACCAGGAAACCTCTCTCAACCCCAGAACGCACCGTAAACAGCTGCTTCACAAACTTCAGACAGAAAAACCTCTTCATTTTTTATCTCTTAGTTAATGTATAAAAAAAACTTTATTGGGCAGTGCACAAATGCATAATTTCCGGTCGTTGCATAAAATTAGAAGATGAAACAAGGATGACTTCAAATAAATTTGTTTCTCGGGTGCAGTCTTTTGCAAGGTTTCAATTACTAACTCAAACCTGTTAAAAATATTTGCCTCATTAATCGTATTATGTGCTGCGTTATTTAGTACTCTGGCTATTTCTGTCCCCTAGCCTGGAATTATATATCTCTCTGCCCTCTAGAAACTTCTGAGAGAGTTCAATCATTATATGATTTTACCTCACACTATGGATGTGTGCAGCGGCTAGCCCAACTTTCATATCCTTAACTTTCCTCAGCTTCCTAGTTCTGGCAACTTTTAGTAACAACATCAATCCTTGGTAAAAGTAATTTCTGGCTACCTCCATAACATCTTTTTCTTAATTAAAAAATAGTATATCTAATCCCTCATCTAACTGTCTTCACTCTGTTTCCCCCCTCTGGCTGAAGTTTCTCATGATGTCTCTGGAGTTACTCTGTTCTGCTCTGGTCTCTATTCACTACTATGCTGGCAAAAGGTGTAGCCTAGAAAACTAAAACCTAAAACTGCTGTGTTCAAATGCTCCTTCTACTCCTCATTACTTCTTCCTATATATAGTGCTGCTTGTTTTGCTTCCTGTTTAACATCTTTGAATCCCCTTGATGCCCTTCATTACACAGCTCTTGTTCAGGCACTTGGGACTTCTTAAATTGCTTGTTAGAAACCTTCTAGCAACAGTTCACTTATTGCCTTAAATCTAGCAAAAACGCTGTCACATCAAAATAAGCTATTTCACTTACACTTCTGCCTCTGCCCAGTCACCTCCAAATCCTTGTATTGACACATTTCCTCTTTACCAAATATGAACCTCCTCTGGCTTGCTGCTTGTTTCTTTTCTTTCATTTCTTTTGGCTGACCTCCCAGCAACTTTATCAAGAAATGAAGCCTTGCAACTAAGCATTTAACTTTTGCTTTTCATCTGTTGCTCATTCCAATACTCCTTCCTGCATCTCTACCCTCCATGGATGCATTCACAGACTGGCAGCCAGGGTGAGGTACTGCAAAGCCATGCGTTTGAGTAATGCTAATATATGTGACCACGGTCCCTTAACTCACTGCAAATCTGCACTGGTTTCCTGGTTTACACTTGCTTGAATGTGTTTACAACTTTTTTTTTTTTTTGGTATTTCAAAATGCACTGTAGCATTCAGATGAAAACTGAAGCAGTTAGGTCTTCTATTTTGCTAGTACACAATAATGTGTGCAAAAGCATTTGTGGGAAGCAAAAAGTATGATGAGAATTGCTATGAGTCTCTGCTTCCTTTATGATGTCCTCTGACAGGATTTTGGGGGTAACAGCAGCCCTGTGAGCAGTTCAGCACAAAATTCATCACCACGTTCAAGGCAAGAGCAAGGGGGTGATGTGGGTACTAATACAAGGTGTTGGTCATTTTTGGTGATCTATGATCTCTGGTCCAGTCAAAGATCTCTCTAACCTCTCTGTGGCAGTGGAAAAACAAAGGGGGCTCCTTCTTAAGGAGAAGGGAAACATACAGTGATAATCCCCTTGACTTAACCAACGATTTTCTACTGTTTACTGATTTAACCCATTTATGATCCATGTATCACATCCAGAGCATCATGTATTATAGCTATTTGGTTTAATAAATTCATCTTACATTAATTTACAGTATTTGGTTGTGCATTGTATGAAAAAAGCTAGTCTGTTTGTTTCAGACTTTAAAAGTGACTGTTGTTTTTTGTATTCCTAATTCTTTTGTCAGGAGTAAAAATGAGCCATCATTCTCTAGTTACCTTGTCAAAAACATTTTTTATTTTACAGATCTTCATTACATCCTTCTTCAGCAGGTTATTTTGCAGGACAAAAATCCTGTTCTTGTTTGTCTCTCCTTGCGTTATTCCACACCCTTTATATTTCTTCCTCTTTCTACATATTATTTAATTTGCCTTTTGGAGTGTTTTGGGGTAAGGTCAGTTTGTGAAACAAGACAACTAGAGCCACATGAGTATTTGGGGTATGATCTAATAAAAAAATAATGGTAGCATAATGAGTTTACTTTGGTTTACTGTTTTTCCTTCCTAATAGTGTTTTTGCCTTTTTTGTCTGCTACAGAACAGTGAACTGCTCTCTGCTCTCTTTGTGAGTGATAGTAGATAGCAGAGTCCAAAACTGTGTAGTTAAGAGTATTTGGGTATGCGTTGCTTTCTCTGGTGTTGGCATTGCATCTCTAATAACATTCTGTCATGTGATCAGTCACTAAGTTGCATGTTCCCTGACATACTTTTTACACTGTGCTTGTTCTGACTATTGTCTCAGCAAACTTTGTAATCTTGGGGTTTTCCTTCTCTCCAACATGTTTTGGCAGTAAGGTGAAGGGCATAGATGCCGGTGTAGAGTCTCATGGCATACCCTGGTAACCTTCCTTTCACACTCTTTATTTTCTATCTTTGTATACCTCTGCATCTTCCCTTTTATTCCATAACAGTTTGCTTTCTTTAGAAGGCAATGGTAAGGAAATCTGGGTGAGACCCGCTAGAAATTCAAGTACATAGTGTCGTTTAGTTCAAGCTTACTCATATACGTGCTCATACCTTCAACAGCTTCAAGCAGATCTTTAGGGCATGACTTTCTTACTAAAGCTGTATCAAACCTGTCTCTGGTTTTATCAGCAAGTTTCATTGGAGGTTATAACAATTTGTCAATGTATCCTGTTTTCAGGTCTCTACCACATCCATAAAAGTGAGGATATTCTTCCAAATTTCTTTCTGGTCTATGTTACCAGTAGTAGTTCACATAATACCTGAGTTCCTTTAAAACTCTTGTATGAACATCATGTGATCCTGATGCCTTTTACTGCTTTTACTGCCCTCTATAAGGATCCTTGCTATAGATTTTTATGAAAACAGTTTTATCTTTTATTATCTTCTTCAAATAAGTTGCTTCTCAGTGGACACCTTGTTATGTAGCTGGCATAAAACTAGTCCATCCATGTCATAACTGGGGTCTTCAACCAACTGCATTTCTGCATTCTGTTCTGAAAAGTTTGTATTTCATTAACCAAAGTATTAATCCTGAATATGTAACTCCAAAATATTAACATGAAATCTAAATTCACTTCCAGGTGTTAAAAATTTTCAACAGAAAATTCTTCAGCTAGCCTAGAATTCTAATTTCTGAAAGAAAAAAGTTATTTCATTTAAACTGGTGGCATTTCATAGAACAATGGATGGTCTGTGATCAAGTCAAACAGGTTGAGTTTACGAACAGTGACAATGAGATGCAGCATAATTTTTTGCAACTGTCACACTCCTTGTGTTTCTCTACAAAGGTGGACAAAGTGAGTGTGGTACTGCTCCTTTATATGTCAAGGTTCTCTTTCCAGATCTGCCTGCATGAATATCATACAATATCATAGGTATAGGAAGAAATGATAGATTATGTTGTCATCTGTGCTATATCCTCTCATTTGTATAATGACTCCCATTATTAGTGCAGGATTAGATGAGCAGAGTGAGGCACCACATAAACAAAGGGGAACATGGATAGAATTACTAGGGGGATGCAGATGTTACCAGCAGTTCAAATCCTAGGTGGGAGCAGATCGAGGATCAAGACTGTCTCCCACATGTTGGGAGATCCCTATCTTCTACCTAAGTGTTAATTTCTCCCTAGTGTAATGTTGCCACTCCAGCCAAATGATCAGTCAGTTGCTAGTGCACGGTCAAGGATTATATATTATATTTGGAGGCTGTTTTCTGTCTTGTCCTGTTGCATTTGTCAGATGATGCCAAAGGAGCAGAAAGGCCCCTAGCCCCTACCTTTGGGGGATCCCCTGCCAGAGGTGGAGCTAGTTACCTGGCTGAGATGGCTCTCTTCCCTGCTCATCTAAGGCAGAGTGCAGGTGCTGGTGACATTTGTTGTCAGTCACTGGGAGGGAAGGGGTGCTGCCTGTGGCTTAGCTCACAGGCTTTTTTGGGTGGTTCCTTCGCTGCCCTACGTGCAGCTGAACTTTGCCAAGTTACTGCTTGCTGTTGCTTAGGGTTTCAGGGAGGCAACACAACAGGCACAGCTGTCCTCCACCTCACCCCACAGTGTACTAACAGGTAGTCTCAGGGATAGGGGAAATCAGGGAAATATTTGGGGCCAGACTCTCAGTTTGGATTGGGCTGTTGCTGCTCCTGCACAGAAGCGCTGCAGGGCCACTGTGGAGAGACTGCTGCCCACCCATGTATTACACACCACTAATTTAAATTACTCTTGTATGCTCGGCAGTTAATGCTCCTTTACGCAGAGAGAAATCCAAAATAGGCAGTACATCATTACTTATAGATCTGTATAGGAAAAATTCAGAGAGCTCTGCAGATCTTTATTTATATGTGATAATCTATATCATACACACTCACAGATATGCAAATTGCAGCTTTGCATCAGAAATTCACAGGAAAGCCTCAGGCTGATGTTAATTCCATCATTTAAATAAAGAATTTCCCATTGTTACAGAGGCCTTGGAGTGCTTCTGTGCTCTTTCTATTTACATAGTGATTTTCTCAGATGAACCAAATGTATAGGGATACAGGCTAGTGATACTCTTACCAGTTATATATTGAATTATTCATCATTACAGGAGATTCCAACCAATACTGATTAATCATTTCTCTTCTAAATACCATTTTTGTTATAAAGCTTCCATTAATTCTGTTCTCTTGCCATTATATATGATTTCTATCTGTTATCTGACTTGACTTTCAATCTGGTATTTAAAAAGTACCAGAACTGTCTAAAGACTATTCAGTGAAACAGACTTTGGAAAGATATACTGTCAAGGGCAGAGTATTGAACAAGGCAGTAGGAGAGAAAAGAAAAATCCAGACAACATAATGATTCAGTTACAGTGATTACACTTGTAGTAAGCATTACTTTCCTGGAGAAATGGATGGATGGCCTACTTCCAGAATAAAAATAGACAGCTCTTATTCTGCATCCCCCACAGCCCTCTTGGGGGGAGATGGTCCTTCAGAATGCAGGAGGGATGCAGTGCTGTATTATGCTGCTTGCATGAGTCCTTGATTTTCAGCCAGAATCAGGCCCTTTTTCCCCGAGTGAAACAAGTTTGTATAGATTCAGTAGGTATCATGGCTGACACTAAGACTGTCTGTAAGGCTTGTATCCCATTGCAAATATTCCTCTCAACCCAAATGACTTTCCTCTTGAAAGGAAATGGTTGTCTTGTGCTCAGTTCAAATCCGGGTACAGAGTAAGAGTTACGCAGTGACGATGACTGGGATCTGCACTTGAAGAAGCATGAGCCACACTGAGTGCCCAGGTTTGGGAAAGTGCCAGACTAGACTGTTTAGCTCTACCTTTAATTGTCACTTGCTTCTAATTTCATGAAGTTGTAGATCCACGTGATTGTAATTTCAGTCTCTAGGCCCATTCTTCAGGAGTATTTACCACCTTGGTTGATGCTAAGATTAAAGCTTTGTTCAAATGCTAGGGCAGCATTTTCTGGGGTTCTGAGACACCTTGTTTTTCTGTTATGTCTGATTTCTGATATACATGTTAAAATTAATTTCTCATACTTCTGTCATAAACACTCCTCTATGTTTATGAATTTTTATTACTGCCATATCTCCTATTTCTTTAGGTAGTTCTGTATGTATGTAAAATACAGTTAAGTGCAAGTAATAATCCTCAGACAAATTAAAACATTCTGAAATAGGTAATATGCAACTATCAAACCTGTTCTTTTTCATCTAAATTCTTTTTGCATTCTCCCTTGAAACTGGAAATTCTATTATTGAAATGACATCCAAAAAGAATCAGAAAAGTAGTAGCAGTACTTCATGAAACACTTTTTCTTCTAAAATGACAGAAAACTAATCAGTAACATTAAAATTATTACTGACTGCAATTGTAAGGAATAGTAATGGAATGTAATAAAATGAAGTAGTGGAGTTTTTTTTTTTTTTTTTTTTTGTTTTTCTTTTTTTTGTAAATTTTATTAATATCACTCAGTTTGAAGACTCTGAAGTCAGATGCCCTTTCTGAAAAGGTGAGTATTGAAAGACAGAAGAATATACAAAACTAAATTTAAATATGAATTTATGCAGGAACACGCAGTTTGTAAGTGATGCTCAGTACTGAATTTGAATTACTATTTTGTTTTATTATCTAGATTTCACTTAATGCAAGGAAAACATTTAGATTAAAATGTGTTCTCCCATGTTATGCTTTAAGAGCGTGATGCTAGTGTTTTTGACAAAGAGGTTTCTAAAGATGGTTTATATAAGAGATAATTTTTTGTTTCAGAATAGACATTCTCTTTTCTCAGAGGATTCATTTTATAGAGAAGATTTAGAACACATCACACATTCCGATTTTGGTCAATAAAGTTATCATGTAATTATCATCAACCAGTATTTAATAATTAATTCCTACCTCTAGGGCTGTCTGTGGACAAAGTATGATATCTCATCTAAAAGCAGTGGCTGAATTTGTCAGTGAGGTATGGGGGCAGATAATCAGTGTCATCATGAATAATAGAGCTTTCATAATTTTAACTGCATTTAGAAACCATTTCTATCCTTGTAACATGGCCAGAGTGCCTGCAGCTCCAGACTTCATCATACTTTTTGCAGTCTCTGAAAATTCTGAGTAAAAATCTAGCTTTACACAGTGTCTATGAAACAGGAATAACAGAGTTGTGGGTGGCTTAGACAGAACTCGCCTTGTATACTACCGAATGAGACCAGCAGTTTCTGAATTTGCAGTCCTCTGAGGGGGCATCTTTGGTGCAAGTGGTTGCACATCAGCTGAGACATCCTGCAATGGTCAGAGCAGTCCTACTGCCACACCATGCTGGCACTCAGTCAGAAAATCCCACCTAACAGCATCGTGTGCAGCAGCTGCACAGCAGAGGAGGCTAAAAGCATTTTCAAATTTCTCTCTTTCTGTGTGGATGTATCCAGCAGTGAGTCTAACCTACTGTTTTGCCCACAGCTGCACTCTGTGGTGTTGGAGTAGAGTTCCTTGGGAAGCCTGGCAAGGATGCAGGGAGTACTCTGTGAGGTCAATGCTGTTAAAGTGTCACTGTCACACTCCTTGCTGTCACAGGCACCTCCAGGGAGCAGAGCTTAGTTCTAGCTATACTGCTTTCCCATAGCTTACTGCAATGGGGTTTTTAGCTAAAGCATGCTGAATGGAAATGCACTGCATGTGGAAACATGGCCTCCATTAGACCAATATGGCCAAAATTGTCTGCATTTTATTTTATAACATTTGGCTCGTGTATAACCGAAGATTTATCTAGATTATCAGGCTGCTCAGAGGCACGGTGGAAGAATGTGGGGCTGTCCTTAAGGGTTGCTGGGCCTCAGTCTCTGGAAATGTTCAGTGTCCCTGGATGTGGTTCTGTGCAACCTGCTCTAGGTGAACCTGCTTTAGCAGAGGGCTGGGGTGAAATCCTCTCTAGACGTCCCTTCCAGCCCTGTCTGTGATGCTATGATATGGCTAGTCACCACCCTTATGCAGAATGCTCACTGCTCAGCAGACTTCACTGACCCCCCTACCCAAGGTCAGGTGCATCTGTCTTGGAGGTCTGTCCTGTGTGATTCATTTGCCACCTGAATTAACCTTTCACCTTGACCGTGCA
This sequence comes from Acanthiza pusilla, assembly GCA_036630365.1. Lineage (NCBI taxonomy): Eukaryota > Metazoa > Chordata > Aves > Passeriformes > Acanthizidae > Acanthiza > Acanthiza pusilla. Next base: position 33,550,728 of record JAXCHO010000034.1, read on the forward strand.
GGAGTTTTGGACCTTATTATAGAGCAGCTGTGGTCCTCAGCTGTTTGAAATGGCTGTGTGATTCAGGGTGTAGAGAACATTTGGTGTTCCTTACGGCATGAGCTGGATTCCTGACTTTTTGGAGGGCAGTGTACTGCGAAGAAAGAAGACATTGATCTATGCTGTTCATCAGACTCTGAGATACAAACAAAATGGGTGCTGCAATATCCGCAGGGTAGCTATTATGTAGTCAGGATGTCCACCATTTCAGCAGTTGTAGGGTTGATCCTGTCAGGAGAGTAAAGGTTCACATGACATGGAGAAATACAGCACTGGGGACTGTACAGGAGCAAAGTACCTTTAGAGCGGCACAGCAGACCTCAGCCGCTCCGTATTTCTGACAGACTGTTTGTCCAAGGTGATTTGCATCAAAAGATGAATGACAATTTTCAGACTGCAGAAGCTGTGGAAGATATTATACTGGTGCTGGAGGGAAGGTATAAACCCTCAAAGCAGAGGGTTTGGAATTCTAAAGTTCCAACTCCACTGCCAGTCCACCCATGCCTCTGGGACAAAGCCGTTCCTTCTGTGGGTCTAACCTCCCTCACTCAAAACCTCTTGTGGTGGGGGACACCCTGGCTATGGCCATGCCTCAAGCCACCAAGAGAGGGTGAAAGTGTCGGTAACAGTCCTGACGAGCATCTGCTCAGTTTCCTGTCAGTCCAGGGCGATTCACAGACCAGTGCACACCATGTGTCCGAGCTCACTCCGTAACAAAGGCAAGGATCAGCGTATCTGTCAAGAATGCATGCTCCTTATTTCCGTGTGTGGCAGAATTGATCTTTATGAGAAAGAAAGATTTGTAAGCCTAGTCCGTGTTTGATCTCTCTTTTGAAAACAGTGATTACTTCCACCACATTTAAGTGAAAACATTTTAAAGTTTCATTGTTTAGATATTCTTAAAAATGGAAACAATATGAAACACAATAGTCATTAATATGCACTTCCAAACAGAATCTACAGCTTCCTTTCTATCTGAAGAGTGCCTGTCACATAAAAAATTCTAATTATATTCACAAACTTAATGAGAACCACAACATTAACAATAACAGTATTAAAAGGAGGGAAATTGAGGAATTACAGAAAATACTAAGAGCTTGTTAGTTTCTCCATTTATCTGTGATTTGTATTTGTATTTTGATTCCTTTATATCTCTTAAATTGAAATCATGATTTTTCAGGGATCATATTTATAACTAGTTTTCCTTTAAGAATATTTACTAATGTATGTTATTGTCCTAATTGAAAATGATGGCCGCTTTGGAGACATGAAGGTGCAATTTTCCAGACCTATTAGATTAATGATTACATATTACAGCAGTGGAAATTTCAGACATTTAAATATTGGTTTGTTTGTTTATCTCCATATTGATTAAAGGGAGTTCCATTGATAGGTCTTTGTGAGAAAAAAAAAAGACGCTTGAAGAGTTATTTTTCAACAAAGTCTAGATAAAGAAGATCGAGAATTAAAAATAGCCTATGGAGCTTTTCTTGCCCTTGTTTGAAATAAATTCTGTAACCTGTGAAAGAACATAAACTTCAAAACACATACCCTTTCTTCAAACTCTTTTTTGTGCAGCTTAGGGAGATATCCTAATATGAAACATACATTTTTTTTCTGGACTGCTCTTCAGTCCAGTATGACCATCTGTGAGTAGTATGGCTTTAGCTGCCACTAAAATTATTCTCTAAAGTAAAGAGAAATACTTCTGAATTGACCCCAGCCTCTTAGGGAAAACAGAGACAGGCCATGATACTCACTAAGTATTTAAAAACAGACAATAATTTCACAGAAACCAAAGAAAGTCTCAAAACTATTAGTTAAATTTTAATCTATACCATATTTTACAAATACATGGGATCTAAGGGCTAGAAAAAACCATTAGATCATATAGATTTATTTCCTGAGCTCAGTGATTTATGTTTGACGAAAGCATATCTTCCAGGCAGACTTCCAGACCATGCTTTGGATATATTAAGTTGTGAAGAATCCACCACTTCCCTTGGTCATAAGTGTCGCTGTAAAAGCATCCCTTAGTACTAAATATGAATTTATCTGTCTTCCTTAGCTTATGGTTGTTGATTCTTTTTATGCTTTCTTTACTAGATGAGAAGCCACTTCAGTGCACAGTACTGATACAACTATAAGTCACTTTGATCTTTTATTTTTTCATCTTCTGATAAGCCAATCTCTTGATTTCCTTTAATGTTTTACCACATGGCAGTTTATATAGCATATGGATCATTTCTATTGTTACTTTCTGTAACCCCACAGTACCTTCAACATCCTTCCAAAAGGAGGAGCATGAAGACAACTTGCAGTGATTCAGCACCACTTTGGGGAAGCTTTTCACAGAAGTAAAACAGACTCCTGGCCCCTTTAGGTGTCCCCTGTTCAGGCGCACACACATTCCCCTACCCCTCTCCCCATTTATATGCTGTTTGCCATTGCATTTTACTGATAGTTCACATTTGGTTGCTTCTCAATACGAATCCCAAAGGATTCTGGGAATCCTTTCTCAGTAGAATATGATGTCTCCTTCTGGAGGTTTAACATCCATGTCTTATGCCTAACAACACTACATATACCGTCCCATTGCATCATTTTAAAGGAAACTTGGGTCGAGTAAACAAATTATTATTGATGGAATTCTGTGGGATTGGACATGAAACAATGATTCTTGAAGATTCTCACAGGAAAACCCTCATGTAAAAGCTGTTCTTCATTGAAACAACCTCTTGAGAGCTATTACTTGTGCTGTCACGTTTGTAATATGCTTTCGTCTGGTATGATGTGTAACATTAGGACAATGTTAATTATTTTGTGTCTATGTTGTTTTCAAACTTTATTTAAAACACTTTCCTCTGTTGTTTGTTTGTTTTGTTTTTGTTTGTTTGGTTTTTGGGTTTTTTGGTTTTTGTTTGGTTTTTTAAAGTTGATTCTTGTTGAGTATAAGGAAGGGAAGGCCACAGGCTGAGGAGACTACTTCAGTGGCACACCTTGAAGACAAACAAGACTTATCACACTCTTCCAGCTGTCTGACATGTGTTTGCATTCATAACCTAACTATTCCAATGCAATCAGTCTCAAGATTTGTGGTGACAAATGCACTGTCACACAATTAAGATATGTCAGGCTTTTTCTCTAAGTCAGCATGCAGCAATGCACTGAGTGGTTCCGTACTCAGTCCCAAGATATGACTACCTCTGCACCTTCTTAAACATTGAAAAAGACAAAAAAGCAGAAATTGATGTGAAATTTTCATTCAGACCTATTTGGAGGCAAAAGCTGTTAGTATTTTATGGAGAAGAAAACCAAACAACCCAAACCGAAACTACCAAACCTAGAGCCTTTCAGTATCTGTTTTACAAAGTGGGATAACTTAAAAGACTTGCTTACCTTGCTGCCTATCCAGTGGTAAATATTCGATTTTAACCAGTGAATTCAATAGTTGATATATGGAAGTCTTCTTCCTCAGGCATATTTAAGTCTGAAAATACTCTATCCTCTAAAAACTTAAATTTCAGTGAGCAGTGGAAGTTGTGCAAGACCACCATTAAGACAGCAATAAGAAGAGAAATAGATTATTAGGAAAATGCTATCAATGGTTAGATTCAATACTAAAGTAGCTTCTCGAAGAAAAATGTCTATTTTACACCCAATCCACCACCAAAAATGAAGAAATGGTGAAACAATCCTGTTTAAGAAATGGTTCTGGAAAGCCATATGTACTAAAGAAGGGAAATCATGGTCTATCTAGAAGGTGTGGCTGGATAATATAGGATTTGCATGTTGAGGGTCAAATTGCCTTTACTTTTGCAACAATGCAAATCAGTAATAAATGTCATGAGGTCAGCAGACTAACTCTAGGTGCCTATATGTATAATCGAGAGTGGAAATTTGATTCAACCATGGCTGGATTAAAGTAAATATTATGCTCCTGACAGAAGTGCCAGCATGATAAAATAACAAAATTAATAAATAATAAATCCCAGACAATATTGTCTTTAAGATAAAAATGAGAAGAAGGAGTGAAACAGTGTGAAAATAACTGGCTCATTCATCTTAGGTTGATCTATAAGCTGTGGCATTTACTGATCTCTACCACACTGTGCATTCTCAAAGACGAGTAGGCAGTCAAATACATCTCAACTATTTTTAAAACTTTTTTTTCTTACCATATTTGTTTGGTTTTTTCCCTTTCTCAGAGAGACTGAGAGCAGAAATGTTGTTCCTCATTATGCTACAGATGCCTTTCGCAGGACAAGAAAAGGAAATTTTTCTGATCATCCATTTTCTGATTTCTGAGCCATTTCCCATCCTACTAAATTGCTTAATACTCCCTGTAGCTGGACCTGTGACCTGGAATCTTTATGCAAGATTAATGGGAAAGCAAATGGGAATTAGTATCTGGGCGGGTTGCTGCACAGCTCTTGCTTTTATCTAGCACTCCACCTGTTTTTTTTTTACAATTATGCTTTCATTAGTTTCTGAAGCCAGCGATCCTAGAAGACCTTCGCATTTCTTCTCTCTATCTTCCCTCCCCCCTATCCTCAATTCTTTCCATCTCCTATCCCAAAATTATCAAACTCACTCTGCTTGTAACTGACATGCTGACAGGAAATTATTACACGTCATTACACTTCTTAAAACACAATTTATCCAGCCTTTGCAAATTATTCTTCAGCAAGTGTGAGGGGGTAATGGAAACTGTCTATTCCACTTACAGTTGTCACTCATGCTTTCCTCTGTACAATGAACAATTTATGTTTTCTCTCTTTCCAAAAAAAGGCTGTGCTCGAAATATGTAAAAGCAACTTATCACAGAATAGGGAAATAAACCTCCTGTTCAAGTTCCCTCACTCTGCCTTATTACGGAGCAGATCCATTTTCTATTGCAACCTCATTAGTCCACATGCAAGCAGAGAACAGGCTGATGTTTATTTAGTAGGAGCAGACCTCCTTGTGACTTCTGGCCTGCCAATTGCACTTGACACTGCTGTAAAAGAAAAACGATCTTGTGTGACTGTAGTACCCAAAACTGATAATCCACAACCATAACAGTGCTATTCTTTGCCTGACATTTTATTCTTCGTAGATAACTATTGCAAAAGGGTGTCTGTGGTATATTTTTCCCCTGTTGCTGCATCTTTTTTTTCATTTACACTTTGTCTTTTGATTTTGTTTTCCATTAATTCAAACTACCAAATCTTAAAGCGAACAGGTTGTGTTTATTTAAAAGACTTAGAAGCCAAAAATAATTTTTTTGATGTGCTCTCCCCCTGAAGTTGATCATATTGATTAGCTTTCAGGCATTCTTCTGTCAGGCTCATTCTGCCTCAATGGGAGAAGGATGATGAATTGTCTGACGACTAAAGGCGGGGAGAAAGAAATGCTAAGCCTGGGTCTGGGAATTGGCTAAGTACTTCTGCGGAGCCTCAGCCTCTCAATTGCTCTCAGCAACTTGGCCTCCTTGATTTATAAACTGGAGTGGTGATTAATGGTCTTTTAAGTGGACAAGGCAGGCCAAATCTGCACAAATCGGGCCACTCAAACATGACTACTGCTTGTAGGAGAAGAATAACAGCCTTTACATAGAGGTAATTGAGACAGCTTCAGAGGATCTGGTAGTCTGCTTTAGCAGAAATAAATCAGCCGCACAGGCCATCTATTCTTGAAATCAGTCCTTCTCATCAAACCTCCACAGGTCAACACATGGAGCTGGGAATGTTGTGGGTTAGCAGATGTACTTCAGGTCAGGAACAAGGCAGATTGAGCTGCCACTGTGCTCAGAGAGGAAAGGGCAATCCCTCTGGACATCCTGCTGCCGTTTCTCAGCACCAGTGCTGAGCATGATCCCACCTTTGCCTGTGCCTCCATGTCAGAAAAATGGGGCCTGCCCTGTAGTTCAGACGCTTAATTCCTCTCCCTCTTGTACTTGTCCTGTAGCCGTATAGCTACAGCCTTTGCCTGGGCTGCCTGCAGCTCCCTGTCACCGAGGGCTTCCTTCAACAACATGTGGCCAGACCTGCTGGGACTAAGGGCCAGGTCAGGCTTCCTGCATCTTAGAGGGGGAAGATGAGCTTAAAATGTTTTAACCAAGACTCAAAACCTGTGAGCCTTGACTCCTGCTGTAGTCACAATGCCTAGTGGTGATTCATTTGAACAGAAGAAACACTGACAGCAAGTACTCAGTGCACAGGAGCTTGTGTGAGCCACCCCTTTTCTCCAAAATTTGGCTCCTCAAGCAAGTACCTAGGATGCCCACCCACAGGGCCAATTCTGCAGGCAAATATTCTCTTGTGGGGGGACTAGTAAAGTTGAAAGCTACTGTGGTGTCTGCAGCCCAAGAGAAAAGCCTTTTTATACTGTGCTTGTAAGATGGAGACCAGAAATCATGGGGCATAACAAATATTTATCAAGGAAAGGATACCTGGAGTCAGGAAGGCTGACAAGCGGTAAGGAAAGGGGGTGGCCAGAGCAATTGAGTGGTGTGGGGCAACAGGATCGGTGGGAGAAGAGTAACTTGTGGTCAGAAAGGAGAATCGACGCTCCTTTCCTGGAGGGACATTCCAAACTGGTTTCGATCTAGTGTCACCTCTGGGAAAAGCTCCCCTCTATCTGAGACAAGGGGAGGAATCACAAAACTGAATTCTGAAACTCAGTTCTAATGAACAGAGATGTTTGCTGTGAGGTTGGTAATATCTTTTCCACCAGTCTTCCCCCAGCAGAGGAGATGCAACTAAAGTAATAAATTATGCCCAGACTAAGGCTATCTGCAGATAAAAAACACCATTAGTCTGTTTCCTTGAGTGCTGTGGGCTTCTACAAAATCTAAACCCAAATTGCAGTCTCTCCAAAGGACTGGAGAGGTTAAAAAACACAACACTAGAAGACTAGGACGACACAACACTAGAAAATTCTCTCTAGAGGAATATTCCTGTTTGCCTTGCCATTACTAAAATGTTGCTTTTAATAGAAGGTAGGTAGGAATCACAAGACTCACAACTCTGCACCCTGTTATCTCATTGAAGGTGACTTCCCTGCTCTGCTGCATTTCGGTTTGTTCCTATAAAAACTGTACAGAAAAATATCTGACTCACAGAGGTTTTGTGAAAACAATTTTAAATTCTGTACCATCAGATGTAAGAGCACAGGATTATATACCAAAATATACATGTACCTATAAATACACACACACACACATTCTCAAGTGTTCCAAGTATCTCCTGTGATGTACTTGAGCTCATTCTTCTGACAGCAACTGCTTTGAGGCTAGTGGCATAAACTCTTCCATGCCCAAAAGGCTCAGCTCTGTTCTCCCCAGAGATCAAAAATCTTGTGAATAGAAGCAGATGGGAGATTAAAAAATTAGTTTTAGCCCATATCAGAATGGGATATTGATGTGGAACTGAAATGTCAATGAAAACCAAAACAGACTAGCCTTTATCTATGATGCTTTGTCTTCCAGCCTGTTGCAAGCTTGTTGTAAGGACTCTTCTGACTTGCTACTGAGTGAAGAAAAATCCTTCCCTGAGCTGATAAGAGAATGGAGCACCCTATGACAAAACATAAAGATAAAGAGAAACGATAACTCTGACCTCCAAATGACTTACAGAAATATTTTCTGGCCTCTAATGCTGGCTGGACACTACCCATAATACAGCTCTCATTGGAAAATTAAGTTTTATTACTTGCTCATTCTCAGGGAAAAAACCAAACCACTCTTTGCAACATTCCTACCTTATTTTCAAACTCAGGCAAATGATTTAGAGATTTTTCCCAATAATTTTTCGCTCCTTTCTCATTTTCTTAGAACCTACTGCAGTGTGAAGGCAGGATTCTCTCCTCTGCTGAGCAAAGACATGGAGCTGGGTGTCCTGAGGGTGTGGCTTCCTTGGGCCACCTGTGCACCTCCTTGTGCAGGCAAGGAAGACTTGACATGAGCCTATGAGAGGCTACTGGAAGTGTCACTTTGGTGGACTTTAATAAAATTACAACATGTATGTATGTGCATGCATGTTTGCATGTACCATGTTTGGGTGTGAAGACATGTTTTAAGTCTAAGAGAATGCTGTTGGTTGAATTTTTAGAAATTAAAACATTCTTTTTCTGCATCAAAGAATTTACAAACAGTGGGAAGTAATGCTGTTTTGAAATTCTTTATGGCAACATATTCATTGAGATGGAAGAGGATGGTTTCTTGGTTATCAAAAACATCTTTAGGTTCAATGCACACAAGTAAAATGACCCAAGCAGCAGTAAATAGTGGTCAAAATGGAAAAAAAAAGACAGAAAAATTCCAAGCAGAACAAAAAAAAAAAAACCAAACCAAAAACCAGCCAACCCCCAAAGTTAAAACTAGCAAAACAAACCCACAAAGTATTTCAGAGAGGATAAATGGATGACTTATAATTTAACGTATCTTCATTGTATTTTCAAGATGTGAATAAATAAAAGAATAATATAATAAACTATTTAAAAGGTATTGTCAATGCAGGTATATGCCTTTTTTAGGTCAGCCCAAATTCAGCTGCAATCCAATTAGAAGGGCCCCAATCCCAAGGGATAGTAGATAAAATGTTTACAACAAACAGTGTAGACCATACATTATGATGAGAAGGAGGCTGATAAAAGAAATTAAATACTCCTGTGGAACATCCTAAGTGTCCCAAACCAATGTCTATAAATTGAAATAAAGTGTATGTCTTTTTAGTGTTGATAAAAGTTACCAAACCCCACTCTGGTTGCCTTTCTGGAAGCTCTGCATCAGCTAAATGAACCAGTTAGGGTCGTATAGGGGATAAAATACAGCAGCCTTTTGTACAAAGGAACATGAGTCATTCTGTGTTCACCTGTGCTGAGACCACAGGATCAAATGTTAGCCATTTGGCCCTAAAATCTGGGCACTTTTGAAGGCCTATTGAAAGGCTTCTGGAGGCCCATTAGAGAACTTCTGCAGGAGAGCTGCTAGGAGGCAACATCGGTGAACACTGGCTGTCATGGTATTTCCTGCTAAATGCCACTCCCAGAGCATCTATAGGCTTGATTTCCAAGTGTAGTGCCATAGAATTCATTATTATTTTCATTGATGTTATCTAAGTGTTTTGTCTTCAGTCAAGGGTCTATATTAAAACAGCTACTCCTCAATTCTTTGAATTTCCAATCCATGCCTAAAATCTTTTCTACAATAAATATTTTGTCCTTCACCTGGGAGTTGAAATTAATATATGTCTGTGAATGTTGACCAGTTCACTCAAAATCCGGAGTTTCATACCAAAATCTAACTTCCTGCGTTGCAGTCTAGTTCAAGAACTGGTATAAGCAGAATGCAATAAAACACTGCTGTTTTTTCTTACAGTCAGTTCCCACTATTGGCTGTTTGCAAGCTGTCCTGTCTTCTTTCTCTTTCTTTCATAGCATTTTCAGACTTTACAAATAGAGGGCCGTTACTGTGTCTTGAGGAGCAAATCAGCACATACAAGAACAATAACTGCATTTATGGCACAAAATACAACTGTTTGATACAACTGGCTTCTAGTTTTTGCAATCATTTATTAAGATTCCACATCTGCCCACAGACAGAGTATGCTTCGAAGAACTGCTGCACTGTCATGGCAAAAGTTTATTTTGCTATGGGTTGTTTCATCTCCAACCGGTTGCAATATTGATTTCTCTCAGTGGATTAATTATCAGTGGCAGTTTCAGTCTTCCTTGCAATGGGCAGAAGGAAAAATGATGTTTTTATTTCAAGGAGGTCTATTGACAATTGTGCCTGGGCTTCCCTTGGGTCCTAAAGTCAATGAAGTTAGAAGACCCATGTCATGAAAGTACTGTGCATGAAATTATTTATTTTTTCTGTAGAGGTAGTATCATGTGAATGCCATGATGACTGTTTATTAAAAAAAAAAAGAAAGAAAAAAGAAAAGGAGGCTTCATATGTATTCCATAAGATACTGTAATTGTAAAAGTAACACTGAAATTGGACAAATATCCAATGACAGCATAACATGCAAGAAAGTATCAGGAGTTATTCATAATAGCAACAAACCTATCAAAATATTTAGTTTGAAGAGAGAGGTTGCATTCTTCTGGAACAGAACATTTTCAGTTAAAAGCTCTATGCAGAATTTGGAAGGAAAATCCAAGCTTATGTTGTTGACAAAAAGGTCTATGCATAATGTTTGGGGGATCTGTAAAAACTAAAACCATAATGGATTAAATTTGGCATTTTATTGCTTTTTTTCCTCCTAAATATCGATTATAATACACATCAATATACCTACCTATTGATATGTTTATTTTATCTCTTTCTGTGTGTTTATATATAAAATATACACCCAATTGTTCAAACTTTGATGGTATTGTCACACGCAAGGATCGTCTACTCATTGTTATTATTATTATTATTTTGAAAAAATACAATGAAAATATTTTTACTACTAAATTAATTATTAATGTGTGTGCCTTTTTTCTTCAAATCTTAATTCAGTTACTAAATAAATCAGATGTGAAAAGATTGCAAATTAAAAATTAGAGATGGTGTGGGTAAGAGTGCTGGTATTCTTTTCATTGCATTGTTTTGTTTACATATATACTTTCAGCTGTCTACAAATTTCCTCTGCAGCATACAAGATTGATGATGCAACTGTTCATAAAATAATGTAAGATTTTATAGTTGTCATACAATGTTGCAAAGAAAATTATATAACCTGGATTCAATATCTGATTCTTTTAAGCTAGAGACATTTTACTGAGCTTTTTTTGTAGCTTTGTAGGCTAATTGGTTTGCATATCTGTACCGTACTCCATCAGTTTTGTTACTTTCAGGACATAGACTGAGGAGTGCAACTGAGAAAGATATATTTACTCACAGAAGAGCTAATTTGGTAAAGAATCAAGCATGAATGCAAAACTTAGTGATAACATTCACAGCAGTGCTATTACATTTACTCTGTAAATTTGAAAAGCTTGTGAAATGTTTCCCTCAGCTGTTTGGTCCCTCAGCTTTTTGCAGAGGTAAACACAGAAGCAAACTGCTATTTAAATATCTTCCTTATCTCTAGCACTTTACAAGATGATTATTTCCCTAATCACCAAAGCCCAAGGCGCCACAGAAGCCCAGGAAGACATCTCCTAAGGCTGAAAAGTAAAACCCCTTTTAAATAGAAAGGGAAATGGACTGATGGGGTGGTAGTGACAGGAACTTGTGTGGATTTTTTAATAAATTGACCTTATTCTGCATCCTCCTATTGTTTTGGAGTCAGAGACTCTGGATTCATCAGCTAGAGCTCAACTACACTGAACTTACAATGGTGTTAGATTGCAAATCTCATTTGTGCTGTATGGTGTGGTCAGTGATTCCCAGCAGCTGTGTAAGTAGTCATATAGTTTTACTCATATTCAACACAAATATAATGAGGTAATTTGTTGAGAATCAGGCTACAGTGGAAGCTCCAAGCAGATGGGATTTTATTTAAGCTAGATATGAAATATTCTTACACTTCAGAGGAATCCATTTTCTGTTCTTTAACCATAAACAGAGACTGTTTGGAGAAGTGGTAGAACACCAATCAAGAAGGAAGCTTCACTTCTAACAGTGTTGTACAAGGGAGCTAATGACATTGTTTCCTCATCAACCCCATTCCAATGGAAAAAGAAAGATTGTTGAAAGATAATATAAATAAGAAGTATCTGCAGTTTTCAGGCTTCCTCTTGGGAGACATGATTTTTGAAAACATTCTTTGAGGACTATAAGTAATATTTCAACTCATCTGAAAATTGAAAGATTTGGATGATGGAAAGTACAAATTCATATTATCCATGTACATGTGTGTCTTTGCAATAAATTCAAAGACAATATTATTAATTTAATAAACATGTGCTTCAAAAAATTATGAAAAGCTGCATAGGAAAATTAAATTCAGTGTGTTGTAGCAAACAAAACAAAAAACAAAGAAACCACAATAAAGTTAAAAAAAATGAGTGAAGCAGATGTGTATTTTCATGCTTGACCGTGTTAGGACCATGGCAGTGCTGAGATTGTTTTAAGCCATCACAGATGAAACATATCCGGGATTCCTCAAAAACCTGTGGATGTTCATTTAGATATTACTATTCAGCATCCTGTTCCTTCCCTTGCAATTAAAATACTTGATCTGGAAATTAATCACATATATTTACCACAAAAGTGGTTCAAAAAAGTCTTCTTTGGAGTCCTAAACACAATCCACATGGCCACATGTGCTTGCTTGCTGTGCTGGCTGGAAAACAAAAATGTAGTGTTCCGGCATTGTCACTTCTCTCTCTTTATTAGGGGCCTGTACTTAATTCTTGGAAGCCTGGATAGAAATGCTTTTGGGATCTTTGATTTCATTATTTATAAACTTATTTTCAGATAAAGCTTGATAATTATTCTCAGATAAGGTTCCCAAAAGTCATCACTCACTGCTGCATCCTGAGGAAACTATGTGGAGCTGCATAATTTTTAGACTTTCACACTAGACTTGCTCACTTTCATATGTAGTGGCACATATATAAGGGTGTAAAACCTTATATATGCAAAGATAGCTCCACTCTCCAAAGTACCAATACAAAAGGGGAGAAAGAAAACAGATTACTTCTTTTCCTACTGAAGAAACATGTAGATTGATTACTCTCAGCATAGTTTTACACAGACACAGATGTTTGCTTGGAAACAAAGTACAGGTGGGCTACACAAGGAAGCACATGTAAGTATGCAAACTGCAAAAAAGAACTATAAGAAAGTAGCGGAAAGAAACTGAAAAGTATGGATTAAAACAAACTCAACCTGCTACCTAAATGACTGATTTTAGGATCTTCTGAAAAATTCTTGTGACAAACTCAATAAAACAAAATTTTAATGCGGTTTTCTGAAATTAAAAAAAGTCAGAGAAAGGGATTTTTCCTGTTATATTCATAAGTGTAAATTATATATCTGTATCTCAATCTATATATCTCAACAGTTCAGAACTTGAACTACAATGTACTTACAGTATAATTACACTGTAGTTATGCAGATGTAACACTGGATTCAATATTTCAGTAGAAGCATCCAATACTTAAATGTCTAAAATAGGAATTACAAAGTAGGTGAGTCCGCTTTTGGTTTAAAAACTTGAAGACAAAGTTTACATGCAAACACACATGGAATATAAATGAACATAAAAAAAAAATTGCAATGATTCAAAAGCAAAGAACCTGGAGGTTTTTCATTATAAAGATTACATACCAACATTTTTAAAACATCTACATTCCTTTTACAGGTAACTTTGAGGGGCAAATGCACTGATACTACATGATAAATCTTAGATCTTGATGGGTTAATGTAGATCCTGATGGAAAACTTTTCACTCTCCCCTCCTCTCCCCTCCTCTCCCCTCCTCTCCCCTCCTCTCCCCTCCTCTCCTCTCCTCTCCTCTCCTCTCCTCTCCTCTCCTCTCCTCTCCTCTCCTCTCCTCTCCTCTCCTCTCCTCTCCTCTCCTCTCCTCTCCTCTCCTCTCCTCTCCTCTCCTCTCCTCTCCTCTCCTCTCCTCTCCTCTCCTCTCCTCTCCTCTCCTCTCCTCTCCTCTCCTCTCCTCTCCTCTCCTCTCCTCTCCTCTCCTCTCCTCTCCTCTCCTCTCCTCTCCTCTCCTCTCCTCTCCTCTCCTCTCCTCTCCTCTCCTCTCCTCTCCTCTCCTCTCCTCTCCTCTCCTCTCCTCTCCTCTCCTCTCCTCTCCTCTCCTCTCCCCTTCCTTTATCTTCCTTTGCCTACCTTTCGCTTCCACTATGTTTTTCACCATCTATTTCCCTTTTGCTATTCATTCCCCTTCCCTTCCCTTCCCTTCCCTTCCCTTCCCTTCCCTTCCCTTCCCTTCCCTTCCCTTCCCTTCCCTTCCCTTCCCTTCCCTTCCCTTCCCTTCCCTTCCCTTCCCTTCCCTTCCCTTCCCTTCCCTTCCCTTCCCTTCCCTTCCCTTCCCTTCCCTTCCCTTCCCTTCCCTTCCCTTCCCTTCCCTTCCCTTCCCTTCCCTTCCCTTCCCTTCCCTTCCCTTCCCTTCCCTTCCCTTCCCTTCCCTTCCCTTCCCTTCCCTTCCCTTCCCTTCCCTTCCCTTCCCTTCCCTTCCCTTCCCTTCCCTTCCCTTCCCTTCCCTTCCCTTCCCTTCCCTTCCCTTCCCTTCCCTTCCCTTCCCTTCCCTTCCCTTCCCTTCCCTTCCCTTCCCTTCCCTTCCCTTCCCTTCCCTTCCCTTCCCTTCCCTTCCCTTCCCTTCCCTTCCCTTCCCTTCCCTTCCCTTCCCTTCCCTTCCCTTCCCTTCCCTTCCCTTCCCTTCCCTTCCCTTCCCTTCCCTTCCCTTCCCTTCCCTTCCCTTCCCTTCCCTTCCCGTCCCGTCCCGTCCCGTCCCGTCCCGTCCCGTCCCTTCCCTTCCCTTCCGTCAGCATTAATTATGTTTGTGAATTTTTGCAAAGGCCTCTATGATGCATCCTGACCCCAAGTAGGCAAGATGAATTTCCCTTCCCTAAAGTTCCTGTATATAAAGACCAATTATGCAGATGAGGAGAATTTCACCCAAAATAAATTGCATGCTCCATCTGATTATGGGTAATAGATTATTCCAGACCTATACTGTCCTCAGGTGGAATTGAAGGATCCTTTAAACATCAAGGAGTATATTCATAACCATTATCCTCTTAACCCTTTGATGTGAAAAGATTGCTATAAAATTTACTAAATTCATCTAAAATGACTTTTGAATCTCCAATCACTTTGTTCTCTGCATTAATAATACTAGGACTAATCCTGCATGACTTGTGAGATTTAAGATGAGTAGCTAATAGCTTTTGAATCAAGGGTGCCTTTCAAGGGTGCCTCTAAGCAGTATCTAAAACTGTGCGTGTGCAATTCGTCTTATCCAAATTGGTGCATATTCAGAAGACTATGTAACCCATATACAAACTGCATTTTCATTCAAGATGTATGTAACTCATATATGCAAATATAGTCTGGGGATTAATAGTGGATTTCTTTACACAGAGAACAGAATAGAACTACACATGAATACTCACAGTTGCTTCTGAAAATTTAGCTCCATTTATCCAGCTAGGAAACAGGGGAGTTTGATTATTTTTAGTCTGTTTTTGGATCCCAGGGTTTTGGTTTTTTTTTGTTTCTCCGTGGTTCCAGGATTTCATCACCATGGCATTGCATTAAGGCTAGCACACTGAGACTAGTATTTTCCTCTTCTGTTCTCCACCTCTCATCATATGTCTCTCAGGCAAAAAAAAAAAATAAAGTAAGAAACACTAGTCAGTGAGAGCTGCTACATACGATGTTTGAGCTCTGTTACATTCAGAGACTATTTACAATCTTGCCATTTTCCTGTGTCTCTACTTTGTCGGACTTTCCTCTTTTTTCATAGTCTCTGCATCCAATGTTTATTCCTACCTGGTTTTTTTTGACATTCTTCCCCAACTGCCTCAGATTCAATATTCCTTCTTCCCTTATTCTTTCCACATATCCCCAGGTAAACTCCTAGTTCTTTCTTTGACATCCCTGCCTCCATCCCCCAAAGATATAATGGAATATACATGCTATTTTCTGCTGCTTTTACTTTTTCGTCTATCTAGAGGATAAACTTCTCAGAACAAGGACTTTCTTGCTGCCCTTTATGCTTACTCTGCCTAGCACAAAAGGACCCCAAACACAAGTTTACCCACAAAATTTAAACATGAAATCTTGATTCCCCCCCCATTCATGTAATTTGAGAATATTCATGTTCTGTTGCAAATCAAATAAAAGACATTTGCATAAACAGAAACAAAACAAATTTCCAGAAAGTATTTTTTTCATCTATCAAAAGTGGTAAAATCACAACCTATTCAAGATAACAGCCTACATGAGAACTTGGATAGAGTTATAGGACATGAATCCTCTTTGTGAAAGCTTAATCACAGAATAAGCTGAATTGCAAGGGACCCACAGGGATAATTGAGTCCAGCTCCCAGCCCTACACAGGACCATTCTCAAGACTCGTGCCATGTGCCTGAAAGTATTGTCCAAATGCTTCTTGAACTCTGTAATTTAGGGATTTAAATGATTCAGCTTGTTGCAAAATGGTTACTTCAGGAATTATTTAGGCTATCATCACCAATGATGTTCAAGATCAAAGCCCCATGTGTTGAGCTGGCCCTCTAAAAACATGAAATCAGGAATGGCATCAGTGCCAGTGTGATGTAAAGTGCTGACTAGTTTTGAGCCAAATGTCCTTTCTCTTTCCATCCTCAGAGAAGATAATTCTAGACCAAAATTTATGAAAAGCAAATGCTATTGTACCTGTGAGCAGATCTCCATTTTGCCTGGTTCTACTTGTGTCCAAATGTGAACATCTGATTGCCACATAACTGCAATTAAAACATGCCGCAAAGCAAAGTAGCAATCAGAAGTTGCACCCCAAGAAAAAGTTTAAGACTATAGTTCCTAAGCTGTAAAAGGACAGATGATAAAACAACATTTTATTGAAAACACAGAATGCTTCCCAAATGGGAAATTTCAATGCTGGAAAATACATACAGACACAAACCATTACATCACAGCATGCTGTGTATTAAGATCAATAGGATGGGTAATAAAAATTTGGTTTATTGAGTGACTTTAGCAAAAACACCAGCCTAACCAGGTTGAAAGAGAGTGAGGGAGGTATGTTTACGTGCCATCACTTATGAATGCCATGTTCTAGGCAGTTGTTGACTTTCTGGGGAGACCGATGTGGCTGTAGATGCTTCATGCTCTGCATCTTCTCAGGCAGTCAGGGCTAGGGCTGCACACAGCTACATCCCTGCTCTTCACAAACCTCCTGCCAAGAAGCAGCTAATCGTTTTCTTGTTTATGTAAGGCAAACACAAGCTCATAAGACCAGAAATAACCAGTAAAACTGCATTTTGTGCATGCCTCCAGTCCTAGCTCTTCAGTGAAGTACTATCAAAGTGGTAGAACTAGAATGAATTTTACCACCTGAGCATATGACACAGGAACTGCACTTAATATAATTTGTTAACTTTGCTAGTAAAGTCGTATTACCCAGAAATAGCTTGTTAAACTAAAAATGACAGTTCTCCATATTTTCCAGCAGACAAAGGGCTGGCAAATGCCCTTGGGTTCAGAGAATCTTCTAATACTTTAAATAACATTCCATAGGAAAAAATAGTTTTCAAACTCACCCATATATATCTGTGACATGACCTGCTTACAGTTGTGCCTGTCTACTAATATACATTTTTATTAAGCTACTATATTTTCCCTCTTTAAAATGGATCTTCCACTAAAATAATGATCTTTCACTTTCTTTCCTCTTTCTCCATAACGAAATAAAACTAAAATAATAAATAATGAAGTTGACAATAATGCGTAGTATTTTCTGCTGTTTTTTCCCTAAGAAATTATGATTTCTCATGAAAACAGTTATTAGCTTTTACTTTCCTCTAGCTTTTCTTTGTCTCTGGTTTACACCTTCCTTCATTTTATGACTGTCTGTGTCATGATAAGAGTGTTTTGCAATTGCTCGTCTGTGTTCAAACTCCTGCTATTTTTCTGAATGGAA
Source organism: Acanthiza pusilla (assembly GCA_036630365.1). Taxonomy (NCBI): domain Eukaryota; kingdom Metazoa; phylum Chordata; class Aves; order Passeriformes; family Acanthizidae; genus Acanthiza; species Acanthiza pusilla. The sequence continues at coordinate 33,568,358 of JAXCHO010000034.1, forward strand.
GCATGTGATGATAAATTTTAATTAATGTTGATTTTATAATATTTTAACTCTGCCTTAAGGATAAAAACTAAAAATCTATCACTGTCACTTAATTTTCCAATCAATCCAAGAATATATGAAATGAAACATCACAAAAGGCACTTTTAGAAGATATAAATTAATGGGAAGCCGTTTGATTTATTATACAACAGATAAGATCTGCATGATACAGCTTCCTGATGGTTTATGTGTCTAGGAAATCTTTCTAATGAACGTTATTCCTGAACTCATAAAATTTCATATTCCAGTCTGTACTCTATCATCAACCTATAATGCTAGATTTGGATTGATAAAGATATTGATTACAAAAAAATTCTTCCGTTGATCTAATGAAGATACGCTCTTTTTGTGGACGATATAATAATAGAATTAACTTCAGCCACAGCATATCCACAAGGGAGCACCAAAAATGACCACTTGTTACCTATTATCTTTCCACTTGGAACAGAGGGCCAAGACTTCACAGAAGTGAAGTCTTTTACAGATGTAATGAAGTAATGATCTTTTAGATTTTTTTTTCCCCCAGATTTTATTTCTCAGGATGCTTTGGTCTACAGGAGATACACATGCATATATTTGAATTTTTGTGATCGCTGGAAATTAGTTTAGTCTATATACTTTTGTTTACTTCCTAATAAGCTAGGTTTGAATAAATGTTGACAATTAAGGAAAGGAGATAAGATGCATCGATACATCAGGCAGCATTGCACTGATAAAAATTACTCTGAAAAAGGCCAGCACCACCCACGTTCTCAGTTACCTCTCTGACCTGAAAGGCACTAGCAGCTCTCTGAGGAACAGGCATGCTCAGCCCATCAACTGCAGCTGATCACTGCCTTAGTGGAAACATCCCTCAGTAAAGTCAGAGGACACTTGCCTTTTTACAGTTACCTGGCTATGGTTGTTCATTATAAATATTAGTTATAAAGATACTATCCTCAACTTTAATAGTCTTCATTTTCAAAATCAAATCCGAGTAACAGAGTTAGACTTGTATTTCCGTGGTATATCCCATTTAAAGGAAGCACGTGTTTAAATTCAACCCTTTAGAAAACATATACATGTTTTCAGCATTAATACAAAACTGTCCCAATAGGAATGATTTCCTGAGTGGGAGCTTTAATCTCTACCAAGTATTTGGTAGAGCTCAAAACAGGATGAACATGTGGCACTTTCATTTTGCATCAAACATTTGCATAATAAAGGATAAACTAACAAAAGAAGTGACTTAAATAAAGAATGGGTTAGGAAAATAATTGAAATTTATCCTTAATGTGCAGAGGAGAGAAAGTACACATGAAAGTCTCTTTGGGAATTTTTGAAAAAGAGAGACCACATGAAAAGTTGGTTAATGTCTTGGTTTTTTCTTACCCTGTATTTCTATGAGTTCCTTCACATGCATTCATAAGCTTTATTTGTCTTTCTGTGAAGCAATTAGAAAGCTTACTAAGTGGAAAGGAAAGTACTTTATCAATTAAGTATCAATTTCCATTTCCTTATTTATGAACCTGCAGCTAGTAATCATCAATAATTTCTGCTTTGCTACAATGTCACCAGGAAGATTGATTGTGCATGTCACCTCATATGAGAAGACTTAAATGGAAAACATATACTTGCAGCAGCACCAAATGCACTTTTGCAAAAAGGAGCAACTTAATCACATTTTTAAAAATAGAAGTTTTAAAGATGCATCACATCTTTTTTTCTGATGAAAGCTCTGTATTTTTCTTGAAGATTCTTGTTGATATCCTTGTATATTTGTAACTATGCACTCAGCAATCAACAAACTAAAAAAAAATATTGCTAAAAATGAAGCGCCCAGATAATAGGAAATGCCAAGGTCAAGGTGCACATAAAAAAGTTTAAATCACCAGCCTGTGCATCTAAATTATGATACAGGTAATTACATTATCACTATAATAGTACTTGAATACATTTGGTCTTTGTTTTACTCAGTAGATAGAGGAGGTAGTGGTTATAGTACTTACCAACAATTGTTTTTCAGATTTTTTCCAAATTCTCCTCCAAATCAAGCCATTCATATTTTGATGAGAGAGATGGTTACATGTTTCTGACATGTTTGTCTCACACTTTAGGCATTCAGTTTCCACAAGTTTACAGAGACGCTTTAGCCCTCTACTCAGCACTGGTGTTTTCATAGGCTGACATTTGCAGAACTGTTCAGGTTTTAGTGTTGCCAGGAGTTTCACAGAATTACAGAATCACTGATATTGGAAAAGACCTCCCAGATCATCAAGTCCAACCTCCAACCAAACACCACCATGCCAAATAAAGCTTAGAACTAAGTGCCACATCTAGTAATTTCTTGAACCCTGACTCTACTGCTTGATGACGACTCTATTGCTTCCCTGGGTAGCCCATTCCAATGCCTGACCACCCCTTCAATGAAGAAATTCTTCCGGATGTCCTACCTGGACCCTCCTTGGTACAGCTTGAGGCTACTTCCTCTTGTCCATTTGCTACTTGCTTGGGAGAAGAGATCGACCCCCACCTGGATGCACCCTCTTTTCAGGTGGTTGTAGAGAGTGAAAGGTCCCCTCTTGAGCCTCCTTTTCTCCAGGCTGAACACCCCCAGCTCCCTCAGCCACTCTTCACAGGTCTTGTTCTCCAGACCCTCCAGCAGTTCTCTTGCCCTTCTTTGGACATTGAGTTCCAGTGCCAAGGGACACCATTTCCCTTGACACCTTCTCTGGTGCTCCAGCACCTCATTATCTGTCTTCCAGTGAGGGGCCCAGGGACAATCACTTCCCTAGTCTTGCTGGCCACACTGGTTTTGATTCAGACCAGGATGTCATTGGCCTTCTTGGCCACCTGGGCTGGATCATGTTCAGCTGCTGTCACCAGCACCCCCAGGCCCTTTTCTGCTGAGCAGCTCTCCAGTCACTCTGCCTCAGTTTGTTGCACTGCCTGGTGCTGTTGTGCCCCAGGGGCAGGACCTGGCACTTTGTCTCATTGAATCTCATAGTGTTTGCCTTGGCCCATTGTTCAGCCCTGAAGCAGGATTCTCAGATTATTTAGGGGAGTTGCACTTTGACCGGTGGGGTGTTACTCTTTGGGTGTTCTCAAAGCACGTGGAGCAGAAAGGACTGGCACAGCTTTGGGCAGACTGCCTGCTTCATGGACTTGTGACGTTGAAAACTGGAAATTCCTTCCTCCTTCAAGAAGGATGTGAGCCCCACTTTTTAGAAGTATGCCTTGGAGACAGTTGTTCCTCTTCAGGCTTAGTAGATATTTCTATTACACAAAGAAGTGCAGAAAATACTAACAAAGTCTGGGCTGAGGGGTACTCAAAGGAGACAGATTCATGTCCTTGACACAAACTAATAAAAACACAGAGAATTGGGAAACGCAGATCTTGCATCCCAATGAAGCATCTCAATCAGGATTATTGGGTATTCTGGCTTTATGCCATCCCTCTGCTGTATAATTGCAGATGGAAGAGGCCTGAAACACTGAAGAAGATGTCTGTCTTCAGTGTCACACAACTGGCTGTCACTGATGCTTCCCTAAGTAAAGGCTTTCTGGAAACATCTTTGTCGGGACTCTCACTCACCTGTGTGTATACGGGAAGAACACATACCAAATGAAGGGCTCAGAATACCTTTGCAGAGAGTGTGCAAAAGCCCTGTGTCTTGCAGGATCTGATTTATTATTCCTGTCTCAGGTTCCATCATTGTCTTCATGGATTACCCTGCATTATCAGACCCATTGAGGGTGCTTCACAAATATGAGTGAATTTGTCACTATGCTTCTTGGATGGGCAATTTCCAAACAGGGAACAGTGGCACAGAGATGAAGGTGTCCTATTCTCAGCAGTGTCAGGTTCCCCATCCTTTGCTTGCAGAGAGTTACTTGCAAGAGGGCAAGGAAGGCTGAAGAAAGAACTGCAGCCCCTTAGGTTCCCATCTCAGCATGGAAAAGACTGAAGGGATAGCTAGATGAGGAACATGGCGGAGCCAGTGGCACACAGTAGAAGTGCTCTCCATCTCAGTCTCTGCTCATATCTACTGAAAAAAAAAGAAAAAGAAGAACCTAAGAACCTAACCTAATGCCACCGCTACTGGCATTTAGGTTATCCTTGCTTGATTGATATGTAACACATACCACAGGTTGCCCTAGGGACCTGTGGGGATGAAAGGATCTTTCATTTTTGGGATGAGGAATAAAGTTTAGAGGAAACTGCATAGAAGGTCTTATTAATTAATGGGTAAAGATTGTGGTTCATTGTATGGTGGATGTTTTGTTTTCACACAGAATACATTTTGTGACCACATATTGTTCAGTATGATAGTACTTTTTAGCACTGTTTTGCAGCAGTGTAACTTATATTAATTCTTTATCCTGGAGTCACAATATACTGTACCCCATTACTCAGACATGGGTGCCTGTTATTGGCAATTATATTTTTTACCTTCTTGGAAAAAAAAAACCCTTAAATAAAAGGTTTTTCTACCTCTTTTGCAATCTTTCCTCTCCTTCTCTTTTCTTTTACCCTTTCTCCCATCTTTCTGCCCCAAATATATATATATATGTGAAGGTAATATGCTTTTTTTTTTTTTTTTTTTTTTTTTTACTACAAAATGAATGAAACTTGGTACAATGTAATCCTGAATCTAGAATCTTGACCCTGTTTTATGAGATCTGAGGCCTCCTTTCAGGTCTGGTTTTCTACTGACTTCTTTGACATGCTTCACTAGACCTAATAGCTCCCTATTACCAGTTACAATTTAGCATCTGAGCCAGGAGCTGGAGGAAAAAGGGGAAAAGGAGTGTAAATTATACGGAGATGCAGTGAACAAAGGTTTTATTTCTCCTGAGCACAACCCTTTGATAGGAAAACGGGGGAGACAAATGTGTTGCTAATTTAATTAAGTAGTATGAGATGGCAGGGTCCACAGATGCCATTTAGGACTGGATTAATCAAGAGCAGGTGATGAAAATGAATAGTCACACATAATGTTAGCATTTTTAACAATCCGACACAGTCTAATGGAATCAAGTGCTATTTAACAACAGGGCTCAGTTTTGCTTGCTAATCCAAATTTATCTACACTTTCACTGTGCACATTCATGTGGATCAAGAATTCTGTTCCCTCTGATTCCCATTAATTTTCTGGGGCATTTTTAGTTATTTAATGTTTTGTACAACATGTTCATGTCCCCTTTTACTGCACACAGAGAGAAACACTGTGAGGCCTGTGGAAGCATTGCATTCTATGTGTTGAACAAGTGTAATATCCAGCAGGTAAACACTTTTTGGCAGCTGAGAGGTCATACTTACCAGTATAAAACCTTTGTTTTCTTCCATGCGTTCCTTTCAAAAAGTACCAAAAAGGTCCGCTCAGTTGTTTCCTTATAGAATCAAAGCTTGAAAATATTTTTGTTCATAAATTTTGTGACTACCTGTGCTGTTTGACATAGCCCTTCCAGTGTCCCTCTATCTTTCCTGGCAATAACTGAAGCATGGAAGTTAGTAAAATCTTCGTTCTACCCTCCAGTGAAGGAGCTCCTAGATGAAGATTGAAACCTCTGTCAGACTGAAAGAAAATTTAACTGCGTGTGAAGTCATCCTTTCCTAACTAACAGTTTTCAACTACAATAAATTTGGTGTGTATAATTTCACTGCTCGCAAATGATTAGAAGCTACTGTTGGAAATCGGATCTGTGTCCAGTTGCAGTCTTATATCTGTGAACAGGCTGTGGCCAAAACAAATATATCAGCTTTGCAGAGCAGTGGGCAAGCAGCTCGTTCCTCTACTCCTCTGACAGTTTTTGACGCAGAGGAGAGTGTGTAGGAAAGTGCTGTGGCATCTGTTTCTCATCCACTTGAGCAGAGAGGGCATAAAGGCTCTGCCACCTATGCTAGGGCTCTGAAAGCTTTATAACCTATTACCTCTTTATGTGGTGTCATAAAAGTAAACCAAATCCTGTCCAACATGAGACTGACAGAGCATTCTGCACTATTCCTAGTTTTCAAAATCTCAGCTCTCTTTACCCTTTTAATGGATGGATTTATTACACTTCAGAGTGCAATTTCACGATAGTTGTTATCAGGTCTGAGGGTAGCCTCTTTATGTCACAAAGAGAGGGAATTACTCCACTAGGTTCTATGCATTATGTTGCATTTACAGCATCTTGCCAGCTTGTTTTTTAAATCTTATGAAAATCAATTGCAAACAGCCATGTCTCAGTTACTGTCTTTCGATATAACTGTTCTCCAATCCCTGAAAAATCTTTAGAAGAGACACCTCTGTGTGCCATAAAAATATTTGTGGTTTTAAGTACCTCTGAGTATGAAAAATCCAATACAAGAAATACAAAGACAGATATGCATTTCTTTCCAGTGAGCATTTCCAGAATGTTCTACCTAGTTCTGCTTAGTGATGTTTGGCTCTGGTTTTTTAGGTAAACATTTTATTTTTCAAAATATGCTTGAAAGAGAAGAGAAGAGAAGAGAAGAGAAGAGAAGAGAAGAGAAGAGAAGAGAAGAGAAGAGAAGAGAAGAGAAGAGAAGAGAAGAGAAGAGAAAAGAGAAGAGAAAAGAGAAGAGACGATACCAGCAGGGACAGAAAACATCATGGAAAAAGGATCCTAAAACTCAAAGAGCAGAAGCCAAAAAGCCTTATGTGTTTATATGAATGTGATTATATACCAAAAAAACCCCACCAGGATAACAATAAATTTTAGGACTTCTTTTGCCAGCTATTTCTGACAATAGCACTGCGAGACTTAAAATCTTGGTGAAAGTGTTGTGAGGCCTTTTATTAGTAGTGCATTGGGATGTCCATACCCAGCTGTCTCTTTTCACCTTATATAGTGGTAAACATGGTACAGCCCTCAGCTGATTAAAACTCATTGCTTGGGATAATATCCTAAACTACTAAACTACCTACACTCCGTGTCTGTTTATATCTTCTTGCCCTGTAGTTACTCCTGTAGCATTGTAAATTGCTCCAGCTGTACTTGCCAGAGCCTGTCTGCAATATCCTTAAACTCGGGTGCGATCATAAAGCTGCTGTCACAGTTGAAGAAATTACCGCAGCTTCTTGCTCACTGTTGCCCCAAGCTGAGACATCACAACTCACAGAGCAAGTGCTCAGAGACTTCCACTTCAGTCCAGTGCCAGGAGTTTTACTGACTTAGTCTCTTCTACTGTGCCCTGACCCAGACTGCAGTCACTGATGTGGGGTAGCAAACTGTTGTAGCTGCTTTGCATTTATGACAATGATCTGAGATTAAATGATCGTCTAATATTCTTCTTCTCAGAAGAGCAGAAATGAGGACAACTCAAGTGGAGATGTGTGATCAGCTGAAAGAACAGTGTGCTTTCATTCTAGTAAACTTTATCTTGAGTTGATAGTTTAGAGTCAAGATTTGTGCAGTTATTGAGGTGTGAGAGATGAAGGAGAAGGAATTGCTCTGTGCTCATCCTTCAGGCTCATGCTGGAGTGGAGAAAGAAGCTGCTTTGAACTGGATGGAGAGGGGAGAGAAGGGATTACCAAAAGTATTTGATGTGTCTTTGTTTCTTGCTCTAATTAGGCTTTCAAAACAGCATCCATAAAGCTCATCCTTTTTTTTTTTTTTTTTTTTTTTTAAGTTCTCATACTTTCTCAAGTATCTTCACTTTTGCAGATGTGATCTTGTGCATTTCACCCCCCTTTGAAGGCAAGGTTATATTCTGAGGTATACTTGGGTCTTTTAATTAAAAATTACAGGTAAAATATTCAGAATACTCTTGAATTATGGAGTATTTTTGTTTTGCAAATGGAAAAATGTAACCAATAGTAATTGCATTTTATATTAAAAGCAGTATTAAATTATAATAAAGGAAAAAAGTTAAAAGAATTGCAGTCTGGATTTGTGTATATGTGTAGAAGATTAATGCCTTTGGTTACTTTGGGTTGAAATATATTCTAATAAGTGTTAAAATTAGTTCTGAGAGTGCTCATCTGGCAACTATAAATGTGTTATAACAAAGTGTAATTAAGCCCCCTAAAGTTTTTATCTTTTTACTTTTTTCCCCCTCCCCCTATGTTTTTTTCCCCTGAGCTTATAGGCGCTTGAAGTCAGTTGCAAGACCACTTCTCCAGGGAAAGTTGTAGATTCATAGAGGTTTGGAAAAAAATTCTTTTATGTGTGTTCTCACTTATTGAAAAAGAATGGTGAGAAAATCATGACAGTGAAAGGTTTAGTGTTTCCATAATTTTGAGGTCTGTAATTTTTTTGTGTTATGAAGACCTTCAAATTATCACCCAGACTTAACCAGATGGGTGGAAAACTGGATGGATGAAAATAAGTGTAGGATGTCCAGGCTCAGAAGATAGCGGTTAGTGGGTCAAGATTTGTCTTCAGGCTGGTGAAGAGCAGAGGACTGCCAGGATCTCTGTGAGGGACTGAATTCTTTAACATCTTTAGTGGTGATGTGGAGGAGATGATGGATGCCAGTCTTTCGAAGTGTTCAGGTGACAACAAGTTGTGAGGACCACTCGCTGTGCTCAAGGACAGAGGACCCATTCAGAGACACTCAGGCAAGCTGGAGGAGGGGGCCAAAAAAACCTTGTGAAACACAACAGGGACAAATATTGGGCTGTGTGCAGGGGAATAAAATGCCCCTTACAATGCTCCGGTTCCTGAATGCAGGGGGTCAGCTCTATGGACAGGTGCCTGGGGGGCCTGATGGACAGCAGGCTGGACAGGAGCTGTCACGCCCTGGCAGCACTGATGGTCTAGAGCATCACTGGCTGTTATCAACAGGGCAGTCGACGATAGATGGAGGGAAGAGCTCATGTCTCAAAACTCAGCACTCATTAGGTGATGTCTAGAATACTGTATAACACTTTGGGCTTCCACTGGAAATCAGACAACTGGGAAATATCAGTGAATGCACCTACTTGTTATTAATGTCTAAAAATACTGTGAGTACTCTTTAAAGGATTATTATGACATCTATGGAAGTGTGGCAATGTCATTCATTTGGCCTTCTAAATATTTGATTTCTTGCCTTTGTAGTAAATTAGTCGTGCGGCTTTATCACAGCAACCACAATGGCAAACTAACATAGACTTATGGCCCAAAGTTCTAAAGAGGTGAGAGTCACTCCTGGGGTGTGACCAAGATGGATTCGTGACTTATAATTCCAGGTGAATTTTAACATAGTGAGATAGGGGCATCAAAGAGACATTAAAAAGCACACAATGTTTATTCTTGTCCTCTTGAATGAATACTCCAAAATGGAGTTGTATTGAAGTTAGAGGCAGTGGGGAAAGAACAGTGGAGTGACCAAAACTTCCCACTCTCTTTTATGCACAAGGCACTGAAGAAAGCAATAGGGATCAAACAGAACACGTGGAGTGAGTGAATGTTGACACAGGGCATGGGAAAAAAAAGGAGACTGGCAATGTAGAAAACAACACAACAGATTCACAGTTTATCTTCAGCTGAAAATATTTTCAGAAATAAGATCTATCTACTGGAATTGGGTATAAGGTAATAATAAAAATTCAATCAATATATAATCATCCATTCTCCAGAACACATTTAATTATCCATTCTTGCCTATAACATCTTTTGTACACTTAATTTCTTAGCTGTTGATTTCAGGAATTGTTATGTATTGAGTATTGGAATATTCTGACAATGATGCTTGATAATAAATAAAGCATTGCAGAGCTGCAAAGAGAACACAAAAGCTACTGTAATACTCTGCAACCGAACGCTTGTTTTCATTAGGTCAAATGTACCTATATTTCCTGAGTAGATACATAGTCATAAATTTCACTAATTTTTATTCTTTTTCTCCTGCCAAATGAAAAAAATCTCATGCTATAGCCATCACAGTAGAAGACGTCCCATACATTAAATGGCTAAGTGTTGCAGATGTTACAGGATAAAACTAATAAATAAAAAAACCCCAAACTAACTTCCACCCCAAACAACTTTATTCTGCACTGTTAAGAAATCTGCTATTCCGTATAGATCTAACATTGTGCAAAAACTCCTGGCGTTTCATTGGGAAAGTTTTCTAAGCTGCGTGCTCTGCCTGTGTGCCATGTGGCCTTTGGCTTACCCAAAACATCCCTGAAAATATGCAGTAGAAACCTTCGTTTCCTTCTGATCAGCACAAGGATGGAAAGAGAATTCCTTTTTGCCTTAATTTCTGTTGTCCGTTCTACGACCAGTTCTTCCTCTCTTTACAGAGAACCTTAGCATCTGCAGCTCCATGGTGCTGACAGCCCAGTTCAGAGAGCACCGAGAGTTCAGAGAGCAACGGCTTCTCCTGGAAAATATCAACCCAGTGTGTGAGGAGAGAGAGAACCGTCCCTCACAGGGGAGAGAAGAAAGAATAGATTGCGGGAATGAAGAACAAAGAGAATTAAGCTTAACCCCTCTATGTTCAGTACCCATGGTAATTTTGGGAAGTCTGATGGGAATGACCTCTGGGGTGGGATGCTTTACCTTGACTTCTTAAGGTGGAAGGGCATCAAGATATCAATACAGTTCAAATGTTTTCAATATCTTTTAAAGAGCACAGTCATTAGATGTAGACACAGTATCTCAGTTCAATTTCTATAGCACAAATGTAAAAACTTCATTTTTCTCCTTTCTGGCTTACAAGCATAAGAGTCAGACTTTCTCTAGTGCACTAAAGGGCTGTTCTCAGCAGAGAAGCTGCTCTGCTGCGCCATCCCACCAACATGCTCTGTATCATGTCAAGCTTTATTGATCTGTGTGGATGTATGTTTCTAGATCAGTGGACATCTGCCACAATACTAACAGAGCGCTCCATAATTGCCAGTGACGAAAGGACTTACTTTCTTCCCTGCAGAGGTCTTGAAGAACAAACTTTGAAGTGATATCTATGACAGCTTCCAAACAGCTGAGAGTTTTGTCCTTTGCACAGCTAAGATAACAGCTGCTGTATGTACACCTCCACCACACACCACTTCTTGTTGTTGAGTTTATTGTTTGGCTTGTTTGCTTTGTTTTGTTTGATTGGCTTTTTTAAACAGCAAATGAAATTTGATTTAAGCACCTCCATGGATGTCCATACAAAAATTCTGTATGTGCTTGGATAAAAATCTATCTATGGTTTCATGGCACACCATTTCTCCAAGTTAATTAAGGAGTATATATAAACTTGCTTGAGGCCTGTTAGGAATCAGCAGAGCTGTAAAAAGTCTCAGTGAGGACTTTTGTCTCGTAGCTTTAGCAATTGGGTAATTATGTAATTGTTGTGTTTCTTTGTTTAGCATGTGCTCTCCGGGCTCATTAATCAGTGCAGCAATACTGAAACGACCGTGATTTCCACCAGCGCGATAAGACATGTTGGCTGCTACATTCAGAGGGATAAATTGGTTATTTTACAAAGTCTCAAAGGGTGAAGGCTTGGGGGTTTTATTTTAACGTTTGTCACATGATCTCGCTGCATGACATCGCAAATCTCCCATCTCTGCTTTGTTGGTCTATATGCATGAATAATTTTCCCAGTGCTTGTTTGTAGCTGAGCGGGAGAAAGAGAGAATTACCGCCGCACAATCTCTTGTTGTCGGTGATCAGCATTCCGATGGTCTGAGCTGGCTTACAACAGTGTAAAGACATCAGTGGCATGTGTTATAATATATTGAGCATTGTACTCCTGAAGAACGCACGAAAGAAAGAACATTGTTCTACTAGGGAGCAATTCATCGGGTTTTTCCCAGAGACTCTTGGGTCAAGTTTTTATAGGCCTATTTGATTTTCAAATTCTTTTTCCCCCTTTTTCCTCTCAGTGAGCCATAGTGTCCAAACTTGTCTACATTTACTTCCCATGTTTTGTGCATGGTAGATGTCCTTTAAAAAGAGTATCTCAAATAAGTCTTTATTCTTGTTTTGTTGGCTCTTATTCTGTGTTTTCATGAACTCTGGCCCTGGCCATGGCAACTGCAAGAAAAATGTTAACATTGATTGACAGGATTAAGAAAGCCTCCATGCCTATCCGCATTTCAAACACTTTGGGAACAATGGTGTTTGGTGTGATTGAATTAATGAGATATCGTGGACTGTCAAAAGAGCACACATACTTTACATAAACCTGATTATCTTTGCATGGCAGAAATGAAAAAAAGGAGGGAACAGAGGTTTGGCTTTCACTCATACCTCCAAAGGAGCCATCAAAGTGTGTGTGCCCTGGCTCAGAGAGTGATGTGCCCGCTCAACTGGCCTGCCCTCCCTTTCTCTCCACATACTGCCTGGCTCTGCTTAGCATACATCAGCCATGGGCTTTAACAAGTCTATTCAGGCGACTGGGCCCAAAACAACACTCTTTTCACAGCTCAGCACCTCTGTGCTGATTTTTTTTTTTCCTATGGATCTATTGTTTAACTTGAACTAAGCATACATTTCAACAATTAGACCCGAACTGGCTCCTACCACCCTAGCTTAACCCCAAAGAGTGACATCAGTCATGATACTACATACATTTTGAGAGGTGAGCTACAGCTGGTGCTCACTTGAAGCAATAGAATTACTGGAGAGAGAAGAAAGTTTCATAGGGAACTTCTTCCCGCTTAAGTCATTAAATGATATTTCTATCCTCTGGGAAATGTTCCAGCAAGCATAATGGTATAGTGAATAAATACAATTCATTGAAGCAGTACTGCATTTTAGCATAAGCTATTTTTTTTCACAAGAGGACATCATGGATTAAGAGGCTCTGAAATGAAATGTAATCCAAAAGCTGAAAGGATTCTACCTACCTGCATACCTGTCTGTCTATCTGTCTACTTACCTGTCTTACGACCTCTCTAATAATTTTACATGGTCCTTATTACTACAGATGAGCATTAGTTCCTCAAATACATACAGCACTGGCTTACTGAAAATCATAAATTTAATGGAAATGGCATTTATTTGACTGCATAGTTTACTACAGCCCTTTCAAACTTTTTCAAGCAAATAGTCACTTTTTTATTGAATTAAACTCCTTCATCTAAAAAAAAATCTAGCCGATTTTTTCAGTCTGTTCACGGATCATAAGAATTATTTTTTTTCTAAAATTATTTTTCTCTCTTTTGTGGGCTAAATCCAGATGGAGGTAAAGTAAAAATGTTATTTATCCAATAGACTCTGGTCAGCAATACAAGTCTTATATTATTTGTAGCTTGCTTGGAGTAAAGAGACCCTGAGAAAACCTAAAAAAATTGTACATACAAGAATGTCCAGACTGGTTTTGTAGGCATATGAAGAATAGATGATTTAAATGAAGTTTAAATAGAAAATTAAGCTTTGCTAGTTTACTTACAACATCTCAAACCTCCAGTCCTCCTAAGATCCTCATATTACTTCTCACCAGGTAGGAATATGTAGCTTATATGTAAATATGAAATACAATATTCTTTTTTTTTAAGGATCTTTCACTCACCTATATCATTCTTTCAGTCTTAATGAGTAAGCAAGATATAGTCTTTGTCTCTGTGACTTCAGTGGTTAATGTACTGAGCTGGAAATGATGAGATTTGGTGGCCAGATACAGTATATCTGCCTTTCTCTTTTTATGGACTTCCCTAAAACCGTGTAGCACTCCCACAAACTTTACTGATTCTATGTTGTGATAAATGATTAATTTTCACCAAGGATTTTGAAAAATACTGTAAGCATAAAGAAGTTTAAAAATCACCTGGTGGCACGTATTGAGCGTTTCTTTGTAAATCATTAAATAATTTATGGCAAAACTCATTTTAACACGTGTGCATATTTTCTGAGGCCATGGATTAGTGACAGGCCTATCATAACAGATTAATGCTTCAGATCAAAGAAAAGGCGGAGAGCACTGTGACTGTGAAGTCACAAAACAAAACAAAATATTTCCCCCCAAAGCTTAGCCAGTAGATGTCTCTGTTTCCCAAACCCTGCCATGGTATCAACTGCCACATCCTCCCAGTTACATTTCCTGCACCCTTCTTATTAAGATAAATTCACCTTTACATAATAATGGCAAGATGATGTGAGAATGGTGGTATTTTGAAGCCTTTATAAAGTTGTCTGAATGGACAAGACATTTGAAACTCAGTTGTGCACACAATAAGCAGTAGAGATTGAGACAGCTGGTTAGTTGGAGGCTCTCTGATAACTGACTTGGCATAATCAGCCTGCTGTGAGCTACATGGCAGGGTCTTGGGGTACTATCATTTGCCCCTTTTTATCCACAGAGTACAACCAGGATTTCCAGGACGTAGATGACAATAGGTAGGGATGTTAGTATGGTGTCCCCTCAGGGCTCCATGCAAGTCATCTTCTCCTTCTTAGCTCTTCCTCCTCCAGTCCTACAACACAGAGTGAAGCAAGGGGAGCTCCAGCCCCCAATGGAGAAGAGTATCTTTCCTTCTCCAGTCTTCAGAACTTATGTCTCCTAAAACAAAAACTTGTACAAAAAGATGCTTGACAGAGGGCTGTCCTCGGGAGAGCGAAGGAAAACTAAGTGTGATGACATAAACCTGAAGTTTCTTCTGGCCCTTGAGCTGCTGCCAAATTACAGTGCCTTCTGCAGAACACCCTGCTCAGTGCAGCACGGAGCAGCTGCCTCTTCCACAGCGTGTCACTGGCTTTCTTTCTCCCAGAAATGGCAGTTCTCCCTATTTCTCCTGCTGAGAGTTCTGTCAATGAGTTAGAAAATGTTTTCAAGTAGTCCTTTAAATTGAAATGGCCAGTTTTAAGTTTATGAGATCAACAACTTAAGGGAGCTAGAAATGGCAAAACTGATCTCTGCTTTCCTGCTCTCTTGAGAGTTAATATTCACTATGCCATGTTATTCACTTTAAATTTTGTGAATTAATATTGCTTGGTTTTCCTTCTCATTTCTAGAGAATATTCAGTAAAATTATTCTTTTCATTTATTAAAACTATTATAAATTGAAATATTAACATCTTTATCCTTGATATAAGCAACAGCATAGCCTTTTCCTCATCAAATAATTTCACTTTGGGTGAAACCTGAGGTTGAGGATTCGTAATTGATTTAAGCTAACCAAGTTGTTGTCTGCTGTTAAATTTGGTAACCCTTGCCTACCATCTGCCATGTCTCACCATGCTTTTCTGCCACTTCTCTCATGTCACCATTAGCACTGGCATGTGTGCATTCCCATGGTAGAGCAAGACTGCTGCCCCCACCTGCTTCTCCCCCTGGCCAGCCTCAGCACAAAAAAGATAACAGGAGCACCTGTCTGGGGATTGGATGGGGGTGGGATTTTCAGCTTTGAGTTGCATGTTTTATGTAGATGAGCCTAATGCAATGGTGGAACCCCAGCCCAAAAGTTGATGTCTGAATGTTGAAGAGGTACATGTTTAAAGATGTTTAACTAACAGCTATAATTTTTTCATTTCAGCCAAACAGAAACCTTTTCATTTTTATCTGACCTCTTTTTATTCTATCTTCTTTACTGAAGACAGCATAATTTCTATTTTGGGTCCATCAGTACAGATGATGTTATTATCTATACTTTTTTGTTTTTTTAATATAGGAAAATTTTAATAAAAACATGAATAGGAGAGCAAAGTACACGGTTTCTACACTAGATGAAAAATTTTATTATTAATATATTAAAACATTTTTGCAATAAACTCCATATGAAGCCTTGGCAAATAGATATGAAAGCAAGTAACAGAAAGGTGCAGAAATTGTGTGAGAACTAATGAAGACACCTTCATCCAAGTTTGTTGTGTCTCACTTTGTTCCACCTTGGTCCCACTTTGCATCTTGCACAGTAAGCTTATATCTTTATCCTGATTCACTATCGTGGGCATGCAGCAATCCAAGAACCAGTAATGTAGCATCCTTACAGTCCTTATCCCTTTCTCAGGCCTTCTGCTGGTGTCACTCAGCCAAACTGTAGCTTGCACATAGCTCACTGTGTCATCAGAGCAAGAAGATTTTCGTAGGTAGATAACCCTGCAGATTTCTTCCACATACATAATCCTTGCCAGCCTTGATATCCTCTCTGCCTTCTTTGACGACAAGGAAACCTTTCTTTCTCTTATCCTAACACATGTTTCTAACATATTTTCCCATGTGTGCATTTAGTTAGGGCCTAACTGCAGCAAAGTGTTCAATTTATGGAGTGATTCTTCTCCTATTGCTCTCAGATAGGAGTGTCAGTATCTCTTATTAATACTTTGGTGTCTGAGCAGAGGCTACTGCAGTGAGTTTGAGCTGGACCAGCAAACATCTGCAGATGTGGAGTAATGCTTTCAGGCATGTCATAAAAAAGACAATTTCACACTCGTGGGGTGAAGCAAAAGGTGTTTATTGCCCAGACCCACGAGGTCCAGAATCTCCCAAAGGAGAAGGAAAAGAAAAAGAAAATAAAGCACAAAAAAGGAAGGTCCCGGGACAGCGATAAGACTCTCCTGGCCACCGGTTGGTGGCCAGAGAGAGGAGATCCCTCAGGCCGGGTGGTGAACTTAAGCTAGCCTTAAGTTCCAAGAAAAAAAGATTTTAAGCAAAACCCACAAAAAATGGGTAAGAGGCCCAGCACCCGACCCAGTCTCTGACTCCCTGCTAGTCAGAGAGACAGAGACACCAGGCACCCTGCACAGACCAGAGTCTGCAGCTGTTTGAGGTAAAGGCACCTGGAAAAAAAAGCCTGTCAGCCCCTGAGGGTGACCAAATTTATAAAGTTTTTGATGGGCTGGTCCAAATTAGTCTCTCCGCCCTCTTGCTCGCTGGTGATTGGGAATACTAATTAATGAGGTGGACTTCCCCACCAATAGATGGCTTGTGTCTGGGGTAATTTGCAAAGGCGGGAAAGAGCCTCATTAGTATTCCACTTGAGGTGGGCGGAGAGGTGCAAACCTTCTATTTTTAGCTCGGGTGCTGCAGGGTGCCTTTAATATTGGGATGGGTGATGGGCTTACAGATATTACAATACAACATAAAAACTGAGTTTTGCATGAATAAAATTACAAAGATAAAGGATTTTTAACAGATACATAAACTCTGAACTTAGAATTATATAGTTTTAACTGCCCCTTTTATCTTAAAGTACCTTAGTCTCTTTATTCTGCTTCAAACAACTTCAATCCCCTAATGCTCTTAACCAAAAACATTACAACTCTTAAAACATCTTTAAAACAGTCTCTTTTTAACTTTACAATCTATAACTTTATCAAAAATCCAAACTTTCAACTTTATTCAACAGGTACAACAACAGTGGCTAACTCCAACATGCGAAAAATCACTTTAGTTCATTTATAACAGGCATAATAATTAAAACATAGCTGCTAACATAAAGTATTGCTTATTTTCCTAATCCTGGCAGACACTTTAAGCTGCATCTCCAGTAATATCCTGACCCAAGAGCAGTTCAGCAACAAAAATCCCATTTACACCAGGGCACTCACAATTTCATTAGGCCTTCTAGGAAAAGGCATCGAGTGCACCTAGAAGCATGGTCTTCCTGCCACTTCCCCATTTTTCAAATTCCTAAATCAGCTAGTACAGAGTTAGACATTGTAGTTGAACAGACTTTGTTAGATTTTAAATATTTTTGCAACAGCATTATAAATTTCCCATTATGTAGGCCTCAAGTCCTCTAAAGTCAAAGATGGCAGATGAGGGCTGAAAATTAAATTGCACATCAAACTTGTTTCCTTTAAATAATGAATATACAGTGATATATTCCAAGGGAAGTTTATTTCTTGTTATATTCTTCTAAGGGATTTCCACATTTTCAATTTTTTTGAGCAAATTTTGCAATAAATTTTAATTTAAAAAAAGATTTTGTGTAAAACCTTACCAGCTTTACAAAACTCTGCACTCAAAATAATTTTCTTTTATGACAACATAGTTAAAATAATTCACTATCTGTGCAATATGTTTCTTGATTTACATTATGACTTCCTGATCATATTTCCCACTGGCTTAAACATGGTAATCTGAATTTTAAATCTGGCAACTTTTAGAGATTAGGAGTTTTCCTTGATATTGATGGTTGTACTTTCTTTTTCAACATTATTTTAAGGGGTGCATTCTTTGCACTGCCGATTCAGTATCCTTGAGTAACCGGAAATCATTAATAAATATAATTATCACTAGCAGTGCTGAAACAGGGGAAGCTTTGAGGTTAGTACAATGCCCTGGCAGAACATGTTTGACTGGATGAAAAAGTTTACGGAGATTAACACCCACAGAGTGAGCCCACTGGTAGGTTGTTGCAGGTTAATGGAAATGTGTGGCAACAGGCAGCAACATTAGCAGGGTCTTTATCTTTAGGTCTCATAAATATTCCCCTTAACCCCTGCTAACACTCATGTTTCAGGCTTTTCTAGAAAGAATTAGGATGGCTAGCTCCATGGTTATTGTCAGGATTAGGCACATTCAGCTCAGGGTTTCCCCCCTCCTGGCTATCGGTTCAGAATTACCCAGCTCCTCGGACACTTATTTTGGGCCTGTATCAAATGTGATTTGTTGATTGCTGCCCTTGTCTCTTAACCAAAAGAAGGGAAATTCACAGCAAATTCTTGGGTAGTAGAGAAGTGACCTCGGGACATTTTGTTTGAAACACAGAGCTCTATTAAATAAAGCTCTGAAATTAATAAATGAAAGTTCACAAGTTTCTGTGCTTAAAATGAGTTTGGTCATTAAGTTAAATTTAAAGGCAGTATGAATTTCTAGTAATCATATGCGAGTTTATTTCTCTTTTCAAGTCTTTGTTAGTTTCTTTGTATGTTAAACCACAGAGACTTTTTCTTTAGCAGATTGAAAAACGGAGCTGGGAAGGGGTTAAGGATCTTCGTTGACTGCAATTTCTCAATCAGCCTCGGGAAGCCTCAGGTCAACTTTGCTCATAAAACTCTGCACAAATATTTCTCTTTCTATCAGAGGAATTCTAATTCCACACACAGACCAGTGCCACTCAGATTATTACACATTATTAAAAATTAATTTTAAAAAATGGTTTGGTCTCTGAAACTCTGAGAACCCAAGCTTTGAAAAAACTCACTCCCAGAACAGTAAAATAAATACCAAATAAAGTCCTCTTTCCTGCTGTTTTTACTATTTCTGTTTTCCTTCAATTTTGAAATCTTTCCTCTTTTTCCTACTTGCACAGTACAATTGAAGGTAAAACACTATCCCTATGAAAGTATAAATTATATAGAACTTAATAGGGATATAACCTGCTATAGAAATTAACAGCTGTCCATAGAAGTTACTCGAAAAAACATATAATTTAATAGAAACGTCAATATAAAATGTGAAAAATCACTCCCTCCTGTGGCAAAACCTGTAAGAGGGTGGGCACAAGAGAAAAATTCTTCTGTTACAAGGAAACTGTTACACGTGTGTAAGTGAGGTTGGAGGGCAGAAGATTTCTTCAAATGCTTTTTGGCCATTGTCTGTTTTGTCCTCTAACTCAGTTTGAATGGTGTATTTTCAGAGTTGCCTTGCTCTAATTTGTGCTTTAATAAAACCGATTCCTTTAGGATATTTGTGTTCCTGCATTATAGGGGAGATGAGACCGTCCTAATTCATGACTTTGGTGAATATGGGATCTGGGAAACACCGGACTAGACAAAAAAATTCTAACCTACTGCTGGTTCCATCCTGGAAACTACCCATGTGTATATGGGCCAAATGAATGCTGATCCCAAGATGAGGATTATTTAAGAAATACAGTCTTTTCATCAGACTGTTTCATGTGCTTATTTTCTGACAAAAAAGTTTACAATTCTCACTGTATTTCCTAAAAATCTTGTGTGTGTGTGTGTGTGTGTGTGTGTGTGTGTAAAAGCAATTAAAGACTGATTTAAGGTATAAACCAGCAGGTGGAAATCCTCTACCCCCCTAAAAGGCTTTTACTTGTTAATTTGTACACATTAATAAGCATATTAAATATGAATATGAACAACGTTCTTTATTAACAGAGCCAGACCATTCTCTTAACAAAGAGTAACAGTTACTTATAACTTTAACCAATGTCAACTTTTTGAAGAAAAATTTACTGTGCTAATTTACCTTACACATCCATAAGAATAAAAATAAAAGTAAAAAACTCCACCAAAAATAGGTGTTTAAGTTTGTGTATGCTAAAACATACTGAGAGTAATTTCTTAGAGGAAGGCATAATGATAATGATCTTACCCTCACAGAAAGCTTTTCTTACAGTTGAATTTAATAAAAGCATTGCTATGGAAGATTTTTCATTTCTTTATATTCTTTCATAATAAATTCTGATCATTTGGGTGCTCATCAGATCAAGTTTTATTGGAGACCAAGAGAACAAAAAAGATGAGGTGGACCAGAGCCATCAGCTCTGCAAGAGGAAGGGGGATATGGTTTTTGGTGTTTTCCCAGAGAAGATGTAAGCAAAATACACATCACACAAAATTGTACAAATGAGACCACCTGTTAACCACCTGCTTAGCTGATAATTTACAACATTTGATACTTTTGAATAAGGTCGATATTTGACAGATGCTGGCAGATAACCCAAATTCCAAAGCATCTCATGGAGTTCCTGCTTTAATAACCACCTGCATAGCTGTCAGCAGTTTGTGGCAGTGAGTAGACTTGCACATTGTGTACTTATCTGTTGGACTTTTCAAAGCATATGCAGAAAGTACTAAGAAACATGTCCTGTGAGGATTCAAAAAGTGGAAGAGACAGGTAGATAAGTAATATCAGGGAAGTTGATGGCTCAGCATTTTTTTCCCTAGGATTTCTGATGCCATACACTGAACACTAAGGTTTTAAATTGGGTGAGAAAATGACATGATACCAAGATGGATCAAATCTAAAAGCTATGAAGGTTGTGCCATTTTCCAGAAACAGGGTAATGCCCAAACTTAATGGTCATGTTGCAGAAGCAGTAATGAATTCAAAGTAAGCATGTTCAACAATAGGGATTTTCTAAAGAAATTGCAATTAAAAATGGCTCATTCATCCATTCACAGAAGTCTAAGACTGTAAAAAGGTTTGATGCAAAATATAGTTCTTCCACAGTTCTCCTGGGAGTAAAAATCATGAAAAATAGATGCTGATCACAAAGAAACCATGGGGGACTTAAAAAGAGTGCTGATGAGGACGTACATATTTCCTCTCGCAAAAAAGAAGATGATTTCTATGTTACCAAGATGGGAGTACAGCACAAACATATGTACTTTGGTCATGTGAGGAATAGGGATGGAAAAGACCTTGAAACAGTTAGTGCATCTGAAAGGGATCACAAGAGACCACCCCCTTGCAGAGGAAGAGTGGCCAGAAGATGGTGTGTGACTGATGATCAAGAGTCAGTTACTTATAACTCATGCAAGAAATGGACTGAAGTGGCTCCCAAATATTGCAGTAAGATGTTACCAATATTTTACGTGAGTTTTACCCTATGTAATGGAAGATGAATGTCTCTCATACTTCATACTCCTGGTGTTATTCTGAGTTCCTGACCAGCTACAAGTCTTGTTGCACACAGAACCTTTCCAGGCCAGTGGGAATAAAGGCCAGTGCTCTCTGTATACATAAATGCAAGCTGAAAACAGTGTGCTTAAGAGGATTTGATCTAATATTCCCACACATTTTCAACACTCAAGATATAAAAGGTGATCATTGGCCCAGAGAAGAGGACAAATATTCGAGCAAACATGGAAAGAACCATATTCACAAACAACTATTTTAAGTATTAGATGAAAATACATATTGTCTCAATGCTGTTTGCTGGAACATTTTCCAGAGGACACTTTGTCTTTCTGGATGAATTAGTTTTTTAGTTTGAACTTGTATTACTAGTAACAAGAGCTGCAGAGAGTGGAGGAGCCATGACAACATCTCTTCTTTCCTGATCCCTCCAGGTAGGAGGGTCAGGCAATAAAGATAATATAGCTCACGGTGTACCCATAGCAAGCACAGAGTCTTGGGGCTGGAGAGTAAATGTGATGGAAGGGGCATATCTGCTATATTTAGTTCAGTGTCTGTGGGAAAAAGTGGTCTGTTCTGAGAAATGTTTTTGACAAACTAGATTTGCTTATCCTAAAGGCTGAGTAGTTTAAGTCCAGAGAAAAATCCCTTTTGAGGGCCATACAAAGAGAACACTTGCTTTGCCTTGTTACAGGAGAGCAAATATGTGTTTTAGTTTGAGTATTATCTGAGAACAAAGTACTTTTGCTGCCTCTACCTTTGGAACTTTCTATCACATTTGCTTTCTCTCCCTAAGATTTTATTTTTTTCACTCCTCATTTCTTGCTTTATTTTCCCCCTTGACATTTCCTTTTTTGTTTGAACTATCTGTTTTTAATTTATTCTTATCCTCTTATTCTCAGAGACAGATACACTGGCAGAATAATATTTTTAAAATATTGATGAGGAAGAACTTGGTGATAATTGTACTAATATTTTCTGAAGTTTACCTGAACTAGATTTTATAATTTACCAGCAGTGACTTAGTAGTAAAATAATAACCAAGGAGCCAAACAAACAAAACTTTTTAGGTTCTTTTTTCAGAGGAACTTACAGGAATGTAGCTAGTGTGAAATAAAGGAGCTGTGTTCAGGGAGCACAGGTATGTAGCTGTTAAAATTATATTTATCACTAGTGAATTTATTTGTGCAGGTAAAAATATGTGATACTTGTTTCAGAATTGGTTACCTAGCCATTATATTTATGCACAAAAACATGTACAAGGAGTATTAAAACAAGCATGTATTTTACTCAGCTTCATTTCATTCCATACTTTATAATTCGGGGAGAGGGCAAACCATTAAAATGTGGAATACGGAGTTACATTTAATGCTTAATATCAACTATTTTCCCCTTGGAGGACAAGAAAATTTATTAACATTTCTATGTATTTTTCCCTCATTTTTCCTCACTTTAAATTTTTCTGCACTTGTCTGATGAAGAAATCACACTTGCATTGACCTATTTAGGCTATGAGCCTGTGTTATAAAAGCCATCTAGTGAGGTGGGATCTTTAATTTGGAAGGCCATATAAAAGAGCAGATCCTTAACTCAAATAAGTTATCCTGGTGTCATTGACTACTATGATGCTTTGGAAATTTTTGCCAGCTGATGTCGTCCAAATTTAAAACATTCAGTGTCCACAATGCTTTTTGTTCTGTAGGTCACTAAATTCTAGTCTCTCTCTTTTTTTTTTTTTTTTTTTTTTTTGAGTAGCTCATGTAAAAATTACCAACCTGAGGAGAATTTCTGACAGAGGAAGGAACAAGTGCTTTGCTCACAGTGAATTGAATGATTTGTTCACCGGAAATTGTTTACAAATACAGAGTCTTAAAGAAAAGTCTTAAAGAAAAGAGTGGTCAGTCCTTCCTGGTCACCTGGGACCACAGGAATGTCTGCACATTTCATAACTTCCCCAGAAGGTATGTTTACTTCCTAGAATCTCCTGAGATGTCCACTAGTTACTGTGCCTTGGTGGGTATCAGATATTGGTGTTTTAGAGGATGAGGGGTAAGAGATAACAACATTAGGCATTAATGTGTGCTCCTATTGCCTCATCTACTGTAGCCCCTGATTCTCTTCCCCTGGAGATCCCTACTGCTCCCATTTTGGCCACTATTCTTTCAGCTGTTATTCTTGTGCCCTTAAATACCTTCCCATTAAAAAAAACCCACAAAAAAACCCCCCCACACACAAAAAACCCCCAACCAAAACAAACAAACAAACAAACAAACAAACAACACAAAAACCAACTCAAAAACAAACAAAAAAACCAAACCAAACCAAAACAAAAATCCCACACCCTCACACCCCAGAAGAAAAAAAAAATCCTGGAAGACCCTTTACATTTTTTTCAATTGCCTCCTTTTGGAACCTTTTGAACTAAAAATCTCTTACCAAAAAAAAAAAAAAAAACCCAAAAAACAACCCCAAAGAAAAAAAACCCCACAACAATAACAAAAAAGAGGGGTGGGGGAAGTAATATGGCCAAATAGTTGTGGGAGTTGTAGGATCTACCTCAAGATGAGATCCTTAAAGGACATTTTAATGCAACATTCCTTGACTGTCTTTTTTTTAAGGGGACATCCTTCCTCTGCAACAATTCAGTGTAACATTGTTGTCGCATCAATTACTGGATTTCAATAGATGAGACAGCTTGTCTATCCTCAAAAAGACTCATCTGGCCAAAAATAAGGGGATGGATTAATCTTACTTCAAGACAAATATCTATACCTGAGCTGTGATATTGTATCTGTGTGTGACCTCCTGTAGGCTACACTACAATTTTGGCAATTTAGGGAGAAGAAAAGAAGAATTCAAATTAGTACGTAGAAAGAAGATAACCAGTAATGATCAGGGATGTGAAGATTTGTTTTACAATGGAAAAATAAAAGAGCCTGGTATGCTCAACATCAAAAATAAATGATAAGAAACAGAATTTCTCTTTATATTTTATAGGAATAAACACCAAAGAGGTAGGTAACTGGAAGATAAACCTGGATAAAGGAAAAAAAACGTGCGTAACTGAGACATCTCAGCCAAGAAGTTGGTCTATAGATATCAGAAGAGTAAAGTTTTGGAACAGACTTACCGTAAGACAGAAGGGACAAAGGGGACAAAACTACTTCTAAGCCGGATGGAGGTAAATTTAAAACTGGAATTATAAAAATACAGCTGCCTGGAATGGTAGGAGATGTGATGATTTTGGCTCTTGATACATTCTTAGGAGTGCTAGTGAATAGTAGATTGCAGAACAAACATGGTACAAGGTTCTAACATTTAATTTCTGATCTTGAGGATGGTCAAAGAATGAAGAAAACAAAAAATATTTCCTAAAATAGGAAGTAAATCTCCATTCTACATGTTTTTTCTCCCCCATTAATGTTGCATCCACCAAATTCTGGATGGCAAATTTATTGCATGATCTAATTGAACTGTATCGTCTTTTTTTTGGCCATTCATTGGGTGTTCAGAAACAAGAGGAATGTTCAAATTACTTTTCTGCTAGACTCTTGTCCATTAATAATTCCTAGTGTGTTCTGAAACAAAGTCAATCTTAAGTTTACATTCTATCCATTAGGAATACATTTATTTTATTTTTCAACAGGTTTTAAAATTTCAGTTCCCTCCTTTTCATATACTGTCCCTGCTTCTTTTCTGTTCACTTATTGTTGGTATGGGTGAAGTATCGCCTGCAATTTGTTTTAATTTCCTAATTCAAGTCTAATGCAATTCAGTCAAAGACCTTAGACCTGAAGCCTAAAAGTCAGGCTGCCTTTCAGTAACTCTCATTTGCTCCCTTTCCATATCCAGATTAAATCTGGTCTCTTACAGAAGACCTTGCATAGACTTCACACCTATTTTACAATTCCTCTCAAACCTAATGAAGCCCTCGGACCAACTTGCCTGTATCAGAGATGATGCTCATTATATGACAGTATATTCAGAAGGGAAATTTATGTATAAAAATATGAGAGAACAAAGCACAAGATTGCTCCAGCTTCTGGCAGTGTTGTCACAACAGTATCTGAGAAGTGAACCCTCTGTCTTCTGAAATCTGTGGTGACGTTTCCTCAGCTCTTGGTATAGAACAAACAACATTTGCCTACCCTCTAACACACACATTGCCTTCTGAACTACAGGCAATAGAAAAACTTATTGCCATATGAAGTTATAAAGATGGAAAAAAATGAGAAAAATACATTTATTGAAAGTATGCATCTCAGTATTGCACTGTAAAGTCTGAGAAAAATTTGCACTAAGAGAAGTAGAGATTTTTAAAAGAGAAGTAGAATTTTTTTTTTAAATTTGCAATAATTTTAATTTTGTTTCTCATTATGGTGTGAGAAATTCAGGGCAATAGC
The DNA here is from genome assembly GCA_036630365.1 of Acanthiza pusilla. Taxonomy (NCBI): domain Eukaryota; kingdom Metazoa; phylum Chordata; class Aves; order Passeriformes; family Acanthizidae; genus Acanthiza; species Acanthiza pusilla. Next base: position 33,594,204 of record JAXCHO010000034.1, read on the forward strand.
ACTGAAATAAATGAAATTTCTCCAGATTTATGTAAAGAAAAGAGAAAAAAAAATTGTGCCTCCATGACAAACAGGACCCTGTTGGAGGTCAGTTCAGCTCAGATTTGGAATTTTTATGGTGTTTGGAGAAAGTCAATATTTTTGTTAGAGATCCTGAAAATATGTAGAAACTTTGGATAAGTCCTCTTGCATCTATTTTTAATGTTTCATTTACATGTTGCACTCCTTTTCACCTACTTAGCATTATATATATAATATATACTTCCTCACTGAATATTAAAAATTATGTTCAGTGTCAGTTAAATGAACTTGCTATAAAAATAATAGTAATTAAATATGTGAAGATGCCATTAGTGGATTAACTAGTCTCCTTTCTTTTTTCTTCTTTTTTTTTTGATGGTAAGTATCAAAGAAAAAGAATAAAGATTTTCACTCTAATACTACTGAAGCTATTTCAAACTGTATCGTATGGTCCCGAATAATAAACAAGAGTGCAAGAAGGAGGGTGTAATTTTTTTTTAAGGTATAATTTCTCATTTATTATTTTTCATATAGGGTTTAAATGATGAATGGAAATAACACTTTATAACCATTTATATTATTTTCTATAAGAAGGCACCAAGTGAGGCAGGAAAAGGATAGGATTAAAGTGGAAATAAATGTAAAAATAAAATATTTCCTTTTGAAGATTACTTAAGGAAAAGACTTTGTATTTTCAGTTCAACAGTCCGTTGTACCCAGGAAGCCTTTCTTTCACTCAAAGAATGCTTGTTAGTAACAATTTCTTATTGGTAAAAGTTAAATGTCTTTTCTTTTTGATCTTAAAAGTTTAATTCTTCTATATTAATCCTACTCTTAATCAGAGAGATTTTCTAAGACTTAAGAAGGACACATGTACACACACAGCAGGGAGCAGACAAGAAAAGAAAAAAAAGATGACAACTCCTATTTATGGTTAAGCTTTGGAAAGATATAATTAATTCAGAACCCAGATTATTCAGGATTCAAGGGACGGTAGCTTGCATTTCCTATCAGTGCAGATTTTAGCCCTGGAAGGTAATTTGGTTTTTTTGACAGAAATTCTGGAGCCTTCCCTTCTCCTCTTCAAAGGCCTCCCATACCAATTAAAAGCAAACTGCATATCATTCTGGTGCCCCGTGAAGGAAACTCTTTGTTTCTTCTGCATGATAGGTGCTGCAAGCCAACCAAACTACAAGTCCGTGCAGTTTAACAACATTAAGAAACATAAAAAAAATAAGGGACAAATTAAACAGATGGGTGCATTTGAATAAATGCCGTGTTACAGCCCTCTGTCAGGAAATGAGGCTTTACATCAGACAGTGCTTCAGTCACATGTTGATCTGACTTACAGTGAAAAGGTTGAAAAAGAACCTCTTTTAATTTAATTTTTTCCACATTCGTTGGTTGCATAAAATAATGCCCTGTTTTATGGATCAGTTGTTGATTTTAACATAATCAGTGCTCCCAGGTCATTGGCCCAGGCTATGCTCAACCTCAGCTGGTGGTGGCAAGTCTCAAAAGGCAGGATGAGGAGGTAAAATTATAAATTAATGACACTTCCTGCAGAACCTTTTCCAGCTTCTAATGATTTGTGGCTTAGGATTTCTTGAGAAAGAGATCTTGAGGAGCTCTCTTCCATGACATTTGATCAGTTGTCTCTTGAAATCACGCAAACTTCTGACATCTGTAGCATCCTGGGACTAGGAGAAAAGATGTTATTTGTGTGGGAAAGTATCCACATTTGTTTGTTTTCAGTTTTCTAGTCACATTCCTTGTCCCCTAGATGTCATTATGAGAAAGACAGTACAGATATTCTGTTTTTATCTTCTGTGAGGCACACATGAATTTTATGAACCTCTACTACTCCCTCATTCCACCCCAGCATTTCTTTTCCGGTCTGACCAGTCCTTTGTTTTAGTTGTTCTTTGAAAAGAAACTATTTCTCACCTTTGATCACCCACATTGGCTTTCTCTCTGAGTTTCCTAGTGTCTGGCTTTTGAAAGGGTGACAGACCAATATTTAATATGCAAAACATAATTCACAAAAGTAGCATAATTATATTTTAATTTTAATTTAGGGTTTAAGGCTTTTTTTTTGTTAATCTTTGCAGTTCTACTGAAATACAGTGACAAGTTTATTCTGCTTTAGCATAGGTGTCAACAGAAGTTAATTTTCTTTTTCCTACAATTTAATTAAGAAGTGGAATGGTGCTTCTTTTGTTTTCCTTGGCTACGTACTCTATGTGTTAGCATAGATTGAATTTATTCTACTGTTCATTGCTTTGAGGACAGAAGAGAAGATCTAAAGCATTAAAAACACTCTCATCAGACTGTGAAAGTTGCATGACACAGCGCTGTGGTGCAGTTTTCAAACCAGGGACTCCCCAAGTAGTTCACGTAGGACAGAAAGTCTTTGTTTTTATATGCTCATCCTGCTTTAATATATGCTGTCTCTACTGGGAGCAGTCACATATGGTGACTCCTCTCTGAATGCTTGTAGTTGCTTTTCTTAACCTGAACAACTCTGAAACAAACCGTGGTCTTTTCATTTCTGTAGGAATAGCTATCTCAGGATCTGCAGTGGCAGCTGAGGGGTTAATTCCCAATGGACACAGAAAAGGCAAACAGTCTGGGTGCTGGTTTGTAAAACGAATTTTCAATGTGTAGCCCACAGACTATCATTGATTGCGGTAAATAAATAAAACCACTCCTGACTTTTATTGTTGTAGGGAGTAATTATAATTCACAGGGCCAGACCCTTTGTGCCACAGAATGCTTCATTTGTGGTTTGCATGAGCAGATACATTAACTTCTGTACGCTCTTTTCATTAGAGCGCTATTACTCATTGAGGACTGATCAATATATCATCTATACAACATCTTGAATGTGGATGTCTGGACCCATTGTGGGCTTGCTGATAATGACTTCTTTATTCAAGCCAGCTTGTAGGAACAAGGAGATAAAGAAAAGGGAAGAGAATTATAGCATATGCTCATGAAAGTATTCTAAAGGTTATAAACAGAAAGCAGGAGTAAAGCTACAGGGTAGGGAAAGCGATCATAGAGAAAAAAGAGTGTAAAGGAACTGAAAGTTGAAAAAGAAAAAAGGTTAGAGTTTCACTGTATTTCTTTTTCTGACATTATGCAAAGCAAGCTAAGTTTTAATAAACCTTCTTTTGAAACTAGTCCTCCCCTTTGGGATTATATTGCCCTTTAGGTTTTCATATCCTAATGCTCTGCTCATCTTGTGAGGCATTTAAGTATTCCCAGTGAAAGCAGAGCACCATTTTCCTTCCCCCTTGCAATCTTTTATTTATCTTTTGTTCTCCTCCTTTCTCTCCTCTCTCCTTCTACCCCAGATAAACTCTCTGGGGCTCAAAGGTTTTATTTCTTACATTAACTTTTAATTTCTTGTGTATTAATATTTTCTTTTTTTCTTTCTGTTTGGAGATTTTCTTATACTCTTTATAAAATTTTATATCATTTTACTAGAATTTTAATGTGTAGTGTTACAGATTGCAGCTTGATTCAGGCTCACTGCACTCTCCATATCTGGGATATATTTTGGGAAATGGTAATGAATGGAAAATTATATACCTACAAAACTCTTTATTAATTTATTCTAGTTTTTTCCTTGCTGGTCTACTTTGGCTTCTGTTTTGCTGATGACAAAAAAAAAAAAAAAAAAGAATTATAACCTGTTCTGTAGATTGGAGTGGAGATGCCAAGCAGTTGAAGGAAACATAGAAAGCTTTAGAACTGTTTTCAAGAAATAAAGAAATAAGAAAAAAGAGTTTATGAAAGAATTCTGAAGAGAGCCATAGCAAGGTTCAGCCTTGGGGTGGGACACAAAGTAGGTTTTGTCACGAAGTAGGTCTTCATCAAGTAAGTATTTTGAGTACAATGCCAACAAAAAGAGTGTGAATCAACCCACAATTAACAGTGCAAGAAATTATGTGCCTGCATAATGCATACAGGAAAATTAAAATCTTGTGAATTGGTTTTAAGCAATTCAGCAGCTCAGGAGGATCTTGTGAAGGAGAAGAGTGCTTTCAATGGGAGAAAGTCAACATCTGGAAGTCAATAAGAAATTGGTGTAATAAGAAACACAAATCAGATTTCTGATGCTGACTGAAAAGGAACAATTAAAGATCTTAAGTCACATTTTAAGAAATACCTCAGACGAGCAAGTTGATTTTGACCTCAGTCCAGCAACCTAAATGTACTAATCCCATTCATGGAAATTAGGAACTAGATGTCCACACTGCAAAGAAAGATAAGCAGCACTGTGGACTGGTATAAGAATGATTGAAATATTGCCCAGTATGTTTTCATAACAGTAGCAGAGATGATCAGAAAAGCTGGCATTTTTTTACATGAGAAATAGATAAGTGCAATTTCTAATAAGCTTATGTTGGGAAAACATTTTGTCAAAAAAAAAAAAAAAAAAAAAAAAGTGCTTCTGTCTTCAATAGCCAGATCCTTCCATTAAAGTTTCCAGTAGAATGGAAATACTCTATTTTGGCTTATGCTCATTTGTCAAGTCACATCAAATATTATTATTTGGGGGCTGGTACCAGTAACTATATTTTGTTTCATCTGCTCCAGTACTTTATGAAAGTTGCAGCTCAGGCATCTCACTTGTGCCTTGTGATGAACCATAAAGCTGTGGCAGGAAAATTACAAGAGGGACTTAAGCTGCTTGCACTTTCCATGAAGGTGAGAAAATACGGATAAATTATTAGCTCTGTATAGATGAAACTTTTCAATTTGGTAATCTGTATGTTTATTTCAAAATAACCAAACGGAGTAAAGGGGAGATTCTAATGTCCAAAAGTAAGAAAAATAAAGTTGTGGAAGTAAAAGGTAAAATCAGAAAAAAGTTAGCACTCAAGTTCTAGCTGGCAATCACAGTAGGTGGCTGGGCTGACCTGGGTAATCTCTGCCCGGTTTTATCAGACCCCAGGCACACAGTCAGTGAGGTATGACTTCAGCTAGAAAAGGCTCTGCAGCCCCTGTGCTGATGCAGGGCTCGTGGAATACAATTCATAGTCCAGAGCTTCCTGCTCAGGGTCCATTAAGCAGCGTGTGGAGAGAATTTAAACACAGCTCTAGGATGCAGCACAGCACACCCTTTGCTCACTGTGCACTCTGGCAGTTTAACCTTGGTGCCACTCTGTCTCTTTGCAGCTTGCTGTTATTCTTGCCTGTCTGTCCTGCCCTAACAAAGGCAGAAAGCAAGATTCCGCTTCAGCTCATTGTGTCCAGGGTTCACAATACATACCATAATATGTCAGTCCTCCTGAGGGTCAAATATGGAGATGTTTCAGACTGCTTTGTGTATAATGTGCCTTCTAGACTCCAGATTGATGTGCTTGGTTCTATGATATTCCTGCAACTTTATTCTACTAGTTTCTAATTAGTTGTGCTGCTGAAGGTTCAACAAATCAATTTGTTTTGTACCTTGTTTCTGCTTTCTCCTGCTTCTGCCAGACCTCTCAAACTTTTCTTAGTGTGACTGATATTGCTGTTGCAGCCTTTGACTGTGCTCGTATGAAGGAATTCTTGTCCTGCATGGGCTTCTCCCGTAGAACTTTTCCTAGCTGGGCTGTTCCAGCAGTATAATGTAAAGCAACCCCAGGCTCAAGTGGGGCAATCCATTAGAGGTACTTCACTGAGCCCTAAAGTTTTTGGGCTTCTCAATATGCAACAGGACTTGCTTTAAATGTCCTTGGAGCTGTTCTACCCTGCTTTGGGATTGGGAACCAGAATGCCTCTTCACATTAGCCCTCAGGGTTAGCAGCCACAGTGATCACTCTGTCCCTAGGACTTGACCAATCCCAACACCATTATCCTACAATCATCAGAAGCTTAACAGCTAAAATCCCTGCCCTCTGGTATTTCTTACCACTGTACAGCTTTTCTTAGCTTCAGATAGTCCTGAATAGACTCCATAATCAGAGGCCTGCAATTAGCTTCCTTGCATATCCTGTGCTTTATCTGGTACAGAGGAGAAATTCAAACCTCTTATCTTCAAATTCTTCTCTCCTTTCTGTGCATTTCAGTGCTTTTCTCTTCCTTATTCCTTATCACAATACCACCGACATACTTCTTATACAGAGATTACCTTTTAAAACAATTTAAACTTCACTGCCTCATAAGCTACCCTTCTTTTTACAACTTGAAAATTAAATAAACTTTGCAAAAAGATAAATACTTTATGTTCAGTACTATTTTCCTATTGCCCAGATGTGTCAATCTTCTCAGTTATTGTTTAAATTCTATCTTTACACCTTTTTTTTCCCCTGCTAAATGCAATATAGGTTCTTCTTTGTAGAGAGTTCTTTCAAGTTATTTAGGAGAGCATTTGTATTAAACATACTACCTAAAATAAATTATATTGCAATATACTGAAGAAACCCACTATACTTACATCTTTCACTAATAAAACAGTGTAAAATGCTTATAAAAAGTACTAAAGAGCAGCTATTGGTGGTTTAGTCACAGAGTTATTTTCTCTAGAGACCTATGATGAATTCAGTTTTATTTGATACTTTAAATAACAGCTTGCTTTTCATACAGGGAATAGCTTCTTCCATAAAAATATTTAGTTGAGGGCCTGTGAATGTTTAAAGATAAACACAAAATTTTGAATAATTTGAGCAAATTCAAAAATCTGATATGAAATCCCTTTTATTTTTCAGGTAGGAAGATTTTGCACCTAGGTATGAATTATCAGCTCTGCAAGCCTGTTATACAGAGTAGATGGCTTTTCTGTAGGAAATGCTGTGAGGGACACTGAAACCATAGCACAAGGAAAAATACCATGGGCTGCAAGTGCCATATTGAGAGAAGGCAAACAGCATCCTAACTGCAAGGCACGTGTTTATTTCACTTATTTGGGAAGATGAAAGGTCCTGAGCCTTGTGATATCTTTGGACTCTACACTGAAGAAAGATGGTCAATTACAGTAAGTGGAAAGGGGAGAGATAGAAATGATGAGGTAAGAAAACTGACAAAGGAAGGCTGAAGCAATCAGGGTTATTTAAGCTGAAGAAGAAAAGATGCGGGGAAAAAAGTAATAGTAAGGTGAGATATGCAAAAGGTTGCTGTGAAGAGGACAGTCCAAATGCTCTCCAGATGATGGATGGTACAAATGAGAAAAAACAAACTGGTTTCAGACACATGTTCCTGGGTTTCCCAGGTTGCCTCTGCATAAGCATATCCTTGGTATCAAGACACTGTAATCCAAAGAGCTGCCTTTGTCATACAGACCCTGTTCTGCTTGTTGTGACTTTCAGTGTGAGAACTGTGAATTCACTCTCTGTGAATTATTTTTTTGTGTTTCATCAGGAAGAAATTTCGCATGAAACATCATTGCTCCATGCAATTAAGAAAATTAAAAAATGAGTTAACTTTACTTGTCCTTAACTTCTCTGAGTGTCCTGTGAGTCCCAGGGCCCTGGTTTTGAGACTAATGACTTAATCTGAAATGGTGTGTCAGTAAGCTTGTTGAGTATGAGTGAATCTGCAGTACTCACATGTCCTAAGGCCCTGATGAGGTTGGCTGTTTGATACTCCACTGGTCAGGTTCGCTCTCATATCCTGGTGAGCAGCTATATTCATATCAATTTTATTTTCCAATCAATATTTGAAATATATGAAGCATGCATCTGCATGTTTAGTATGGACACTCACGACTACGTGAGAAAGTGTTTTAAAGATCATGCGGAATGTGAAAGGAAGATGAGTGATGCACTTCTGTAGAATTCTGCCAAACAAATTTAATTTGAGATTGTTATGGTGGAGTGGTGGAGGCTTTTTTTCTGGCTAATATCCAGTTTTTGTAGGCTGTAGTTTGTGCAATATGTATTGTATATGAGTATATTTCAGCACCTAAATAGGAAAAAATTACGCTCATATGTAACTTTCCTTACTTTGCACATAGAAATCTTTGATGACTTCTCAGGTGGATAAACTAAAGGATTTGCCTGAGAGTTTGAGGTAGTAGAGCCTCAGTTATTATCATTCTTTGGAAAATGAAACAAGGCCACAAAGAGGTCTTGTATAAATTAAAAATGAAGCAAAATGAAAAAGTAAATAACTCAGGAAAAATAATTAGCTGACATACGTTAATTTTTTAAAAATACTTGTTTGTGGAACAAAGTGTAATTAAACCCTTAGTGAGCATATGGTATGCAAATACTAATGCAGTCTATTACTATGTATTCAGCAGAATATTTGGGCAGATCATTCACACATAAATATAAAAGCAAGGTGAAAACTAGAGTGTGAAAATTAGAGCAGTCTAGGAATGATAAATGTTCATTCTACTGATATTTTTGGTTTTGGAGGAATCCAGCAAAATAAAACCTCTGTAAGAGACATAAACCTATTTAATTTTTTAATGAGGGTGCAGGTCTAAGATGAGGGGAGGGTGAAACTAGTTGTGTTAATCTAATTAAACCTACTGTCTTTTCTTTGCAATTTTCTAACACCAAGTATTGAATTAGGCGTAACCACTTTTAACAGTTCTGACTCCAGTTTTCCATACTATGTACACCCAGTCATGCTGGAACAGTTCTCTCTCTCTGCTTCAACCTTTTAAGAGAGAGTCCTTTTGAAAATTTTGTTCCAAAACCTGATTTACTACTTTCAGAGAGAGATTATGAAGATTATCTTCATAAACAATTTTATTTTACATTGTGGCCAAATTAGCATTAATTAAAGCACAAAAAGTCAAAAATCAGTAGTAATTCATACAGCTAAAGTGATCACAACATATTTTTCAACACCTGGACAAAACTAGTCAGTTCTTTCATAGTCTGGTAAAGACTTCCTAACATCGTCTTCTTGTGACAGTTTTTGTTGTGCAAAACCAGTGAGCTGGGATAAGTGAAGGAGGGAATATTGATATTATTATATTATCCAAAATAAATTTGGATTTGTGCAGTGCAAAATCCAGGAATTTGTGGAAGGGAAAGGAGCAGTACCTGTGGCTTCATGACAGACTTCATTCCTTATGTCTGCTGCGCTGTCTCTAGGGCCACTCAGAGGGCAAAAATGAAACCACGTCACACATCTGTGCAAAATCCTGGTCTCAGATCACAGGCAGTGGATCAATTCTTCCACCTTTTTTTTTTTTTTTCAGCAGAAAGTAATACTGAGAACCAAACCTGATAGGATCGATGGAGTTGTTGAGGTATTTATTTTTAACAAATGTTTTCCTAAACAATGTTACAGATCCATAAAAAAAAGTTCACTGCATCTATACTACATTAAAAAAAGTCCATCTGATGTCCTCACTCGTGGTAAGTGCATTTCCCTTGACCATGACACAGTTCCGGTAACTCATGTAAGCTGAAAATTTTCACGGTGTGTTACTATATGAAATAGGTGAGGTGTCATTACATTTGTGAAATACTCTTAGAACACCATGGTAATACATTGACTGACTATGTTACTTATTTTTTTATTGGACATTTACATTATTTACCTTTTTTTGTTGTTTTTTTCTCAGCCTTCACTATAGAATTTTGCATATTGAGGGAAGGGGTTTGACTGACTTTTTAAAATTGAATTTGTAGGAAGCCCCATCTTGAAAGTGGCAGCAGTGTGTGAAATGAGACTGCAGAGCAAAGATTAAAGCAGCAGAACAACTGCTGAGTATTGTTACAATATGGTTTCAAGTTGTGGCAGAGCAAAGGATGTTCTCTTAATAGTTTTAAATGGTAAAATATTTCTGCATAGCAAGGAAGACAAAAATGTTTTGCTTTGTTGCTACAGTTCTAGCATGTACATGGTCGACAAAGATTCGTCACAGAGTAATGGAACTCCAACAAAACAGAAATGTACCTTAAGCCAGGGAAGCTTGTCATACCTTGCTTTCATCTCAACTGGTACAAAATTCACTGATGGTGAGAGAATTTCTGATTCCACCGATGCAAACCATATTTTAGCTAATGGAATTTTTTCTCTATTCACCATCAGAATATGGTCTTTCTGCACTTAAGTCATAAAAAATGCACCTGAGAAGTTGCAGACATTGTGCATCTTCAGAAAAAAAAACCAAAACCCTTTCCTTATGTAAGAACGTACAGCCCTGTAATATCATATTTTGCAGGTGAGAAGACAATGCATTTCTTTTAGTGCATGAAGTTATAACTCTATTGCTTTGAAAGGAACAGGTAAGAACTTAAGACTCTTAAGATTTCCTGTAGCATGTCCCCACTACAAAACGTTTTTCAGCTTTGCAGTTGCCTTTCTAGTTTTTCACTCTGTCTCTGTACACCTCTTCCTGAGCAAGTTGAACATGTTTGTCCCACCATATTTATTTGAGTAAAATGTAGTCCACCTTTTTATATAAAAAAAAAATCCCACTATTTTACTATGAATTAAACACTTATTTTAAAAATTGCAGTGGAGTTTGGGTGTCATTTAATTCTAAGGAAAATAAGAATCTTATGCCTTACACTTACCATAACATTTAATATAAAATGAAGTTATTTGGGTTTTTTGACAATCATGTCTTTACCACAAGTGAGGTAATTCTGCAAAGTATGAATTCTATTATCCTTTTTACATGCTTAACTGAAAAGGACTTTTCTCTTCACCTATATTCAATTCATTACATCTTCTCAACTGAGATATTTTTATTAGGTAGCTAAGATATGCAAACAAAGATGGTTTAATTGAATATTCTCTGTAGATCATTAATTTTTAGTATAAGCCCTGAATACATCAGAAAATACAGCTGTATTCAGACAAAAATAGTCTGAGACTGATCTTTTTTTTTCATTGAAGTCCTCCATAGGCTCTAAAGTTGATAATCAAGCTTGAAATTAGATTATTAAATTTTATCAAAATTCCTGTGAAATATACATGTTTTTTCAGGGAAATGGATATTTCTCAGGTGTCTTACTAGTAGAGGTCTGAATTGTGGCTGATACATTTCTGGATTAATCAGTGGAGACCATGCATATATATCACATGTATTTAGAAAATTATTGTTGTATTAAGAATCCATGATTCTTTGTATTGTTCCTCCTAAGAAGACAACACATACCAGCACACAAAGTGTTACAGGCACAATTTTCCTTTTAATTTGGGAATTTCAGGTTCAGATTAAAGTTTCTGGGTTTAGTTTCAAATCTAAACCTACAGCTCTCTTTTTTAAAATCTTCAGAAGTCTGACTTCCTTTGTTTTAAACATAAAATTTCCCTGGTTCACCACATTGCATGTGTTTAAAAGACAAAAAGGTGGCAAAATAAGGGTGCTGCAAGGAAAGGAACTAGTTAACCTGAACCAAGGTTTGTGACATATACAGGTACAAAAGTGATTCGTGATTTATGAAACTGGAACGAGGTGAGGCTCAGAGGACTTACTAATTTTGCTTCATTATTTTCTGGGCACAAGAAAATTGTCATACACATAAGGAGAAAACAGGGGATACAGCTTGTCCTCTTTGGTGGTGGAATTGGGAGGGACTTTGTTACATTGCAAAATCTTGCTTGCCTCTGCATGCCTTCAATCTTAGTGGTTTTTCAGACCTAGATGCTCAAGTGGTCTCCTGAATTCCAGAAAATGTTCCAAAGAACTGTGTCTTAGCACAAACTTTTTATAATATAACTTTATAACCTAAGTTGTCTAATTTACGTATGTCTCGCCAGAGTGCAAACAAGTACAAAGTTCAGTTGTTACAACCTTAAAAACACTTAAATAGAGCACTAACCTAGCAGTTCCACTCTGTGAGGGCAACGTTTGATTCTTAGACAACAAATCTCAAGGAATGTGATTCTGAACTCTATTATGAATGAACCAGATCCATATGTGACCTTTACATAATATCTCTATGAATTTGTAGAAATTTTAAAGGCAGTATATGAAAGTCAGAGACTAAAGGGGCAGTATTAAAAATGTGGGAATGTTTTCATGCATGATGGTCATTTTGAAGTGGGCTTAGGAAGCATCCAAGAGAGGCAAATCTCAGTGTTTTGCAGAAGTAAATTTCCTCCATGATCAAAACAGGAGGGTTTCCTGGAGAAAAATATGGGAAAATTACTTGTCTGGGTAAGGTCAAAGGCATTGAGGCAAACATGGGAAAGATGGTGTTACTCAGATGTGAAGCTCTTCTGCCAATTCTTTTCAGTGCAGAGCACATAGAGACTCTGGCATCTGCAGTGAAGGCTGACGTGCAAAAAGAAGAAAGCAGAAAGCTGATGCACTTGATGGTGAGTGAATTAAATCCTGCTCTATAGATGGCTTTGAATACCAAAACTATTGATTATGTACTCTTTGTGATAGGCAGGAATGACCCAGAAGGCTCACAAAACCCTTGAAACATTTCAGACTTGTAACTGATTGTACTCCTCAAGGTTCAAACAGAACAACTTTTTCAAGTTTCATGACTATTTTACACCAATCAAAACATAACTTGAACTCCAGAATTGTCAACCCAGCCCTCGAGAAACTTTCTTCTTTTTCCTTAATGAATAACGGGAGGTTGAAAACTTATAAATTCCCCACATCTGCTGTGTTTCTTGGTTTATCTGTCCAAAAAGGAGTTTGAAACGTGGCAACCCTGAAGTGTTAGGCGGCAATTTATCCATTGGGAACTGCCACCAACTCAAGTGAAATGGACAAACAACAAGTAATACTTGTCATTTGTTGACTTCATGGGCCAGATTTTAATTATAAAGAATTTATATCATGTTGATAGTTTTCTGACAAGTCAAATCTTCCTCAAACTCCTTTTTGTACGGAGGATACTAAAGAAAACCCATATATCTGTGATTTCATTTGATTTTTTAAAGTGAGAAAAGTGCCTTTTTATTTACCCGATACCAGGGAATTCCAAGGGCAGGACACATTCTTTAATAAGGCCATGAACTGTATATCACAAATAAGACTAGTAATAAACTCTAATACTGATGTTATAAAAGCCTTTGTAAAGCAAGGTTAATAACGTGACAATAGTAAACATCTCAGTCAGCATAAAATGAAATGAAGCCTACTGTATTTTAAATGCATGGGTCCTGTGAAAACGGATACCAAGGAAAGACCTTTTGTTCATGAGCTTCTATATATAAAAAATTCAGTTTTCTGCTTGTGTCTCAGTTGAAGGTCATCTGTATACAAGCAAGAGAAATAAAACTACCATACTTGTCTGCAAAATGCTGAGATCACACAGCAATTTGTATTATTGCTAATACAAAGCTTTAATCAAAGATTAATATTATTTTTAAAATTAGAAGAGTTCCATCATTTTCTGTTAATTACTATCAGGACCAGGCATGTGTTGTATTTATTTTTATTTACTGCTTTTTGTTTCCTTTTTTTCCTCCTGAAAATAATTTACATGGTTTAACAAGGGACAAAAATATCATTCCTCTACTTCAGCCCTAAGACAGAACAAAAATAATCTAGCAAAAATGTCAGCTTACTTAGCTGGTCTGTTTCTGAAGAAGCACTGTCTGTAGAAGAACAGCTCTGTGTACCTCATTCAAAAGGAAGAAACAGAAGGATACCCAAGTTCAGGATCACATTTACATTTTGATGGGGTCTTGCACTGCTGGTTGGAATTAAGGATGCTTTCTGAAATTGGTGCCTCAGTCTCCAATCAGTTTCTCCTATCAGAAGGCATTTCCAGAGGGAGTACGTGCAGAATATTTGAACTAACAAGCAAAATCAAACACTCTGATTTTTAGACAAATAAACACTTTTTTTCTCTTTTTTCAGCAAAGAACACCATTTTCCTCCATTTGTTAAAACTATGAAGAGTATTTGAAAATTTTCAACACCATTTCTCTTCATTGAGAAAGCACAAAATAAGGATTATAATGCCATTCATCAAATAGTAGGGTGAAAATTCTGGTGAAAATGAAGGAAATCTAACAAAATATGTAGACTGCAATAGGCTGTTTTCTTAACCTTCTGGAATGGGGATTTTCTACATCTTTGTCTAACAAGTTTTTCAATTTGCTTGCCTTTGAAAACTGTTGATCACTAACCTTCTCTCTCCAAAAAGAAAAACAAAACCAAATACCAACAAGTTAGGAAAGTCTTTCAAATGGTCTTCTGGATTTTTCAAGAAAGAAAGATTCCCTCTTGACTGCTGATCATCTTAAAAAAATAGATCCCTATTAAAATATTGTGTTGTACTTTGGACATGAAAACTCTGCTAATACTAAAAATAAATTTTAAAAAAAAGCAGCATAACACCACCTGTTACACACTCTTTTTTGCCTCATTCTTCTTAAAACTCATCAATTAAAAAAGTGCAAGGGGTTGTTAGGACATAATGGTAGTTTGATATAATAATGAAGGACGATCTCTCAGACAATGGATGACTATAACTTCTTAGTTAAAAGCTAAATAAAGGAGAAATAGCAATTTACTGAAGTAGGAACATGAAATAATTCTATTTTTTAAGAATACTTACATTTATGAAGATGTGTTCAGGTGGGTTTTTTTTTTGTTTGTTTGTTTGTTTTTTGTTTTTTGTTTTTTTTTTTGTTTTTTGTTTTTTGTAGTTCTCCTTTTTTGCCTACCAGATTTTCCACTGAAAATTCATTACCTTTCTGGGGATCGCTGCAACGCCTAGAAACCTTCTGACTCTTTTGAATGATTTTTAGTGTAAAAGATTCACTTTTCCGCTCAGCCTGGTTTTCATTAACTAGTCTCTACATATTCAGCTCTTGACTAAAATGACTAACACAATCTCCAGAGGTGTGTATATATATATATATATATATACACATACATATATATATGTATGTATGTATGTATGTATGTATAAAAAATATATACGTTGAAGAATATAAGTTGAAGGGTCATATGATTTCTGCTTGTAGTACTGTTGCTGCTATATTTGGAAAACTGTCCCACTTTATGTCCAGAGTTCAAACTGGATGCTCTTAGCATTGCAAATGCCCAGAGAAGCTCCAAAGACAATATGGGAACTTCTCATTCTGTCAGAGGGCTGATTAGGAGGTGTCATGTTTAAGCCTCCGAGTATGTAATGGGCTCTTCAGTTCACTCAGAGATGTTTTAGTTGGATTTAATGAGCTGAAGTCGAAGCTACAACTGGAACTCAGGCTTTGTTTTCAGTGAGTTGGGGGCTAATTTCTAGAAAAACTATTCATACATTTTTGCAGAGAGAATCTACATATGAAGACAAGTTTGTAATATTTTTTAACCTGAAATTAAGCTCCTGGTTCAAACGAATATTTAGTGCTGTTCCAGTCTACAGCTAGTCTTACACAGGAAGACTAGGACTCTCCTTGGTATATGAGCCCCTCCAAAGAGATGCTTGGTGTTTGTTGCACTTCTGTGGTCTCACTCCAGTTTGTCAATGAGATGTCCTGAACATGATATTCCACTTCTGTGGATTTCTCCACTCTGGGGTCTGTCAGCATCTGTGTAGGTAGATCAAAACTACTGTGAACATTTTTGCTGCCAGTTCATATTCCGCTGAGTATCTTTCAATATCACAACAACCTTCTGCCGCCAGGTACGTGTTCCTGCAAATGCATTTCACAAATTTTGATTTCTAGCTTTCTGCCTAGAGCTTCACCTCTTCAGCTCTAGGAAGTTATCGTTTTTGTCACACTGGAGGCCACAAGTCCTCTCACTGTGGGGCTGGAGATTGCAATTGCAGAACGTGCAAGAAAGGTCTGGACATCACCTTCCACGCCAGCAGGATGCCAAAGCAAGTATCCATCCTTATTCTTCCACAGTACAGAAAAGCCAGTCCTCAATGACCGTGGTGGAAACCCCAGAGAGGTCAAGTGAACATCACTGCACTGTTCTGCACACAGTAACCACTGGAGGGGCAGAGATCCTGCAGTGTGTCACTTCAGGGATGAGAGGTGGCATTCAACATTGTGCCTCAGGCCCTCTGCACCCTTCTGGATATGCTCAACAGCAGCTTGGAGGTGCATTATCTCCTGTTAGCAAATGTTATCGTTCTGTCTAGAAGGTGCAAAACACAGGCTCCACATTCCCCCCAGTAAATAACTCATTCCCAAAACCTGACTCAGAGCCACGTGGACCTGGATATCAGGTCACAAAGTGGTCAGACCTCAGGAAGGGCTCTGGAGACACACTGTGTCATGCCTTGAAGAGGGGAGTGATGCTGGCTCAGGCTCCAGAGCCAAGTCTTGTCCTTGAGAAGCCTCTACTATCAGCCCATAAGGAACATTTGCAAGGCTGCTTTCCATAGCCACCTTTAGTGGATGGAAGGCATAAATTTCCGGGGCTGTATCAGGACATGAAGCAACAAAAAAAAAAAACCACACAAAGCAATGGCACATCACTTAAGGATCTATCCAGAGACTATGGTATAACTTAATGTAGTATAAAAAATAATACAACAAAATGCTACTCTGAGACCTTAAAATTAATTGGATCTAATCCAGAGTTATGTTCTGATTTTTTTTTTTTTCAGTTCTTCCAGCTAAATCAAGAGACCATTATTAATTCCTCATAGAAGGAAATTTAAGTAGGACACTAGCCCTCAGTCTAGGGCAGCTGAGTCTCATATGCTTCATACCCCACACACACCATTAATGAGTGCATTACAGTGGTGTGAGGTGCAAGAACTCAAACTGTTACCCCAAAGTAAGAAATGAATCTCCTAAATACAGTTATGGACTCAGCTATAGCAATTCATAAACATATAATTATTTTTCTTTTAAGGGTTTTATAGCTCCCTTACATTTAAACATAATTTTTCTACATGAAATGTGTGTCTAACCTGCTAAATTGTGTGTTTTTAAAAGGGGAAGAAAAAGTAGGGTAATCCTTTAATAATGTTGGAGACAAAGCAGCCATTTCCCTCATATATTAAAAAATTGCAATGACAGGAGACAAAAACACTGAACAGGGTATTAAAGAGAAATTCGCCTTCTGCTGTTTGCTTTAACAATCTAAAATAAAAAGTTGTATTCACATACATAACCTCCAGCTTTTCAACTCACCTGGAGAGCTCCCCTACCCACAATGCACTAAGTGGATGATTAAAAAGAAATGGGGGCTTAACTGAGGGGTAAGCGTGGGGTCTCTGGAGCTTTGCAAAGCACTGAACCATGCAGCTACAGCTGTCCTCCAAACAAGCCCAACATTCTTTATTTATTTGTTATGAAATATTTATGGATGTTATGAAAGGTTTAAAATAATGTGTCTGTCTCTCATTCTCCCCTCTTATTTTTGCCCTGGCACCGTGTTTTCTAATGCATAAATAATTCTGGCCTGTGGACAGTGGGACAGCACATTAGGTGGGATGTATCCGCTGTATCACATTCTTTCTGCCTGAGAGAAAATATCATTCCTAGTAATTTTCTACACTTATACAATCTGCGTTGACAGTAAATAATTGATGTATGAATTTAGGACTAAACTCCAACACAATATGACTTTATGTCAAGGGTTACTCCCAGCAGATTTTGAGCTAAATCATCTTGCAAAATGGATTCTTTCAGTGGAAAAAGGGGGAAAAAAAGCTTTTTGAAATTATTTTAATGGAAAGATGGGACCTCTGCATAGTGCTTCTTTTGATGAGGTCTTGCTTTGCATGGCTGGTAATAAAACCGAGCAATCTACCCATTATGAGATTGAAAATGTTTCATTTGTGATCACAAATGGATTTTTTTAGATTGACATCAGTGGGTTCTTTTTTATTCCTTTCATTCTTTCTCTTTCTCTTTCTCTTCTCTTCTCTTCTCTTCTCTTCTCTTCTCTTCTCTTCTCTTCTCTTCTCTTCTCTCTTTTTTTTAAATTTCTTTTCTTGTGATAGGGAGTTAGCATGTGATAGGGTGCCCTCTGCTTTCCATGCCTGTATTTTCCATAAAAAAAACACAATTATGTTTTAAATTACAAGATGGGTATATTTGCAACTTAAAGATACATAACAGGAAGAAAGGCTTCATATAAAGGATTACAAATTTACTCCTAGTGCCTCAATTAAAATCCTTTTCATCATGAGAAAGTGGTTACCATCAGACATAAAGGAAACAAGGAAAGAAATGGATTAGAGAAGAAAGCTTTTAAGATAGAGATGGAACTAAAATACTCAATACCTCTATATATCTTATTAAAGACTAGAGGGGAAGATCAAAGGAAAATCATTGTATAAATAACCCATCACAAAATGCTCTTATTTAGAGGAAGGGAATTAATAGAGTGGGGTGGGAGTTATTTGTTTGGTTTTCATTCTTTTTTCTTTCATGATTTAATGCACAGCAGAAGAAAAGTATGTATTTCCCATTATACTAAATATTTGCACCTCCACTGCTGCACCAGGCATATACAGTTAATTTTAAATTAAAACATCATCACAGTCTTTGAACAAATATCAATATCATTATCTCTGTCAGTGATTCCTTCTCTGCTTAAAATTGTAATGACACTTGTTTACTTATGATAAACGTCCACTTGTGGAAAATTACTGAATTTGTTGTGCACATAAACAGAATAGCAAGAGAGCTCTTTGTTAAAGGGACAAAACTCCCTCCTGGGACAACAGGGACAAAACTCTCGCTTATTTCTCAACACTCAAGCAAATATCTGCCTGTGACTGTTCTATAGATGGCACTCATGCCTCTAAGCAAGAAGCACAGATCCAAGTTCAGGTGAGGAATATTAAAAGCAAATACTTTGATCTGAAGAGAATTCCTAAAAGAGATTGACAATTGCTTGAAAAATACAAAAATGGCTTTTCCCTCTTATTTATAGGTTTGGCAACTAAGACTGTAAAATAGCAACAAAAAGATCTCTCTGGTAAAAATGAAGTTATTTGCAGTAAACTACTTTCTTGTGTGTTTACTTGAGAAAGTTACGTGTATTATAAAGTCTCCTGTCATTTTCTGGAATAAGGAGAGAGAAGCTATGAGGAAAGTGTTGAAAGCAGTCATAGTTAGAAAAGGTGTGATTGAGATATGTACTATAATAGAATTTGCAGGTTAGTCAAATTGTTTTTAAGAGTTCTCTCTTGCAGGAATGTTGTTCAGCTTGCTATGAATCTAACTGCAATTTCCTCAATGTTCCTTAAATATGCAGTGCATGCAACTTTTGCAAGACAGAAGTTTAACCCCAAATACAAACTATGCATTTAATAGTTTTACAAAACTTGAAAGTTACTTTTAAGTGGGAGCAGAGACAATGTCAGAAGTTCAAATTTAAAAAAGCTGGCCTGCTAGCATCACAACTCTCATAGTAACAACATCTTTGGCTGGGTTTTCAATGGACTGGTTATCAGTATAATAAATATATAAAAGCAGGTTACATCTCGATTTCATATTGTCTCAAACATTCTGGCATAGTCCCTGTAGAAATAAGGCATCTATGAAGATGAACCCTAAGGTCTCAGCACACTTGGTGCCCTTTGGCTCTGTTTCTGACATGATCATGAAGAGTGGAGATTCTCCTTGACAGAAGCATTATCAGGGGGGTGTATGTAATGCAAGAAGCATAGAAGCATTTAGGAATCTGAGTTGTTCCCATCACTTCAGGTGGTGTAAACTTATACCTGAGAAAGAGAATTGCTTTCTACAACTTAAAGGGGAAAAGGTGAGTCTAGTATTCCCACTGACTTCAAAAGAAACTAGGCTTCATTCACTAACCTTGAATTAGACCCATAAATATAAAGTAAAATATTATTAAGAAGGACAAAGTAAACTAGAAAGATTAAAGGATTAACACTGACGGTTGCAAAACCAGCAAAGGCGTCAAAAGCCTCTTTCATTGTTCCATCCATGGCATTAAGTGTAGCAGATGCTGAGGAAATGAATAAGAAACCAAAGCAAGTGCAGCGTGCTCTTTCATTCAGAATCACTTCCTTACTTGTGTGCATCAGTGGGCCAGGGGCTTCCTGAAAAAAATTTGGAACAATGTTGTGTCCCTTTGTTTTGGAAACCATCCATACCTTTGGCATCTGCAACATGCAGGGGTGGTGGATTCTGTGCATTATTCTGTTTGTTATTCTATATAAAAGAACTAAGCAGTTTTTTGAAATGAATTTAGTTAGTTAGTTAGTTAGCTAGTTAGTTAGTTAGTTAGTTAGTTAGTTAGGGCTATTGTTTGGTTTTGGTTTTGCTTTTTGGTCTTTTGTTTCCTTTGAAGCCTCCAATTCTTGTACTGGGAGTGCCCTAGTTCTTCTATTTAAAAGAAAATAATAAACAATTTTTTCCCACTTATGTTATGGGCATGTTTGGATATTTTATATGTCCATCTTCTGTCTGATTTTGTTCAGTTTGAGGTTGTTTAATTGGGATTTTTTTAACCGTAATTCTACGGAATCCAAGAATATTCAATCCCATTGCAAATGAGATTCTGGATCTCTCATCATCTTTGCCTGTACTGGTCCTTGTTCTGCTACATAAATATTCAAATTGAGCATCCAACATTATGGTCAATGTCAAAAAAACAGGTTCTTTATGGCTCAATGCATAATGACGTGGTGTAATGTTTGCTGTTTTGTTTTTAATTCTTTTCCAAATAATTCTTTATATTCTACTTCTCTTTTTGTTACCAATGAACACTGAGTTTATACTTCCAGAGAACAATTCAAAAAGACTCCAAGATTACTTTTCTCCATTGGAATATCTAACAAAAGCCCACAACTGTATATATGTATAGGTAGAGTCACACTTGTCACTATATATTATTTTTCATTTATTTTCACCTATCATTTTAATTCTTCATCACCTGGTAATGTTAACACTTTCTCCAGATTTTCAGCCAATGATAGTTTTGAGAATACTGAGCACTCCCTGCTAATAAACTTATATTAAACTATAAACAAACTTATAGCAAACTATAAATAAAATAGTAAACTTATCCACTTCATTTATGAGGTTACAAGAGAGAATTTTCATAGGATTCAGGCAGGATAGAAAGAACTGATGCTGTAAAGCGTGCTAAATACATGGACATGTTGAAAATACCATGAGAATGGCATGGTAAATGTCTCCTGCAAATCTGCAAAATTACCATTTTCAAGTGTTCACACGTGTTACACTGTCCCTTAACCTGGTTGAGGTCCTAGTTAGTGATTTTCCAGTTCTTCATCCTGATTCAGTCCATATGTTGTTGCATATGGAAAAAAAATATGCAGTGGGGGAAAAAATAAACCAATTTCTTGCTGCCATAAGTTCTCATGCTACATCTTGTTTCTTTTCCTGGAAAGAAAAACAATGCTCCATGGAGAAGACCAGAAATCAATACAAGAATTTATCACCAAGTAGAGGGGAATTTTCTGAGAAGTAAGGATGAAACTGATGGACTGGTGGAATCACCATGGTAAATTCACTTTGACGTTTAGATGCTAAAAATATTTCATGGACACCTCTACAAATTTTCTGGTCATTGTGTCTTCCCTTCTCTGGTTAGTGTCAGTGGTACTGTATTCACAAGCACATACACTGAGGTGACCACAGAATATACTGCACAGCTGCCTGTAATTTGTGTCATTTACTAGTCCTTCTGGCAATTTATTAGGATGTGCCACTCAGTACATCTCAGAGGGAGAAAAGAGGTGTAAGCAGGGAGAGGGAAAGAAGTTTGCTACTATACTGTGAAAAGCTGCCAAGACTTGCCGAGCGCCAGCACGGAGTTTGAAAATTTATGTCCTATTATAAGGACCCAGTAAAGATACCTACCATTTTTAAGAGCCTGAGTTTAAAGAGGATTATTCAAGAGCATCTGAGACAGAAGTTTTAAAGAAAAGCTGATGGATATAGTATCAGAAAAATATTGTGTTATCCATTCTAATGTGTCCCTGGTTTTGTACTCCTACTGTAAGATTTCAGCAAGCTGAGGGTTTGTCATATATTGCTGACACCAAATAGTCAGAAATTAAGTATGACACCTGAGAATCTGGAATCGGTTCAAGTGCTAAGAACTGCCAGTTTCTTTTAGTCTACTCAGCTTTTGGAGGCTTTTGAACCTATATGATTATTTTCTGTTCAAAACTCAGCCCTAAATACAGGTACAAAGTAGAGTTTCATTGATCTCATGATGCTGGAGGACTTTGGTTATTCTCTTTTGTTTCAGGAGTGAGAAAACCTGTCAGGTCTCTATACAGAAAGTCTAATGAAGAACTTTTACTACTTCCCTATATAATTTCCTTTAGCTTCCTAAACTCTGTAATCTAATGGCACTAGTTTGGTTTTGGTTTTATTTTTTGTTTTGATGACACGTACCAAGGGCTGTGCAACTGAAGAAAATAAAAACTCCCTGAGCCATGGTGGGGGCAGGACAGGGAAGCTGTACCAAGACTTATGGTATATGGGCATGTGTACCAAAGAAAGAAGGTACACCAGGATGCATTGGATAGCAGTAGGTGCTTGAGGTCACTGGAGCAGCATGCAACTCTTTTCTAAAATAGGCACCTGGACGCTACTGGACAGCAGAAGACACCTGATGGTCATTTTAAACTCTTCTTTGTGTTCTCTCCTTCCTGCCTACACAAAGTCATTTCATCCCCTGCACTTCAGAAGTCTGGCACCTTTCCTCCCTGTCACAGAATGGCTGAGGAACTCCCCAGGAGCTCTAAGAGCATTATGAACTTGGCCATGCATGACCCGGTATTTTACTTGTGGCAGCCTTAATTCCTTTTCCCATCCTTTTCTTTCCCAGATCTTCTTGTTGGATAACAGTCTAAAACAGGGAAAAAGTCATAGTCCAGAAACCCAGTCCATAGTAAAATTCAGCCTAAGTAAGAAGTATCAATATCAAGAATTTGGAGAGTTAGAGATACTTTCACAGTGCTGGCTTGCTCCTAAAGGCAATTACACATTCAAGTGAATTATGTAGGCATTTATAACACTTCTTTCTGAAGTGAAATGCTCATCAAATATTTTCTGCAAAGGCAAATATTTTCTGTACTCCTGCTTCATGTTTCACAGCACAAGTTAATGAGTTGGCTGGCACTTTGATGTTCAATGTACTAGGCTTCATTGTAGTTCAGCATCTCTATCCCTGCTCATTTATGTCATTTTGTGAATTTATCAAAGGACAGGTCTTGCGAGGCCTGCTCATGGGCCTCCTCCCCGTTCTCTTCTTCACCCCCAGTGTGTTTTAGCATGTCTACACCGCAGTTCCTGTAGTGTTGTGAAGCGCAGCGGTGCTTGAGCTGACTTATAGTGATCCCAGGTACAAAGTGAGCTCATTGCAGCACTGAGGAGGGAGAGCTGAGTTGTGCCAGGGCTGGAAGAGAGATGGTGGTACCCTGGCTCATTCCTCCTCATCTCACATTAATGTAAAAGCAATGATCCACGCCTTCATCTGCAGGGCAGCCAGACTCTCCACTGTCCCGTCCTGAATTGGGCTACCTTTTGATGGGACACTGAGTGACGCGGGTGACAAAGCATCAAAGAGGATTATTCTGCACTGTATAATGCTAGATGAACAGTACTGTGATGTTATGAAGATGATCTTGAAAACACATCCTCCTTGCTTTCAAAAATTCCTTCTAGAGATTTTTACCACTAGATTTTGTAGGACTGTTGGTCTCAGTCCTATTTATGCATTCATGTTTACTGTCCACAAATTCTTTAGTCTGTCGTACCAGTCTGTGTGATACAAAATTCATCTTGCCACATAAGCCACTTGTGTCTAAAATGTGTCCTACCAGAACACGGTTGGATTGTTTTCCTCTAATCTCCTCAGGCTAAGCATTCTGAAATTTTTTTGTATTTTCAATATGAAAGCTAGGAGCTTGGAAGTTTGCATTTAGAAATTCTGCTTCCATTGATTCATGAATGTAATAGATTGAATGGCTCTGATATCCACTCTCAGAAACTGACCACTTCTTATTCAAAATGTATTTTCTGTTATGCATCTGGTGAGGCCAGTAAATAAGAAAGGTACATATAGGGAGCTGTATCTATATCTATATCTATATATCTATATCTATCTATCTATCTATCTATTTATCTATCAGAAGGCTTAGAGTGCTTTTCTGTTCATTCTTCTCCATCTTAGATAAATATCTTTTTTGTTTGTTTTTGTTTGATTTTTGTTTGTTTTTGTTTGTTTTTGTTTTTGTTTGTTTTTGTTTTTGTGGGTTTTTTTGTTTTGTTTAGATATTTCCTTTTTTTTTCTAGACGGAAAAAAAAGACAATTTTTTTTAATGTAGAAAGAGGCAACTAGAGAAAAAAATCAAGCTTCAGCCCAGCCCTGAGTACATGATTGGGTAGATAACCAATACAGAGAAATTTCCAAACACATCTGCTTGACTTCCAAGTGAATCATGCTATTTTTGTTGGGAAGACCAATCCAGTTTTTTCAATGTTGTGTTATATGCTGAATTGAGATGACTAACTTTTCACTCTGTGTGTAGCAGTAAGCACTGTTGTCTGAGATAGATAGAAAATATTTAAACAAATATTCCATTAAAATGCTGAGTCCTATGACACATGAAATAATAATAATAATATTAATAAAGCTTCTTTCAAGAAATCTGCATAGAATGTAGGTAAAAATCACCTAAAATAAAAGTGGTTTAAATTGCCTTTTCTATGACTACAATTTTAGTATTTTATCATCTAATAAGAAAATCAAAGGCACTCCTTTAATGTATTTTGCTTTAAAATGTAAATTCTGTTTGTGTCCATTTTCAATGATTAGTTGTGCCAAGCTTCTGCAGCTTTCCTCTTGGCCTGAGTTGCCTTTTCTTTTTTTGTCTTGACAAGCAATGTCATTTTTGTGTCTTGACAAGCAACAAACATAACTTACAGATTTCATACATAAAAAGTTGTGAAGAATGGTGTGAAAACAGGTTTGTAGATTAGAGAGCTGGTGGCAACCTTTGGACAGGTGAAAATTATTAAAAAGGACTGATGAACTGCACAGTGAGTTTCTGTTGCCAGATCATTCTTAAACCAGTAATGAAGTTATAGCCTAATTAAGTTCATCCCTTTTCTTTCCACCTGAATGGCTGAAGCAAAGAATCAGAGCCACTCGATGTGCAGGTTTTTTTAGAATGTCCCTCTCCACTGTGGATTTTCCTCTTGCTCTTTGGCATGTCTTTGGTGCTGTCCTTCTGTTCTTAGTGCTGGTATGGAAAAGCGCAAACATCTCCATGTTCCTCCTAGTCCTTGCAGAACTCCAGTCTGATATTACATATAACTAAAGGTGCAGAAAACTGATTAGGCTGGTGTCAAAAAAGTTTGTTTTCAAGACTTCCTTCTTTTATGTGTAGGAGATTAGGGGAGGAAAGCACATTGAAATGGAAAAGTGAACAGGGAAAACAAGAATTAAACAAATATTTGATCCCATAAAAATTTAAACCAGCATAACTAATATTTAGAGGAATATTTACATGTTAGAAAAAAAACCAAAAACCCTAGCAATAGCTCAAAAGGCATCTATTTAAATAGCTGTCCTTTCAAGAGGTTAGATCAGCATATGCTGACAAGAGGCTTGTGTTGTGGGTTTTGTAGTACTCTTAGCCTAATTAACAAATGCATTACTGGCACAAGTGAGCCTGGAACAATTGCCAGTCAGAACACTCAGAGAGAAGCCACCAGGGAACACTGGATAGCAATAAAAAGCCATGGCTGCTTATTTTTAATTCTTTGGAGGGCCAATTCAAACAGCAAATGTAATTACAATTCTGTAAATAGAACACCCGAAAGCACTCCTTCTGGCATTAGTATGCATATCTTTGATATTTGTTTAACAAATGATCAAGTAGCCCTTTCCTTATGTTGCTTCTTATTTAAGGGATTTGAAAATTTGAAAAGCAATGCTGAAAATACCATATAGCAGTGCAGGCTTTCACTTCCAAATGCATTGGAAAATCACTTATTTGGCTAGTGAAAGAGCCTGGATGTGGCTTTCTTCCTCATGTACAATAAACAGAAGAGGTAGGTTTACAAATACCTTTTATTTTGGTACCCCTTTATTTGAAGACAAGACTCTGATTATGTCGGAGCATGATACAGACAAAATTTCAAAGGGATTTCAAAGGGAAATCATAGCATTTCAACATCTAAATGCTAAGCTATCTGTGTTCCGGCATTACTTCTACTTAGCACAACTAGAAGAGTCAAAACAGAAAGCAGAAAACTTTGCCATCTTTCAGATGTGGCATACTTTCCCATTACCTGACATACTGAGTGGCTCAGCAGGATGTTATCCTACTTTGTAGTATTTTGTGCAGCAGGCAGGCTTGCTGTGGCAAGTTAATTCAGAGAAAGAACGAAAGTGGCTAAGGCACAGCAAGATGTGATCATAAATTAATAATGTTCAATGGACTGTGACTGTGAGAGCTGCTATTGGTGTTTCAGGTCAGGATAATCCCTAGACTCGGTTTGATTTAAAAAATGGCAACCATATATTTCATGTGCAAATGGAAGAACACAGAAGTCTTGTGGGAGGTAGAAAGTCCTTAGAAAGATCAAGGCAAGTACCAGAGGGAGAAAAGAGGGAAAAGAATGACAATAATAAGGCCAAAGAGAAGTAAACTATCCTACCTTCTGTACGTTAGTAGCTCATAAACACAGTATCATCAACAGTAGGATTCTTGTCTTAAGGACTCATACGATCAAAAACCTCAAATTCCTGCTAAGTCTTGATGGTTTTCCTCTGCCTTAGAGAGTTAAGTGACAGCTTTTTCCATGAGTTAAAGAGGTGGGTGAGAAATGGTAGCAGCTGCCAACAAAATGTACATAAGGGTAAAGCCTCTTTAAAAGTTCTTTCTGTGCCCCCTCCAATACAATTGTCTGCCCCAGTTTCAGTTTTGGTTGGTTTTTAAGAAACAGACACTAACTGGCATTTGGCTACAAACCCCCTTATTTATCAACTCTTTTCAGCAGCCAGTACTTGACATCAACTTTAAAAGGTGCTGCTACATTTTCAACAGTTAAAATCATACCAGGTTATTTGTGCAGCAGGCACAAATATTTGTCTTGTGTTCCCGTATTTTTAAAAAGTCAGTGTTGCTGCTGGAATGTATTTACATTACTGAATTTATGACAGAGAGGAAAGCTCTGTAATTTAAAAGAGCTTCCAGTTGTTTTAAAAGCACTTGTTCTTTCAAAGTGATGTGATGGGGCAGAAAGGAGGATGGCTGCTTGTTTATCATAGCTGGTGTGCTTCAACTCTGCCTAAGCCCTTGCAGGAGGAGGAAGGACTGCTTTATCTTTGGTGACAGGAAACAGTCCTCTCTGTCAGGGATACTTTGGGAATGCAGATTGGGGCGAGGTGAGAGGGAAGCATCACAGGATACCAGTTTTGTTGCTCAGCAGGACAGCTTCAGAGGATGCACTTCCTTAGCTCTTGCCCCATGGCCATGCTGCATATTATGGCTTTGTTTATTTTTTTTTGTTATGCAAATCAGTACACACTAAATTGATGCAAGTTAACAAAAAAAAAAAAAAAAGGTGATTTTGTTACTCAAATCATTTCAGTGAGCTGATTTACAGTGTGGCCTTCAAAACTGTTGTCTGAATACTTCTGAATGGGCAGTGAACATTGAGAACAAGTGCTTGGGAAAAAGAACCTTTTGATTTGGCTTTGCTGCCAAAGTCAATGTATCTCATACTTATGTCCTGACACAGGGAACGAACAGGGTGCTTGCAGCATGAAAACCAACAGGGAGGCTTCTGAAAAGAAGTTCTGCCTACAGTGAAGACTAAACTCCCAGCCCAAAGGCTCAAAGGTGATGTATAGCAAGAGAATTCCCTAGGGAGTGTGTGGGACCATTGTAGCTGAAGAAGCCAACAAATAGACAGGAGGGAAAAGTCAATTCTCCAAAAGACATCTCACAGACTTATTTTTCTAAACCTTCATTTCACCTGTTTCACTTTTCTCCAAATGAGTCGAAATGTTCCCTGTTGGAGGTATCATCTTGCTCTGTTTTTCTTTGCTGATAGGCTCAGGCTTTGGAGGCTTGTGGTACACCCTTGGTGAGGGGAGAAGGGGGCAGATTGGAGCTCTCCATTGGGATCAGTGTGGGATCTCCTCACAGGGGTTTGTAGGGGTGCAGGAAGGCTGGATGTGAAAAGGGCATTTAGTCTTCAGCAAAATCCAAATTTGACAACATGAGGAAGATTTTCTGTCTCTCAAGTAGGTAAGGTTGAATTAGGGATGAACAGGACCTTGGTGGTGGAGAGGATAGTAACTGGCTGAGCTCACTCATGGAATTGAATGCAGCTGTAGCAAGGCAGCTCTGAGTCTCTGAAATGATGTTATTTTCAGTTGTAAAGTTAACACAGCTCTAAGAATCCTGGGTTAAGGCTGAGCATCAGAGACAAACTCTTAGTACCCATTTCCCAGGGCTGGATGTTGTGAAGTTAGGGGAAGTGATACCTAGAGCATCTAATTCATAATCTAATTGTTTAATCTCATTTTTAAATTCTAGTGAAAACTATATATTCCCCAACTTGTCTTGTCTGTAGGGATGAAGCTTTTATGTAGTATTATGTGTTGTCTTCTGAGTTTGAATCCCACCTCCCAGTTTGTGTCACAGCTGGAAATGGAGTGGTGGTCAGACGTGTCAGTCAACTGACCAGCAGTGAAAGCTGTCACCCAGCGTGGAAAGACAGCGACTCAATTTGGTCTTGAAAGCACTTGAGCCCACTTGTTCCAACTCTCATATGAATCGCTAAACTACCTTGTAGAAGATATTCTGGAGATTCAATTTTGCTTTAATATTTTCTATCAGTTCCATATCTCATAAAATGATAAATCCTTATTGGGTGTAATGCCACAGAGAAGTGATTACAGTACATAGCTGTAGCACGGTTCTTACTCCTGCTTCAATCACTGACATATAATGATTTCACTGATATAGATGTGTCATAACTTAGTGCCTCCACATTCACTCAGGTATCACCATTTATGTCAGGCTTTTATATAATCCAAGTGTTTGTTTAGATCTGACCAATGCACAAAGTAAGCAGTAGGATTTGTAAGATCTAGAACTAGACTCTCAGAATTCAAAGTAGGGCAACGAAAATTTAATACTAATGACATGCCTATGTAGGCTAGATGGCCAAAAAAAGAGTAATAAACTGCAAGAAACTTACAAAAAAAATGTCTCCATCTGCCTACCATATCTTGACAGGGCATATCCTTTCCTTATTGTTTGGTCTGTAAGCATTTCAATGGAGTACCAACTTGCAACCAATTCTGTGCAGTTTCCTCTAGTCCTTATAAAAAGTCTTCCCTATCTCCCCATCCCCTCTAAGGTTTAGATGCTTTGTATCAGACCTTATGTATCAGATGTTTTCTCTCTTCTCTCTATGTCCCTCTTACACTTTTTACAATTCTTTATTTACACTATCAGAAGTTTCCTCTTACCCAGAATACTGCAAATAGGCAGCTTTCCCCTATTCCACACAGCCATGGCCTTTCAAAGTTTCTGAAGGAAATGTGATGAACAGCAAATAAATAACAGTTACTGTCTCATTGTTGTTTCTGATTTTGCTTTCTAATGCAGTCAGTATCGCTGCAGAAAGTAAAACTTCTCTTTCATCAATATGAGATGTGATCACAGGTCTGGTTGCTCTTTTTCATCCTAACCTGATTTACTGGGATCTGGTTCTGTGAATCTCTCTCATGCTTATCACAGTCACCACCAGAGAATAAAAACTGTAAGACTGAAGTGCGCTGTCCTGTTTGCCCTTTTCTAGCAGCACTAGGAGCGTTAGCTGGCCTTAGACCTGTTTCTGCTTCCTGTGGCCCAGACAGATGTTCTGATGCCATGAAGCTCACCCCAAACTCAAAAGCCAACTGAGAAACAGCTGGTCCTAAGCTTGGTACTACGGGTGTTTGAGCTCCCTCCTTCATGACCAGGTTGTTGGTGTAGAATCAAAAGCTCAGCCATGCTCAGATTTTCTGTGCAATTCTGTGTTGAACTGTATAGGATCAGTATTTTCAAAAAATTTTCCTAGAGGTTTTTTTCTTTCGTCGTTACCAGATGCATATTAAAAGTTTTATCTACTTTTCAAAGCTTGCTATTTTAAAAAACACTTTCCAGAATTACAGCCAGAGACTTCTGTTGAACTATTTTATGAAAAACAAGAAGCAACTTACCTTATGTATTTTTTAACATTTAATAACTGAATGTGGGAACACCTTCATTTTTTCTGTTAGAATAAAGTGTAAAACAACAGTTTGTTTTAAGAAGGAATTATAAATCCTCAGGCAATACTCAGAAAAACAGTCAACTTTGCATGAAAGAGGTGTTATCTTAGAAATAAAATGCAATATTCAAAAGCTGATTGTGTATTTTATTCATGAAAATATGAGTAGGAGTACATAAAATAACATATACATTAACACAGAATTATGCTTGGTTTCAATATTTCCACTAGTTCCTCTTTTATACAAAAGAATATACTTATATTTTAAGAGGTTTGTGAACAATTAATAGATCCACAGCATAGTTTTTTATGCTGACCTTTTACAATATATTTTTTCTATGAAGAGAAACGTGTCAAATATGTGATGTCAGATATTAAACCTGATATTAGAGAGCAGTAGCCTAATATGCAGATGTGACACTTTTGACTCTTTTGCTTAGAATCAATCATAAGCTTTTCTTTCTGTGGGCTTTGTGAAAGAGTGCTTATTTCCTTTCAGAAATCGTGACACCAGTTTAGGCCTTGGGTTCTTAAGATGACAAAACCGGAGTTAAAATAAACTTCAGACATAGTTCTTCAGGAACTACCTGAAGTTCCACAGGAGGCGTAAAAACCCCCAACTCCTGAGCAAATCTACATGGCTTCCTTTTGGAGCTGTATCAGAAAACAAAGGCCTGCTGTACTTTGTTTTGAACCTTTGCAGTTAAAATGCAAAACCGTAAACAGTAGAACTCCCACCCCCAATGATTTCTCATCCATCTAAGACTGTGTTGTGTGCTTCCCTGCGGATATTTTAAACTGTAAAGTTTTGTAAATGTCTCATGTTCTATCAAACATTTTCCCTCTGAAAAACATTACATAATTTACCTTTGGGCAAACATTAAAAATATTTATCTTTGGCTTGATGAGTTCAGCAGAATTGAATCTATGAGGTTTGGTTTATTTCCTTATTAATCTCCTAATTTCAAGTTTGAAGTTGCCTACTTATGTCTGGAGAAGCAGGAAGTTTAACTATGTTTTACAGGGAAGACAACCTACACATCCTGAGGAAGGGAAAAAAAGACTTATAGAGGAGGTGCATCCCTCCTTGGAGAGATGTCACAGTAATTACCTGAATTTAACTATATGGAATGGTATAGCCACAAAAGTTTCAGGTTTGGGGATAACTGGTTGTGTTCATTCACGAGGATAATCTACCGCAAGAAAAGGTAACCATGCAAGAGCTGCTCTCCTTTCACCTAAGTCCCTTCAGTGCAAAAGAGCTCTTTGCAGATGTGGCTCCCCAATACTCAGGTGTGGCACAGAATACAGGGAAATTCAACTGCATGGTATTGATGGCAGAGCACTGGAAAAAAGCTTTTGCAGCTTTTGTTCGACCCTGGCCTGCAGCACTTGCTGGGCACCTCTGTCCCTCGTCAGTAAGGGTGGAGCTCCCTGAGCCCATCAGGCAGGTCCTGGGAGGAGTGGGGTCTTTTAGGGGGGATGTGGCCAAAGGATTCAGGCACCCACTTAAAATGCTGAGACCAGAAGGGGAGGTGGTGTGGTCAAGGGTGCTAATCGCTCCTGAGTAGTTCTCCAGAAGAGCTGCTCCTTAGCTAACAGTAGCAGGGCCTTGGCGAATTGCACAAACCTCTGAAGGCTGGAGCTTCTCTTTCGCACTTCTGGCTGGAGTAGCCACGAGTTTCCAGCTGTGCATCCAGAGGCAAAGAGGGATGTAGACACAGCTTGGTAACCACCAGGGACCAGCCTCTTCTTTTCCCTTCAGGAACAGCTTGCTGTCTCCCGTAAAGGAGGATGATGTTCATAGTGCTGTCATTGGAGATTGTACATATTTGTGGATGTTTACCCAGCTAATTTAATCAGGCATATATAGTCTGTGGAAAACAAGGACTGAGTTTTGGGGGTTTGTTTAATTATTCTCTCACATGCTTTTCTTAATCCTTAAAATGTGTCACAGTAAATGATCTGATTTTCAAAGTATTCAACACATCCTCAGGTTAATGTCCAAGACTATCTTTGAAGCTGTTGTGTTGAAGAAGGCAAGGTACATTTTCCCCTTGTTTTCTGTTTAAAACAATAAAATACATCAGTTTGCTCTGCAACAATTGCTGAACTGTTTCACAAACAATTATTTCTAATTTTTTTTTTTACATTAAATTTTTCAATTTTTCAAGTGTGTAATTTTTGGAGCCTTTTTTATGCCTTCTCTTAAACCCAATTTATTTTCTTTTTTCTTCAACAAAAAAGTGGTGATTTGTCTCATCATATCATACATAGAACGTTCTAGTTGGCCATATAGCATCCCTTAACTATGGGTTACTAAATATCTGCCCCTCTGAGAGGGTTTGGAAAGACTGAAGTGTTTGTATAAACAGACATTTTGTTTTTGCCTTCTATTTTGCTTATTTCTCTAAGCATTGTCCGCAAGTATCTGATCAGGAAAGGATCTTTTCTCCTATAATGAAATAAAATATTTAAGAAAGATGAGTGGAAATAGTCAGTGCTTGATGCATCTGCCTTGACTGTTCTCCAAAGCACAAGATTATGATGAGAAATGAAGAAACTGCTGTTGACAGCAGCCTATGGTGTCAGGATGCTCAGTGGTGGTAACCCCACAAACCACATTGAGCAGGAGAGGAGGGAAATGTTCATTGCCTTCTGATGAAGATTTGAAGCACATCAAACAGGAAAGTAGCTTGTTCAAAACAGAAAAAGAGAAGGAATTTTTTTTTAAATACATAGTCAAATGTGGAACTGATTGCCACAGGACACTACTAACATCAGTCTCATGAAATCAAGAAATGTAGAAGAACTCATGGTAGAAGACTCCCTCTAGATTAGTTATAGTCAAGGTTCGTTCTCCCAGCTTAGGAAACCTTTGGTCTCTAGATCTCAAAGCCACTGGAAGCCCTCAGCTACATGATCTCCAGACTCTGGGAATCCCTTGTTTGTTTCTCCAAAAGCTGGAGGCTTTTTAGTTGTACCTAAAAATGAGGAGTTTGATTTTATTTGGACCGAATAGGTTCTACATGTGACCTAGTGTGAGCTTTCTCTTGATCTTAACAGAAGGTTTATCAAATATTTCCTTTTCTCTCTTAGGTCAAAGGAGCATGACTTGCGTTGACTCTTCTTTCTGCTATTTCAGGGCTTTATTTTTCACTCGTGGTCTCTGCAGAAGCAAAGCTGCCCTTAAAGAATATCTCATTATTTCTCACGCATCAAGTATATAGAAGTCTTCCTTCTGGTTTTTTTTTTTTTTTTAGTTGCCATATATTATGTAAGTAATATCAAAGGAGAAAACTGGGGAGGCACACAGGGCAATAAGCTTTTTGTGGGGCAAGAGAAGTTTCACTCATCCTTCCTTCACCACCGAAACAAGAAAAGAAAAAGATCTAGAGGAGAGGCTAGCATTTAGAACAATCCCTAATTCTGACTCCCAGAGTTATGGTTTCCTTTGACTGTGTGTGCAAACTTATTGAAAGGAAGTGAGAAATCCTCTATTCAAAATGAAAAATTCCATGGAAGATATTATTTCTGTGAGTGACAGAATGGAAGCAATAGGGGGGAAAATTGAAAAACAGAAAAAAAGCCCCAACCCAGGACTGCATTGTAAAATTACATGAAATTATATGAAGTTTATTTTGTCTGACACTTATTAATCTGCAGAAACTTGGCATGCTGATTCCCTAGGCTGTAACTTTGTAATAATTCTGCTGCTTGGCACCATGGTCAGCTAGCAAAAATGAAAGAAAATCTAAACCATAAATCAGTCTCACAGCTACAGTACTTGGATAAACACAAGGAAAATTAAGGGTAGGAAGTGTTTTTTCTTGTTCGTGCTGGTTAAATTGATTTATATCTGTCTGTCACTGAAACTCTTTTTTAAAACTAATGATTGTGGCTTCATGTAGAATGGTTGATATTCTGACCCACATCCTAAGGGCTTCCTTCAGTCCTGAGCAAACAGAAATAAAAATGACCCCAGGAGCTAGCAGCCTCCACTGAGGTGCTGAATCAATGACATCTTCATTGTCCAATTCTGTTTTTTAAAAAAAACCCCGACAACAAAATCACACAAAAAGCCCCAAATATTTGAAGGGGTTTTTTTAATTTGAGTTGGGATTTTTTGTTTGTCTGTTTTCTTGGTTTTTAAAAAATAATTCTTGGGGAAAACTCTTCTACTTCTTCCCCTTTTGAATGTTGCTGATGTACCAGGTTCTTTCCAGGCTCCAATAACAGGCCACTACAATATAACTGGCTGGGCTTGGCTGCCAATCTATAATGTTCTTGGCCATGATTAATCTGATAAATAATAAATATATCAATCTAGTCTTTTAGACAAGGACAAATTCTTACCAGCGGGGAGGCACGAGGCCTCTTTTACAGCTGCCTGTAGTGCTGGAATTAATTATTTAATGCTTAATTCTTCAGGAAATGAGAAAGTTTTGATTAATGTTGTCCAGTGTCATTTCTTGCTTGTTTGATATGTGTCAGATAATTTTTCCTCGGCAGTCGCTCTGAAGAAGCCAGAGGCTACTGTCACTGGGATCAGACACTGAATTTCTAGAGATTAATTGAAGTGAAAATTTAGAGAAATGCACTATAAGTGCTTGCCCAAGATAACCTTTCACAGGCTAAATTTAGCTTCCTCTGGTAATGTTAGCCTCCTATTGCCCTAGTGTAAAACATTTATTTTTAATACTGTGAGAAACCTATTTTGTTTCTTTGATTTTTTTCCTCATTTTTCCTCTTTAACTCCATGTATGTCTGCATGATCAAAATATTTAAGGCTCTATTCTGCTCCCATTTACCTCACACTGTAATTTTGCAGCTTCCATGGAAACCAATATAGCGTTTATTCGTTTATTACAGAAGGGGATAGGTAGCTAGAATTAAGCCATAAAATTAGAACTAGTTAAGCAAGGTATCAGCACCACCTGAAGCATGTGTTAGCTCTAGCTCTGCAACAGACTCAGTCTGAATGCTAGAGACTTGTTTCTCTGTCTATTTGTGCCCAGGTGATTCAACTAGCAATGTAGTTAGGCCTGATGGAAGACTTCTGTCAGGACAGATAGCTGTTTTGACTGCTGTGAGCACTGAGATAAAGGGGCCGAAACAGCTTCTAGTTCTGGACATCCATGTGGTTGTTTTCTCTGTAGCTCTGCACCCTCCAAAACTGTTTTTTGTTTTTTTTTTTTTCTATATTGGTCTTTTCCAGTGTTTATTTCCATTACTGTCTTTGCTAGTAAAGAAGGCTGTATTCTACCTTCAGGCCTATTTTATTGCTCTTTAAAATCCTGCAAGTGCTTGTGTGTATTGCATCCTTTCAAGATGAGTTTGTTTAAATGCTAACACAGTATAGCAGATTTTTCCTCTGACAAAAATGTGGTCCCATGCAGTGAGCACATTTCTCTAAAAGATAAAAATCCTGGGCTAATTTGGCTGGCACCGCGTGCCTATGATGTATGACCATGGCCCATCATCATCTCATGTCAGTGATAAAACATCCGTATCCTCTGCTCAGCATTTTCTGAGGCCACGCCTGGAGCACTGCGTCCCGTTCTGGGCTCCACCATTCCAAAGAGGTGTGGGCATATTGGAGAGAGTTCAGCTAAAGGCCACTATAAAATGATTAAGGGATTGGAGCATCTGTCATGTGAGGAGAGGCTGAGAGAGCTGGGATTGTTTAGCCTGGGAAAGAGAAGGCTCAAGGCTCATCAATATATATAAATATTCGAAGAGAGGGTGCAAAGAGGAGGGAGAGAGACTCTTTTCAGTGGTGGCCAGTGACAGGACAAGAGGTGATGGGTGGAAACTGAAGCACGACAGGCTCTGTGTGAATGCAAGGAAACGGGTTTTTATTGTCAGACTGGCCAAGCAATGGCACGGGTTGTCCAGGAGGCTATGAAGTTTCCATCCTGGGAGATAGTGAAAAACTGTCTAAACGTGGTCTTGGGAAACTGACTTTATGTGGGCCTGCTTGAGCAAGGAGGATGGACCACTTGATTTCCAGTGGTCCCTTCCCACCTCAACCATGCTGTGAACCAGTCTGTGAACTATTTCTATAACCTGACTTCTTCCTAATTTATTACAGAAATGTGTTTTTGTTATGATTTAAGAGTTTTCATTAGTGATACTGGGGTGCTTTCATGAGCTCACTTGTCCACCCAGGTGCTGCACCATTTAGATCTAAGGGCTAGGACAGAGGAGTGAAATATTTAAAACATGCCCATAAATAATCTACATGTTTTTTTCTAGACATGAGGAGGTATTGAACTGAAATATGTTGACCTAGGAACCTTCACAGCTTTTGGCCAAATGTGCAGAGCTCTTGTATCTGACCTGGCAGGGAAGAGAAACAAATAAAGTTTAGAATTGGAATACCCGCCTAGGGAAAAAAAGAAAAAAGAGGTTTTAAACTGTATATTGTTATTCCTTTTATTCCAGAAAGAATAACTGTTCTATTCAAATTCTATCTTAAGACTAAAAAAAAACTAAAATCTTACCGAATTTTGCTTCCTTTATTATAGTTTTGTTCTGAATATCAGCTGTTTGAAGCTCTACAGCAGAAAGAAATCTTAGATTTGTAGCTAGATTACAAAGTAGGTGATGGAATTGTAAACATATGATTAACGGCATAAGGTTTTGAAAAATACATTCACCAGTTCTTCCAATTATCACATGGGAATCATGCACATGTGCACATGCACACAGAGACTTGTCCACGTTGAGTATAAACAACTTATATGAGGAGAGACCCTTTAAACAGAAATTTTCAAGATGTGAAGGGATATAAATAATCAATTTCCCTAATATCTAAATAGAGCTTGAACATTTGAAATGCATATAATGTCAGGAAATACCACCATAAAAAGCCTCTTTTCATTTTTCTGACTGGTTCTTTTCAAGGGAATCTTGACATTTTATTTCACTTGTTATCCAAACAAAACAAAAAATTTGGTTGAGCTAATAAAAATATGAGCATGAAAAACTACAAAAAGTTTAACTAATTCTTGACTCATTAAAAAAAAAAAAAAAAACAACCAAAAAACCACCCTGAAACCTAACTTACTTAAGCTAATGCAAGGCACAAGAGAAAGGTTTTACAATGTGTGAATGTAACTTCAAAAGTTGAATTTGTTTAGGGAATTTGTATTTTCTGCTTCTTTCTTCAGGAACCTATTTGCATTTTAAATAATTAAAGCATTAAAACTGAAAAATTTATAAATGAGAGCTGCGAAGAGAATCCTGCTTGGCAGACAATAGAAAAGAAATTATTACCCTGCTAGGTTTGCTTTAATGTCATATCTGTCACTCTCCCCAAGGTAGGTTCATTACCATACCAAGTGCACCTCCTGCCACCACCTCCCCCATGCACACACTCTTTCTCTTCCACTCCCTGCCACTTAAGGACTCTGGATCTCTAGGGGACTTTGATCTCATTGTACACACTAACCCAAACAGAACCTCTGCTGTTCTCAATAATTTTTTCTTTTAGAAAAAAAAAAAAAGAAGAAGGAGAGAGAGGGAGAGAAGTGTGGTGGGGGGGGAGGGGAGTGAATTTGTGTGAAGAGTGACAGAACGCTTTGTCCAGCGCAGCTTTGGCTGGTTGTAACAAGCGTCAGGACATTAAATGCAACAAAAGCTGGATTGGCAGTATCATCAATCACAGCTCTGACAGTCGACTTCAGTTTGTTTGTTCCACTCTGCATAATAAGTGATTGGATCAGGTTTAATTAGATATTGGGTAATCAATCATTGCCAACAAGGCAACCCAGCTTGGGATCTAGATGCTGCAAAGGGAGGGGGGGAAAAGCAAATCTCATCCAGGGTGCATAAATACTCAAACGTATAAGCACATAGGGTGAAGCTTCAGAGGAAAGGTATAAAGATGTCTGCAAGATGGCACATAATAGAATAGTTCACATCTGTACTACTTGTTACCAGACATCTGCAGTTTGACATTTTACTTTCGCTGCATAATTACTTTTCAATATAATATAATATACTGACCTGAGGGAGCAAGACAAAGCAATTAAATTATGCATAAGATCCTTTCCTCCCCAATCCTTACCAAAAAGACAAAAAAAAAAAAAAAAAAAAAAAAAGAGGGAGAGAAAAAACAAGAATAAGAATTAGCATTCTTATGGCTGTTTGAAAAGAAGGACAAAAAATTCTTCCTCCTTCCTGCTATGATGACGAGTCCCACTGCCTTCATTGTCAAATCAGCTACTCTGAATTGAGATTACATTAAATTATTTTTTCTATCTTATTTTGCAATGTGTACCTATAGATTAAGGTCCACACGATGAAGTTAAAGGAGTGATAGATGGAGCAAATTAATCCCATTAAATTTAATTAATCCCATAAATCGAGAGAAAAGTTGAAAAGAAATTCTTCTAGAAGACCCAAAGGGAAGTGCACCTGCATTTTTTATAAACCCATAATGCTGATATAAGCTAACACAGGATAAGATGTATCACTAATTAACAAAGACTGCCTTATCAGAGGCCATTTCAATGTGCAAGGTAGGGCATGCACAAGGCAGGTGGGAGCGATGTGATGCCTGACTGGTGTGTTCTGCTGCCTAACAGTGCCCAGTTCACTACTGGACTCCTTACATTTTCTGTAAAATGTGTGTGGAGAACTCAGTAAGAAAGTGGGTTCACAGAAGCTGCCAAGCTGGGGGAAGAGTCACTCCCACCCAGAAGCAGCAGGAAATGCTGAGATCCAAACTGCATAAAACTTCAGTGGAACCAGGAGAAGCATGCTACTCACTGGTATCTACTGTTGTATTTAGGTGTCTTTTGGTAATTTGGTGAGTTTTCACCACAGAGTACAATGCTGCGAGCTAAGAGATTGGTCAGGGGTAAAAATCACTGCCCTTTGTCTACTACAAACTAGATGAAAGTTTCAGCTGACACTGGTTTAAGGGGTTGTTTTTTTCTCGTATCTGATCTGGTACTTGTGTTCTGACAGATGAACACCTCAAAGATATCTACGGCCCCAGTGAGGTGAGATGCAGTGTTAGGTAAATACTGTCAGAGGAAAATGCTCGTACTGAAAGGACCAGTCTGTTTACAGGGTATGACAGTAAATTCTGTCCTTTAGACCTTTAAACCACAGCTGGGGGAGATGCCTACTGGGGGCTCATGACTATGACCTTATGTAGCAAAAAAGCCAGTTTGCATTCTCCTTTCCCCAGCTGTCATTGCCAAAGTCTTTCACTTTGCAGTAGAAGAGGAGAATATGGTCAGACATGGTATGGTCTGTCTAAAATGTATTAATTTGCAGAAAACAATTCAAGTTTTACTGATTGGAAAAAACCTGCAACCAACAGTGGACACGTACAGGTAACCTATTTGACTAAAGCGTGTTGGATTTGTAGTCTGGAATTTGCAGGTGTTTTCTGGTTGGTGTGGAAAAAACATTTGAGCTTTTCCATCATGGTTCCAGGTTTAAAAAGGAAGGAAAAGGAAGAAGGAAAAGGAAATATATGACAAAGATTTTCCTCTGCTCAGCTGTGATGTGCTACGTTGAACAATGTTTCATGTTTGACACACACTTTAACCTGACACCAGTGTAGTGATAGCCTGAGTATTTTGTCCACTAGAGAAAGCTTTTATCTTGATTTGTTGTGTTATGTATTGCACATTTTATGATGTATCTGGATCAGCTGCCATGATTCCTAGACCTGGGAGTAGCCATCAAATTATCAGAGTCAGCCATCATGTCATTCTAAAGAGATAGTCTCCCCTGGCTCCTCTTCAGTCTCCTCAGCTGCAAGCCAGGGATGGGCTGAGCTTTTCTCAGCCATGCTGAATGTCAAATTTATTTTCTTGCTGTGACTAGTGAGATTGGACTCCTCTGTAAAATCTACAGAGTAACTATCTAATCAAGCCCCCCTCTTATTCTGCTTCTCTTGTTTCTCTTCAAACTCACCAGGTCTGAAGCCAGAAGCAGTGGTGTTTCTAGTCTGCTCTGTTTTTATTGCAGGGTGTTGTTATATCTGATACTGAATCCACAGGTTCCAGCGAAGCAGACAGCTTTGATTTTAAGATATGAAAAAATAAGAAGATAATAATTCTGATCATTGAGTGACTACTCACAGCAGTGTTTCATTTTTTTCAAACACAGCCTGTTTTAATTTTTCTGGCCTGTATTTGTATTTCCCTGCAAAAGAGGCAACAAAAAAAAATTGAAATATGCCCTTGCCCTTTGGCAGAAAAAGAGCCTGTATATTTTTTAGGACTGTAGTGTTTATTGGCAGGTGGAACACAACCCAAGAAGGTTATGGTCTGCCATACCTTGACCCCTGCTCTGGCACACCACCAGTTGCATCTCTCTCAAGTCCAGAGTGTGTCTGACCTCCAGCATGACCAAAGCCTCACAGCAAAACTGTCCAGCCACTCTGCCTACCCCACTGAGAATATGGTCTGCTCATTCATGGCATGTTAGCTAGCTGAGAATGTGTACAGTTCTATGTCTACGTGAAACTTAAAAATTACTTGTCTAAATACCTGATAATTTTCATGAAGTCACTTAATTATTACCAAAAATAAATAAAATATCTATGATTTGTTTTAGTGCTGACATTTATATTTCAGTCTGAATTCCAAATCTTGTTTAAATACAGGTGCTCATTAATTGCCCTCAGCTGCCTAGTTGTGTCAAAATATTAAAGTAGAACATTTTAGTAGCTTTGAAACAAATGGGTTTTGGGTTTTTTTCCATAAAATTTCTTGCAGGCGGGTTTACACAAACCAGGTTCTCATGTATGTGTAGGTTTTCATAACTGTTCATATGAAGAGCTACTTTTCCAAACCTGGAATTTATTTTCAGAGTGTTTTACCTGACTTGGAAAGGTACAGGAAGATGGAAAGGTAGATGGAGAGGAAGAGTGTTGACAGTCCCAGTGCAATCTGCTTGGCAGTTCTGGAAATCTTTGAGTATATTGTGACATGAAATCACTTACCAAAATGTGCGGGAGCTGAAGACCCTGGGAATTTGGGCTGCAGATCCTTCATCAGGCTGCCACTCAGGCTTCTGAGGAGTCAAATGGATGAGCAGGCATGAGACCTGACTGAATTGGGTTGTAAC
Source organism: Acanthiza pusilla (assembly GCA_036630365.1). Taxonomy (NCBI): domain Eukaryota; kingdom Metazoa; phylum Chordata; class Aves; order Passeriformes; family Acanthizidae; genus Acanthiza; species Acanthiza pusilla. Next base: position 33,635,418 of record JAXCHO010000034.1, read on the forward strand.
CTCATCTAATTCAAACCTTCTCTACGAAATGCTTGTGCTGTAATCAGTCTGAGATCAGTCAGCCAAAGGGAAACAGAGTCTTTTGAACAGCCTTTCAAAAGCTCATTTTATTATCACCAGCATAACTACCAGTGCAACAAGTACTGTGCCATTTGTGTCCCAGGGCTCCAACAAAGACCACTGACCCATTTTGCCAGGCTCAAGGCAGATCTGCTGGGGCACAGTCTGCCTCTTTCACAGCAACTTTGTTGGAGTTCATATACAGTACCACAGATAATTGGGTCTCTAATCCATCTGTTAACTGTTCAAGTTCACATGACTTCAGTTTATTCAGAAATTCTGTGACAAAACAGTCTGTTAGCTCATCTTAGATTCCCTTTATTCCCTGACACTGTATAGAGAAGGCTTCTTTTTTCTCTTCTTGCTGCTCCACTGCAAGTAATCATACAGTATGTGAAAGGAGATCTGCCCACAAACTCCTCTGATTCTTATTCCTTTTCCCTGAAAAGGACTTTTGCAGCTGTAAACTCGGAAATGGCACTTTCCTTGACATTTCTCTGGCAATATCTGCTTACAAAGCTTGGGAAAAAAATGTTCATGCAAGGTTTCCTTGTAGCTGGCATTTTTGTTTTAGTGAAAGAGAGGAGAGATGAAACAGAGTATGGACAAAACAGTGAGTGCTTGCTTGTTAGAACACAAAACTACAGTAGGGGAAAAATATTTGCATAATTCATTTGCTAATTGAGTCAAGTTAGATGCTATTTGATTTCTAACATCCTTCCTTTCAGAGTGAAAATCAGCTTTCTGTCTACAGTGTCCCATAAGAAAATTTTGCCATGGTCTTATTAATAAAATCATGATGATTTCACAGTATCTGAAAAACAAGTCAGAGGGAGCGTTCGTTTTTTGTCACATTTTTATATCTCTGGCCTGGCTTTCTTCAGCAAAGACCTTTTTTGAGCACTGTACTTCACTTTATTTTGCAGTGCAGTATTTGTGATCCCCAGCATACTAGATTTTTGTGATCCCCTTAACTACCTTTTTCCTATTTGCATTTATATATGTCTTGCCTATGTACAAATCCAGAAAAAAATAACCTGAGTATTGGCAGAGTGTACACTTCCAAGAGATCCCCACTTTAAATATCTTCCCTCTGGGCCATATGGTTTAAAGATATCTCTGACTGTCCTCGGAGCTCATTTTCTTTAATCCTGGATTAGCCTTGTTGCCCTTCTTTACCTTTTCAAGTACTGCAAAGTCTTTCCCCCACCCCACCACCTCCCCGCAATGCATAAGGAGAAAAGAGCATAATACTCAAAATGATTTAAATTTTGACCAAAGCAATTAATAATCTCAGAATATCCTCCCTGGATTTCTAAACTTGCATAACATTTCATTGGCCTATGCAGGAAAATTATTTTTCTACAACATCTTGATATTTTTAGAAAGAAGATTACAATTGTATCAGGGTCTTTAAGGTATCTCCATCACTCTCATCTGTATTGAATATTCATGAATAAAAAATGGACTTATGTCCATTGGTTACATAGACAAACAGTTGCATTTAATTTGTTGAAAGAGACATTTGCTAATTATAATCAGTGGTCACTGGTAACACATTGTAGAAGATGTAAATGTAATGCTCAAAAGCCACTCAGTTATTTCCAGAGAAGCAAGGTCTCTAACAGCAGAAGTGTCACTTGTTTGGGATCAAGGAAAAAAATACATAATTATGTACTAAAGGGGCTTCAAATGGAGAAGCTATGTTATATAATTCTTTGTCAATGTCATATATATTAAATGGAATTTCTGAGTTTTTATATTCCCTTTTCTAATCTAGAATAGTAACGAGAGGATTAAAGATTGCTTCCATAAATCCTACTTCTTACACTGACTTGAAAAATACCATTTAAAAAAGCATTCATCTTTTCCCTGCAAGTGCAGAATTGTTGAATGACACTCAAATATTAACACGCAACACTTTCAAATTATGTGGCTCCAGCTTAATAATGAAGACCTTCAGATCATGAAAAATCATTGGCAAAACAGAAATTGCACTTTTTCAAAACCATCAAAATAACTTTGTCTGCAGTGGTGGTGATGGCTTAAGCAATTATTTTTTAACGGAAGATTGTAAACACCTGCCAGAATCCTTCATATGGGTGGCTGGTGGTGAATACTCGCTCAGACACAGCTATTATGCTCTTAAAAAAAAAGAAAAAGAAAAAAAAAAAAAAAAAGAAGAAAAAAATCAACCAAGCAAACATCATCGACAAAAGAAACCCAACAAACCACCACCCCCCCTCCCCTGAGTTAAATAACAGTATTTAGACCAAATGGAACAGTCAGGGGAGGAAAAAACAAAACCAAAAAACACTCACATGTATCACACTTAACCTGTCTTCATGTCTGCTATTATCTGTGCATATGAAAACACATTCAGTATTTATAAACGTTTTAATGTCTTGGCATGTTTGCCCTGATTTTGGTAAATGTAACTTCATAAAGTGAATAGTTTCCTCGCTAACTCTCGCCTCTGTGCATTGGAACTTGCTGGACATGATTTTGTGCTGCTGGAGAGTCGGGCTCCACGGCGTAGGTAAGGGGGCTAGAGAGAGATGTGAAAAAGAAGCTGGGTGAGATTTTGCACTCTTGCCACCAAACCAGCAGCCGGCGTAGATGAGACAGCGTTACAAGTTTAGAACAGCTGCCAACTAATGTTTGATCAGGGATAAAATATGCCGAGGTGACAACATCTTTCTCCCCTGCATTTCAGGGACTATCATTAAAAATGCAGCAAGGCTCGTACAGGCCCAGAAGGTCCTATGTTCTCTCAAGATACAAGGGAGAGAGACAAGTTCACAAGATGTCAAGAACAATATCCATTTGTGTTTACTATGCAAACCCGCTGAGTAACCTTTCTATTCATGTTTGTACTAAGGACCATTGAGAATTTAGGGGGGAAAAAAGGGCTGCTTAGAATGAGAGGGGCGAGGCAGCTGTGGAGGAACAAATGTGTGTTTGGGAAGTGGAAAGATGCCACTGCACAGCTAAATGGCTTCTCTGGGGGGAAAAAAAATAAAGAAGAAACACAAGATTAAAAGATGTATACATTTACACAGAAACCCAGCTAGAAAAGCTGCAGCATGGTTACAAGTTAGTGTCCGCAGCCCCTTTCCTCCTCCCCTTTTAATAATATATTGATGTAAGCAGCTTGCGCATGCCAAACAAATTCTCTACATAAAAAGTCAACTGTCGGAAGGAGGCTCATCAATCTGGCAAAGTGCACTCAGGTAGAACGCCTCTTGGGGAGCCCTCCCCGGCAGCCTCGCCGCTCCAGGGAAAGGGATCGCTCCAGCGGATGGGCTCATAAATGTTCATTAAAGAGCCTTTCCACTGGTTTGCAGGAAAAGCAGTTGTTTTGCAGGGACATTGGCAATTTATTTCTCAGTGATATTATGGGAGGATGTTGCAGATAACTGAACTATAGGAAGTTTTGCTATTAAAATGGCAGAGACAGCTAGCAAAATTCTCTCAATCAATGCCTCCTTACTAGCGCAGCAAGGAGAGCAAATCCAGAGATGTTCCATTTGGGATTTTTTGCTGCAGTTCTCTAGCAGGCGTGTTATGCATTGCTTCTCATGTTTCTCACATTGTCTCATCATTTCCTCTTCTCTGAATAGGAGGGAGAAAAGGAAATGCATTTATTTTTCTGTTGCACCTGTGACTTCCCCATGGATGACAATGAGATAATACAACTTTAGGAGTGCTATGCAATGTTGTAAAGTAGCTACAAAAGGCACACCTAACACATTGAATTAGGAAACATATTTTGTTGTTTCAACTATGATCAAGAATCACTTGCCTTATTAGCGCAGTACTGGTCTCCTTTCTTCTGAGGCTGATGGCGAACATCCTTTCTATTTCTACAGACAACATAATATGAATTTACTCAGTATTTTCCCTAATTGTTTAATGTTATAGAAATTGGTTTTAACATCATAGAGGCTGTAGTGGTGATTATGGTGAGAAAACTTTGTTCATGTAGTGGGAGATCAACCTTTAAACTAAGAACTGAAATAGCGGGATGACTTTCCTTTTTATTAGACTGCTAAAAATAACTTACTTTAAACATTTCATAGATTAAAAATTGTGTGGTTGGCTCAGTAAACCACTTAGATAAAGACTGAATGTTTTCATAAGGGGTTTAGCATCCATATTTTAAGAAAATAAGCAAAAAAACTCTGCAACTGGTTTTCAAAATTAAATACTAACTATGAAAGTGTTTCAGTCTTAAGATGATTATTGCAAAAAACATGGTAAACCACTGTGAGTGCTAGTAAAATTATTGGTTCTCGAGGAAGTAAAATAAATCTTTATTTCAGTACAGCTGCACCATTTTCTGCTGGGGTGGATGATGGTCAAAGGATAAGAGTATTGAGCAGACAATCTCAGGAGATTAGATTTCCAAAACAAAATAAAACACCTACCATAAAGAAGGTCAGCTAGTTTTCTATTAGAAAGGAGGTCCTTTCGGCATCTCTCTTTACTAGTAGACATTCCATAAACAGGAGCCTCTAAGACTTAATCTCAGAGTTTGATTTCACGTATAGGTGGGTGCCTAATAAAAAGACAGTAGTAATGCTTTATTTCCGCATAAATTACTTGTGGGGATTTTTTTTTTTCAGTTTTGATATGGTTGTTCAAGAAGTGACTTGAAAACAAATATATGTCTGGTTTAAAATGAGTGATAATATCCATGCAATCTTTTTGGTTGGTTTAGTTGAATTCTCTTTTAGACCAGTAAAACTCCTACCTGTCAACCCACAAATAAAACATTTTACTTCCTTCATAATAAAGTATTTTTCATGACCAAGTGGCATTATTACACCAGAAAATAAAGAACATGTGAAAGATCTAAGGTTACTGTAGAGACATTGTGGATGCCCCGTCCTTGGAATTGTTCAGGGCCAGACTGGTTGAGGCTTTGTGCAACCTGGTGTAGTGGAAAATGCCCCTGTCCATGGCAGTGGGATTGTAACAAGATGATCTTTATGGTCCCTTCCAAGCCAAACCATTCTCTGATTCTACAAATATTCAGATGGAACAAACCAGTGTGCATTTGAGTTTCTTATAATGGTGTTCCATATTCCAAACCTCTGAAACTACTTTGTGAGAATGGTAGCCCTACAGTGTGGGAAGCCATCTGGCTTGACTAGCAATATAGAGGGAAAAGGGAATCTCATCTTCTAACCCTTTTATGAATACCTAAACCCCAATCATAGTTAGGTTGTTAAAGTTGCTGGATACCAAAACAAAAGAACACACTTCCCAGAGATCACATTCCTTTATTGTAAGCATGTGTCTAAAGAACTTTGGCACTATTATTATTAGAATCAGTGTAAAAAGTATCAATTGACATAAAATATATATACTATATATATCATATCATATCATATCATATCATATCATATCATATTATATTATATAGATATATAAATTATTTTATTGCAGCCTTATTCAAGCTTGAAAGACAGAGTATGCTGCTCTGAAAAGAAAGTCTGAACTTTTTATGCTATACCATCACTGGCACTTTTATTCCTCCAGGAGCCAGGAAAAGGTCAAGTAAACCTGCAAAATATTTTTCTTTTCTTGAGGAGGGTTCCTCAGAATTTTTTCCAGGGCCTCACCTTAACTTTCCTCAAAAACACATCATCTGACAGTACTACTGAATTTCAGAAAAAGGGCAGAGAGGAAAAAAAGAAAAAAATATGACATTTTGAAAATCAGAGTTATAAGCATTCTCAGCCTGGCATTTTCTTAGATTAGATATGGGAGGTATACCATGAACATTGCCTTTATACTGGTGAGACTGAGAATGTTAGAAACCACAAAAAATGTCTGAAAAATGTGAAATAGTAACAAATTAGGTAAAAATTACAGCCGTGTTTTGTGCATAAAAGTTGTCAATTCTTGTAAGATTTTTCACGAGTGTTTGCTAAAAGCCCCATCTCCCAGACCCTCTTGATAGTATCAGAATCTGATCATCCATTCATTAAAATGCAAACATTCAAAGATTTGTTGTCATGGAGAAAAAACCTCCAACACCTGAGAATGTCATATAAAGACATCACAGAGTTTAAAACACATATAGAAACACAAACTGAAGAATAGTGTCATATGTGTACTCATATTTATACCTCATATTAACAGCTCACTGAATTTAGGATGCCTTGAGTCTCATTAAAATCAATGGGATGACACAACATTGTCCATTGCCAGACAGCTCTGAATCCCTCATTGATATTGCTGCCCCTTGCTTCCTTTCCACATTGTTCATATTCAAAGCAGTAATTTTATTTTGCCTGCTTAGCACCAGCTTGACCTCCCCTTACACCACCTCTAATGGTTCAACACTGTTGACAAAGTTTCCCTTCAGCCATGTGACAGATGATTAGCATCTTAGCCATCAGCATCAATGTCAGGATGTCTTCACTTGAAGATGAACAGTTCTTTCCCACCTACCCTGAACTTCTCTGGCTGACAAATGTCAGCTGCAGTTGGCATTGTTGGTGTGTACACGGTTCTGGCACCCACACAGGCTGAGCCAAAGGTGTTCCAGAGTGCAGGTCTGGTTAGCAGGTCTGCAACACATCAACAGTCCTGCTGCTTTTAGCTTTTTCCAGCCCCCTTGCTTGGGGAAATCAGTCCAGCACTCATGACGGTTTGAGCCCAGCCATGTGCCACAGCTGACAACAGAAGGGAGTCCCACTGGGGCTGGCAGGAGCAGGGGTAAGAGAAAATTTCCCGATCTTTTGCAATACATCAGAAATATCTGGACTGCTCTGAGGTCTGGCAAAATTCACAAACTAGTTATCTAATATTTTGTTTCTAGCATTTGTCACTGTTTTATTTTATGCCCAGCTTTCAAGTGGACTGTGATTTTAATTAGCTAGTGCTAGAGCAGTATGTTACTGACACACTTGGAGAACTTGGAGTTTTAAAGGGGAGCCTTCTCATCATGCGGGGTTTTCAATGCTTGCTTGTCTCTACTAATTAGAAGTGCTTATAAATTAATTATAAGCCTGCTTTACAAACCAGTAGGAAAAAATTGTGTGCTATGCTGGATATGAGTAAGATATAAGAGCAAAGAATTCAAGAGAAAACACAGTATTTTTATCGACTGACCCATCTTTTAGCCTTTTTCTTGCAAAATTAAATTTTCTTTAAAAGAAGACCTCATGTTTTTTGTTGAAAAAAGATGTAAGCTACATTTTAAAGTGGAGTTATGATTATTTTAAATCAACGTTACAATGAAAGCCTAAAATTAAAAAAAATGGGGAAGATATACATCAAAATATGCAAATACAAACATCCTTTACTTCTGACACAAAGAAGAAGCAAATAAAATCACAGTCAACATATAGCCTCAGGAAGAAGTGTAACCCTCCCTGGAAACCATTGCTGTATAACTCTGCTGGGACAGAAGGAGTTATAAATTGTTGTATGGGATTTTACACTTTTCCATCTCTTCCTCAGTGTGTCTCTTTACCAATCTGTCATAGACCTGGAATTGTAACACCAACTTTTTACATCAGTTTATCAATTAATCTTCATTTATATACTTAACACACACTTGAAATTCTCCCTTCTATTAATATGTGCTTAGAAGTCCTACTTTGGTTGTAAATAAAACCATAGGAAAGGCATGACAAAAGAAAAAAACCCAGAATATTCAATGGAAAAAAAAATAATATCAGGAGGCCTATAACATGTGTAACCTTGCTGCTCCATTGAGATTTTCTCTCATAAAACCAGAAGAGTGAGACCAGAAAGTACAAATGAAAACTGGCTTGTTATAGTCAGGAAAAATTAATCCACAAACACCAGAAGTTTATGTCCAAAAAGGAGACAGAGGAGTCCTGTAACTTTATTCTTGAATAAAGGGAGAGGTCATGGACATTTCCCATGGGGTCTCTGACATTGCTAGGTGACGCAGCCTCTTTTTATCCTAATTTCCTGGCCACAGATTCCCTCTCTCTTTTCCCCATTGGCTGAGGTACTTGAGAGGGACGGACTTTCCGAATCATCTAATACAGACCTCCTTCTAACGTACATCCCTCCCCACTTTTTTATTTCTTTGTGTCTCTGTTCTTTTTCTCTAAGTCCAGGGATTTAACATGTCCTTGGGTGAATAACAGTCTGTATCAATTAATGGAATTCCTATGGAATTTATGGTTCCTCCCATTGCTTCTTTCAGCTATCAGTGTCTGGCCTTATCTCCCAGCAGGTCTCACAGTTTGTTGTAAAGACATCTCCCTCTTGTTCCTTTCATTACGGTAAGATGAATGGTCAATATTTTGCCATCTATTTCTGTTTGTTCATTTTGGTTTTTTTCCTGCTGTTCAAGAATTTTTAGAAAAAGGCAAAAATCTAAGGAAAAGGGAAAATCCATGGGTTTCTGCTTCATTATGGCAACTACCTTTTTGTTTATGAGTCTGATTGCTCAAAATGTTTTCAAAGCACCACCTCCATCTCTGAACCAGCCCAAAAAAATGTTAAGACTTTTCTACACACCTTTTCTTTCCCTGTAATGTTTTTGGTGACTTCTCCATCTGATTCTTATCTTGCCACCTGATCTAGAGACCTGCTGTGTCAAAGGACAGCTGCACTCTGATGCCTCCTGAATCTGTTCTGCCTGAACCTGAATGCACAATGACCCAGCCCAGTGCCGTGAGCCAGAGTACAGCAAATCAGGTGTATCGCTGACCTGCTCAGTGAAAGGCATCCTTCTGACTGCCCAGCTTCCCTGGATTCAGAGAATGTCAACAAAACTGCAGATTCCTGATCTCTACTCTCGTTTTTCTCTTTTGGGACTTTGTGTATTTTGTCACATTTAGAAATGAATGACAGAAATAACCTTTTCCTCCCACTAAGAAGGATAGCTTGACACAAAAAATTGACCTAGAGTCTTCTGTCTGAAGAACGGACTTTTTATGAAAAAAGGAAAGTTGGAAAAGGCTTTGTGCCTTTTATTGTGTGTGTTTTTGTGTGTATATGTTTTTTATTCTCTGCATTTCCAAACTTTGTCATGAATTTCAAAATATTTGACATGTAACTGATAAGTTTTCTAAACTTTAAACCTGAAATGTGTTTAAGTTTGCTGTACACAGATCACATCACACACCTCTGTCTGGTCCTATCACTCATTGAGATAAAACAAAGCCACAAATACTCTTAGCTCTTGCTCATTGAGAAAATGTGAGGCACAGTCACAATACAATGCACACTTCTGCTACAACCAGTCCTCCTCCACAGATACTGCTTCATATTCAATATTTTTAGATTGTTTGTAAGTCGTATATCTGCTTCCAGTTCCTCTTCAAAGACCTACTGATTAGTCTGTGGTTTTGTTTAAAGAGTTTCCTTTCTCAAATGCTGCAATAGTGTTATTTTCATTTATGTTCACACCCTGCAGTGGTGTTTTGTCCTAATTCCCTCATGGCTGTTTTAAGTTGTTTCTGCGTATTCCCTGCTTCCTCACTGTTTTCACTACTTTTCATTTTAGGAATGAACTTGAGTTGACTTAATCTGTCTCTTAGGGAAAGAAACTTCTTTGAATTTTCTTCTTGCATGAACACTGTTAATATTTTCAGAGGTGGTTGGAAAAGAAAGTGGTGACTTGTACTCCTGCTACTTTACAGGCATTTTCTGTATCAGCTTATACTAATTATTACTTTTCCATAGGTTTCTATATTATCTAGTCACTGATTGATATGTCTAATATGTCTAATTCACACAGTCTAATATGGACTATGTGAATTTAATATAGACTGCTTTTTAATTAAGACTCATTCGTCTACTATGTTAGTTGTTACTATGATGATGCTTTGAACACATTCTTTCAATACTGACTCTTTTCTTAAGGTGTGTCATAAAAAGGCATTATTTTGAGTGAAGAGAATTGACATTTGCCTTCTGTTTTCTATAGTATTTCAAGAAAATTTTTATATGGAATTTTTTCTTGCTCTTACTACCGTCTGAAGCAGAATATAGAGTTCATTTACTTTGTCCAACTGCTTAATTTTTAATTTCTTCTGTTTCTGAACAATTCATAATGCATACATACAGGGATACTATACTTTATTATATATGCTTAACAGAAAAATGCATTATCTGTTATCTATTAGGCTGACATAGTAATTATTGGCAAATATACTCTTTATTTCCCTATATACTCCCTATATACTTTCTTTCTTTGGGATCCTACTTTTAAGACGTGCTCTTCTCACATAATAACTTCAGCAGAATCATAACTACAATGGCCACAAGAAAAAATTTAAACCCCCAAGTATATTGTAGGTTCAGAATTTCACTTAGGGACTTGATAGGGATGGGAAGAAGTAATAATTTTGAGAGTTTAGCTTTTGCAATATTAAAAGCAGCAAGTATCTGTACCAGTTGTGCTTAATGTTCCTGCACATATCTACAAATGTATATTCACTCTCATTATGCTTCTATTTGGCCATCAGACACTTTTATCAATGAATTTTAAGTATAACATTCTTTCTGCACTTCTTTCTAATTATGAGGTTCAACTCAAAAGAATTATTCTTGTAATTCTACTCATGATTTATAATTTCAGAAAACCCTAGGTGCAAACCTACATTCCAAATATCCTCATTTAAAAATGGACTGCTGTAATTATATGATCATTTCATTTCAAATCTGCAGGGGACAGTAACTCAATAGAAAGCATGAAAAAATTAATGAGAGCCTTAATTATAATAATATCATTAAATCCTAATAAGAGAAAAAGTTTAACTTTATTTTAGCTTGGACACCTAATATAATTTTTGTTAAAGCATGGTAATTTCTCAATTTTTAGAGAAACTAATAATGTAATGGCAAAGGCGGAATAATTTTCCTTTTCCTTTCCTTTTTTTCCCCTTTCTTGTGTATGTAAGTAAAAATCAAAAAAATCCTCTTTTTTCATTGTAAATGTATGTGGATAAGATCTAATACCATTTAATTCATATCAGCCACACATTTTTCAATCCATATTTAGCATTTCACCAGAAAATTTTTCCAACCATTGTATAATTTTTCACATACTTGTTCTCTCACAATTCAGGGTCTAAATACCTTCATTCGTAGTGGCTGAAGACAGGATCTTTGAGAGGCATTACCTTCCACTTTAAGAAGCAAAACACAAATGATAACAGCTAAACTTCAGTTACCATGGCTACAGAATGGTGGCTGCATTCATGGTTTATTAATATTTAGCAGATATCAGAATTTCCCTATTTTTTTTCCAATTTACGATCCAGATACTTTACAGAAGTTATTTATAAAAGAGCACGACATTCCTGAACACACAGCCCTGCTGGTGACAAATGTTTAAACGTGGAGTGCATTAGTGTGGCATCAGACATTGTCAATAATGCATGCTCACCACCATTTAATTATTTTGAAAACATCTGTTGAAGTAAAATATGTTCCAGAGGGGAATAAGGAAGTCAAGTGCATTAGTGACTGTGTTAACCACATTTCACTCTGTAACATAGAAAACCCTAAAGGGAAGACCAGGATTCAAGGACATCAGGAGAATGTTAAAATTCATCTTCACTTTCAATCTTTGTAGCTAAAGAAGTGGCTTAGATAAACCTTTTGCTTAGGGTTGGTTTTCCAAGAATTTTTAAAATAGGGCTAAAATATTGTATCAGAACCTGTGCTGGAAACTCTCTCTTTTTTTTCCATAGCACACCTGAATGCATGCCATTTATCTTCTGAGAGATCCTAAATAATTAGTGACATATTGTGATACCGTTTCACAAGTGAAGATTACTTTACTCTTAACCATAAGTAAGGAAGAGCTGGTAAGCTTCCTCTTCTTAGCACTTTTTCCTTCCTCTCGTATAGTATTTTGTTTCATTTAAAAATAAACTGCTTATTTTCTTTTCAGCACTGTTTTTCCTAGCTTATTTCAGCTGCTAGAAACAATTAAAAAACCCTAACAAATCTTTCCACTGCTGGTGTCAGAGCCTGATGAAAATAAGTTTATGCACGACTGTTTAAAATCTATCCAACTACTAACATTTTATCATTTCAACATCTTTCATAGATTGCTTAAGGAGGAAATTCAGGATGCTTATTGAGATGCTCTCTGACATATTCTACTGGAAAAATTCTCTCGCTGTACTCTTTTTGAGAACAGCATTGACAATCATTATCAAGTTAACTTAGCAGGCGATAGCTATAGTGCAAGGAGCCGATAGACTTGTAGTCAGGGTGTGCAAATGCAGATATGCCACAGGCAGTATGAGGCAACAATCTTAAATTATGTGGTCATGAATTCAGAAACGGACAGCATGTTTCTCTAAATGCTGCACAGAGAGGAAAGGGACCAAGTAATTAATACAACAGCCCAGTTTGTCACACTCAGCAATTAAACTTCCCTGGAAGCCCTCAAACCTAGTCTGTGGAGATAGCCTGAAGCCTCTGAAGAACAATGCAGAAGGTTCAAGCAAGTTGCTCACTGGGGGGCTGACAGCAGCACCCAGCAGTGAACACTCAGTGCTTATCTGAAGGGATCTGCATGTGGCTGAAAAGGCTGCCAAAGCTGCACTAAAACAACAATAAAGGACAGCTTTGTGAAGAACAGGTTATACTTTGGTCCTGGAGATAAACTTCCAGTGTGGGAGGAAGTATGAAGCTGCGGAGAGAAGGACTCATGTTGAAGTGAGCAAAGAAGAAGGCAGCAGCACAATGCACCAGAAAGCGCAGCCTGATGTATTCCTGAGGTGGCAGAATGAGGCAGAGTCCTGTCTACACTAATGGACACAGTCCTTGGCTCCCCTGGCTCAGGGAGAAGGGACTGGCCTCATTCTTCCAGCAGTGTTTGAGCCTAGCAGAGATGTGATTAATTTTCAGAAGGGTAAGTATGTCTATCTGTTGACTGTAGGGGAAGCATGGTTGATGAGATTCCTAGCTGAGACCCTGTCATTAAACATTCAAAGTTTGGTGAGATGAATCCAGGCTGGGAGTATATGGGGTTAATGGTCCTATATCTTTATCTCAGCAGACAGCCAGCACTAGCATTAATAGCAGGGAACCCTCTGACAGCCATTAGAGGAATTTGGGGGAGCTCCACTGCTTTGTGGTCCCTTACATCAGCCCCTTTATTATGACAAATAGCTTGAGGCTGCCTACCAGTCAGTTATTTTTAAAGGTGCGTGAAAATGGATAGAAACACCTGTTTAAAGACACCATTTTGAACTGCGTGAAAAACACACCAACCTAATTTAAGTAGGGTATGCATAGCTTCATTTTCACCGATACATTTTTTTCGTGTCTTAATTTTTCACTTGAAAGGCTCATTTGTCCATATAAACTAAATCTCCAACTGAGAAATGAACATTGAACAAACCCCCAAATTTTTCTGTGTACGTAAGTCTGGACTGCACAGCTTATAATCAGCCTTCACTCTAAATTACAAGTGAAAAATATCACTTAGCTCATTTACCATATTTTTGAAAATATGAGAAAAAGCTTGTGGCCAGAACTTTTACATTGTCCCTAGTCCCCTCTGCAGATAGTTGAGGAGAGGATGGATTTTTCACCAGAACCTCCTGATCATCATGAATAAGTCAATAGTAGAGAGAATGTTTATACCAAGGAAAAAAAAACCTCCATAGAAAGATAGTGGCAGAGACTCGAGTATGACATGGGCGCAAGTTCAATTCAGTGAACAAAGTCCCAGTTTGTGCTGGAAGAATGTTTCTAGGGAAAAGCTTTTGGAATACACAATCTCAAAGCAGGTAAAGAAATTACTGTTTTATTCACATCATTGTGGAGATGATAAAATGGTGTTAGCAATATTGCAATTCTTGAGTTCCTGGACTTGGCACTTCTGTCTTTTTTTAAACCTCAGCACATTGTTTTCAGAAATGAAATCTATTATTTTTTATGTTGTACATACTACGAACGTTGCAGTCACACACACATATATATATATGTATGATGCAGCTGCTTATTTTCAGCTGTTTGTTGGGTCTTCTTTATGTTATTTCAGCTTTCAGCTTCTGAGGTTTTTTGACGCCCTTTGAAATATGACAGCTTAGAAAGAGTTACAATAGAAAACTGGCTGGATATAGTGTTTTCCTTCCGACTACTTCATATTGAAAATACACTGTTTGCTGTTTAGTTCAAACTTCAAGTTCTTTAAAATTGAACAGTCAGAGAATACACAGAAGTTTCTGCAAGTGAGTTCTTCCCATACACAGTCAGTAAAAGAAAAAAGAAGGTCTGAATATTTAACATAATTTAACAACTTTACAGGCTGAGCAATTATCCTAATAGCAGGGAACCAAGGCCTACTGGTAAGTTTTATCCTCCCTTTGTCAGACTTGTTTCTTTGATATTAGTATCTAGATGCACACCACAGGGTGAAACTAGGCTTTATTAAAGGCTGGTCAGCATTCCATTAATCTAATTTAAAAGCATTAAGGGGAGTAGAGGAGCATTAATTGATTTGTTGGGAGGGTTCTGACTCCAGCCAACCTGATCTTGCTGTTTACATTTTCTCTTCTATTAGATAATATTGGAAAAAATGTACTTGAGTGGTAGCACAATATATATTATATTTTGTCTTTATTTCAAAAAGTATTCTATAGCATATGTGGATATGTATAAAGAAAAGTAATTTAAAACATCATAACTTTCAGTAATCAGCAAAGACTCAGTTTTAACATAATGGTAATAACTCTAGGAAAACTAGTCTTTAGCACTAAGAAATTAAACAGTTTCAGTATTATGGAACAGGCTGCTTGCAGAAAGGAAAGTTACATTCTATGTAAAAGTACTGTGACCAGTACAAAATTGAAGCAAGTGAGAAAAATATTCTTGGAGTTGCCTGGATATCTCTGCATAAAGATTAAAATAATCACAAACTTCAAACTGTTGAAAACTTCTTCATTTACCAGTGAAGTTTTTGCAATTGTGGTTCTAAAGTATGTTTGGAGGACATGGTCTTTTGTTTCGTAATCTGTTTTTTCCCACGACTCCCATCTCCTCTCACCCTTTTCTTCTATATGCAATTAAAAAAGCTGAAAAAACAAAGAGAAATTTAGTAACAGTCTGGAGAGGACAGAAAGTACAGAATTAGTTCTCTGTGCACAAAAAGCATGGACACTTGTATTTTGTGGATTCATATAAAAGATTGATGAAGTTGGCATTTAAGAAGGTGCAGTCTCTGAAAATGTGATTGAAGTTTTCCCACACTGGGAGTTTTTACTGGATTCTCTTCTCTGTGGATTCTCTCCACGTGAGCCTTTTCTTCAGTGAGGACAATAATAAATGTCTAACAATGTCTATTTTGACAAGGCTTGTAGGAATTATTCTCTCTAACAAATCTACTCCTCTGTCATATTTGGGTGACTGTGGCCAATGAATGAAAACTTAGTGGAGGGAACAAAACCATGCATATTCATGTGTGATAGTAAGATTTTGTTGGGAGAGAGTGAAATACTCAAATATTTCCAAAATCTAAATTAAAAAAAAATAAATACACTTTAAAAATATGTGAAGAAAAATTTATCCTTGTAGTTTTTGATTCTGTTTTCAGTTTTCTTGAGCCAAGATCATAATAAATTATTTTCAAAGACTTCTATTCAAAAATTTTCAAACACATAAATTGCTTTACAAAGTGCAAGCAGTAAAAAAAGAAGCAAGATGATTTCACACCAATATGTAATCAGTTTTATATACCAGAGGAAATGATTAAGCTCTTGATTAAAATTATATCAATTGTCTGAAATTAATCAAATGAGTGAATTCCCATTTCTTACACAATGCAGTTTGTAAGG
The DNA here is from genome assembly GCA_036630365.1 of Acanthiza pusilla. Lineage (NCBI taxonomy): Eukaryota > Metazoa > Chordata > Aves > Passeriformes > Acanthizidae > Acanthiza > Acanthiza pusilla. The sequence continues at coordinate 33,651,284 of JAXCHO010000034.1, forward strand.
GTGGCAATTCAAGCCACCAGGGATATGCCTTAGATTTATCCTTGCATTATATATCAATTGAGAACATTTCAGACAGATTCCTAAAGGATTCTGACAGAAATCCTTAAGGAGGGAAATAATCCTGAAAGAACTAGAACCCTTCCAGGGAAGGCTCGAGGTCTATTAAGATGAGGGACAGTTGTCTGTGATAAAGCTAAGGGAACAATTGTGCTCCTGAGCCCTACATAAAGCCCCCTCATTTATACTTTGCATTGGGTCATCAGATCTCCTAAACTTCTATGTAGCTATGGCGGTAGTGGAGGAGCTCACTCAGTCCACAAGGACTGAGAAAGTGAAGACTTACCCATGCCAATTTAGGGGCATGACATACTGGCAAGACTTTTCCTGGTTATTGAGGCTGACTTGGAATTTTCTATTTCACATACCCCTAGCCAGAGCAATGCAGGACACAGAAAATGAGGCACTTGTGAAATATGGCCACAGTCACAGTAATTCACTCTGTCCTGGCTATAGCAAAAGCACCTATCTTTTATGAAGCTTTCCAGCAGTCTGAGAGCCTGAGAACTCAAACCTCACACATGGACTGTAGGCAAGGTCTTTCTCAGGGAGTCCTGAGGAGCTGCTGCTGCTCTTCAGGTGACTCAAGGAAGAATGGTGAGAAGATTAGCAAATATCTTTCTGGAAATCACAAGCATTATAAGGGAAAGGTCAGGTCCCACTGTTTGTCTGTCCCAGCAGCATCTAAGCTGCTGCTTTTTTGCCCTGTGCACTGTGCCATATTCACTGGCACAATGGTCCATCCTTTCTGAGAGCAAAGCAACAGTGTCTACTGAAAGCACTGTGAGTCTCTGGGCTCAGTGCATCCCCTTGTCTCACAGCTGCTCTGGGCCTCAGCTCCTTGAAGTCACCTCACACTGCATGTTGAAGAGAATGCCCAGCTAGAAATATGCCCCTTCATGAGAGACATTCACCTATCCCTCTTATCGTGGGTAGGAAGAAGCTGCTTTATTTCTTTTTTAGCCCTTACTTGCAGAGTCACTTGGTCTGGAATTCTGATTGCTTCGATTAGTCTCAATAATAGCTATAATTAAATATTGAAAATTTATGCTGGAAAGAAGACATTTTGGGAATAAATGTGATGATCTACTCTGGTAGATATCTCTCGAGAAAGTGAAATTATTCACCTGCAATTCATACTCTACAGAGATCAAATTTAATTTAATTAACAGTTTCTCAATTCTTCTCATGTAAAATAGCTCTCGAAATATCTGCCTTTTTTATCATCTGGTTTCTGAGTGATTTGGGAAAAAACCCCAACTTAATGAATGCTAAAACATAGGATCTGCAAACACCTGTTTCAAGTATTTCAGCTTTTCAACTTTCACCAGGTCAGTTTTTATTTAAATTCTGTATTTTTTTTATGTCTGCTGTAATATACAGCAACATTTGCTTTTCATGTTTATATAATGAGAATGTCACTGCCAAATAAACTGGTTAAAAAGAAATCATACTTTTTGATTTTGCAACCTTGAAATTGTTTTCATTTCTATTTTCTTAAATTGTTTGCATATTTAAAAGAGGGCAAAACTTAGAGCTGACAAGCTGCTTTCTTGCAGGAAGAGAGAGAGGACAGAGATTGTCATGCTAAAGTCATTTCAAAGAATCTGAAGGTTCAGGCTCAGACACTTAACTTGGAATGGGTGTACCCCAGTTAAGTACTACAATTGAAGTTCTTACAGCTTTTGTACAGGCCTGTTATGACATTATTCTAAACGAAATCTGGGAAAGCCAGAAGAGATCACTTAAAAAAGCAAAATCCCTCTCCCTGCCAAAAAGCGGTGTATTTTGAAGATCCCTCCACACTTTTTTTCCCTCTAGAAGCCATACTTCTTCAATAATTCAGGAGAAGCAAGAACCAGCAGATCTTACAGCATATTTGATGTGCCAGCAAACAGACTGGAGATTGTTTCATTTCAATTAGCCCCTTTGTTGCAAACAAAAGACTGACAAACACACTGAGAGAGGGACAGGCATATGGCACTTTTACTTTCCACTTTGCTTTTTATTTGATGATAGTCCTCTTATCACAGCCTCTCACCGGCTCCCCTGCCTCGTGCCCGCTTCCTCCTTTGCCATACTTTATCTACTATTGTTCCCCTTGTATCGTCTTACTTGGGATCAAGTGATTCTCTCCAGCACAAAAACAAGAAGACGTATTCTTTTTCAGCCTCTTCTGATCTCCCAGGCTAATTGGCTCAGGTGTAAACCAAGCCAGCAGGGCTGTGACTTTGATGTGACACTTTAGAGCAGCGCACCTGGTAACATCCCTGTTTGTGTGTCAAATACCAGCCGGCCCTGCCTGCTGCTCAAACCCAGCTAATAAAAACGCTAGTAATCACGTTGTATTACAAGGCTCAAATTCATGCTGTTACTTTATTGCAAGGTTGTCATTAATTTTGCAGGGTGAACCTGGAATCCGATCCGACCTGTTTTTAATAAGTGTGGGTCTGTGTGGAACTGTGTAAGTGAGTGACAGAAAGGTGTCTGCCAGCTGTTTCTTCTTTACATATGGTGTTACCCTTTGCTTTGATCAATAGTGCTGTTTCACTTGAAAAAGAAATTCATTTTGTAAGGATGCAGAAGAGGGGCCTTCCTGCCTCCCTTGTCCCCGTGGTTTACTTGTAGAGTATACACAATTAGGGAAAGGTCAGTCAACAAAATAATATCTCACTGTTTTGCTGGAGATTGTTTCCCTCTTTTGCTCTGTGGAGCTGGGCCCATCGTTTAACAATTGTTTTATTATTGTTGCTTGCAATGGTATTTGGTAGAATTACAAACCTGGGTAAAGCCCAGGAAAAAAGCAATAATTTAAAAAAAATGTGCAAAAGAAGGTCACATCTGAAATTAATATATCAAAATTTTTGTGAATCACAAAGACTCTTTTTAACTCCAATCCAGTACCAATGTAATTATTCTTGCATATAATATTTATAAAATTATGCATATATATATGCATATGCATCTTTGTATTTAAAATATTAAGTATTTGCTTTTCTATTGTGGGGAAAATATTAAATCTTCCGAAGCACTGCGTCATATATTTATTTATTTATTTATTTATTTATTTATTTATTTATTTACTTATTTATAACCATAAATTCCTGCAATATTTAACAAAGGTGTTATTAACAACGAATTTATGGTCTGATCAGCCAGGAACCACTAGAATTTGTATTGGTAAGTTAAGAATGCAGGATAACTATAAGAACTTATTTTTTAGATATAGAATTTTCATCAAATGACTTTCGATCATTGCTGTTACTCCTTTTGGTCATAGTGGAGAAATATTTTTGAATGCTGAGAGATAGAGACACAAAGTACAGAAGCTAAAATGTATGAGAACTTGGAAAAAAGTAAGCTCCTAAGTAATTAACTAAACAGATTTTTGAAATTGAATTAAAATTATAAATAATTTCTGGAAATACTGGGGAAAAATCTAAAATCCCTAAATTGAAAATTAAAAGGAAAAAGCTGTTGAAGGTGGAGAAAATTTGCATTAAATGCTCCATTTATTTTCTTTTTTTCCCATCCATGGAACAGAGTTTTTGAACTTTCAGTTTTACATCATGGCCAGGAGTCCTTAGACGAATGCTGGAAATTAGCGGCTCAATCTGAGCTCCTCAGCATCACAAAGTGAGCTATTAAGTGCTCTATCTGCACTGTAGGCATTGTTGTCTGTTGTCTGTAATGGCTAATACAAACCTCTCAGATCTTGCCAAAACAGAGGAGCTTTGTACTGCCATAAATAAATCCCTGTAACTTAAATTTCACTATGCTTATAGACAAGAATTGTAAATTCACAATGCCCAAGACATATGTTTTTTAAATATGAAAATAATAATGGATCACATAAAGAATTTTTCTGCCAAAATTTCTCCAAGTTTTGGAAACAGTAATTTGCTGTTAGGTTCAGTTGTATCTAATGTTTTCTTGAATTGTCTATGCAAAAGGGCTGAAAAGCACACTAAGGGTACATAAGGCAAAGTTAACTGAAAAAACCTCTCAGATATTACCTGTAAAGCCAGAGAGAAGATGAAGTAAAATAATTTTACACAACCTTTACATCTTCAATAGACTCACGATGTAAGAAGTGCAAAAGTAAAGCAATCCATCTGTTTAAAAACAATCCAAAGTGTGTATAAATATGTAAGTAGTAAGAAAAAGAAACCTGAAACACATGCAACAAGAAGACAAAAATTGTTTAGCACTGTTTTGAAATGTGTGCTTAGAGACCTTTGTTACCTGTCCATTTCAAGTGACTTGATCTGTAACATTACATCCTTTTCTGATTACTTCATTATTAGAAACAGAGTGAGAAGTTGGAGGTAGCTCAAAGGAATGTGAAGAAAAATATTAATTGATAGACAGAAGTGTTTGATTTATATGTTCGAAGCTTCATGCCATTAGGGCAATAGAAGAATTTAGGGTTTTGCATTTGTTTCCTGCATTGACTTCAGTGAGAACATCAATAGACTTTCACAGAAACAACCATGAACTGGTGTCAGGCAAAGATCAGAAGATCAAAGTCACAATTGAGGGATATTTTGAGGAACTGAGAACAAAACATTAACTATTACCCTAGAAAGTGAGCTAGAAATTGCATATAAGGAAAATATTTCCTTTTTGCTTGGCTTTCACACTGGTGAAATCTTCATCATCTTCACTTTTAAACCTGCAGAGAGCTGCCCAGTGATGAAGAAAGATAAAGGAGGGACACAATTTCTCTCCCACCTTCCCGACTCTTGAGAGGTCTGTGACCACTGATATCAGTGAGTTCACTGATGCTATGTTTCTTATCCTTGTTGAGGAAGTTTCCAAGAACAGTGTGACAAACTTTTAACTTTATTTGTGAATATACATGTGTTTATTGAAGTTAAAAAAAGTTTGGGGAGTGAATGTATTTTAGTAACAGCTATTCTGCTTCCTCCAACAAATGTCCAGCCCTACCCCTTTTTTAAAAGCATGCTTTACTATATTATTTGCATTAATCTGTCCTTTATTTGGTTGTTTGTTTTAATGAAAAACTTGCCTCACTGCTTTCTCTGGAGTAACCATCAGAAACAAAAGGAGCCAGCCCTGTCTAGTTTTTCTGGTTAACTGAAATCTGCAAGACGAAACTCCATTCCCTAGTACAGAAACTCCTTATATAACTCAGAAATGCAAGTTTGTGTAGGATTTTCTGTTCTCTTTTGTTTTTCTTGCTTGTTTTGTTTTCCTTTCTTTCCTAAAGGTAATAAACTTTAGTTTGGTCTACCTCCCACCATTGACCTGGTAACACCTCATCATATTTTCTTCTCTGTTTGTTTTTCATCAGTTCCTCTTATCTGTTTTCATCACTTTCTCTTATCTATTTTACAAAATATATGCACAACCCTTCTACCCTTAAGGCTAACACAGCAGTGGTCTATCTAGTCTCCACAAAGATTGTTTGGTTATGATTTCTTGGCTCTCAATGGCAGCCAGAGCACTACGCAGTTAGATCAACGACATCGATGGATGTTGAAGAAACCACGGAAATTTTTTACTGCTGTTCTGTGATGAACAGTCTTCCTGCAGATTTTATTTCCAACTTCTGGCGCCCTCCTTTAGATGACTGGGTCAAGTGCAATGCTGGGAGGAAGGGCAGGATGGGGGGAGACACTGCCACTTTCCTTTGAGAGCAAATGAATATGTTGGGGCACAAAGGTTGGGAGACCTCAAGATGTGGCGGGAAAAGCCCGTAAGTCTGGGACCAGGTAGCTCCTGCAGAGAGATTGGGACACCACAGGAAAGAGCAAGGATCAAACAAGAAGGCTTCTAAAGGGATGAAATAAAAGAGCACGGGCCAAAGGGAATGAAGGCGGAGCTTGCTGGAGCTCACCTCTGAATTGCTTGCCTAGGAGAAAGGCACAAAGAACAGGCAGACAGCTGGTTCTAGAAACCATTTTCATGTCCATTCTGTCTTCCCTGCTTGCTTTGAGTTCACTCAAAGAATGCTTCTTGCAATTATTATGAAGATTATTATTAAAAGTGTCTCTAATAGAAGCATCAGAAGCCTTTTGGCCTCTTTTTCGAGCTTCTTTTCAGAGGTCATTTAGGTAGCTCTGCCTCAAGATTTCAGTCCATATAAAGTCCTGCCACAGGAACACATCAGACTGGGTCAGATGGCAGACAAAAATGAATATGCTACCTTGGCTTATTATTCAGATTTGTTTCTTTTAAAAACATTTTTACATTTTTATCTGTTTTGTATTGTGCATCTCTTGAATATTCAGATGAATTGTGGTTAGTTTTCTGATCTCCATCCCAAAATTTATGAAGGATCTTAAGAAACAAAAAAAGTAAAATTAAGGAGATGATCTTGCATGGAGACAAACAGAGTAGCTACTGTTAGTTTTCCTGCTAAATAGCTTCTGACTTGAGTGTGACCACAGTGTGTTCTACGTTCAGCAGTATGTCTTTTAAGAAAAACCATATTGTTTTAGTCAATTTATTACCTACTCCTTTCCCATTTATATGGCCTGATGACCAATATGACTGAGCTTGGAGTTTTTTTAGAACAGTTAAAAACAGTGAGTTTTTTGTAACAGAAAAGATCTTTCTCTTACTTATGGAACCATCTTCCAGGGTCTTTGAATCCTCTAATGATTGTAACAAATCTACACAATGTTTAACCAATCCATCATGTATTATTTTCTTATTCTTCTAATTTTCAGGGCATAATTCTGTCTCTGAAACTATGAATCTCATTATATTTTTATAACTTATTTATAATTAGTGCATTGAATATAGATCAAGATGTTTCCTTACAGAACAAAATGTGATTAGAATCTAGAGGTTTTTTGGGTGTTTTTTGATATTGTTGTCATTCTTGTATAGCCTGCCATGCATACTAACTCTCAAGCTTTTTTATGCCCAACAAATCTGTAAATTTACATCACCTCCAGAACTTGAAACAGTCTTTAGTTTTATATTCCTTGCATTTATTGTTTTCCATAATATGTGGAAATTCACACTATGCCTTTGAAAAAGGGATTTTTTAACAGCTGCTTAACCAAATAATGAGCTGGGTAAAGCTGTGACATAGTACTGATTTTGTCAGAGAACCTAGGAAATTTCCCAAACCCGCAATTTTCTTTTCTTCTAGTATTTTCTGTCTTTTGCAGCTTGTGATTTCTTATGTTACATTCTGCTGCTGTGCTTCAGTGACTCATCTTGTTCTTTGGATTAGTTTTCTGTGTGTCTTATTTTTCTGAGGATATTTGTTCTGTTTTGTTTCTTCTTTACATTTAAGAAGTCAGTTTGTATTTCCTGTTTCAAGAAAGTCCTTAATATCATCCATTTCCTTCTCTACCCTAAAGCTACAACAGATCATGAAACATTTGTTCCCTTCTGTTCTCCAAAGTAGTTTCTTATTTTTGGTTCTATTTGTAGAAATGATTCAAAGGTTTATAGTCACATTAACACTTTCAGATCTGAAAGTATTTTTCTTTTTCATGATCATACCTTCCATTTTCTAAGAATTCTCCAGTTGTATCCTTCCATCTTCACATCTTTAATTTAAATGAGAAACCTGCTGCTACTTGCTTGGTTTTGGTTAGATTTTTTTATTGTGCTAAATTCCCCAAAGTAGACTTAATTTTATGAAATTGCATGTCTTTAGAGATTAATTCAGCTGAGTTTCCCTTCTTTTCTGTAGTCTATGCTGTTTCCCACTCTGCTAGCTGGCTGTAGATGGCTCTGTATCCATTACAATATTCAAGTATAGTCACTGCTTTCAAAATTATTCAGGTTAGATTTTTTCTTTTTAGTGAAGCTAAAATTTTTCAGTAAAAGATACTTTTGTTAAAAAACAATGCTATTTCTTGTAAGTCAGCCAAAGGCATCTCATGCTGTCCTTTCCTGGGCACTAAGTGTCATTTGTCAATGTTTCACCCTTACTGGAGTTTTCATTCTGTGTCTGTTTTCATTCTCAACACATTTCTTTTTTTCCTTCTGCTTTTTCTGAAGATTAAATACTACTATTCCTGTCTTGTAGATTACTGCATTGAAATTCACAATGCCCTCTTTTATTTTTTCTCCCAGTTCAGGTGTAGTACACCTGAAGAAAGAGTATAAAGTTCTTTAACCTCTAATTCTGCTACATCTTTACTTTCACATGTGATAAGGTTGATCATATAGCTATAGCACAACACTATCTTCAGAGTATAGCAAAACATCATAAATTTTTGGTATTTTCTGATGCCATTCACATGCATGTGTTTTGTTGAGCAACTTTGAGGCTGCTGAACTTTGAGCTACGATCTCCTTGATCCACGCAAACTAAAATGAATCTTTTCTTGACCTGATACAATTAATTAGGAATGCATTAACATTAGAGTAGTTTTCTGTAATGTATATTATATTTTATTCATTAAGGTTGATTTTAATTTTCCAGTTAATTTTTCCTGATCACTTTACCTGATTAGCTTGTTCCAAATATTTGAGTTCAGAGATCATTGTGAGGATAAACCTGAAATAACTTTGTGGTATCATGCTTCTCTCCTTTTCCAGATCATTAGAATACAAATGAACAGCGCTGATCTTTGGGTAGAATACTGAGGCATCATGACTTCACTCTTTTCCCACTCTGAAACTTGCTATTTATTCCCCTTCTTCCTAACAGTGGTGCCACTTGTGCAATGTTGTTTTTAGCAAGAAGACTTTTCCCAAAGACTTTGTGAAGGTTCTTACATATTGCTATAGGCAGTTCTTTTTCCACTACTTTGCCAGTACTTTCAAGCAATCTTAATGCATTTTTGTACCCTTACTTGTACCTCTCCTCATACGCATGTGTTCTATATTAAGTCCTGCCTTACTTCGCTCAGCTACCTCCTAACCCTGCTTTCATGCAATTACCTTCACAAATAGACCGTTTCAACTCTCTTTATGCAGGACTCCTCTTTTGTTTTCAACTGGCCTTCTCTGACCTGATTTCAGTGAGGTCAAGAACTGTTCTGAAATCCCATTAATCCTGGCCAAGATTACACCACATCTGGCTATCAGTATAGGGCTGTCTTCAAATACTGCATGATCGGCTGTTTCTGTAAAGCACCACAGAAAATCTTGTATATTAAGAAGTTTGGAAATCTAAAGAACGCATGGGCTAAGACACAAACATTTGAAAAGGTTCATGAATGTCAAACTTCTTTTCCCTCTTATTTATATTTCTCTCCACATAAACACTTTGAAATAGAGTGATTTTTGAAATCACACCTTGAAGTGAAATATTGTAGTAATCAAGATTTTTGACAGCTTACAAAACCCATTATGAATTCCGCAGAACTAAAATGTTTAAGGATAAACTTAAAGAGAATTAACAAAAAATCTTCAGGAATGCAAATATGTAGTTTGAGCACTCAGACTACTGTAACTCTGTCTTTAAATGAGGTCATTAAGCAGTTATTTTAAAGACATGGGAGATTATTTTCCTTGGTTTTCTTATTTTCTTTCATAGACCCTGAAATGGAGGTAAAGAAGGAGAGTCACTCAGAAAAATTCTTATTATTTCCAGTGGAAGTTAAACCACTTTGCCTTCCAATATCAGAAACAGAAAGTTTATCCTGAATATATTTCTAAGAACTGAGAGAAAAAGGCATTATGTTTCAGAGTCTTTCACTAATAGGAAAAATGCATTAAATCTGTTGACGGCATCAAGGCAATATTTACCGCAACTAATTTTTTTTGAGACCTTAGCATTACATCAACTCATTTGGATCAGCTCAGTTGTTCGTTAGCATCACTAGCTCCCATCCAATATTATCTGGGAGAAGCACTGAAGAAGAGAGTAAAAGAGGACAAAGTGTGCAGTAACTTTTTCATTTCTATTTCCAACTTTCAGAGGAAAACTGAGTTACTGCACTTAATAGTGCTTGAGGAACCTCCTTTCCCATGAAGTTGTCTAACTGCATTTTAACTCACACAGACTTTTGAAATGTAAAACAACCTGTAGCAGTAAGCTTCAGGTTTGTAGGGGAGAGGTGATTTCTTTAAAAAAAAAAAAAAAAAATATATCCTTGGAAGATAAACTTGGAAGAAATGGAATAGATACTGTTCCTGATGGAGAGACTTTTACTCTCACAGAGAAAGGCAAAGATAAAATTATCTTCAAAAGTTAAAAAGACAATTCTTGTTTTAGAAACCTGAGAGGAGAATGTTGACACCAGGTAGATCAGGAAACTGAGGGGAGCTGAACGAAAAACTATATCTTGATTCCTTTGTTTTTTCTTCCCCTTTGTTTCTCCATCGGAAAAACTGTGATAAAAACTAATTCTTTTAATACTTCTACCATTTGTTGCACTGCGGTTGGGACAAGTTCTTTTCCCCAGATTCACATTACTCTGTCTGGGGAGTAAACAATCAACTCTGTTCTGCCTTGGCTTGTTTATCCTTATGAAGGTGTCATGCTCACAGAACATTTCCCTGGCCAGCATGCTTATAATTTCTTTCTCGTCTGACCTGATTCTCATTTTAGTCTTGGGGTCAGTGGGTGTGATATGTCTGGAGAACATTTTGCGTGTTCCTTTCCTAAAACTCTTCTCATATTCAGCAGAAGTTATAGTTTGCAAAAACACTTACCTATCTTTGTTGCTGAAACAGGTACATTTCACAAAGGCTTGTTTCTTAATCCATTGGGGGCATCAATTTGGTTTTTTTTCTATCTGATCTCTGACCTTTGACTTGCCTGTCATGCATAATCCATTCTGATGGAGAATCTCCCAATGAGTTACCTTTCTACTCAGTGAAGTGCAAAAGAATTTTTACTCTGCAATGGGAACGAATGGCAGGTCTGGATTAAAAAATAAGCATGGTCCATATATTGTTTTAAGAAATAGGTCCTTAGATAATATGATGGCAACAAGAATCTGTTAACTTAATCAGGTTTTCTGCTTTTTTTAGGAGAAAACAACAATGAAGTGTCTTTCCTCACTCTCCAGAGAGGAAGGAGGTGGTGAAAGGTCAAACAGGGCACATTTACCATAGAAAGTGCCCATGGCTGGCACATGCTGGCAAGTAGTACTTGCAGGTGGAACCAGTGATGTGAGAGAAGAAAGGGGCCTTGCCTCTGAGTGACAACAGAGGGATGGAGTTAACAACTAGTACAGATAACTAACTAACTGGTACAACTAGGACAGATAACTAACTGGTGAGCACTGACCATTATGCTTCACAGAATGGGAAAGTTGGTCAGATGGACCAAGAAACATGAACCCAAAATGTGGCCCATAAACCAAACCATCAGGCTAGGGACTTCCTCTTCTCTTCAACTGGACCTGGGAAAACTCCAGGCTCATGTGTCACAGTCTCAACTCCTTCTGATCTTCCAGCAAGGACTCCAGATCATATTTGTTCTGTTCCAGAGTTCATGGAAAAAGTAGATTTGCTAACCTGCTGCCAATAACTACAGTCAGCTTACCCTTGGCTCCCCAGATGGTAACAAAACATGAAGTGATGAGGAGTCAAAACCAAGACTGGCAGAGACAGAGGGAATCCTGCATTATTCCCAGTCATCTTTTGGTCCAGGTATTAGGTCTCTTTCATGACACACTGAAGAGTCTCTGATACCGTATAGGAGGTAGGAAAACATAATTTGATGGTTTGCTATTACAAAGAAATATGTGAAATTATAATTCACAAGAGTACTCTGGAGAATGTTGACTTGAATCTGTCTTTGTCTCAGCATCTCAGCTGTAGACACAATAACCTATATCTGGCATGAAAAACTCGGCATAAACTACCTCTGACTCAAGCAAAAAAAAATAATGAGTTGTACCATTGTTTGATTTGAGGTTCCCTGAGATAGGTTAGAGATAAGGAGGGTTGAGCCAAATACTTTTTGAAAGACTAAAAGTGTATTGCTAGTAGGAGAAATAATTGCCTGGTCAAGTGAATGTATTACCATACTTGAATAAGGAACTGGCAAAAAAGACAGTTGATGACAAAAACAAGGAACTTGTGAACTCTACACATGTTTGAAATGTTGACCATGATGAAGCTGAACTCACCAGAACTTCTGAAGCAGAACCACCTCCCAGCTCCAAAGACTGAACACCAAGATGCCAATGTGTCTCCAATAAGTTTTTAGAAGACAGACTGTCTTACTTGCCACCTGACTGGTTAACTGCTATCTAGATTTACCACTCTGTCAACAGATTAGTTGTCTCTGAGTGGTAGCAGAAGTCAAGTAAACTGAGATAGATAAGGCTTCTACAGCCTTCCAGTCCAAATGAGGAAGTGCCTGTTGTCTTTGCCAGGCAATGGCATCATGTTATTTCCAAACCTCTCCCCTTTGCTCTCAGCAGATGTTGACTAAAAGAGCAACAAACCCCATATATTTCTCCATCTATCAAGAGGGACATCACAGCAACTTGAGCCACATCAGGTAGCATGCTGGCCATTAGAAAGCTGACCAATGTCAGTCATAAAAATGTCTGAGCCTAAAGGCAATAATAAATTATGATTTCCAGTTCAAGACTCTGGTTGATAGGCTGAAATACTTTGTCTTGCTGTGGTGTGGGGAATTTCTGGTATGGCAGTATTTTTGTCCCATAAAGCTCTACATAGAATCTTTCTTTTGGGCAGAAAACATATTTAAAATTTGAAAAGAGAATGCTTGGAAAGAAAGCATGAATCAGCCTGAGAAGAAAAACCAGTTTGGCTTTTCCACCAGCCATTGTCTTCCTTGTTAATTTGTCACGCCTTTGCTGTGTCGGTGGGTGATACTCACTGCCATCCTGACTGTAGGAATAAGCACTGTAACACCTAAGCTATGGAGCTTCATGCTGTGAACCCTGAGCCACTGCCAAGGGACAGCACCAGAACTGTGTGACAATCTCATCAGGGCAGGGAAGTGGATCCAGTCTAGCAGCCCATTAGTGTGCCTGTTCTCTTTCCGGTACCTGAGCCTACAAAGCTGGCGGTGCTGCTTTCTTTCCTTTATCTTTTAACAAAAAACTTTGGTTATAGTCTTATGTTTCGCAATTGGCTCATGCTTACTCTGACAGCTCTTCTAGTCTTGGATTTACAAAAATAATTTTGTAATTTCATTTTTGCTTTTAAATACTTGCCTTTAAGTACTCCCCATCCTGTATTTGTTGTTAAAAGCAACGTACTGGTGTTTTTTTGCAGGTCTTCTACTCTTGGTGCATATTTATACGTATGTCTCATGAAAACTTCTGCAGGTTTCAGAAATCCCTTGTTCACTAAATAACCTGGTAATCTGGTGGGTTGATTTTTCCTGCCGTTACTATAAGGGGCTGCTGTAGTCAACTGGGATTGTAGTAATGGAATCTGCATCATAGAAATGATTTGGACAGGTGCAACATGTCAATTAAAACATAAACAAACAGAAAATACTTAGATTCACTCCAGCAGTTTATTTTTTTTCCCTCAATCCTAAAGTCAATTTGCAATTAATTTAATACTAAAGCAGAAATGACAGATGATCTAATTGTTAATGTGGTACAAGTTTAGAAAGACATTAGACTACCATTCTGGAGAACTGTTGCACATAATTGCTCAGGTGTTCAGAACACATTTCAGTCCCCCTGCTGTGCAAGGACTTCTGTTCCTGGATTTTCTTTCAATGGTTCACCCAGAAGTGGGATTAAAAAGAGAAACCTAATGATAATGAATTGAATTGTTCACATCTAAAGGGGGCTGATTGGCAGGATGCCGGAAACAAAGAGATCCCTGATGATGGTTTAAAAAAAAAAAAGTAATTGGATTACACAAAGAAAATAAGATAAACATTCATTAAAATTACAGTAACAGACTGTGATTAATGAGCATATACAAGTGCAAGCAGCACATATTCTTTAGGCCCTGCAAGGCCTACATCCAGTGGTATAATTAATAATTTTTAATTGTTTAGTAAGTAATTGTTATGTTCTTCCCAGTTCAAAAGATGTGAACTTGTTTTCCCTAACCTGATTTTATCTGTGACTACTATGGAGTCATCAAAGGTATTGTAATTGGTAATAAAGTTCAACCTGCCCTCTCTTTGACTATGAAATTTGAGTTTATGTGGTTCTGCTTGGGAAAATCATCACAGAACTTGAAAGAACGCATCATAGAAGAAAGTTCTGTGTATCCATTCTTCTTCACATAGTAAAAGAATTTCCATATTTGAAGGTCAGAATGTTTAAAGGTCAGTTTAAGGTCAGTGATGAAAACATACACTTTTGTACAAAGTACAAAATTAGTAGGGAATTTTAGCTCTTATGGTTACATGTGCATGTTCAGCAAAATCTGGTTTTGAGTTCAAATACTTTGATGGACTGAAGATAAAATCAACCAGAAGTGTATATTTGAGTTTTGTTTAAGGACTAAGAGGACGCGTTGAAATTTTTTGGAAGTCCTCAAAATGCTTTGATTGCTATGGTAGCTGCAGATCCAGGCCTAAGCCATAAAACTGCATGTGAGAAGCAAGCTGACAACTTTTCCTGTCATTTCCTTCCAAGTTCCTTACAACATTGTTCAGGAGCTCCCAACTGAGAGCAAGTGAGAGGGTGGTGCCTATGCATCTACCACACTTAGTGACCATTTTAAGGGTTTTAAGCTCAATGTCTTCCTCCTTAAATGACGGCATAGCAGGCTGTCTACAGGATGCCATAGTGCTGTTTGGGTGCAGAAAAACCCTGCAGGCTTTTGGAAGTACTTCTGAGCAAATGGGAGGTACTGGAAGAGGAGCAAGTTTGGGGAAACTAACAAAAATATTGCTCGCAAATTTGGAATCCCACAGGGGAAGGTCTGGAGAGGAGTATATCCATCTCCTGGAGTCTTTGGGAGAATTGCCAAAGGTATTAGGTTGTGCTGGTTATTGCTGCACTCCTTATGGTCCATGGTAATCTCTCTCAGTCACTGCACTAAAAGATGGTCAAGTTTTCGAGGTGCTGGCAGCGCACAGCTGTGCTTCAGTGACTGCCTTTTGCATACACATTAAAGCACTGGGAATTTTGCAAACTGCCTTCCCCAAAATCGTATCCCTGTCTGACCAAAATCAATGAGGAGCATAAGTGTCAAACTGTTATCAGTCTACAGCATCAAAACTATTGTTTCTTAAGGTTGCATTCCGGAGGGTTTTGATCCCTATTGCCAGTGCAGACACGGTACTGTTATTGTTACCTGGTACATGTGTCTGCTCCCAGAATATACCACAACTCTTTAGTATAAAACAACTCTGCTGATTTCCTGACCAAGAAAGAAAATCTCTGATGCTAGGTTTTTTTTCAGTAAGCATTTGCCTTAGATGGTTGTCTGTGGCATCAATGACAGCTGCTCAGACTTGTATTTGTTCAGTGCTCTCAGAGCAAGCTATAAGTTTCAGTGCTTGCAGTAGCACAAAATTACTATTAAGATAGACATATTATGTATTGTCCTTTTTTTAAATAAATACAACCTGGCAAACTATGGAAACACTCCTGAAACTTAGTCACTTGAAAATGCTGCCCTCTCACTTCTGCAGAGAGTTTTTAACATATTTGAAAAATCTGGCTTTTGGGTATAAATTATGTAATGAAGAGATTGATGTCAATCAATCCTCCTTCTCTCTACTATAACTCACTCAAAATTGTAAATATAAAGCAAAGATATTTGAATACCTCTCATATTATGGTTAAGAGGAATGACAATACCCCCATGAGGCTGGGAGAAGAAACATGGATCTTGAAGGGTTTGAAAGGAAAAGGCATATATCTAGGGTACAGGAGTTGAAGAAACAGCTCAGGTTTTAGAATGAAAAACACATATGGTGAGGTGGTTGGTTGGGTTTTGTACAATTTTTCTTAACATCTTGAATTTGGAAAAGTGCCTGTAGATTTATTCTATGTGTTATTTATGTCGTTATATATGTGCGACAGTATGTAAAGCTTACATTCCTGACCTGTGCACTACAGTACCAGTTGAGAACATGGGGTATATAACATTTTAGACACATTTTTTTTCTTTTTTTTTTTTTATCATAGCAGAATCCCTCTCCAGAGATTATGAATTACAATGTTCTTTGGGGCACAGAGGTTCTTGCAACTTGTCATTGTCTGGATGAGGAGAGGGAGAGGAACACAGGGAAGGTAAGAATCGCTCGGTTTTCTCTTTACACATGCAAAAGTAGTGGTGTGCTAGAAAGTAATTGATCAAGTGTTCTAAACATCCACTGCTTCATGGCAGCCAGAACTCTGGCCATGGAGAGTGGCCCCAGCTCTGTGGAAACACAAATGTTGTTATTATTGAGAATTTCCTCTTTTTTGATCTCATTTTTGTCAGCTATAACCCAGGCACTCTTAACATTGTCACTGTTTCCAGCCATCATTTTCTGTTCCAACCACAGTGCACTTTACATGCTTCCTGACGGAGCTATAGTAATCCCACTGGGATACTAAGAACAGGCAGCTAACATTATGACTTAAGTGGTTTCCCCAATAGGGTTAATTTTAATTAGTTAAATGGATCAAAGTATTTTTGAAAACTCTTAAAAATCTAGATAATATTTGTTTATTGTGGGTAAAGGTATTACAATCTTAATCCTACTGCTTTAGGAAAAAGTGTTTAAAAATTGAAAACATAATTTTAAGTAATTTCATCAAATCACACTCACAAAACCTTCCTCACAGAGGGATGGGATTGCTTATACTATAAAATTAAAGGACAGACCCATTAGAAGACTTTTGAGAAAATGCAATATTTCTAGTACAGAAGACTAAGGAAATATCCAGGATTGGAGATCCAAGTAAGTTTCAATCATGGCTGTAGACAGATTCTCTGTGTTTACTAACTCTCTATGCCTCATGTTCCTTGGCAGTGAGGTTGTGGTTTGAAACCTTGTTGTGATAACCTAAGTTTTAATGAATAAATGGAACAAGTAATTTTAGGATTTTTTTTGTAGAATCCTGGAATAATTTAGGTTGGAAAAGACCTCTGAGATCATCAAATCTAAACATTAACCCAGCACTGCCAAGTCCATCGCTAAACATGTCCCTAAGAGAGACATCTATAAATCTCCAAAATACCCCCAGGAATGGTGGCTGAACCACTGCTTCTGCACTTTTAAGATTTTCTTTTGAAATGACATCCAACTTTCCTGGACTTCATTGTCTTTCAGGATGGTCTCCCAAGGGATTCTGTTAACCAGTCTCCCAAAAAGGCCAAAGTCTGCTCTCCGGAAGCCCAAGGTGGCTGTTCCTCTGACCCCTGTTTGAGGCAATACTCTCATGGAGCCCTCATAGTCCCACACAGATCAATCAGTCTCCCAGCTCAGGCTAATAGCAATGGGATATAATGTCACTCTGAACATATGCACTAAATCCAATGCATTGTGTAGATTAACTGAGCAGTATTGGATGTAGTGACCAGAAGGATGATTTATGGAAGAATTTACCTAACTATTTTTCCAGATGCCCAGAGCTGAGAGTTTGGATGAACAGCTGGTTGCCATGAAAACTATATTTCTCACTGATTGATGGGGTTTTGGGGCCCTTGAAACTGGGGACTGGTTCCCTGAGGTATATCTCTATCCTAAAGTGATTTCAGGATGCTCAGTGTAAATTAGCTGCAACCAGACCCTGTGCAAACCAAGCACAATGAAATTTCTCCAGCTCTATTCAACCTGTGTGCTCCTTCTTCTTTCCCTGATGGAAATGGTTCAGGAGACCCTTGAATCCCCAGCTAAAATACATTTTACACTGGAAAAATCTCTGGCTTTCACTGTGGGGTAATTCTGCAGCTCGTGGACCTTGTCTCATTGTCACACCACCAGAATGGGATCTACATGGTCATGCAGGGATGCAGCAGAGTGCTGGTATTAAATACTGAGGTGCTGATTAACTAAGTGGGTTTTCAGGTATCAGAAGAAATAGTAAGCTACCTTTGTGATGTTAAAACTGAGGGGAAAATAGTGATAATGAAATTTGGCATTGAAAACTACCAGTGAATGCTCTTTGGCTTAAACACAACTGTTGTAGTCACGGCTCAGCCTTTTAGGTAAGCTTTCCTAGTGTTGTGTTGTTGACATCCGTTTTAATACTGCTGAAAAGAATGAATTACAAACCAACTAAAACTTGCTTTTCATTTTAAGCTTTTTGTTTTTTAGATAAAAGATCCATTTTGTTTAAAGTTCCTGGCTTAAAAACTCAACTGTTATAAATCAGAATAAGTCCACTAAAACTCATCTGTCAATACTGATTAATATCCAGAAAGGCTGGGCCTAAAGGTACAATTTTCTAGTGATTTTCAATTTATTTCCCTATGCATTTGTTTGGAAACTAGGTCTAAATAACTACATAGTATCAAGATAAGTGAGCTTAAAATTCTGTTATTCTGTCATCTTATATTTATTCTGTATGTAATTAAATGCAATGAAAATGTAAGGTACAAAACAGAGAAAATATAAGTTTTTTTTCTGAAACTTACTATAGTAACTGGACTTTTTATTGTCTCTTTATTTGCTCCATGCAGACATACCACCATGCTCTTTCATACTGGTGACAGAATAAAAATGGTTTTTTAAATAGACATTAAAGGAAATTATTCTCTTTAACACCATTTTTCATGTGTAAAGTAGAAATAAAAATTGCATTTGCTAATCTTTCAGGCTTCATCTCAAACAGATGAGCCACTCCCTCTGCTGGGGATATTTCTACAAAC